>CAWUFW010000229.1:2693679-3317099 GCA_963921515.1 Calotriton arnoldi
TCTTCATAAATAATTTACATGTAGGTAATGCTTTTCACATCTTCAAAAAATGTCAAAAAATACAAAAATGACAAATCAAAAAGTATTATTTTATTAATTGGAAAAAAGAATAGTTTTTCATGTTTTTTTAAAATACATTAGAACTCATGAATAATCCAAATACTTCACGCTATATTCTCTTTTACAGTTCCAGACCTCGCCACAATGGCGGAACGGGATATAGTCATAAAAATCATACTAAGCAGGCAAACTATGATTGATTTATGTCATCAGCTGGAGCCAGATCTTCTGCCTCACAATAGGAATCCCATATCAATAACACCAATAGTGAAGATCATGGCAGTCCTCCATTTTTTGGCCACAGATCAGTTCAATACAGTGTTGCAGTATCTGGTGGAATGACACAACCAACGTTCAGTGGTGTGCTACAAGAAGTTCTTTCTGCAATGATGACACACATTGACAGCTTCATACACTTAACAGAAAATGAGAATTTTGCCAATGTGAAGGAAGATTTGTATGCTTTGGGTCGCCTACCACATGTGCTTAGAGCAGTTAAAAAAACAGATGATGGAGGGAATGCTGAACAAATCAAATATTCACCACAGTCACAGATTTGGGTGAAATCCATAATTTTATTTGCACGCCATGCAGTTCCAGTTTAGACCTAGCCGTATACAAATCAGTCTTAAACCTGCTCCCCATGGGAACAGTCCGGTCCGAACTGCCAGGCCAGGTCCTCCCTGGACAAGAAACAAGCATCCTGGGTCTGGTTTCAGGGTATCACCCCTCATCAGCCAAGCTAGTTTGAATCTGGTGGCGTAGTAAACACGGGACCCACGTCTGGGCATATGCTTCCCACTTAGGGTAGCAAATGCAAAATGAGCAGATGATGGACAGAATGCTGAACAATTCAACCATTCAACCCCAAACACAGATCTGGGTTGTAGCCATTGTTTTTTTGCAGGCTGAACCATTGCAGTTCAGACTGAGTCACATGCAAAACAGTCTTGACCCTGGTCCCCATGGGAACAGTCCAGCACAAACTTCCAGGCCAGGTCCTTCCTGGACCAGAAACAAGCATCCTGGGACTGGTTTCGGGGTATCACCCCTCATCAGCCAGGCTAGCTTGAATCTGGTGGCATAGCGAGCACTGGACCCACGTCTGGGCATACCCTTCCCACTTCCAGGGATTTTATGGAGCGCTGCTACTCACCCGCGAGGGTCTCAAGGTGCTATAGGGGGGACAAATCCATGGCGTGCTAGGGTCATCCAAAGAGTCAGGTCTTTCCTGAACTGAGGCAGTGTGGGGGTTTGCCAGAGCCGGAGGGGAAGGTCATTCCAGGCCTTGGCTGTGAGGTAGGAGAAGGACTTCCCTCCTGTTCTGGTCTTGTAGATGCGTGGGAGGGTGGCCAGAGACAGGTCAGCTGATCGGAGGTGTCTCTTGGGTGAGTGGAAGGAGAGGCGGCCGTTAAGGTATGCTGGTCCGCAGTTGTGGAGGGCCTTGTAGGCGTGGGTGAGGAGCTTGAAGGTTATTCTTCTTTTGATGGGGAGCCAGTGGAGATTGCAGAGGTATTGGGTGATGTGGTGGTGGCGGGGGATGTCTAGGACTAATCTGGCTGTGGCATTATGGACGGTCTGGAGCTTACAAAGTAGTTTCTTGTTGATTTTGGCATAGAGAGCATTGCCGTAGTCCAGTTTGCTGCTGATGAGGGCATACGTGACAGTTTTTCTGGATTCAGGTGGGATCCATCTGAATGTTTTTTGGAGTATGCTGAGGGTGCTGAAGCAGGCCAAGGATACAGCGTTGATCTTGTGGTTCATCATGAGCACTGAGTCAAGTACGATGCCACAATACTTTACAGACGGTAGTGGTGGTTTTAATGGTAGCACATCACTCTTTGTATGCATTCAAAATTAGAAAATATAGTATTGGTGCCCCTCAAGGTAAAAGACATACAGTGGGTGTCAGCCCACTGTGGTTCAAAAGAACCCAGTGTAAGTGTCAAACATGAGAGTAAACCTCGGCACTCATATCAATTCAATGTTAATTCATCAATAGTTTTCTTGTTTCTACGCGAATCAATTTAGACAGAAAACAGTGTTTAGCTTGCTTGTACAATTTAATACATATATGGAACACACAAATTTGGCAATAGGTTTGGAAGCAGAGGATTACAATAACATCATTTTTCAAAGATGGAAAACATAATGCAGTGATCCTCCTGTAGGGCGTTGGACCGGCAGCCGACACGTGTTCCGTTACAAAGTAACTTTTTCAAGGCTTAAATAAATAATGGATAGGGCTCATGCGTATTCTGTAGACGTTCACGATCTTCCAGTAAAGATGATCAATTTCTATTCAGTTACTACGTGTATTTTGCCCGGATCGATAATAGCACCATACAATTTCAGTAAATCCAATACTTGTCTTCTGAGCATATCTTATTACATCATGGTTCAACATAAGTCCATATTGATAAACGTAGGCGTAGGGCTATGATATGCCCCTGTCAATGAGAGTTCCGCCGTGTATAGAGTCCGTCCCGAGTAGTTCGCTAAGTACGATGCCGACGTTTCGTGCATGGTCCATCATGGTGGGGGGTTTCCGAGGGCAGGGGTCCATCATGTGTCATCCCATGCGGATGGGGTGGAGTCAAGGATGAGGACTTCTGTTTTCTCGGAGTTGAGTTTCAGGCACCTCATCTTTGTCCAGGTGGTGATGGCTTTTATCCCTTCTTGGAAGTTGTGCCTGGTGATGTTGGGTTCTTTGGTGAGAGAGAGGATGAGCTGGATGTCATCGACGTAGGAGACTATGTTGAGCCCGTGGTTTCTGACGATGGTTGCGAGGGGGGCCATGTAGATGTTGAAGAGGGTGGGGCTGAGGGAGGATCCCTGGGGCACTCCACATCTGGTCTCTGTTGGTTCCGAGAGGAAAGGAGGGAGTCTGACTCACTAAGTTCTGCCTGAGAGAAAAAAACATATCTATTCGAGGGCCTTTCCGCGGATGTCGGCGTCGTGTAGTCTGGTGGCTTGTGTGCAGTGGGAGACGATGTCGAAGGCAGCTGAGAGGTCCAGGAGGATGAGGGCTGCCATTTGGCCCTGGTCAAGGAGGGAACGGATATCTTCGGTGGTGGCGAGTAGGGGGGTCTCAGTGCTGTGGCTGCTGCGGCATCCAGATTGGGAGATGTCCAGGACATTTTTGGCTTCGATGAAATTCGCTAGCTGGGTGTTGACTGCCTTTTCAATGACTTTGGCTGTGAATGGGAGCAGGGAGATGGGCCTGAAGTTCTAGAGGTTCGTCGGGTGTGCAGAGGGTTTCTTCAGGAGGGGGTTGACTTCGGCATGTTTCCAGTCGTTGGGGAATGTGGCAGTTTCAAGAAAGTGGTCGATCGTCCTGCGTAGTATGGGTGCGCTGGCTGTGGAGGCATTGTGGAAGATGTGGGGTGGGTAAGGGTCTGAGGGTGCTCCAAAATGGATGCTCTTCATGGTCTTTAAGATGTCTTCTGTCGTGAGCGGGGTCCACGTGAATAGGGTCTGTTGGGTGGCATCGTTGGGGGTGGGAGCGGGGGCGGTGCAGAGGTCTTGGTTGTCAAAGTTGGCCATACTAACAGCCCTGGTCGTGAGGGTTAAAATTAGAGCCATGCGAACTTATAATTAGGCATGCTTGGCTACTGGCAAGGTTCATAGTCGGGACTCTAAGTTGGAACAATCATACTTGCCGATTGGCTTGGCCAGCCTTTAGAATGAAAACTCAATTTTGAAACCACCAAGGTAAGTGGTGGATGTCTTGAAACTTGGCAAACCCTTGTGCCGGGGCATCACTCTGCCCTGCTCAGGCCAAGAGACCTTGTCCAGTGGCTTGAACCCTGACCTGTGGGAGCAGGGCTTCTAAGGCAAAAGCCATAGCCTCAACCATATGTCACTGGGGATTACTGCAACTGTTCAGCCAAGAGGCTCTCCAGACTCCTTCCCAGCCAAACATTAGCCCACCCCCGGCAGCCTCGAGCCCTGACCTGTTGAGAACAGCCCACCCAGGTGAAAACCATGTCTTCATCTGCCTCTTACTGGAATACCTGAAACTTTTCAGTCCAGAAGAGCCCCAGTCTCCTTCTCAGTCTGCTGCCAACCTGCTCTGGGTAAGGAAGGTTGCTGTGGCCATTGTCTGTAACTTCTGCCTGGGCTACCAGGCCCCCCTGGTGAAAGACATGGCTTCACCACCTGTCACTGGGGATTACTACAACTGTTCACCCCAGATGTTTGCCCGGTCTGATGCCACACTGCCCCATCAGGCTAAGTGCTCTGCCCCATGCCTGGAGAACTGGCCTGGGGTTACAGGGCCTCCAAGGAGAAAGCAATGGCTTCACCCGCCTGTCACTGGGGATTACTGCAACTGTTCAGCCTGAAGGAGCCCCAGACTCCTCCCCAGTCCAGCGCCAAAATGCCCCAGGCAGGTAAGGTGGCCCTGGCATGTGCCTGGAGCCCTGCCATGTGGGGACTAGGCCTCCCAGGTGAAAGTCTAGGCTTCAACTACCTCTTACTGGGGTTTACTGGAACTGCTCAGCCTGGAGCTTCCCCAGGTTCCTCCCCAGTTCGACGCCAACCTCGCCTATACAGGTTTGGTGGCCTTGCAAGATGGTTGGAGCCCTGGCCTGAGGGGACTGAGCTTCACAGGCAAAAACCATGGCTTTACCCACCTCTCCATAGGGTTACAGGAACTGTTCGACATCTAGGAGACTTATCCCTGGTCCAATGTCCCCTTGCCCCCATCAGGCTGGGTAGACCTGTCCAGTAGGTGAAGCCCTGGCCTGCGAGGACCGGGCCTCCAAGGTGAAAGATGTGCTTTCACCCATCTCTCCCAGAGGATTACTGGAACTCTTCAGCTCGGAGGAACACGCAGCACCTTCCCATTTCAACACCACCCTGCCCAAGGAAAGTTAGGTAGTTCTGCCAGTACCTGGTCTTCAAGGTGAAACTCTGTCTTTACCTGCCTCTCATTGAGGATTACTGGAACTGTTCAACCCGGAGGTGCCCTAGACACTTCCTCTGTCTGACACCACTTTGGCGTAGGTAGGGAAGGTGCCTGTGGTCAGTGCCTGGAGCTATGGCCTGCAGGGATCGGGCCTCCCAGTTGAAAATCATGACTTGACCTGCCTCTCCCTAGGGATTGCTACAACTATTCAACCAGGAGGATCCAAAGACGCTTCCTTTGTCCAAAGCCACCCTGCCCTGAGCAAGCAAAGTAGCTCTGCTCAGTGGCAGGAACCCTGGCCTGAGAATACTGGGCCTATCAGGTGATAGCCATATCTTCACCCACCTCTCACTGGGGGTTACTGGAACTGTTCAGTCCAGAGGACTCCTTAAAGTCTCAGACCACCCTACCCTGGGTAGGCTGGGTAGCCATGGCTCTCATAGGGGATTACTGGAACAGTTCACACTGGAAGAGCTCCAGACTCCTCCCTCTCCAATGCCACTGTTCCCTGTACAGGCTATGTGACACTGCTCAGTGGCTGCAGCCATAGCCTGCAGGGGCTGGGCCTACCAGGCAAAAGCCTTGACTTCATCCACCTCTCACTGGGGGTTACTGGAACTGTTCAGTCAAGAGGAGTCCCAGACTCTTCCTGGGTCTGATGCAACATTGCCAAGAACAGGCTAGGTGACTTTGACCTCTGGCTTAAGCCTTGACCTCGGAACCAAGCCACCCAGGTGAAAGCCTTGGCTTCACCCACCTCTCACTGTTCCATTTTTGGAGCCCCCTTTGCCTCCCTGATCTGACACCACCCTGCCCTGGATAGGACAGATCACATACTCTCCTTGGCTGGCTGTTGCCAACCCAGCCTTTTGGCTCTGGATGCCCATTGGTGACATCCACATTCCTCAGTCCTGGTTAGCCCAAGTGATTTAAGCCAACCTGTGAGGCAAATGTGATTTTCTAATTTTAATTTGTTTTAATTTGGTGAATTTGACCTTTGCATTGATAAGCTTTTTGCCATTTATATGCAAAATATGGCACAGGTTTAGGCTACTAGACCCTCTGGCCAAGCTTAAGCTCAAGCCTGACTGACCAACTAGAGACAGGAAACCAGCTTTACCGTAACCCGTGACCCATCTGTGCTTCACATGGAGATGTTTGTTCTGGGCAACAATCAGTCCTGTGAGACTTACAGGATTATGTGGTTGCTCGTGGGCTCCAAACTCCAGCCAGCATTAATGGACACTCTCAAGAATACACACTAAGGATGTATTTTAAGATTTTGTTAAAATCAATAACCTAATCTAGAGAGTTTGGTTGTAACTATGGAAATAAAAAGACTTGCAATAAATGCAATTAATAAGCAGGAAATTAAACAAGTGAAACACTGTGATGGTATTTCACAGGTTCATTTCATTGTATGATTGGAATGAATTTCTGTTTCCTTGATAGTTACACTGTCTTAGCACAAAAAGTGTCTGTCTGTGTTTCTAGAGGTGGCCTCAAGCCCCGGTACCTTAGCTGAACAGCAGGTCTGTTCTGTACTTTTAGAAGGTTCTTTCCCAGTACCTTGGTGATGGCGTTCCTAAGCAAGTCAACACGTTCATGATCAGGCCCGCTCAGCAAAGCCTATGGCCCTTTTTGAGGATGTTTACAGCTACATCTTACTTGAACCACTGTCTCAGGAAGTCAAAGATGCTTTTCTGTCTAATTCATGCATGTACCAAGCTAATATACACTTTAGGGGTTATTTACTAGCCACTTTCACTGCCGGTGCATCACGTTGCATGACGCACCGGCAGCGCAACCTGCGGCATGAGATTTACAAGCACAGGTAAAGCCACCCTGCGGGGCTTTACGTGTGCTCGTAAATATCGCCCCTTTTGGCGCAACACTTTGCGTGTTTGGGGCGTGACATGGATGTTGCTGTGGGTGTTCCCACGCAATACCCATGTCTACTGATGCATTTCCAGATGTACGAGCGATTGTAAACCTGGAAATGCGTCAGAATGCTACGCCACCCCAGGGGTGGAGTAGCGAGGCGCAATGAGGAGAAATCTTTTCAGTTCTCGTTTGTCTCTCGTTCAATGCGTGCTGCATTCTACAGCAAGCATTGGAAGAGGAAATCCCTTCAATTCATTGTTTTTGTGCAGAAGGGGCCCCTTCCTGCACAAAAATAATCTTCCCACAATGCAGGCATATTTGCACCATGGTGCAAGGGTGCCTGTGCCGGCGCATGGCAGCAGCTTGTGCGCCAGCACAGGGAAAAGCACGGAGATGCGACATATTGTAGTAAATATGTTGAATCCCTGTGCTTCGAAACTAATGCAGCGCGGCACAGCAAAATGACTTGCGGCATTGCGCTGCGTTAGTTTCTCGCAAATAGGGCCCTTTATGTTGTCTTTGAAAAGTGCAGGACTCTTGCTGAATGGTGTAAAATGCAAGAATTGACATATTAATCTTGTTGCCCCTTCACTGAATTCTGGCTCCTATTATAACCATATGAATACATATATCTGATTTATTGATGCACTATCAAACTATTATAAAGCAAATGTTACATTTTGTACTTGTGCAATAAAATACAAAATACAGCATGCATTTATAAACTAAAATGTTTTCTAAATTACTTCAATATAAGAATATTTGAAATGCAAAGGAGGTGTTTAAGCAGAAACATGCAAGGATTACATTATTCCTGGCTGGACCTATAGACCAACAATGCTAATGAATAGAAGTCTATATACTTCTATGTGCTTTAATAAACGAATAAACTAGGCAAAAATGTGTGATGCCAAATTTGCTATGTGGCATGGTGCAAAACCAAACAATCCAAAAGCGATAGAAAGCAAACAGCTGACTAAAGATGCCTATAGAGACAATTGCTTTTCTCTTGTTTTAATGAATTTGTATAATTCTAAAAACAGATGGTAACTTTCAAATCTGCAGCATCGAAGAGAGAATTTACAAATGAAGCCAACGGTGTTTAAAATGTTCATTCATATCTGGAAAGTCAGTGATTTTGTTACAACGTGCAGTGATACTGGTACTAACCAATTGTTTAAGATGGTCAAGTCAGGATGCAATTGAAAATTGAAGATGTTGAAAATATAGATGAGTCCAACATCAAAGGCAGCGTTTAAAATGCAGCGTCATTTGTTGAAGCACTTCGTTAAGCAATACTGCACGTGTCCGAAAAAAGTACGAATTGCAGTCCACACATTGCAGCACATTACAATGCAGAATGCCTGCTGCTCTCTGATCGGTCAAGTTACTTTACAACAATTAACAGGAACTGCAGCTTCTTACTCCAACCGAGTGTTCAATATGACTTTTTGAAACCAGTTCAAGCATCAAACACAGATCTGACTCGGGGAGGCTGACAGTTGGGCAAACAGAGTCCAATGTGCTTAGTAAGCAGTTCTCCCCCAATAGGGGGATATTCACAAGGACGTATCTCCGAGTTATCGCCAACTTAACGCAACAAAAGTGGTGACAGATTTAACACCCCATTCACAAGCGGTTGCAAACTGCAGACAACGCACGTATTCCCGCGATAACCGCCTCAACATTCACCTCCACGGGTGACACCACCAACTAACCCTAATGAGATGCAGAGTAGGCGTTCCCGTGCAAAAACACACGAAAACAACACAACACCACTTTCACAACGAACTGCCAGATCTGCGATGCGAGTCAAAACCACGCGATAAGCCGCGGTAGCCGCAGGTATTTAACACCTGCCTTCTGCTGGTGTAAAGCCGGACGACTACCTGCAGTAGGCAACGGAGCCCCACAGACAGCCAAACCCGAAGAACAAACGACGCCATGGAGCTACTCATCATGCAGCTCGGAGCCCCAATAGGGCCACAACACCCACCGCCACCACCCCCAGGACCGCCACCACCCCCAGGACCCGGACCCGCACCCCCCCCGGACCACCACAGAGGCAGCGCAGAGTAAGACAGCGGACCTACCGAAAACACACCAGTCTCACAGACCTAACGCCCGAGGAAGTCATCGCCCACTACAGGCTCAAAAGGACAACCATCATCCGCATCATGACCCACATCGCCCACAGGTTGACGGTCCCAACCCAGCAGAGAACCAACATCCCTCCGCAGACAAAGCTGCTGGCTGTGCTGCACCTGTTGGCCTCTGGTACCTTCCAACCAACAACTGCCAGAGTCGGAGGAGTCTCACAGCCAGCCCTATCAAAGTTCATCACACCTGTCCTGGATGCCATCATCAGCTTCATACCCCAGTACCTTCACTTCCCCCACACTGCGCAGGAACAGCTGGAGACAAAGCAAGGCTTCTACGCCTTTGCTAGCTTCCCACACGTGTTGGGGGCCATTGACTGCACACATGTCCCACTTGTGCCCCCTGCGGATACTGCACACCACTACCGCAACAGAAAGCACACGCATTCCATCAATGTGCAGGCAATGGTGGACCACCGGGGAATGTTCACCAATGTCGTCGCAAACTACCCAGGCAGTGTGCACGATTCCTACATCTTCCGACAGTCCATCATCAACCAGCGCTTCCAGGATGGCATCTATGGTACTGGACTGCTCGTTGGTAAGTGCCAAATCAACACACCACACACCTCAAAGCCACCATCACACAACGCACAACTGTGGGAATGCACACGTGACCAAACCACATACAACATGTCAATCAACATGCCCACCTACCAGACACGACAACACAACTCCATGGGGATCCTGGGCTTCCCCAGCACACAATGCAGCTATATCATGGCACCACAGCCACACAACAGATGAACGTGTGGAGATGCGGAATGCAGCCATGTGCGAAGGATGCAAGTGACCCGTGAATGGGAATGTACACAACGACAAGTGAGGCGTAGATGTGCCGGACAGACATGGGTATGCAAACCACAGATATGTCCATGCAGACATCAACTGCTGGTGACTGGAGACGCAACCATGTCACCCCAGGCCGTGGGTCAGATCGCGGAAATGTCACTCGCTGCGTCCCCCCCTGTGTGCGTGAGCGTAGTGGGTGGGCCCGGAGTATGCCAGGCCTGCGCAGGGGTGTGGACAAAAACCCTGTGGCGCAGAGCTTGGTTCACTCCCGGAAAGGCCAACGTCACTGCCAGGGCGGCACCTCGCAGTCCGCCATGAGGCCAATGCCGTGAGCAGTGGGGCCTGTGAGCCTGTGCGCCTGCTGCACCCCAGGACGCTGATACCCAGACCAGGCCTGACCGCACCAGCGCTCCAAGGCCGCACTGCTCACCTGCCGACACCGTCGTGTGTCAAAGAGGGCCCACCACGTGCCGGTACTAGCTCCAAGACCCATGCCCGCGACCTTGGCAGCCTCCTCAGGCCATCGCTGCCCGCCGTGACACAGGCCCCCAGGGGTCCCCATTCGTTGACATACCCTACCGCTGCAGCCCGGCTACACTGCAGTCCAGCATGTCCCACATCCTGAACTGAGTCATCATTGATAAATGGCAGGGTCCATGCCAGTGTACGCAGGGGGAGGACTGAGAGGGAGATGCGTCACAGTCCGGTGGTAACACGGATCACGGTTACGGAGGAGGTCAACCAGTAGCAAGGACTGACCTGGTGCCAGTAACCCTGTGCACCGTGAGTGACCGTCAGCCTCCGGCGGGACATCGTTGGTGTCTGAGTCTGTGGCCTGGGGGTTGTCATCAGCAACGGGCAGGTACGGACTTGGTGTCTGGCATGAGTCTGTGGCATTCATATCCGCCATGTTGCCGGTCACAGCTGGCATGTGCCCTCTGCATCATGCCCTGGGGGTATACCTCCCATTCTCCCCCGAGACACTCCACGGAAGGCACCTCTGAGACATTCGAGACCCTGCTCTGCCCTCATGACCCTACCCCAGTCTCCCGCAGGTCAGCGTACCGTGGCGGTAGGCCCGTGTCGGATGCTGTGCATCCGGGGCCACTAACCCTGTGCGACTCAAGTCATGCTCCCTTGTTGTTCTGACATTGCATTTCTGAGTGCCTGATGACTGTTGGAGTTGTTGCCAGCACCAGCTACTCCCTGAGGGCTGGCTTACACTCACCCCACACTCAGCCAGCACAGGCATCACTGGATCAGTGGGCCTGCCATCACATCATGCCGAACCAAGTATTGACTCTTTTCTCTCTGCACTGTCCCAGGTGATCAAGGATATGCACTCTGCCCTTGGATGATGACACCCCTCCGAGACCCGAACACACCCGCCCAGAGGCAGTACAATGCGGCCCACATACACACCAGGGGCATCGTTGAACGCACATTTGGCGTGTTGAAGTCACGTTTCAGGTGCCTGGACGTCACAGGTGGAAGGCTCCTGTACAGCCCAGACATTGTGTGCAAGATGATCGTTGCATGTTGTGTGTTGCACAACATCTGTGTACGCACCAATGCCCCATGGATCCCAGTTCCAGAAGTACCCGACGATGATGGGGACGAGGGGGCAGGTGGCCCACATCCCACTGCAGCTGCGGCAGGATTGGCCCGTAGGAACACCATCATTAACAATTTCTTCTCATGAGAACGTCAAATTGTGGCCGTCCCTGGCAATCATGGGACAGTACAAAATGTCCACAAGCACAGCATGTGTGAATAAAACATATTTACAGGTTACAGGTTGTACTTGTACATTGTCATGTCACAGTTTCCTGCTGTGCCAGATGTGATTTGCCATGTTGTGCACATTTGCGCCACCAGTTGTGTCCTGTGTTCTGTTGTGGAAGTGTTGCTGTTTGTACCGGGATGTTGTCAATGTCGAGGTGCACTTATACTTATGTGCGTATGCTGCACGGTGGGTGATTCGCTCCTGCGGCTCTGATTTGTCTGCCACTGATCCCTTTCATGTGGTGTGCCTGTCAGTTCTGTGCTTCCAGGGTGCTGAGATGTTGCAGACTTGGGTAACTTGTGCTCTTTGTCGAGTTGTGACTCTTGGGCCTGATTTGTCCGCAGATGTGTCGTTGATGTCAGGGGTTGTTTGTGCAGGTAGTTGTGTCTGAGTGTGACCTGCTCCTTTTCGGGTGTTGTCCGCACTCAGTCACCTCAGTGTCGTGCCATGTACATTGCCATGATGATAGGACTGCAGCCAAGCTACTGGTCATGTGGTGTCTCTTGCATTGTCAGAGTGGCTGACGTATGTGCATGTTCGCATGTTCGCACGTGGCATGTGTTGGTTGTGTGACTGTTGATGTGTTGGGCGGGTGCCCCTTTGGGCACAGGCAGTTCGTGGGACTACTTGGTGTTTGTGTGTGTGCTGGAGTGTTCCCATGGGATCAGGGACATGAACTAGAGTCATTGTGGGAGTGCAGTGTGCCCTGCTTGATTGTGCATGTGTGCCATTGTGCCCATCTCCACCCGTCCCCCCACTCCCAGGTCGCTACGCACCATGTTGATGTGATGTTGGGTCATGTTGGGCAGTGTCCGGATCCCCAACTCCTGTCACCGTCTCCAGACTGGTGAATGTGGCCACCATCTTCTCCATGTCATTCAGCTCCTGGTGTTCTGCTGGCCCCTCTCCTCCGAAGTGCGTTGCTGCTTTCGTGTTGGCAGCAGGTTTCTGTTTGGTTTTGCCATTCACATCAGTCCAGCGCCTCTTGTGCTCTTCCATTGTCCTCCTCTGCCATGCGGCGGCATTCACATGGTCCGAGGTGGTGTGCCATCTTTGCCTCTTTGTTGCCAATGACACGTTGGAGGTGACGTACAGTTGGTGGTGGTGTTCTGTCTCATCCGTGGTGATCATGTGGTTTTCCTGTAGACTGTACCCCGTCTTCCTCTTCCTCTTCTCATTGCCCTTCCACGTGCCCTGTATTCCTGGGTGTTCCTCCGTGGGGATTGTGGGGTTCATGTTGTCCTCAGCAGTCGGTCAGGGTGCGTCCGTGGTACTCCGCAGTTGATTTCGTTTGTGGTGGCATTTTCCGTATGCTGTTCTTGTGCTTATTCCCGCATTACGCATGGGTTTTGCTGGCCTCTCGCTGCTTATCGCTGATTTCCTCCTCGCGCTTTGGCCCATCGCATGTTTTTTCGTGTTGAGGTTTGCGTTTTTATCACGGTCACAGTGATTGTATCGCGGACATTGACCGCGTTTTCGGGGGACTATCGCATGGTACCGCCGTGTTGTGAATTCCACGTTAACACAGGGTTATTTTCCCGCAATAGGCTGCGATGTGTAAAGTTGCGTTAACATTTTTTGGAGATGTTTAGCACACGTTCTTGTGAATATCCCCCATAGAGTGCAATAGCTTTGCAGCATTGATAAGTAGTTGGATAGGGTACAGCTCCTTTCGTGTTGGTTTTATTTTGACAGTAAGAAAAAAATAAAAACTGCACACCCTACAGATTTGAAAAAAAAGAAACAAAAAAGGATGGAAGAATTCAAAGATAGTCTTGAAGCCTGCAATAAGCTGGACCCGATAGATTTAAAAATGAGTAATGTCAATAGTGAGTGAAACATGGAACACAGTGTTAAAAGAAATCACCAACATGTGTCAGAAACTGAGCTTGCAAACGACACTAGATCTCTGAGGCCAAATGGGCTATTTGAGGAGCAAATGTCTTGGTTGCAGAAGTTAAAGATACCTCTTTCGGAGTTAGGACTTGTATAAGCTTATTTATCTTATGAAATCACTTATTAATCATGTCTACCATAGGACATTAAGCGCTTTAAAAGACCTTCCTTGGTAAAAGATAAAATGTAATACTACAACATTTTGCTATTTTCGAACAGGTAATAAATACACATACAAATAACCCACAACAGGATTCATTTGTTCAAATTACATTGGATCGATTTGTTAACAGTGTGTCAAGCAATAAAAGAAGCTGGCAGTGTGAGTAGTTTACAAGCAAGGCCGCGCTTCAAAAGATTGCAATCACTATGCATAGTTTTTTTTTTTTTTAGAGATTGTTATCCATAAGATTGGAAAGAAACACAAGGATGGCAAAATCATTTATGAGTGACTATGGCACTTCATGTGATTTAAGTTTTTTAACTGTGTCAGTGCACGCATTGAGCTTGCTCTTTCTGCAAAAGATTTAAAACAGAAGGGGTGATAGTGGACACCATGTAGATGCATATGGAAAGCACCTTAAAGCCACTGTCTATAACCTTAAAAATAGTTTGCTTTTTTTACTATCAGCTTCTCTAATTCTTTCTGTAACTTCCCTCTCACAGCATACATGTTCTTCTTTTTATCAGCATAAATCATGGTAGCTATAGACCTTTTAATCTTTACAGGATGTGGTCCTAAGAGAAAATGGCTTAAATCCATATCTTCATTGATCTCTGACCTACATGCTTTTACAACACTAAAACTAGACTGTGTCAGCCTACACTATAAGTAGTAATAGCCATGGAGGAAAGTGTGTTACCTAGGACAAGGCCTATTTGCTAATGGATCAGAAGCTTTAGACTGAAATCTGTGGGGCACATGCATCAGGCATTTTTGTCTTCACAAACGGGCCAATTCGCAGAATCGGCCCGTTTGCGAATGCAAAAAATGCTTTTCAGATGCAGCAAACCCTATTTTGCCATTCGGTAACCTGTCACCAAATTGCAAAATGGGTTTGTGATTCGCTATTAGGAAGGGGCGTGTTTAGGGCATCCCTTCCTAATATCGAATCGCATCAGTATGTAGGAATGTTTTGTGACCGAAATGTGGTCGCAAAACATTCGCATTTTACCACCTACTTTAAGTAGGTGGTAACCCATTCGCAAATGGGAAGGGGTCCCCAAGGGACCCCTTCCCCTTTGTGAATGTTTGTTACAGCGTTTTTTAAGAGCAGGCAGTGGTCCCACGGACCACTGCCTACTCTTAAAACATGAAAAGAAAAATTTTCATTTTTGTTTTAGAAACGCATTCCGTTTTCCTTTAAGGAAAACAGGCTACATTAAAAATAATTGCTTTCTTTAAAAGCAATCACAGACATGGTGGTCTGCTGAGCCCAGCAGGCCACCATCCCTGTGATTTTTGCTATTCCTAGGGGGTCGCAAATTGCGACCTACCTCATTCATCTATACATGAGGTGGATCATTTGTGATCCACAAAGAATCGCAAAAAATGTTCAACACACTTTCATGCATGCCATTTTGCGATTTCTTAAATGCGAATTGCAAGGATTCGCAATTAGGAAATCGCAAAATGGTTTCTTCATGCATTTGCGATTCAAGCAGCGCGTGAGGGGCTAACTTTTGATATGTTCTTGCGCGAGCCTGGCACTACGCGCTGATTGTTTTTAGATATTTTAATTAGTTTAAAGCAAACTGCTATAACTTGGCATATTTGTCCTGGTTACCTGACACTTTGCACTGCACCTTGCACTTTCTCCCGGTCCCCGGTCCGACGCGGCTGGTCCGGCCGTTTGTGTGGAGGGCCGTGGCTCCTGCCCCTAGCCTGCCCAGCGGACTCAAGTAGCGCATGAGGGGCTAACTTTTGATATGTTCTTGCGCGAGCCTGGCACTACGCTCTGATTGTTTTTAGATATTTTAATTGGTTTAAAGCAAACTGCTATAACTTGACATATTTGTCCTGGTTACCTGACACTTTGCACTGCACCTTGCACTTTCTCCCGGTCCCCGGTCCAACGCGGCTGTTCCGGCCGTTTGTGCGGAGGGACGCGGCTCCTCCCCCTAGCCTGCCTCATGTCCGGGGATAACATATTAAAGGCAGATGTGTACACGGACGCGCAGCGGATTCAAGCAGCGCGTGAGGGGCTAACTTTTGATATGTTCTTGCGCGAGCCTGGCACTACACTCTGATTGTTTTTAGATATTTTAATTGGTGTAAAGCAAACTGCTATAACTTGACATATTTGTCCTGGTTACCTGACACTTTGCACTACACTTTGCACTTTCTCCCAGTCTGACGCAGCTGTTCCGGCCGTTTGTGCGGAGGGACGCAGCTCCTCCCCCTAGCCTGCCTCATTTCCGGGGATAGCACATTAAAGGCAGTTGTGTACACGGACGCACAGCGGACTCAAGCAGCGCGTGAGGGGATAACTTTTGATATGTTCTTGCGCGAGCCTGGCACTACGCTCCAATTGTTTTTAGATATTTTAATTGGTTTAAAGCAAACTGCTATAACTTGACATATTTGTCCTGGTTACCTGACACTTTGCACTGCACTTTCTCCCGGTCCCCGGTCCGACGCGGTTGTTCCGGCCGTTTGTGCGGAGGGACGCGGCTCCTCCCCCTAGCCTGCCTCATTTCCAGGGATAAACATTAAAAGCAGATGTGTACACGGACGCGCAGCGGATTCAGGTAGCGCGTGAGGGGCTAACTTTTGATATGTTCTTGCGCGAGCCTGGCACTACGCTCTGATTGTTTTTAGATATTTTAATTGGTTTAAAACAAACTGCTATAACTTGACATATTTGTCCTGGTTACCTGACACTTTGCACTGCATCTTGCACTTTCTCCCGGTCCCCGGTCTGACGCGGCTGTTCAGGCCGTTTGTGCGGAGGGACGCGGCTCCTCTCCCTAGCCTGCCTCATTTCCGGGGATAACACATTAAAAGCAGATGTGTACACGGACGCGCAGCGGGCGCGCCGCTGGCGCGCCAAAGGTAAACCCGTCTGCGCCTGTCCGCGTCCGGCCCGCGGTCAGCACCAGCCATGCTGTCCCCCACAATAAAAATTCTACTATATCCTGGACACGAGACTCTCTTCTGAGTCTGAGGAAGACGGCTTGCCCTGATGGTCATGCTATCGATCTAGTGAGGACTGAACTCCCTTACGTTTGCAAAACCTGTCACTTTGTCATAGGGGGACCACAAGAGAATACGAGAGCAACCTCGCTAAAGGCTAGGTTAACGCCCCCAGGAGATAGAATAAGAGCCTGCCTTATCAACTGCAGGTCTCTACCTAAACATGCAGAACACATATGGATAGCTTTATTTAATAATGTTTGGGATATGATGTTCTTGACCGAAACCTGGTTGAAAGAGGATTCCAGACCTGCTTTGGCTCTAGCTATCCCGCCAGGTTTTAAAATATGTTGTGCTAATAGATCTGGAGATAAAAGAGGTGGTGGGGTAGCCATCATTGTAAGAGATGCATGGGAGATCTCCTCTTCAGAACTACAAAATATGGGCTCAATTGAAGGACTACATTTCTGCTTAAAAGACTGGACCTACATCCTCTCTTGCAGGGCTTTTGATCTACAGACCCCCTGGTTGCGCTCTCAGCCTAACTTTAGACCTCTGCAATTTCATTGTGCAGAAGTCCCTACACTACGCAAACTACACGGTCCTAGGAGACTTTAATCTACATATTATACACCCCGATTGTACTCATGCATCTCAACTGATGAAGTCACTTGAGGGGGTTAATCTCACTCATCATGTAACCTCCCCTACCCACCGATCGGGCAACATCTTGGATCTGGTTTTCTCAAATATCCCGTCCCTGGTCGTTGAGCCACCTCAACAAATGGTATGGACGGATCACTTCTTGATCCCTTTCTCATGTATTAGAGAAATGCCACAACTTGGTGGTATAACCCATAATATGCCTACAAGGAACTGGAAAAAACTGACGCCTGAATCCTTAGGCCCAATACTGTCAGAAAGTCAACCTCAACTCACCAATGACCCTAACACTGATTCGAATGTCCTGACCCGGTGGATCTCTGCCGCTTTGGGCAACTTAGCCCCAGGTAGGCTAGGCAGATCCCCCAGAAACTCTCCGTCGGGCCCCTGGTTCTCTGAGGAACTCAGAGCAAAAAAAGGTAATTGTAAACATAAAGAACGCCTCTGGAGGAAAGAATATTGTCCTGCGGCTAAATTGATCTATAAGGAAGCCCTAAAAGAACTTCATAAATTGATGAGGGCGGCTAGAAGAGACTACTTGGTAAATTGAATTAACACCGCAGAGAACGCCTGCAAAGAAATTTTTAGGATAGTTAGCTCTTTCACTAAACCTAGAGCACTTGAAAGTAAGATATCACTGTCACCGCTGCTGTGTGCTAAACTGTCGGATTTCTTTGAGGAAAAAATCCTGAAGGTCTATGATGCTTTCACGACTACAATGGAAACTACCGAATCTGAGTCAATGGAAACCCAGGCGGGGGAGCTTTCCCTCTTAGAATTTCCCTCTATCTCTCAACAGGAATCCTTGACAAAGATTATGAGTTGCAAATCAGGGTCCCCAGAAGATCCATGCCCCCCTAAGTGGAGAGCACTGGCCCACACTATTATTCCCACCCTAAACCGCTTATGGAATAGCTCACTTGCCACTGGATTCTTCCCACAGTCCTGGAAACACGCCATGCTCCTGCCTCTCTTGAAGAAGCCCAATGTGGATCCGGGTGAACCAAACAACTACCGCCCGATCTAACTTCTGCAAGCACCTGCAAAGATGCTGAAAAAGTTGGTCCAACGTCAACTGACCAATTTCATTGACAGGCGTGGCTTTTTACATGAAACACAGTCTGGTTTTCGAGCGGGCTTCAGCACTGAGACAGCTCTGCTGGAGGTGGCAGAGTCTTTAAGAATGTCGGTGGACACAGGAGCCTCAGCTATGTTAGTGCTGCTGGACCTGTCGGCCGCCTTTGATACGGTGGATCATCTAATCCTACTGGCCAGGCTTAAAAGTACGGGAATAGAAGGGACGGCTCTGGCTTGGCTAAAGTCCTATCTTAGTGACCGCACGCAAATGGTCCCTTTTAAGTCAGAAGCCAAATCTTTACGGTGTGGGGTCCCACAGGGCTCGGCACTGAGCCCTTTACTTTTTAACGTATACCTGGCTCCCCTCTTCTCGCTTATTGCCAAATGGGAAATAAAAGCTATTTCCTACGCGGACGACACCCAGCTGGTATTCTCCTTCAAGGACCACTCAGTTAACTCCTTCTCCAGATTCAGGGGATGCCTGAAGGACATCTCCAGCTGGATGAACAACAACAAGTTAAAGCTTAACGCAGAAAAAACCGAGGTCCTGTTTTATGGCAAGGCACCCCCCCTCCCTGTCAGCCGAACTATGGTGGCTGGAGGAAATGGGATTTCCCCCCTGCCCCTCAACCACAGCAAAAAACCTGGGTGTCAAATGGGAATCTGACCTGACGTTCTCAACACAAATACGTCACATGGCATCCTCTTGTTTCGACATACTGAGAAGCCTGAGAAAATTCCTTCACTTATTGCCGATGAGTCGCCGCAGATCTGTTGTTCACGCATCAGAGACATCGAGGCTGGACTATGGAAATAGTCTCTACTTGGGGCTGCCTGCACATCTGATCAAGAGACTACAGATGGTGCAAAATGCGGCTGCGAGATTGGTCAGAAGAGTACCTTTTAGACATCATATCTCTCCGCACATCAAACAGCTTCACTGGCTAACGGTAGCCAAACGGATTGAATTTAAGTCATTGACAGTAGCTTTCAGGGCTCTGAGAGGTAACTGTCCCAGCTACATTAGGAAACGTATCCACCCCTATCTTCAAAAACGCTCGCTAAGATTGAACTCCCAGAGCTTGCTCTGCGTGCCTCAATATGCGAAGGCACGCATCGGGGGGTAGATCCTTCACGGTAGTTATGACCAGACTATGGAACTCTCTTCCAGTAAAACTGCGCCTAATTCAATCGGCATCTGAGTTCAGGAAATCGTTGAAGACCTGGCTATTTAACCAGAGCTAGACTCTCGAGTTTTTCCTCTCCTGCTTGTCTGCGATAGCGCCGGGACACCTCTGTTAAAAGTAGCTGTTGCGCTTTATAAATAAAATGTACTATTATTTGGCCCTGTATATACATGTATCAATATTTGTTCCCCATAAGGACAGCAGAATATATTTTACCTATATCATTTCAATCAATATAGATTATTTTGGTTGTGCACATCAGATTGCAGTTACATATGTGTCAATCATTCATATGGACATTGTGTTTTGTTTCTCTTTAAAAAACAAAAAGCGTGTAGCGGTCCATCATGCATTTAAGACAAGGCAGACTGGCCTGCTAACTTTTATTCCATAAGTACTCCTGCCATGTCCATGGAAGAACGTTTGACAAGAAACCTCATAGAAAAGACCGGAAAGTCAAGATTGGGCATTGTCTCCACCTCATCAGTTTGTCACTTGACTCACGCAAATCCAAAGTAACCCGTTACTGAACTTTACTAGCTAATCGATTTCCTAAACTTATCAAACAACATCAAGAAATAATGCATGTTTTTGCATTTCTCCTACTTCTGCCTGCATTATGGAGTACCTGCTGAGTGTGGCTACACGGAAACGATGAGCTTCTAATTTTTCCATTTTATTTTAAGAAACAACGGTCCCTCACAAAAAACATATACGCATAGAATACAATAGGAATGCATTGATACCTCTGTATGTTGTCCAGTCGACAGTTTATAAATCATTTATTTGCGTCAATATCAAACAATAGGGTGGGAGGGAAAAACAAACAAAAAAACCAGTACATTTTGGCTTCAAAGACTCAGGCATTTGTGTGTTAGAAACATAACTAACTACATGTAGTTACAATTCATAAGTACCTCTGCCCTTGTGTGCATTATTGTCAACATTACAATAGGGTCTGAGTACTCAAGTCGATGACGTTTCGATCTTTATAAGACCATATGATCATCATCAGGACATAGAAATAACATGCCCGATAGATAAGTTACATAATTGTAACTCAACATGAACTGAAAGAAAAAGGGGAAGGGAGTAAAGAAAGAAGTGAAAAAATGCATTGCCAGGCAGTAGTACGCGGTAAGGACCTCATCTGTCCAGATGGGCGAGAGATGCATTATGTGTCTAGGGCTAGAGAAACTCGGGTCCCAGTCACAAGAAGATAGGCCCCTTAAGGTACCATCAGGGGTTAACAAAAATTACCTGGAAAACAATGTTCAGTAGAAAGACCAATATTTGCACAAGGCCTGAAGTAAATGAGTGAAGTAAAAAAAATGAGAACTGTGAAGGTGAAAAGAAATACAAGAAATATTGCCAAATAGCGTGGGGTGCATGTGGAGAGAAGGTGAAAAATCAATACAAAATGAGTTATAATTTGAAAATGTTGCTGGTGTGCAAATACCTGCAGCCGCCTATATTTGAGTACTCAATGACGTCACAAGGAATGACCAATGAAGGCAGGGTGATCCAGGGTAGAGACTACACGTGTCCATGGCATCAGAGCACCCATTGTCTCTTCTTGCCTGGCTGTTTAAATCTGGGATCTTGCTTCATCAGTTGTTAAATAAGTTGCAATATTGCGAATTTTAATACTTTTTAATAATCTATGTTACACATGTGGGGCTGACATGATATGATGAAACCAGAGGCAAACAGACAGATAGCGCCTTGAGACCCTTATGGGTGAGTAGTCGCGCTTTAACAAACCCCTGATTGATTGATTGACAGTTACTACACATGGCATTTAGGTTCACATGGCTAAACTCTAGGATTGTACTTTCAAGTAACATGATAAACAAGCATACCTCCATTCCGGCACACTGTAAGGATGACATTGTTGTGGGCCTCAACCATGTCATGCAAGTTCACAGATTGCTGTGGGATTAAATGTTAAATGGATTAGTATTTTTAAATTGTCTCTCTGTCACAAAGCTGTGTTAGTTTACTATCTGTCTTCAATTTCATGTCATTGATAGTAGCTAGCATCCAGCAGCAGGCCCACCCAGCTCCTGAGAGTAGTGATGTGTTGATGCAGCCTGTGGAGCGGCAGGGTATACCCACTGGATCACTCAGGCCCCCGGTGCTGGGGGAGGAAGGCTAAATGTACATGTGAATTTGGTCCTTTCCCCTGTCTCCATCATCTAAGATCTCAAATATGTTCCAGTGGGAAGGTAGACACAAGGACAAAACTGCCAAGGAGAGAGCAATGCTCTTTTCAGGTTTGTTCTGAATAATGTATTCATGTGGTACCAGTGAGTCCTCATGGGAGGGACAGTCTGAGGTGTGGCCGTATCCTCCAGGCACTATGAAAGGAAGATGAAGGCCTATTGCTGGTGGGAGGCATGGAAGGGGGCTCAAAGTGTCCCTGCAAGATGCAATAACTCAGGCTTTTGTGCCTGACAGGAGATAGTAAGCAGTGATATCCCCCTCAGGGGGGCTGTAAGGTTTCTCTGATAGGACCCTCCAAGTTCAAATGAGTAGCCATACAGTAATATATATATAATACAACAAACACTACTATTCTGCAACTTCTTGAACCTGTTCTTCATTCTATACTGTAATCTGGTTCCTTCCTCTGCACATGAATGAATACTCATCTTACACACTTACCCTTCTGAGTTCATATATGGTGATGACAATTGAAATGATAGTGATTCCCAGGATCACTAAGGAATAGTCATAATAACCGAAGGTGATCCACAGAATGATGCTGCCAGCTTGAAACCAATAGTATGGATTCAAAATCTGCAAAGAGAGTAGGATTGTGAGCAGAGAATCCAACATCCAAGAATGTTACTAAACAGACGGCCATGCAATTCACAACTTATGCTCTGGGAATTCTGTACTCAATGCTGCAGTGGAAATAGCTCTCAACCTAGTGCACAAATATAGAGGCCTTACCATGAAGTAAATCTTAGCATTTCTGTGGCATTTCAAAGCATTGCCGTTGGCTGAAGTTGTAATAAGGTGCATCTCACTGAAAAACACACAAAAGTGAAGAATGGAATGCCTGGACTCATCTCAGCCACTGGTATTTACACTGGGACTTCTCCAAGACCAATGGATTTTTATTCTTGAGTTAATCTCTGCCTCTGGTAATTACTCAAGGCCTCATTCCAGTCTATCATTTTTCTGCTCACTGTGCCATCAAAGACGAATCACATGCAGGTGAGTCTTGGTGCTGCTACAATCGATTCGTTCTGCCCAAACTGCCAACCAACGTCCCCTCTGAACAGATCACAAGATACCCCAAACCAGCTTGAGACTTATCATGGCTCCTCAGTGAGGGCAACTTTACTTTTAGGCGCTGTGACCTAAGAGGCCCTTGTCTAGAAACAATGGTTGTACTTAGTAAAAATGTCTCACTGCCCTGAGCCTGCATACGGGGCCCCCAGACCCCCTTGCTATATGTGTTATATTTTCTTTTCAGTGTCATACACACATACAGCAACACCGCAACTCTCTTCCAACCGCCTCTCATCCATTAGACAATTTAGAACCTTACTACATGACCCACATGCTGCACCACCACCCCTGACTCATACACCTTTGGCCCTAAACACATGCAAACAATATAAGCAACGTGCCACACCTCACAACTTCGCTTCTCCATGTCTACTGCACAACAAGGTTACACCACAAAAACAACACAGTGTACCAACTCACTCTCAAACACCTCCTCCACCACCTACACACACAGACTCATCAAAATGTCTTCTTAGCCTGCTGGACGAGGACCACATTACAGAACAGCTACACGATTGCTATCCTAATACAGCTAATACCAGCACAAAAAACACACCTGCTACAAACCCACACAATACTGATCACTCTTCTACAAAACAAAGTCTCACTGTCACCAAAGCACATTCTCTAAACTGTCTACTAATGAATGCTCGTTCGCTCTCTAAAAACAAACATCACATCTACGACCTTCTCACTGACGCAAAACCAGACATACTATTCATAACTGAATCATGGTTGGGAGATGATATGGCTCCAGTACTGCATGAAGCCGTTCCTCTAGGCTATCAAACGATCACCCAAAATCGTATAGGCAAAAAAGGAGGTGGCCTAGCTGTTGTGTTCAGGCAAACATTACATATCACTAAAGTTGACGACATCTCCCTAAAGAATTGTGAGGCTCTCCTCACCAGATGCAATCCTACACCGTCTTCCTCCTGTAACTTCCTGCTACTTTACAGACCTCCACCTAGCAAGACGACATTCCCAGACACACTTCTAGACACAGTTTCAAACCTGATAACAATACACTCCAACCAATGCATTCTGGGTGACCTCAACATTTGGTTTGACAAATCCAATATGCCCCATCCGAAAACAAGAATCACTGGCCTAGACGCACTGAACCTGCATCAGATCGTACACAAACCCACACACATCGCTGGACACATCCTAGATGTCATTTTTGCTAATACTGAACTAGTTACCTTTCAAACTATAACTCCAGTCACATGGTCAGACCACCATTTGCTTGCTTTCCAACATAAAACAACACTAAGCGACTCACCTAATACTTCCTTACGTGAATCCACCTATCGACTTTGGAACAAACTCAATTTGGAACACATAGAAACACAACTAACATCCAGTACAGATCTGGAAACAATACATTCTGTTCAAAAACTATATGAGTGGCTACAGGAAGCTTTAGTATCCTGATACCACTCAAAACCACACAACAGTACAAAAGAAAACAAGCACCTTGGAAAAATACAGAGATCAAGGACAAAAAACAACAAATTAGAAAGCTGCAATGTGCCTGGCTCAAAACAAACGCAAAACAAGACAAACTTTGCCTGCAGAAAATTAACAGATTATACAAGTCAGCTATCAAAAAAGCAAAGAAAAGGTACAATTTCAGACAGAATTCAAAATGCTAAATGTGCAAATAAAGAATTCTTTAAAATACTCAATGAATTTCGTAAAGCAAATTGCCTAGAAGGAACTCATCCCGTTACTCAAGATTTTACAGACATACTGGCAAATCATTACGTGGACAAAGCAGTCACGTTGGACTCGTACTTAAAACAGAGACAAAGCACCAGCACTAACCCTTTTACAAAACAACAATCCAAGAATACTCTAACCCAGCCTCTCCGTTCCTTCCAACACCTCACACAATGAATTTATGGACCTGGTCGAAAGCAAGCAGGTCTGCCGGCAGCCCTTCTGACCCGTGTCCACCACAAACTTTCAAGACAATTCCTCTAACAACTTCTGCTGCCACTCCAGTAAGAAGAATCATCAACGATTCCTTAACTACCGGAATATTTCCAGAAGAACTCAAAAAGTCATACATATGCCCTTTACTGAAGAAAACAAACTTGGACCCGCTGAACCCTGACAACTACAGACCCATTACAAATGGACCTTTCCAGGGTAAACTAATAAAAAGAGCAGCATTCACCCAGATGTCACAATTCATTGAAGAGAATGCCATACTTTCAGACTTCCAAACAGGATTCCCTCCGGGAAGAGGCACAGAATCTGCCCTCTTGCCATCTGGGATGACCTGAAGAAGACAGTTGACTGCAGCAGGGTTGCTGCGCTACTCCTCTTGGACTTCTCGGCTGCCTTTGACATGGTTGACAATGACACTCTGATACAAAGACTCTACGAAGCCGGCATAGAGGGGACTGTTCTAGACTGGATCGCATCCTACCTTCGAAACAGAACTAATGTCATCCATACCCCACCTTTTTCCTCCAAACCATACTCCACAAAAGCAGGGGTCCCTCAGGCTCTATCATCTCGCCCATGCTTTTCCACATCTACATGAAGTCATTATTGGTACTGATCAATCAATTTCACATCACATGCTCTAACTATGCAGATGATACACAAATACTCTTTCAACTGGAATGCCCCAAAGACATTGGAAACTTGCCAATTTTCAGTTGTCTCAGAGCCGTGGATCAATGGATGACTTGGAGCCATCTCAAATTGAATGCTTCCAAAATGGAAATACTCACGTGTGGCGATTGGAAACATTATGACCCACTTGCTGCCTGACCTGATGAACTGGGATCACCACCTAAAGTATTGAAGGAAGTAAGAAACCTCGGATTGACCATGGACTACAAGCTATCGATGAATGCCCAAGTGGACAAACTAGCAAGATCAAGCTTTGTTACTATAAAAACTCTGTGACGAATCTTCCCCCTTTTGGGATTTCCACACAAGGTCCAAGCTACCATCTCCCTTGTTCTGTCCAAACTCGATTACGGCAATATCCTCTACCACGGATCACCTTTAACGACCATGAAAAGACTACAACAGATTCAGAACTCGGCTGCCAGACTACTGTTGCATATCAAACCGCGAGACCACATCTCCCCTGCCTTGAAAGCCCTGCATTGGTTACCGGTTGCCAGAAGACCCACGTTCAAGCTGCTTTGTATCACCCACAAAGCGATACATGGAATGCGACCACTCTTCATCAGGAATAAAATCACCAAACACATTCAAGAAAGGAACCTCTGCTCTAGAGTGGCACCTCACCTCAAAATCCCAAGATACAAGAAAAAAACCATGGGTGGCACATCCCTCTCTGTTCAAGCAGCCAAACTATGGAACTCTTTACCTCCCATCAAAAGATCCACAGACAACCACCTTATCTTCAGAAAACTACTCAAGAATTGACTCTTCCCCACATAAGCACCATACGCAGACAGAAATGTACAGCATATCTCTCTGTATATAAGCATTTATTTGTACTATAGATATGTACCTATATATGTGTATTGCTTTGTATAGATATGTAGAATAATTATGTTTAAAAAAAAAAAAAAAATGTTTTAAGTACATCACTTGAAAAACAGAGTTTATCTAATGCATCTTTAATCTACATATACTTACTTTCTTTATGCATCTATATACCTTCCATGTACTTGGAACTATATATGTATTACTTTTCTCCTAAAAAAGCATATTCAATGCACTACCATATTTCTCATCCTATACTTCTATCAATATCTTTAATCTACATATACTTACCTCCTTTATGCATCTATATACCTTCCATGTACTTATGCATCTATATATTTATTACTTTCTTCTAATTCAGCATTTCCAAAGCACTACCCTATTTCTCACACTATACCTCTCTCAATATATCTTCTACCTCAACTCTCTGACTCATCTCAAACCTCTTTATCCTACTCTTTCCAATGCACTACCCTATTCTCACCCTATACCTCTATCAATATATCCTCTACATCCACTCTCTCATTCATCCCAAACCCCATACCACTACTATGATCCCCAAAATAGCCCTTTCTAGACTCATCCCTACTCTACCCCTCCTTGCATCATCTGACACCTCTTTTACTATACTGATCCCCCAAAACAAGCCTTTCTAAACTCTTCCCTTTGACTTTTCCCCTCCACATCCCTTTTTACTCACCCCAAGCCTCGTCCTACTGCTATGACCTCCAAAACTAACAAAAAAAGTCTAAATCCTTCACTCTATCCCTCCACTATCCTTTTCAATCAAAATAACAGACTAACATGTCCACTTCTCAAATTTTGTATTTCACTATAATAATTCACCACTAATCCTTTATGGGTTCCAGAGTAGCGTGCTACTCACCGAAAAAGCGCTTCTACACCTCATCAGGGGTAGCAAGCACTATATAACTTACTAACCCACTATATGACCCATCTCCAAAATCATAACTTTAAAGACATTTCCAAAGGTTTTATAACACATTTCTGGTCACTTTTGTCACTTTAAGGTAACAATTGGTGGAGTGAGTGAGGGTTTCCATATGTGAAGTTATTGCAATGGATGCGTATGCGTTGGGATTTATTTTAAATTTATAGGTTATGATGTTATGTGTGTGGATTTGTGCATATTTTAAATATTCTCGTGACAAAATGCCTAAAATTGGCAATTAATTTATACTTTTATAACAGTAAAAGTGTTTGGGCTTAAATTTTTGTGTGGATATAAAATGAACTTTGTTAGACACATGAAACATATGAAAATGGCAAAATTGCATTTAGGGTCAAGTGATGCGATCTCTCATAGCCTGTGATTGCAGTAATACGCGGTCGCCTACTGAAACCCAAAATATTACTGTTTTCATTTCAACGTTTGCTGCTCAGGGAATATGACTTCTGTCCCTTCCTCAGGGTGATGGCATTAGGAGATAGTTGGATCTTTTGGAACTAGCAATGTCCTCGGAAACCTAACTTGGAGAACAATCTTGGAGTTCTAGGCGTTGAGGTAAAGTGGTTTGGATATTGGGATATGAAGTACAGGTTCTGCACCATCAAATGTAATCATTTTGCAAGTTAAAAGCAGCAGCCTTGACTATCTTCCAAATTACTACATTTTAAACAAGATAAAAAACTTATCTCTACACTTGTCTTGTTTGTCAAGGCAAAGTGTAAAGAGCGTCTCCTACAATGTGGAATGTCTCAAGCGGGTGTTAACTACCACAGACAATTTTAAGACGATGCTTGCTGGTCGAAAGTGAACCACAGTATAACTGCAAACTTTGGCGTCCTCAACTTTGTCACTATCTTCCAAGATAACCCGTATTTCATTCAATACACCAGACTTCTTCCAAACTGATGGTGTTTGTTTGACAACTTTTCATCAAGCTCCCCTCTTTGTACATTTGTAGATGTACATTGATGTTCACAGACACTTGTCATTACTGACTGGGTTTAGTGTTTGTGAAGAGTTGACCCATCTATAATGAAGCAGCAGGACACATACAATTATATATCAGATACCATTTGAAGGAACTCTACAGAGGGTGAAATAATTGCATCCTCTTTAATCCATCTCTTACCAACACCAACCTCTCACTCTGTAACTCCATCTGTGGCACTCAAGACATTCTAAGTACTCAGACCTTCTTGCGGTTATTTAAAGTGAACACACAATCATTAAACATTTCCCCTTTTAAAAATAAATAAATCAATTAATGAAAGAAGGAAGGAAGGAAAAACATAGAAATAAGGAAACAATGATACATTTTCCATAACAATTGTGTTATTACAATTTGTGACCCTCTTAAGAGTATCCCCTTGCTCATATCTAATATTTACACTGCATCTACTTGCACGCTTACTTTGCATTGTATTTTATCCCTTTTTAGCAATGTGGTTGCAAAGTTTATATGTTTCCTAAGTTTACATTCTTTCTTGTGGATCATTCACATCACTTCTTGCGTAGTGATATTGTCACAATTTTTTTCCGATTCATATTGTGTTATTTTTTTCTCCTGTTGAACCTCTTATAATAAATTATATGGATGACCCAACATGTAAGTCAGCTGTGCTATTGTCTTTGCGCGGCTTATTTCAAAATGTTGTATTTATAATCCATAAGTCTCATTGCCCATATTTCAGTTCCCCGCAGCATTTTCCTTTTAAGCGGCCTCGTATGGCAAACACTGTTTGATGATCTATGACAATTGTATATGGTTTGCCATTTACAAACGCGCCCAATGTGAGAAAAATGCTCCTTTTGTTCGTGGTCTCCCCATTTGCTGCTGATGTTTATTGCTGATTTTTAGATTCTGAAACTGGGGCTCTGTTGTTCAGTGACAAGTGTATGTGTTCAGACCCCAACACACGTAGAAATTGGCTAATCACTGATGGCAATTTTTGCTCTTCTATGAGGTTATAGTATATGGTATAGAAACTACACCCATGGGATGGAAAGTTAAATATCACCCGTGGACTGCAGCACTTATTATGCCCTGCACTAGTGTGACACGGGAAACCATGGCTTCCGACCCAACCCTGCAGCCTGACTGCTGCAGGTTAAAACTGCAGCCCAACTTGCCACAATCTCCCTTTTGAAGGGGAAAAGCCATCCTTTTAAACAATAATACATCTCCCCATGTATGCCTTCTATCCCTCAAAGTACGGCCCATGGTATTTAAAATTGGGACATGTAGAAATTTAAAATTACCATGTCTCTTTAGTCCTGAATGCCAAGACCTATTTTCACTGTAGAAGGCTCTCGAACCCCATCCCCCACCTTCCAGGCCAGGCGTGCAACGCCCATTGGGCTCAAAGGGCTTCAGCCATCCCCCGCCCCCCGTCATGTGTGTCAGACCATTTACTTGCTAATGAGGCTTTGTTGTGTGTTTCACCCTTTCTTAGAGCCCCTGCATCTCCACTCTGCATATTGCTGGAAGAGTCAGCCCCCCCCCCGAAATTTGGCTCTAGTTGCGCCTCTGTTCCAGGCCTACCAAGGTGGCCGACAGCCCTGCATTCCCATGCATGGATGTGGAGAGGGGGTGGGGCTCCCACCTCCAAGTACTGACCTCCATGAAGCTATAGCCATGCCACATGGGTCCCCCGCTGGGGGGCACCAGGGAATCACAGCAGGTCTATACCTCCTACAGCTCAAGGGAGCTCCACTGGGAAGGAGTGTTCCCTAGTTCCCTACAGGCCAGAGTCCTAGCTCCACACTGGGGGCCCTGCTCCCCTCCCCACCCATTGCCGAGCCCGCCGGATTAGGCTCTGCCACCCGATCCCTCATCCCGGACATGCAGCACATGACCCTGTGGGGTCGCACCTGCCTTGCCCTCCCCTCGCTACGGATATACGGTCGTGGATGAGAACCTGCGGGTCCGAGACCATTGCTAGGGACGAATAATGTCTGTCACAGCCCCACCTGACGCGGGTGCCCCCTCCATCGCCTCTCCGGCCTGCGCTCCCTAATTCTCACTGCAAGAGTAGCAGGGAAGGGTCTGATGCTTCCTAGGAATGGCAGGATGGGATAGACACCCACCTGCAGGCACCACGGAGCTCCCAAAAGAAACTAACACAAGATCTATAAGATGGCAGGTGAGGGGAAGGAAGTGGGGAAGGGACTGGGGAAGGGACTGCTGGGAAGGAGGTCTGAAACAGCAAATGTCCGAAAAATGTGGAATATGTGCATGTCTCAAATTCTATGATCACATAACACGTATTCACTAATTAACTTACTGGTAAATTCAATAACTACCTTGAAAATCTCCATTCCCGAGGTGGATTCACTTGATCCTTTTTTGATTTCAGAAAATGTAGAAAGAAGAAATACAAAGTAGGAGTAATCAGTGGTGCCTTTGAGTCTCCAAACGACTGCACGTTCCATAGCGCCTGGTGCTTCATTAGCGCTGTTATAGTCCAACTGAAAAGCGCTATCCTTAGCACGTGTTAATTACAAAGCAGTGTCAATGATGCTTTGATCTGAATTCGTAATTGTAAAAACAAACGTGTTGCTCATGGAGCTCACTGTGTATAAACAATAATTACTTGCACTTTCCTCGAGCTTCTTGATAAACAAAGTGAGTCTTATTTTTCTCTGAAGAGTTAATTCTTGGTAATTGTCTTTTACCCTTTTTTAACTGAATGCAATTACCAGAGTTTACTGCCAAGAAAGACAAAAACTTTTCTTCCGTACTTAATCAGAAAACAAAGGGGCATATTCTCAAGGACACATCGCGTAGTTAGCGGCACTTTATCGCAGCCAAAGTGGCGATAAATTCATCGCACCGTTCACAAGCTGGTGTTAACAGCCCATAACACCATTTTACCCGCGATAGCATCCACAAAAAACACTGACACAGATGACCCCCGCAACTATCACTAATGAGATGCAGAGTAGGCGTACCCGTGCAAAAAGCCGTGAAAACACCACTCCGCAACATTCTCAACGAGCAGCCAGATCGGCGATAAGACCACAAAACAGGCGCTAAGGCCCGTTAGCAGCAGGCAACTAACACCTGCTCTGACCTGGTGCAAAGTCGACCACAGCCTGCACCACAAAATGGAGCCCAGCCCAGAGCCACACCTGAAGGGCAACAGATGCCATGGAGCCACTGATCATGCAGCTCGGAGCCCCAACAGGGCCACAACACCCACCGCCGGCCAAAAACATGCCACATCAACTGTACGGAATCATGTACCAAATAATCCGCCTGATGTCCCACAATCACATTTGGTGGCATGCATGTGTCGTCACAAAAATGAGCATCACACATCCACCTTCGATGTAACAAATGAAAATGTATTCAAAGAAACACAGAACAGAAATGAAGACACATGGCGTCTCCCCTCGGGACAATCCGTAGGTCACAGCCTGCAAGACAAAAATCATGATGAGAAGGTGTGTCTTGTGCACATCAAAGGACAGAGAGAGAGCGAAGGACAGAGAGAGAGAAAGAGAGGGAGCGAGAGAAAGACGGACAGAGAGGGGGAGCGAGAGAAAGACGGACAGAGAAGGGGGACGAGAGAAAGACGGACAGAGAGGGGGAGCGAGAGAAAGACGGACAGAGAGGGGGAGTGAGACACAGATAACAGAAGAGATGGACAGGGAGAGAGAGTGCCCACAATGCGCACCCAGGCCACACTGCCCACCTGCTGCCACAGGTGTGTCTCCAACCACGTGCCTGTATGTAGTGCAGTTCACCAGGTAACACATCTGAAACAGATCCGTCATCTGAAACAGAGTCCAGAGACATGAATGGCAAAGTACATACAATTGCACAAGACATCATCACCTGTCCGCCCCTGCGCACCCAGGCAGATTTACCCCAGCCCCTCCCACCGCCCAGCGGTGCAGGCCCGCCCCTGCGCACCCAGGCCTCACTGCTCACCTTCCGCCCTTGGCGTGTAGTAATGATGGCCCACCACGTGCCGCTGCAAGCCACATGCCCGGGGCCCGCGGACATGGCACCCTCCACATCATGCAGCCCCGCTCCACAGGCACCGGGCATCATCGCAGGCTGCACACCCGCTCAGCCCTTGAGCTGCCACTAACTCTGTGATCCGGGATGCGACGCCACGTGGCGGTAGGCCCGCACTGCCCGCTGGCTCTGGCCTACACTGCGGTCCAGCAGGGCACACAAATCCTGAGCAGTCCGGACGGCCGGGACGGGGCATCATCGCAGGCTGCACACCCGCTCAGCACCTAAGGTGCCCCTACCTCAGTGCACCCAAAGTCACTGTCCCGTGGCGGTGTGCCTGTGCCGGCCGCAATGTATCCGGTGCCATCAAGTCTGTGTCCCAAAGTCATGGTCCCTGTATGATTGGGTATCGTGTTGCGGACGCCATCATGTCACCTCCGGTCCTGGGGAATGTGATGTTGCAGGGCCCGAGGCCCTCATGCCTACATTAACACCACACGGACGCACCCAGATAGAGAGTGGAAATGGCGTTGAGCACGTGCGCCCGTCCCTTTTCATTGGCAGGGTCACATGTCCTGTGACGCGTGTGCTGGATGGGTGTGGTGTGGGTGTAAACCAGCCGTGAGGGAGTGGCTGTGGCATGCTGACAACTAGACCTGTGAGCAGCAGATCACCACAGGAAAGACAGGGGACATGTAGCGTTGCCGTCTCTCCTGTGAGCGTAAGCGGAGTGGGCTGGCCTGGCGTATGCCAGTCCAGCGTAAGGGTCTGTAAATGACCCCGGGGCCCTGGGCGTGGTTCCGTACTGGGCTGGACAAGGAAGTAACTCATGCGTGTGCCCCTGTTGTTGTGTCAGCCCCACCCGGACCGGATTGGGCAATGTGTCGCCCTGTGACCCCTGTTCTACGACATGAGCCACATGGACGTAAGAGGAGTCCAGTGAGCCCACATTCATCCATACTTCCACACTTAAAAGACCATAGACATGACACATTTGTGTGTATATGAATGTTTAATGCACATTCAGTGGCGTGTTGCATCTAGAGCAGTACAGGGCCATGCAAACCCCACATGACGATGTTGTCCCGTGGAGGTCCAGCCAGGGTCCTCCAGGGAATGACAAGTCCAAAGGAAGAGGACGAGTGCAGTCTGATTGCTGTGTCAATGGCGATCAAACATCATATGGCAGCCCGTGTCGAGGTCCAAGATGAGTGTCACAGAGTGCATGGGGGGGACAGTGGAAGGTGATGATGCAGAGGGCAGTACCAAGCTGAAGCCGGACCTATGGATGAGATGCATGCTGCTGCGTCCTCCTTACCACGAGGGCAGTATCATCCGCATCTTCATTCTCTGCTGTTTCATGTGCCTCACGTGTGGGTGGTGGTGTTCTGTCTCCAACACTGTGTGGCAGTGACACATCAGTGGCCGGAGGTGGAAGGTCTGCCGCACTGTGTGGCACTGACACTTCAGGGGGCGGAGATGTGGATGGAGTGGTGGCAGCAGCATGCATCCGCACCAGGCCTTGTGGCAGCAGTGCCATGAGGAGGGTCCTGAGGTCATTGAGGAACCCAGCTACCTCTCGCTGGTGTGCAGCCGTGGCAGCCGCTTGTTCCGCATTCACCCGCTCCATCGTCTCCATTAACCTCCGCATGTTTCCCAACTCCGGTGTGACATCACTAGTGCCACTCGGACTGGACAGTTGTACTATTCTCTGAGTCAGGGCTCCAGCGATGTCAGCCATGGTCCGTTGGAGAGCATGGAGCGGACTGTGGGTGTCCGTTAGGGACCGTGAGTGGTCCCTGATGGGACTTAGACACCCACGTATGGCATCTAGTTTGTCTGCCATGCAGTCAAAGCCCACCCGCACCTGTTCAGCCAGATTCTCCTGGCACCCCAAAACACAGCGTTGGAAGGCCATGTGTTCTCCGTGGGGGTCCTGGGAGGCAGCAGTGGTGGTGGGTGCTGCCTGCTGTGTGGTCTGTGCAGGGGGTGGGGTCTCCTCGTAGCAGCTGGGCTGCTCAGCTCCTGGAAGTGGGCTGCGGAGGCTCTCCACGAGCAGTTGGAGGGCGTCAGAGTCGAAGCTGTGGTCGTCCTCTTCGTCTCCAGAGAAGAGAGGGTCGGACTGCTCTGCAGGAGGTGTTGATTCTCCCTCTGCAATGTGAAGGGGAAATGCAGTTTAACAATGTGTCCACATGTATGTTGTCGCATTGTACATGTTTACATACAGACAGCATGACTGGGTACATTGTGGCTGTTTGGGAGGAGCTGCCTATTTGATGGGGGACAGTGGATATTTTCAACAACATCACGGATGTGTGTTTGTACTTGTACATTATCAACGCACATATCCCTGCAATGCCAATTGTGATTGGCCAGTGTCTGCGGCCAAGCGGCACCAGTTGTGTCTTGTGTTCTGTTGTAGGTGTTTTGCAGATTGTGTCACATCGTTGTCAATGTAGATGTGCTCTGTATGTGATGTGTGTGCTGCATTTTTGGGGAGTCGCCCCTGCAGCTCAGATTTTGCTGCCCCTTATCACTTTCATGAGGTGTGCCTCTGACTTCTGTGCTTGTACGGTGTTGACATGTTGCATACTTGGGTATGTTGGTCTCTTGGTGGGAGTTGGTGGTCTGCGGCATGGTGTGTCCGCAGATGTGCTCAACTTAATTGTGCATGTGTGCCATTGTGCCCATCTACCCCCGTCCCCCCAGGCCCTGGTGGTTACTCACCCTGTTGCTGTTGTGTCGGGTCCTGTTGAGCAGTGTCCGGGCCCCCAACTCCTGCCACCGTCTCCCCACTGATGACTGTGGACACCATTTCCTCCATGTCGTCCAGCTCCTCCTGTGGCCCTGGGCTCCCACCTCCAGTCTGCATTGCTGCCTTCAGGTTGTTGGCGAGTTTCAGCTTGGTTTTGCGCTTGACATCATTCCAGCGCCTCTTGACCTCGCCTATTGTCCTCTTCAGCACTCCGACTGCATTCACCTTGTCCACGATGGACTGCCATAATGTATTTTTTGTTGCCAATGACACAGTGGAGGTGACGAACAGTTGTTGATGGTGTTCTGTCACCTCCGTTATCAGGATCCTGTTTTCCTGCGGACTGAACCGCGTCTTCCTCTTCTTCTTCTCCTTGCCCTTCCCTGACCCCGAAGTCCCAGGATGGTCCTCCGGGGGGCGTGTGGGGTTCTGGTTCTCCTCCATACTTGCTCCGGCAACGTCCATTGTGCTTCGCTGTTGTTTGGCATTTGTTTGTCTGTTTTTTTTCTACTTTTATGGTGATTGTTCCCGCCTGACGCGTGTGGATTGCAGGCCTGTAGCTGGGTTTCGCTGATTTTCGTATCGCGATTGGCCTCATCGCAGCTTTTTTTGCGTTGGTGTTTCGCATTTTTGCGGCATGGCGTTGATTGTAACGCGGTCAGTTGGCGCGTTATCTGGGGAGTATCGCATGGGGCCGCCGTGTTGTGAATACTTGGTTAACAAGGCGTTAATTTCCCGCGATGGACTGCGATATGCAAAGTTGCGTTAAGCTAAATTTGTGGTGGTTATCACACGTTCTTGGGACTATGCCCCAAAGTTAGATAATCTAAGGTGTTACCTTGATTTCTCCAAACGAATGCGCTTCTAACCGGACATCACACAATTTGAGCAGGTGCCCCTTGGCTCAGCTACTCCTCTCCGTCCAGCAAGGGATTTTTAAAGAGTTAGCACTGGTAACTGGTTATGTTTACCTTATAAACAGAAGAAGCCCAGCCAGATCGTGGCAAAGGATCATTGGTACTAGTAGTCCTGTAAAGTGAAGGTTTCTTTTCTGTATATGGAAATATACATGAAATGGTCATAATCATTCCTGATCATTACAAAAAGGCCTTTTAGCCTCCCTCCCAGGGCAATTCTAGACCAACAACTCCTGTGATTTTTGGAATGGGCCCCAAGGACAAGAGCCTTGACCCAAGGAGGGGGTTGATTGGGGTTCTGGCCCCACATTTGTACCCACAACCACTCAGGACGGTCACCGGATGAACTCTCGAACTCTCCACTATCATTTCTGACCACCGCCCATAGCATTCGGGAAGGTACCGCAACAGCTGCTCTTCACTGAGATTGTGACCCAACAAAAGTCACTTGCATCACGACCACCAGTGGGGCACCCGGACGACCCGATGGACTGCATCTTACAGGAAATCACTGCGGTGAGCCACAGGATATAACTGATGGATGCCAAGAGTACCGCTTTAGGAAAGGGAACCTTTCTGCACAATACAATCCCGAGAGGCGTTTTCCTCTTTTTTTGTGTAGTGCAGAATACAGCAGACATGGAAAGAGGCAAAAACGAGGAGAAATAAAAATATTTCTCCTTGTTATGCCTGCTCTGGGGAGGCATAAGGTTTTGGCGCTGCTCCTGGTTTACGTGATTAAGTAAATCTGGGGCAGCGTCAAAATCCACGGGTGCTTTGTGGGAAAACCCACTGCAGCACCTGTGGAACACCTCCTTGAAGCACAGTAAGGCAAGTCAGCGACTTGTCCTGCTTTGTCTCACTCCATATCTATAAGGCCACTCAAAGCCGTGCAGACTGGCTTTGCGTCACCTCATAGATATGATAGAGAGGCTTCCACCGCCAGAGTGTCAAAAATAGTGACACTCCAGCGGCTTAAGCCTATCATAAATAGGCCCCTTCATGTCTTGTGGCACCTACCGACCCATATCTCTCCTTATTGGAGACATCAAGATCTTGGCCATCATTTTGGTGACCCTGCTTAACAACATAAGCCCCCACACTCATTCATCGCATACAATTAGGCTTTGTTTTGGGTCGAACCTCCTACAGTCACCTATGCACTCTGACGCATGTCCTCCAGCTGGACGTGCTGTAGGAGGCACAAGCCCTGTCCCTCGACGTCGAAGGCATATAAGGTTAACTTGGATAAGAGCAGAGCTCTTCCACTCGCCAGGTTGTCATAAAGAGCTGCCAATTTCGTTGGAAGTGTCTCTCATCAAATACTTGGGAGTTTATGTTAACAGGGGCCTTTAATATATGACATTGGACAACCTAGAACCCCTCATGGACCGGGCCCGGTAAGACTTCGCAAAAAAAACACATCTCAGTCTCTAGCTCTAGGCAAGGACACAAGCCACCGAAATGGTTATCCTTCCTAGATTCAGGTCTAATTGTCCTGACCACTGTGCACTTTAGCTTGGTGCAACTGCACTGTGCAGTTTTAAACAATAATCAGTGTTGTGTCTAATTTTTGTAAACCTCTATGTACAAATCTTATCTCAAAATATTTAAACAAAATGGCATGTTTAAATATTTTGAGATTGGTCAGGACAATTAGACCTGAATTAGGGTGATTTAGATAGGCGTGTCCAGACAACACGTACTCTACTGTAGCACGCTGAGTTAAAAAGGAAAAAGACTGCTGAGTCTAGAAGAAAAAGGAGTGCTTCACTCATTCACTTCAGTTGTATCCTTCCTAGATTCACATATGTGCTCGGTATGCTCCCGCTTAGAATTCCAATCTCGTTATTGCACTCCTTTGATGGAGACACTAACAGCTTCATCTGGGGCACTGCTAAAGCACGACTAACAATGTCTAAATTGGTTGCACACAGGACAAATGGTGGCCGTGGGCTTCCCTCGATTTTACTTTACACTGTAGCGCTCCACTTTGCACAACTTGTCTACATGCAGCAAGCCACACCTGATCCCCCCTATGGTTCTTGAGAGAGCAGAATCTGTTCCAGAGATCGCCAGATTTAAACTCACTCTACATACAAGGCACATCTACAATGCAATTTTCCAACACTCTGATACAAGCTATAGTCCAATCCTGGAGACGTGCCAACGCTCTTCTCTCGACCGATGCCTTTCTGGCGGAACCTTATTGGTCTATATGGTGACACGTAGCACTGAATCCATATTAGGTCACTGATCACGACTCTCTCAAAACCTTTGACGTATTGAGGGAGGAATACCACCTCCCCTCCAACCAGGCTGGAGGTACTTACAACTCCACCATTGTCTCCTCAGCCAACTGGGCGCACCCACATGGGTTGTGATGCCCTCCCTGGTTGTTTCTTATCTCCACCTTTGGGGTCGTTTCGAAGCGGTAATGTCTGGTCCCTACAATCTCTTGATGCAGCACAAGTATTCTCTACCCCAGACACAGCGACTGCGAACAGTGTGGCAGGAGAGACTACAAATGGACTGAACAAAAAATGACTGGGTCAAAGTTCTGGAAGGCCTAGACTATTGGTAAAGGAATCCAGGATGAAATTCTGACTTTTCAAGACAGTGCAAGATTGGTACTGGACCTCCTGAAATTGGAGTGTGCAGAACACCTTCCTCACTCACGATGCTGGCGATGCAAGCACCATGGCTGCGACACAGTGCACAACCTATACGACTGCCAGTACAATCAGGGACTGTGGACCTCAGTAGAAGATACACAATGTAGAACCCTGCCTCTCTCCTCCCCTATACCCCGACATGAGTTACTACTACATGACACAGCAGACATCTCTCCACTGTCACACCATGAATGGCACTTTCTTTTGAAAGCCCTAACCATGGCCAAACTATGCATCCTCTTCTACTTGCTTTCCCCACACACACCCACACACACAGAATGAATGACTGAGATGTTCAAGATAGCCTCGTATGAGAAGTTTACCTATGTTATGGTATGTATTCAAATTTGTAGAGTGCAGCTAATCACCCATGAAGGTATCCAGTGGGCAGGCCTGGTCGGGGAGAAGTCAATCTTGCCTGTTTTATCTGGAAGAATCATGTCTTGAGGTTCCTTTGGAAGTCCATGAAAGAGGGGTAGGTTCTGAGGTGCTTCGGAGGTTGTTCCACATCTTGGCTGCGAGGTATGAGAAGGAGTGTCCTCCACTTCTGGTTTTCTTGGTGCAAGGGAGGTGTGCTCTTGCCTGGCATGCAGATCGAAGGTGTCTGGTGGGTTGGTAGAAATTGAGGCAGTGGTTGAGGTAAGCTGGATTGGTGTTGCCGAGAGCTTTGTAAGCATGGGTGAGCAGCTTGAACTTACATCTTTCCTGGACTGGGGGCCAGTGGAGATTGTTCAGGTGTGGAGGGATGTGATTATTTACCTATAAGCTTTCTGCTAAACTTGAAACCAACCAACAGGTGTTCACTCCATTCCAAAATAGTGACTCAGCCCCCCTCCCTTTTTTTCCTGAGGGGCATAGCCCCCTGCCTCCTCAGCACTACTACACCCTTCCCAATAATTGCAGAGATTCCTTTCCAAACCACCCCCCATATACACCCACCTGCTCTTGGCACCAAACTGTGCACTAACCTGCGAGGACACAGAGCATCCTCCGGCCCACATCTTCATTTGGGCTCGTTTATTTCACCTGCAACAGGCACCACCGAGTATAATCTTTTTTCAGTGCACACGCCCCTCTTTCACCACTTCTCTGCCTATGGGCACAAAGGGCCCCTTCTCCACTGCATATGTGGCCCCAAGATCCTCCTGCCCATTATTCCACCTCCCTCCTCCCCTCTGGTGTTTTCTCTCTTCCACCCCTCCCTCCCTCCCTCCAGCATTACTGGTTCTCTAATTACTGATTACCACTTGCTAGAATGGAAAACACTAATGTTCCCCTCCATCTTTCACCTCTTCACACCTGGATGGTTCTGCATGATGATCACAGTGATTGCCAAAGTAACTAGCAAAGCAATAGCCACCTTTTCAATAGAAAGTGAGACTTACTCATAAATACAGAGTTAAACTCCTAAAATCATTCAGACCCTGACTTCCTGTCAAGAGTTTAGTTTCTTGGATCCCATATTTTGAAACCAGTCAGCTTGGAACCCATGATCCTACTTGTTGCATCTGAACACAATATCTGCTTCTGATGGATGTTCATGGTGGAAGTTCCATGTAGGTTTATTAACATTTATTGATCCTATTCAGGTGTGCCCCAGTCAAAGTAATGTGTGTCAGATGGGTGGGTCACATACAGTCACATTCTTAACATCAAAAAATGAATCCTTTCAAAACATAATCCTCAAAATCACCAATATGATTTCAGCTTAATGAGTTTTATATAGGACTAAAATACCTTCTTCAAATGAAGAAGTCCCCACCAAGAACATCTGAAATTATATATTTAAATCTTTCTAGAGGCTGCATAGCTTGTTGACCTTCGTGATGTGTGGGCATGCATCCCACAGTAAAGACGTTGAGGCGTATGGATTGGAAATAAACATTTTATCTATTCAAACTGATTTTTAAAATTGACACAGTGGTATGCAGAACTTTCAGCCCACAAACACAGTGAGCACTTTTACATGAGATCTTAATTGAATTTGGATAACCAGGCACATAAATACATCATGACCACTATTAGCTCTAACTCACTTTGGGCTAGTGTGGTTTGTATGGGTACAATGTTTCGGCCTATAAATTCAGATGCACTTGAGGTCTAAGGCATATTCAAATGCTTCAGTCTTTACTGGAGGTCACATCAAGATACAGAAAGGTCAAAGTATTTGTTTGTTTATTGGCAGTCAAGCAGGATCCTTTTTATATCATGCAATGCTCTACTTCTGAAATGTTTGCAAGAAGAAAAACAAAAACGAACACAACCTACCTCTTTCAAAAGCAGTTTCCAAATGGGAGTAATTTCCACTTCAATCCTATTAGGTCCAACAACTTTTTTCCTGAAAGAATATTGGTAATTTACATTTTCATTTGGGCTTTTAATAGTCGTCATAGATTTTTTCCAAAGGATGGAGTATAGGGAACATTAAGAAAGCTTGCATGTATATTTTGCTAACACTGTACATTAATGGGAGGAACTGGAAAAAGAAGCAAGATCATGTTCACAAATTGATCTTAGAATTGAATAATGACAAAACATTGTACATATTTACTATTGCATTTAATTTCACACAAGGAGATAATGTGATCTGCCCAAATTCACTCATTTTAAGTCCACTTAAGGTACAGTCATTAGAGACCAGATCCACAGCTTCCAAAGTCAGTACCTTAGCAGGTAGACCATGTAGGAAATTGGGTGAACTAGATACTATTATCCCACCGCTGCCACCAATTGGGTTATTAGTTGTGCAGGGTTTGAGGTCTGAGCAAGTAATAGGTCCAAAGTTTCCGCTTACTGGGCAAGCACCCCATTGCAGCGCTAGACTCTCTCGGGGTAGAGAAGCAGAGCAATTCAAGGCCTACTCGGGGAGTTGGTATGGGCTAGTCATCACCATTTCCTGGCACACAATAATAACACTCAATAAATGATTGTCCAGTCAGTGTTTTTTCTTTAGAAAAGGAAAAGTACATTTATTATACACACATTACTACACATTAACTTACAAATATATACATAAGACAGATTGAAACTAGCTTAGCTGACATTATGAAATCATATTTGACTCCTAAAGGGTCATGACCCCCAAAATCACTGTACCCTCACCTATACCAGATAACACATCACCACTTATATAAAACAGGCCTGTTGGCTGTATCAACTGTCATCTCATTACAAGAACAACAAACCACATATGAAAACATCATTTTTTTATGCAAACTGCAATAATCAATAACAACCATGTGCAAATGCAATTATTAATATCAATAAAGCATAGCAACTTCTCGGGGAGAGGATGTAGCCTTACAGCTAGAGCAGCCAACCTCGAAGCTAGGGAACCGGGTTCAAGTCTCTGCAATGACGCGAAACATCCTGTGATTCTGGGCAAATCACTTAATCTCCCCGTGCCTAACAAAAATGCATGTGTCCATCTGTAACTAAACTGGTGTTCATGTAAAGTGCTCTGATACCTGATATCGTCAGGTCTAGTTCTAATGAGGCATTTTATAATAAACATAAAATGTGCCTATGCGCTTGTTATATACTTTCAGGCCACATAAAATGCAACCATAACAATAGCCCCTAGAGAGTGCTGAACTTGATTTGTTTTATTCAAACACCTTTAGGCCACAAAAACTGCAACCATAAAACCAGCCACTAGAGGGTACTGCATTCCTAGCTGTAGAGCAAAAGCTCCAGCCTTGGGAATGCTTTAATCAAACCAGAAAGCCAAGTGGTGTCTTCATTTTACTGACCCTGCAGATTAGAATCCGTTTTTAATTTGAAAGGGGGGCTGCTGTGCATCCTGCAGCCCCCCACAACATTGTTGGTGGTGCCTCTGCCCTCCTGGGGCCACCACGCGGTGACAAAAAACATGTAAATAAGAATGCCATGCTTATGTGGGGATCTAGCTAGTCTGGAAGCCTGCAGTTTTTTTAACCTATGAGGTCCTTTCTTTGTTTTTTGTTTTTTAGGGGATGCCCTGTCCCATCTGGACATGCCCAACCTGCAACCCAATGGGGCACATGAGGAGGTCACTCCCACATGACCCGCTAGCTTCCTGAGTGATTTACACTGTCTTTGCCAATGCAAGAGTTGCCAGTCATGGTGCTTGTCTGGCGGTGGCTATCCCGCTCCCCCCCAGACACAAGCACAGGGAGAGGAGGCACGGCCACTACAATTTGTAGTGCCAGGGACCTAGAGCGGGGTCCTGGGCCCCCTGGAATGAATACCTCACCCAGGGAATGAGGTCCCCGGGTCATTGAGAGCTCTGGGGAGGGGGCCCTACACCTGTCCCCTCCCTGGGGAAATAATGTAATAAATCTTGCGCTGACCCTCAGGGCCTGGTACACCCTGGGGGTAGAATACAGGAGGCTGCAAAGCCCCATGCGTGACATCGTGGGGAAAAAAATCAAAGGTTGACAACCTTAAAAGGGCAATACCTCATGACCCGTTGGGCTGATGTGGGCAACTTTAGGCTCACTTTACTCCTGGTGCCAAGCTTTAACCTCCAGGAACAGTTCCATCAGGCCTTCTGGCCTAGAAAGTGGTGCAACATACAGGGAGCTGGTTCCCTGGACCAGTTTCCCTCCTGGTCTTTGTTTCTGGGTGCAGAAGTCCACATCCTTCCACGACATGACCTCAGGAGGTGTAAGGGGGGAAGCCATGCTGGCCCTTGGAGAGACCCACTAGTTCTGGTGTAAAGTGGGAGGAAGAACCCTTAATCCTTTTAGATATCAGCAGGTATGTCCTTCCAGTTGTCCATGGCTGTCAGAGACCCAAAATCCAGCAGCAAGAGGCACAAACAGCACAAAAAGTCCCTTCTCGCCCTTGTGCAAGAGTTTTTAAAAGTGGTGGAAGGTTCTAGAAGCCAGGCAGCCCTGGCCAATCCTAAGGTGCCACATCACATCTCCACCCCTGTCCCAATCCTCCTGCACAGCACGCTGGGACACTTCAAGATGGCATCATCCAAGAGTCATTGATCACATCTGCTCTTGGGGTCTTATTTCTGCCCCTCACTGAGATCACTGCCAGGGCCTTTCCCACCAAAACTTCAAACAGAACCCCCCTCCTGTGTTGGTCCAGTTATCATGGCAGCCTCCTTTGTTCAGTGGGTCTGGGTCTCCTCAGTCCTGGTACAGTGTGACAGGTAATTAACCGATGCAGATTTTCATCCCAACCCCTTCATGCTCAGAAGCTAAGGGAAGCACTGTAAATTGTTCCTTTTGTGTGGGGAGGCCTTTGTTCCTGCTGCTGGAGAGAAATGATGTTAACTTGGCTCAGAAGGATCACAAAAGGCCTGGGCTCTGATCCTGAACTGAGCCAGAGAAATATGACCATTCTGGATGACCCATAAAATGTACATGTATGTTCTTGGGATCTGTTAATACTGGGTGCAGCCTTTCCACCCCAGTGTTATACCTCCTGGGACTTTGTATGCCTAAGGGAAGAGAAACTGCACTTTAAGGCAGATGTTCCCCTATGTATATAATAAAGTGGCACTACAGACAAAACAGTAAATCACACAGACTTTACCTAGAAGTGCCAACTAATATTATAAGGCCTATCCCAGGTCAAATTTTAACCCTGCGGACTCCCCTCTGTGCCGGACTACCTATGGGATGTTACCAGCCTACGCATGACAATAGTGTCACAAGCACAACCTGCACAATTCTGTGCACACACGTTCACATGTAGCTAGCCAAGTGCCCCTTACCGTAGCTGTGTCGCAGTGGCCATATCTTAAAAGGCAGACACTGTTGGTAAACATGTGCAGTCTATTTGCCATGTGATTATCCTGGGTGAGACACGTAATGAGACTCACAGTAAAAAGTTCAAAACGAGGTGATCCATAAAGCGAATAATCTGGGTGTATTAAATGGACGGAGCCCATTTTGCAACAGACCACATCTCCTAAACTAAGGGGCCGATTTAGACCACGATGGACATTCCTTACTCCATCAGGGCAGTAGAGTGATATACACCATTGCCCGATGAAGTACGCATCCTCTGAATCTAGAGATGTCTGCCAACCCAGCGCACATCTCTTACATTGGCAGGAACAGCTGTCACAGCCGTCAAAGCAGTTCCTCTTAATGTATTAAAAGTTTCACGGCCAGCTTTGTGAACATGACGGTACATTCGTCAAACTTTTAACCAATTGTTATATTTTCAAAAACAAAACCCTAAACCAGAATTTAGTTTTAGAAAATTGACAAAAATAATGACCCCCCACTCCATGGAAGTTGTCTCACATGGCATTGGGATCATTTTGAAATTTTCACTGCATCTTACCATTAGATTTTACTTGGCAGTGACGGAAAGTGAAAACTGGCGATTTTACTGCCCACTTTAAATTGGGTGGGCAGTCAAATGGCCAAATCTCCGACATCCCTTACTCTGTTGGGCTGACGGAGGGGTATGTCAGACTCGGAGACGGAATAGTCTCTTTTACTGGCATACTGTGACAATGGTGACTCTTAAATGACAGACTCTTTAATTTTTTGGGGAGAAGCCTAAATTGACATTGCATTCTTGATAGTGACTAAAGTTGATAACAAATAACAACTAAACTAATAATTAAGGTGATCAAGCTTTTTAGCCGACTGGCAGGGCAAATGTCACCAGGTGACCCCAAAGCTCACATTGAGCTTAAGGTTACAAAAAGACTATGGCTAGTTGAAGCTGGTCAAGTTTGTTGTCTGCCTAACTTGACTAATGTCATCAGACGGGGTAATCTTACCCTTTGATATTTCTAAATAAGTCTTTGGATTTTACTATCAAAAAAAGGAAGCTAGATTTTGCAAAGATCAAAAGCTAGATTCCAGTTAAATTCCTGCTCGATTCTCTAAACTTCAGAAGTACTTAATTGACTGCAATATTATGAAATCCTTGGATCCTTTGGAGGTTCAGTGGTATTTTAATGCTCATGTGTTACAAGAAGTCTGCCTTCCAAATCAAACTGATATGCATACATTACATTTTAAATATGTTTTCATGAGATGTGAAAAACTTGATTTACACTATCAATAATCAGCACATTTCTGAAGTGCACAGCTTCTCTAAGGAGTGACCCGGCTCTACGAGAGCAGGTCAGCACAATAACCCGAGCTAAAACCAGGGCAAGTTAAATATAAGTCATCTAACTTGAAAATTTGCCTTGCTACCCAGAGAAGTTACCAAAGTTGATGTTTGTCTCTATTGCAAAGGCAAACAGATTAATTAGCTGGACTTCTGCTTTGGTGCTCTCCTTATTAAATTTGCAATTCACTGGCCACATCCAGTTTGCAGATGCAAAATGCTCAATTTTCTAATTTTCCAAAATTGATCAAACTTGCGCATCAAAAGGAATAAGCAATCTTAGTATATTTATGTTTTAGTGAGATTTATTTTCGGTTTTGCAGCTCAAAGGATGTTACCTGAAACAATGCCAACCCCTATGAGCAGGGGACATTGCATGAAGGCCTTTTCTTTAGAAGTTGCTTTCCTGGTCTTAAAAGAGATCACTCATAAATACCTTCCTAATATTCAGAGCTCATTTTCATGAAGAAAACATTTACCATCCAAGGTTGAGAAGACAATGTCACAGCATCCCTGCTTCTCTTGATGGAAAGCCTCCAGTAGTTTCCATGTAACACAACCACCTTGGCTGCTTTACATCCACTAACATACCTGATCCCATGCTCTTCATTTGTAAACCCCTGTCCCAACAGTGAATGTATATCTGAGCAGGTGTATTTGTCTTCCAAGACTCTGAAATCAGAAAAACAATCAATTAGTCTTAGTTTGCAAGCTCCCCTTCCATTGATGCAAACATCGGAACAGCATTTAACGCTCACCCAATTTTCTGGAACCGCTTTTCTGCACGATCCCAGACATAGCGGACTTTCTGCACCTTGAGGCACCTCACCTGTAGAGTTAAATAGCACAATTTAAATGTTAACTTGTGTACTCATATCTCAAATCAATAAATACCTCCTTAGCCTTCAATCTGCAAATGATAGGGCTGGGGCATCAGTTCTAGGCACTTATGTCTGGTTAGCATGCACTTTCAAAGTTCTTCCACTGCTAGCACTTGCGACTGCCCCATAGGACATTACATTTGACATCTTCACTTCCTGAACATTAGTTGTACTACAAGAGACAGGTTAAGTGCCCAGGTGAATACCACCAGGCAGGTTCTCACTGATGACACGTACAGAAGCTTTGAACAAAGTGCCAGGGATTGTGAGGATATCCCTAGGTGTCGATAATGTCCGGTAAACGTGTTACCCTTAAACATGAAACTTTGACCTTATTATACACTCATGATTTTCAGATCCTGTTGAGGCTGCAAGATCCAGAGTCCACTTCAGCCTCATAACCCAACACATGGTTCAAATGCTGTGATAGGATGAATTGTGCATATAAATGTAATGATTTGTAATAGAGCCACCATTCCACGGACTAAAGACATAAGAAGAAAGAAGGATGTTAAAGGAGGTTTAGGACCCATTAGACACACTGAATAATGTACCAAGGGCACTCTGAATAATGTGAGAAAGTTCAGGTACAAGATTTGATTGAAGTACTATTAGCTTAATACATGCGGGGAAAAGAGGCAAATTAAAGTAATAAAAAGTAACTTAATCTGATCTCTATTTGAGTTGCTTCAGGAAAGGGGAGTTACACACTGTGAAACACACATTGGATACTGTTCAGGTAGGATTTATTTAATGAGTAGGTGCAAGGTCACTCTTTTCTAGAGCTCACACACAGATTTTTCTAGTTCAGTCTCAGCCTTCATAAAGTATCTGCTAGAAATCAGCCAATGGATGACACACAAATTGTTTAATTAAGACCCTGTAAGACAGCTAATTGTGCTCAGTGTGAGCTCCTGTCTTTGTACCACATAATTCTCGCAAGCCCTTATGGGGCCCTTTTCTTCACAGGTGACCACAATCACAACCCAAGGTGTGAAGCTGGATACAAACCTGTCAATTATGAGCCAAATGATCAGCATGAGATGATGCTCCTTGCTTCACTTTTGACCCATCGGCCATTTCTCCAGATATTTGAGTTTCTCCAGTTCTTAAGTTAGTGCTTTCACAACCTGACTACACAAAAGGAGTCTTTTTAGACAGGTGAAGTAACACCCAAAGGCGTTCCCATCAGGTCCCATCAGCAGTCATTCCGGTCCTGCTGCATCACCAATGTTTACATCAGCACTCTCTCACTTCCTTGACTACCAGTAGAGGGGCAGAAAAGGTTTGAGGCACTTTGAATAATCCACTTTACATACTAACACTGGGGGTCACCGTTTAGCCTCATGTAAATGTAATATTTACTCTTAAAAGTACACATTACAAAAGATTATGCATGTACAAGGGGGCCATAGAAGAGCTCTCTAGTGTCTGTTCATTGGAGGTTGCAGGCATTTACCCCCCCCCACCCCACCCCACAGCACTTTAGAGGGGAGAGGCCACAGCATTGTCACTGCGCTTATTTCATGGGGAGTCAGGACTGCGCTTCCTTCACATGGGATAAGAGGACTGCACACTCTCTCTGTTCAACAGAGAGTATGCTTATCATATATTCGCATTCCCACTCGTCACTCCCCCCTTTGAGGGAGCCCAGGGGCCTTTCACAAGTTGAGGCATAATATGGGGTAGTGGTGGATGTCCTTTACACCCTTCTGATGTTAAGGCACCCAGAAACAGAGTCCCAGATCATGGGATTCTTTGCTGCACTGTCACGGTCTGCTACACACTCTCCTGTACATGACCCAATTGACAGCTTGGATCTGGAGTGTGAGTGGTGAATCTTGTAAGACTAACTACATGTTTGTGTCCATCAGCACTGCACAAAGCATTCTTAAATCCAGGTGGTGTCGACATTGCTTCAAATTGTTAATTATTTGTTGTCTAACTGAGCTTACTCTATTTTAGGAGACGTTCACTAATCAGTACCCCTTGATGTGTATTGTTTTCTTGGAGTCGAGTTTCATGCAGCTGTTCTTCATCCAGGTGGCGGCGGCTTTCATCCCTTCTTGGAAGATGTGTTTGGTGACCTTGGGTTCATTGGTGAGGGAGAGGATCAGCTGGGTGTCATCGGCATAGCAGACGCTGTTAAGCCCATGGTTCCTGATGATGGTTGCGAGGGGGGACATGTAGACATTGAAGAGGGTGTGGCTAAGGGAGGAGCTCTGGGGCACTCCACAGTTGGTCTCAGTGTGTTTCAAGAGGTAGTGAGGGAGTCTGACCCGCTGAGTTCTGCTTGTGAGGAAGAAGCAAATCCAGTCAAGGGCCTAGCCGCAGATGCCGACGTCATGGACTCTGGTGGCTTGGGTGCGGTGGAATAGGCAATGGGCTCCTGAAAACCAATTGCAGTAGAAACATGAGTTTACACTCACATTTGTATCACAAGCCCTGCAGTAATAGTGCCTGCAGTTTTATAGGAAGTGACTCCAGAGACAAGTCCTGCAGGTCAAACCTGAGGAATTTTCCTCTAAACATTCTAACTGTTAAGCCCCATTCATTTAGGAGGCAACAGAGGAGGATCTAAACCCCAGCGATACCATATCCTAGGATTACTGATTATTGTTTTGTTGGTACCCATGGATGCAGTATTACTTCTCCGCAGTGTTTGCGGTTCTTGTGAATGATGCCTAAGTAGTCATTTCTGGTGCTAATTTCATGATTTATATGTTGGCCCTGTTTTTGAGTTTAGAGGATGGTTGTCTGTGCATCAGGGTGACAAACTAAATCACTCCATCTCCCTAGCTGTGACATCTCTAAACAGCAGCAGGAGCTGCTTTCGATGTTACAAAACTTTGAAGGTCAGCTTAATCAAACTTAGAGGCCACCTGCCAAACATTTACACAGGTTTACTTCTTTTCAAATACAAACTCCTAAAATAGGAGTTTGTTTTTGAAAATAGTGAAACTTATGACCCCCACACCATTAGAGGTTTCTCCCATGGTGTGAGGATAACTTCTGTTATTTTTAATGTTCCTCGCACAAGGTTTTACCTGGTGGTGACAGACAGCAAAAATAAGGCATCTGACTGCCCAATCCAAATTGGGTGGATAGTCGGATGGCTAACCTCTAACGGCCTGCACTCCGTCAGGTTACAGGAGGAGTATATCAGTGGCACAGCTGGAGTAAGCTCGGTCACCGACATACTTAATGTCTGCTCAGCCCTAAATCATGCCGGTGGGGCATGCGCCTATGTGAGGGTACTCTGTTGCCATTGCAATAGAGTACCTTCTTCGTTAAATTATAAATCATCCCTTCAGTCTTTTAGCTTAAAAATGATGGAAAAAATTGAGTGTCTAGGACAACACCTCGAAATAACTTACTTTGAGCTCTGGCCTTGTGGTGACCCTTTGCACAATGGAGAATTCATCATTGATAATGGGTCTTTCACCCCTTTTTAGTTCCGGTAGGTGAATCCAGGTTACATTCTTCCTAATGTATTGTTTAAAAGCATCCTAGAAAAAAGAAAAAACAAACAAACTTTAAAAAACAGTGTCCAAAATGGCATTTTGGCACTGGTTTCAATTTATTTAAAAAACATACATCAAGATCCTATCCCTGAGACGTCACTCACAGAAGACAATATCCACAAACTAAGAGTGTAGTTTTACGTGCAGTATCTTTAAGACTGTTGAGAACTCTGCACAGAAAAATATAGGGCAGTCGCTGCAGTCGTAAAGATACTGCATGTAAAACTACACTCATGGTTTGTGAATAGCAAACATACAGTAAACTTACACCAAAAGTGTACGTTTACCTTTCTGAATAAGGCCCTCTGTGTTAACTAGGTAGAGTGCAATATGAGAAATTAAATATCTTATGTCTCCATACAAAATAACTCCAATATTTAGGCAGTTTGTGAACAGCATAAGACATATCAAGCAATGAAAGAGAAGCTCTCTAATTATACAAGATATAATATTGTGGAAGGATAGCATCTGGTCACTGTGCTACATTGAAGGGTTTAAAAAATCAGATACAAGTGTAAAAAGTTGAACAGTTTCACATAATTTCCTATTTGGACTGCATATACTGTGATTTGTTAGTAGTAGTTTCTGCAGAGCTGCCTATAAGGTATTCCACCAGAATATTGACTACAGAATATTGTGGGGCCAAAATATCGTAGCAAAAATATTGAAGACCAAAATATTGTGAAGGTAAATTTTATAGGTAAGCATGGGTTTACTATACTTAACTCCACATATATGCACCTTGACATATACATCTTCAAGGTACGTAGATGTGGAGGTAAGAATAGTAAATCTATACTTACCTATATTCACTTAGCTTCTTTATACTTCGGTCCTCAATTGTTTTTGCCATGAAATTTTGTCCACACACTATTTTTGTGCTTGGTGTTCTGTCATTCAACCCTCTATGAAATGAACAGCCGGAAGCTCCATCTTTACTTAGTTGTCATCAGAGAATATTCTGCTTGTTTCACCAGTGTGCTGTGTATTAGGTCTCATGTCAGGCTAAGTAATTGCAATAACAATTGTTAATTAGTTGCACTTAGAAGAATATTGTTTAGTTACTCTAGACATTAGACATGTCATATCCCTGGCCAAACACTGCCTGTCTGCTCATAGTTCAGTTGCTCAGAGATGGCAGGAGGGAGCTGTGTGTAACTTTGTCACACACCTGGGCACCTGTACTGAATAATCAGTCTCCTGGTAGTATTTCCTTACACTTCACTACTGAAAGGCAGGTCTGGTGTCAGAATTGGCTTAAAATATGGAAATGAAAGCATTTATACTGTTATTGCCGTTACCTAAGTTCCCATCCTCTCTGATACTCTGGAAATCTTAAGTGTGATGCAATACCTGCAGAGGTACGTTTCCCACAGCCCTTCATAAAAAAACATACTTTATGTAGTATATTAATGTCTCTACATCACATCACCACTAGGCATGGGTGAAATTTGAATTATATTGGCGTAGTTCACGTAGTTTTGGTAATTTTGAGTATTGAAATTTATGTGCATTTATGGAGATTTTGCCACTGTGCCACGTCGTGAAACAAGAATTCCATTTGAGGACAATACAAACTAAAGAAGCACGAAAACGATGTCATCCGTACTAATGAAAGCAGCATTTTCCAAACGCGAGCAGCGGCTCTTTAACGCGGGCCGTCAACATGCATTTCAGGTTTACTTTATACCGAGCTGACAGTTCAGATAACTTTTGCGTGCGGATCGGCAGTTCTTTTAAAATCAACTACAACATACATATTCGAGTTGAAATTTAAACCGACACAATGCACAAGACAACAGAAGGATTTTGCCATAAAGACTGTGTCGCTAGTGTTCATACAGTAGCAGCTTCCTCTTCCGGTCCCGAAGCCTCCTCCCTCTGCTTTGTTCAGCACGTGCTCATTTTGGATTTGGATTTTAGAGGGAAAGCATTGGTCTCTTTTTGTATGAAATGTATGCTGCATTCTCAAACTTATGCAAAAAAACAACGTTCACAAGGAACTCAATTATCAAAAGAATATACTATATGCAAGCTCAAGTTTACTTGCTCAGAATTAATCTTCAACCAACATTTTCAATTATGACCTTTCTACTAGGGTTATAATAAAGACACCTAGGAATATCTGTACAAACACTTTGAGTGGATGCTAAAAAGCCCAACACAACCATTTACACTTACTTCAGCCGAAGTAAGTAGAATTTTATTATACAACCACAATTTAATCATATATATATTTACATTAGTGACACTTTATAAGTGAAATGTGAACCCCAGTGAAGTGACCATAACCTATCTTGGTGAAAACTAAGTGGAAATATGTGATAAGAACAAGGAAAAGAAAAATTGGTTATTGGTAAATATCCAAAGGGCGAGCTGTATACAATGGAACAATGTTTTATTCAGGCTCTTTCCTTTGTCAATGTCGACGGCGTTTCAACCCTCTCTAGATACGGGGTCTCATCAGGACAGCATTTCTGGGGACTAATGTAGGGAAATAAAATTAGGGTAAGGGAAATATAAAGTGGTGATGCATTAAGGCTTAATCTAAAAAGTGTGTTGAGGCTTACCAATACAGCACATGGCATCTGTATCGTAGTTTGAATAAAAGATGCAAGAAGAATTCGGGATCAGCAAGTCTGTATGACCTGTAACCAATGAATGATTTGAGTGATTAAAAACACTCTAAGTAGCGTGGTGCACCATAGTGAAATTAAAGGTGAACTCACTGTTGATCGGTTCTCTTTAGGGTATACAATCCGTTCGCATGTAGGGACAATTTCCAGGCTTACCGATGAAAGCCTTTTAATACTTCCGTAACGAACTGAAAGAAAAAGTAATTTAAACCTAACGAAACCGCACGGTGCTCTACGCATCCAATGCCTATTTGAGTAATCAAGGTACTGCACGCGGCCCGCCCGTGTGAGACCGGGAGCTTTGCAGGTACTTACTAAATCATCGCGTATTCCGGTCTCTCAATGGAGTGATGGATAATCGTGAGCGACGGGGACCTGCAAGTATTTTTAACGGAAGTCAATACCCGGAAATGGTCACCATGGAATGTACGATAATTGGTTAGTGGTACTTGTGGCTGTGGCGGCCATCTTGAAATAATTTGGGTATATTATAACCCTATTACTTATACTAAAAAAGAATCAAAAAATGAATTTACAAAGGGACTCCATTATACACTAGTGCGAATATTAATAGACTGTCCTCATAATCACGTATAATCGCACAAGCTGATCGATGCTATAGTGTATACATGATTTAAATTATTACCATGATAGCTACGGCGGCCATGTTGTGATGGTGTAATCAATACTCATGTATTGTACATAATGAAACATATATGCATAACTAGTATTGAGCATTAAAGGTAAGGTGCCTGAATATATAGTTACATTTGTATATGCGAGGTTTTCTGCAATCTCATTCTACACAGTAAATTAAAGCTGCATAATACATACCATTGGTAACCATAATATCAGTACCACACAACACCATGGCAACCATTAGAATATGATACATCTAAGTACATGATACAAGTGAACTCAGCAGAATGTAACTTATATTCATTCAATATTTCAACTATACACAGTAATCAGATGCCCTTGTATATATGATGCAAATATCTACATGTGGCTACTACGGTCCTTTTTGCATGTCCAAAGGATAAATTAAACAGTTATTCAATAAACATCATGAATCTAAATAGCAGAGTTGTACATATCAGTAAATACTTCATACTACATTTTTATTAAAAACATTATTGAACCAGTAGCATTATTAAGTGTACTAAGTGCTAATTTGTGCACTTTGCATCTAAAACAATTTTGGTGTTTGTGTATATACAGTGCATGTACGATATTCATGTACAATGTAGGCAGGGCCCTGCCTTAACTAGAGAAGTAGAAATCAGCTTCTATGCTGTTAGTTATTAATGCAAGCTGATAAATCTACGCCATTCCTCAAGACTGTTTAGTCCGTTCTGGATAGATTGACATCTATCAATCCATTTACATTCTAACGATTGTAAAATGAGTGAAATATCACCACCTCTAGGTGGTATCTTTGCTTTCTCTATCACCTGCCATTTCAAATCATTTGCTGAGTGTAATTTCTCTTTATAGTGTTCCACAAGGGGAGCATGTCCACTTGGCAGCGAATTCTACTGCGGTGTTGACAAATGCGTGTTTTCACGGGTTGACTAGTCTGGCCAATATATATCATATCACAGGGACACCAGATACAATAGATCACATTGGACGTGGAACAATTGGTCAAGTCTCTAAGAGTCACTCTTATGTTACCATGTGAAAAATACTTGCTTTCCAGCGTAAACCCACAGGAAATACAATTCCCACATTTATAGTGTCCGGTCAATGGGGGAAGCGACCAGAGATCATGTATAGTGCTTTTAGCTTTGATAATGCTAGTGTCTGAGTGTACAAGATGTTCTTTAATATTCTTGCCCTTTTTAAACGAAAACATGGGTAAGTCTTGACAAGATTTAAGGGTGTTCAAAGTGGGCCAATGTCTTTTAATGGTTTTTTGTATCTGCGTACTAAGTGGGCAAAAAGTGGTCACGCACACAGTCTGTTTGGTATGGTTTTTGATAGTCTTTGCAAGTAATGCCTCACGGGAGCTAAACCATGCCCTTTTCATAGATGTCTTAATTAATCTTTTTGGATATGCTCTTTCTCGCAATCGTGTACTCAGTATGTTCGCTTCTCTAAAGAAGTCTTCTTTCTCTGTACAATTGCGCCGCAGCCTTAAAAATTGGCCATATGGTAGACCATCTTTCAGTGCTCTAGGGTGGAAACTATGGTATTGTAATAGTGTGTTCCTGTCTGTTGGTTTACGATACAGCGTAACATTCAAATGATTGTCACGGCATCTGATCTTCAGGTCTAGAAATGGAACCATCTCTCTATCTTTGCTGTATGTAAACGTCAGTGCTGTCTGACATTCATGCAAATATGTAATGAACATTTCCAACTTTTCTTCCGTGTCAGTCCATATGAAGAAAATGTCGTTGATGTAACGCTTCCAGCACCTTACGTTACTAAGGAAAGGGTTAGACCTACTATTGACGAATTTCTCTTCAAGATCTCCTACATAGAGATTGGCCAAATTTGGAGCAAAAATCGCTCCCATTGAAGTCCCTGAACATTGCTGGAAGTATTCGTTATTGAATCTGAAATAATTCTTTGTGAGCGCTATTTCTAGCAGGTCTGTAACAAATTCTGTAGGAACTTTGAAGGGAGCTGGCCGGGAGTCCAAAATAGTTTTGATGACATTAATACTGTCCATCTGTGGAATGTTCGTATATAACTAATCAATATCCATAGTGACCAATATCTCTTGCATGGGATTATACTCCATACCTTCTACCAGATTTATCATGTACGTACTGTCTCTGACGTATGTAGGTCGAACAGGAACATACTCTTTAATAAAACTGTCGATGTAATGTCCTAGGGGTTCCAGGACTGAACCACAACCCGACAGAATCGGTCTCCCTGGTGGATTATTTATATCCTTATGCACCTTAGGTAAAGTGTATAAGACAGGGGTCCTAGGATGATCTTTATTTAAAAAATCAAATTCATGTTTGTTTAAAAATCCTTCTTCCAAACCGTTTTTGTCAATTCCTGTATCTCTTTCTGGATATCTGTCAAGGGGTCCCGTGTTAATTTCTTGTAATGCTGAGTATTGCTTACTTGTCTCATTATCTCTGCTTCGTATTTCGTTCTTTCTTGGATAACGATCCCACCCCCTTTATCCGCAGGTTTCAGGATAATGTTTTCATTATTTTTCAAGGTGATCAAAGCTTCACGTTCAGATTTGGTAATGTTGTATGGGGTGAACACTTTTTGTTCTTTCAATTTCAGGATATCTTGTAATACGCCTTTTTCAAAGGCCAAAATCTCGGGAGGCATCATGCTGTTAGTTGGTATAAATGTGGATTTTGGCCGCATGGAAGATCTGGGTGGGAGTTCTTCTTGATTACTGAAGAACACTCTAAGTCTCAGTGTCCTGAAAAATTTGTGAAGTTCAGTTTGAAGTTTGAAAAAGTCAGTGGTTTCAGTTAGAACGTATGATAAACCTTTGTTCAAAAGAGACAGTTCATTACTGTTCATTATATGGGTGGATAAATTAAAGACAGGAAAAGTACCATCTATATTCAAATTGTTGGTTAGGGGTCTTACTGCTCTCATCCATAGATCCTCATTATTGTACTGACCCACCGTCGTTGAGGGTCTTCCTTCCTCAATCCTGGTCATTGGCCTTGTGGTCCCCAGGTGTAGTATTGGCGACGAGTTTGCCTTTCTCCTGCAAACTGGTGCCATACTCTTTTGGTTCCGGTTGCTCCCCTGCCTCTCTGTACCTGACCTAAAAAGGCTGTGGTTGATTTCTTTGTAATCCACTGGTACCTTCACCACCGTCATCTGATGAATCAGACCCTGCTGAAGAATCTGAGAAGCCTATAAGGTTGTTATTCTTGTATCGTCCCCAGGTTACGCTTTTTTTGTACTGCTGAGGTTGGGTGAAAAATGTTTCTTGTAGATACGGGAAGGCCTTCTCTTTGCTGTAAGCTGTAATATCCTTCTGTACTTTATCAGCTTTTTTCTGGAGCTCAAAAGAGTTAAATTCCTGTATTGTTTTGTTCAATTTCTCAAGGGCCAACTTGGACTCCTCAATATTATCACAGCCAAAGAGCTCTTTTTCTAAGTTCTCTATTTCAATTAGCTCTTGCTTGCTATGTTCCAAAGCTGTTTCTATACCTAAGACCATCCAGTGTCTTGAGCATGTAATCGAAATATGTGAAAAACCCCGTTGAACTTTTTATCGTCTCTGAAAATGCCTGGCACGTTCCTTACTATTAGACCTTGGGGAATTATATTGGCTCTTAAATACTCAGTGAGCATTCAAGCGTGTAACTCTGTGCGGACATGTTTTTTCTTTGCCCGTTCAAGTTTGTCTAAGAGGGCTAGTCTAGGATTGGTATTTACTGACTGTGTAGTTGATGAAAAAAGAGAGGGACCACTGATCACTTTGGCAATGTATTCTTCTGTGTACAAAGGGGCCTCTCTGTTTGACATAGACTATTATATTGGCTCACAATAAGTAATAATAAAAAATATTAAAAATCAATAGTAAAAAATTTGACAATTATAAAAAACACACAACAAAACAATTAACACATTACCCAATGATGGGTTGGAGCAATATATTAAACAAAGCTCTTGCAGGAAACCTGCACAATAAATATTTCAAAGAAACAAGAGCGACCCATACGTCCTTGTGAACTGGGTTTGCACTTATGCAAAAAACAACGTTCACAAGGAAATCAATTATCAAAAGAATATACTATATGCAAGCTCAAGTTTACTTGCTCAGAATTAATCTTCAACCAACATTTTCAATTATGACCTTTCTACTAGGGTTATAATAAAGACACCTAGGAATATCTGTACACACACTTTGAGTGGATGCTAAAAAGCCCAACACAACCATTTACACTTACTTCAGCCGAAGTAAGTAGAATTTTATTATACAACCACAATTTAATCATATATATATTTACATTAGTGACACTTTATAAGTGAAATGTGAACCCCAGTGAAGTGACCATAACCTATCTTGGTGAAAACTAAGTGGAAATATGTGATAAGAACAAGGAAAAGAAAAATTGGTTATTGGTAAATATCCAAAGGAGCGAGCTGTATACAATGGAACAATGTTTTATTCAGGCTCTTTCCTTTGTCAATGTCGACGGCGTTTCAACCCTCTCTAGATACGGGGTCTCATCAGGACAGCATTTCTGGGGACTAATGTATGGAAATAAAATTAGGGTAAGGGAAATATAAAGTGGTGATGCATTAAGGCTTAATCTAAAAAGTGTGTTGAGGCTTACCAATACAGCACATGGCATCTGTATCGTAGTTTGAATAAAAGATGGAAGAAGAATTCCGGATCAGCAAGTCTGTATGACCTGTAACCAATTAATGATTTGGCTGATTAAAAACACTCTAAGTAGCGTGGTGCACCATAGTGAAATTAAAAGGTGAACTCACTGTTGATCGGTTCTCTTTAGGGTATACAATCCGTTCGCATGTAGGGACAATTTCCAGGCTTACCGATGGAAGCCTTTTAATACTTCCGTAACGAACTGAAAGAAAAAGTAATTTAAACCTAACGAAACCGCACGGTGCTCTACGCATCCAATGCCTATTTGAGTAATCAAGGTACTGCACGCGGCCCGCCCGTGTGAGACCGGGAGCTTTGCAGGTACTTACTAAATCATCGCGTATTCCGGTCTCTCAATGGAGTGATGGATAATCGTGAGCGACGGGGACCTGCAAGTATTTTTAACGGAAGTCAATACCCGGAAATGGTCACCATGGAATGTACGATAATTGGTTAGTGGTACTTGTGGCTGTGGCAGCCATCTTGAAATAATTTGGGTATATTATAACCCTATTACTTATACTAAAAAGAATCAAAAATGAATTTACAAAGGGACTCCATTATACACTAGTGCGAATATTAATAGACTGTCCTCATAATCACGTATAATCGCACAAGCTGATCGATGCTATAGTGTATACATGATTTAAATTATTACCATGATAGCTACGGCGGCCATGTTGTGATGGTGTAATCAATACTCATGTATTGTACATAATGAAACATATATGCATAACTAGTATTGAGCATTAAAGGTAAGGTGCCTGAATATATAGTTACATTTGTATATGCGAGGTTTTCTGCAATCTCATTCTACACAGTAAATTAAAGCCGCATAATACATACCATTGGTAACCATAATATCAGTACCACACAACACCATGGCAACCATTAGAATATGATACATCTAAGTACATGATAAAAGTGAACTCAGCAGAATGTAACTTATATTCATTCAATATTTCAACTATACACAGTAATCAGATGCCATAGTATATATGATGCAAATATCTACATGTGGCTACATGCATTTGTCAACACCGCAGTAGAATTCGCTGCCAAGTGGAAAATGCTCCCCTTGTGGAACACTATAAAGAGAAATTACACTCAGCAAATGATTTGAAATGGCAGGTGATAGAGAAAGCAAAGATACCACCTAGAGGTGGTGATATTTCACTCATTTTACAATCGTTAGAATGTAAATGGATTGATAGATGTCAATCTATCCAGAACGGACTAAACAGTCTTGAGGAATGGCGTAGATTTATCAGCTTGCATTAATAACTAACAGCATAGAAGCTGATTTCTACTTCTCTAGTTAAGGCAGGGCCCTGCCTACATTGTACATGAATATCGTACATGCACTGTATATACACAAACACCAAAATTGTTTTAGATGCAAAGTGCACAAATTAGCACTTAGTACACTTAATAATGCTACCGGTTCAATAATGTTTTTAATAAAAATGTAGTATGAAGTATTTACTGATATGTACAACTCTGCTATTTAGATTCATGATGTTTATTGAATAACTGTTTAATTTATCCTTTGGACATGCAAAAGGACCGTCGTAGCCACATGTAGATATTTGCATCATATATACAAGGGCATCTGATTACTGTGTATAGTTGAAATATTGAATGAATATAAGTTACATTCTGCTGAGTTCACTTATATCATGTACTTAGATGTATCATATTCTAATGGTTGCCATGGTGTTGTGTGGTACTGATATTATGGTTACCAATGGTATGTATTATGCGGCTTTAATTTACTGTGTAGAATGAGATTGCAGAAAACCTCGCATATACAAATGTAACTATATATTCAGGCACCTTACCTTTAATGCTCAATACTAGTTATGCATATATGTTTCATTATGTACAATACATGAGTATTGATTACACCATCACAACATGGCCGCCGTAGCTATCATGGTAATAATTTAAATCATGTATACACTATAGCATCGATCAGCTTGTGCGATTATACGTGATTATGAGGACAGTCTATTAATATTCGCACTAGTGTATAATGGAGTCCCTTTGTAAATTCATTTTTGATTCTTTTTAGTATAAGTAATAGGGTTATAATATACCCAAATTATTTCAAGATGGCCGCCACAGCCACAAGTACCACTAACCAATTATCGTACATTCCATGGTGACCATTTCCGGGTATTGACTTCCGTTAAAAATACTTGCAGGTCCCCGTCGCTCACGATTATCCATCACTCCATTGAGAGACCGGAATACGCGATGATTTAGTAAGTACCTGCAAAGCTCCCGGTCTCACACGGGCGGGCCGCGTGCAGTACCTTGATTACTCAAATAGGCATTGGATGCGTAGAGCACCGTGCGGTTTCGTTAGGTTTAAATTACTTTTTCTTTCAGTTCGTTACGGAAGTATTAAAAGGCTTCCATCGGTAAGCCTGGAAATTGTCCCTACATGCGAATGGATTGTATACCCTAAAGAGAACCGATCAACAGTGAGTTCACCTTTTAATTTCACTATGGTGCACCACGCTACTTAGAGTGTTTTTAATCAGCCAAATCATTCATTGGTTACAGGTCATACAGACTTGCTGATCCGGAATTCTTCTTCCATCTTTTATTCAAACTACGATACAGATGCCATGTGCTGTATTGGTAAGCCTCAACACACTTTTTAGATTAAGCCTTAATGCATCACCACTTTATATTTCCCTTACCCTAATTTTATTTCCCTACATTAGTCCCCAGAAATGCTGTCCTGATGAGACCCCGTATCTAGAGAGGGTTGAAACGCCGTTGACATTGACAAAGGAAAGAGCCTGAATAAAACATTGTTCCATTGTATACAGCTCGCCCTTTGGATATTTACCAATAACCAATTTTTCTTTTCCTTGTTCTTATCACATATTTCCACTTAGTTTTCACCAAGATAGGTTATGGTCACTTCACTGGGGTTCACATTTCACTTATAAAGTGTCACTAATGTAAATATATATATGATTAAATTGTGGTTGTATAATAAAATTATACTTACTTCGGCTGAAGTAAGTGTAAATGGTTGTGTTGGGCTTTTTTAGCATCCACTCAAAGTGTGTGTACAGATATTCCTAGGTGTCTTTATTATAACCCTAGTAGAAAGGTCATAATTGAAAATGTTGGTTGAAGATTAATTCTGAGCAAGTAAACTTGAGCTTGCATATAGTATATTCTTTTGATAATTGAGTTCCTTGTGAACGTTGTTTTTTTGCATAAGTGCAAACCCAGTTCACAAGGACGTATGGGTCGCTCTTGTTTCTTTGAAATATTGATTGTGCAGGTTTCCTGCAAGAGCTTTGTTTAATATATTGCTCCAACCCATCATTGGGTAATGTGTTAATTGTTTTGTTGTGTGTTTTTTATAATTGTCAAATTTTTTACTATTGATTTTTAATATTTTTTATTATTACTTATTGTGAGCCAATATAATAGACTATGTCAAACAGAGTGGCCCCTTTGTACACAGAAGAATACATTGCCAAAGTGATCAGTGGTCCCTCTCTTTTTTCATCAACTACACAGTCAGTAAATACCAATCCTAGACTAGCCCTCTTAGACAAACTTGAACGGGCAAAGAAAAAACATGTCCGCACAGAGTTACACGCTCGAATGCTCACTGAGTATTTAAGAGCCAATATAATTCCCCAAGGCCTAATAGTAAGGAACGTGCCAGGCATTTTCAGAGACGATAAAAAGTTGAACGTGGGTTTTTCACATATTTCGATTACATGCTCAAGACACTGGATGGTCTTAGGTATAGAAACAGCTTTGGAACATAGCAAGCAAGAGCTAATTGAAATAGAGAACTTAGAAAAAGAGCTCTTTGGCTGTGATAATATTGAGGAGTCCAAGTTGGCCCTTGAGAAATTGAACAAAACAATACAGGAATTTAACTCTTTGAGCTCCAGAAAAAAGCTGATAAAGTACAGAAGGATATTACAGCTTACAGCAAAGAGAAGGCCTTCCCGTATCTACAAGAAAATTTTTCACCCAACCTCAGCAGTACAAAAAAGCGTAACCTGGGGACGATACAAGAATAACAACCTTATAGGCTTCTCAGATTCTTCAGCAGGGTCTGATTCATCAGATGACGGTGGTGAAGGTACCAGTGGATTACAAAGAAATCAACCTCAGCCTTTTTTAGGTCAGGTACAGAGAGGCAGGGGGAGCAACCGGAACCAAAAAAGAGTATGGCACCAGTTTGCAGGAGAAAGGCAAACTCGTCGCCAATACTACACCTGGGCACCACAAGGCCAATGACCAGGATTGAGGAAGGAAGACCCTCAACGACGGTGGGTCAGTACAATAATGAGGATCTATGGATGAGAGCAGTAAGACCCCTAACCAACTATTTGAATATAGATGGTACTTTTCCTGTCTTTAATTTATCCACCCATATAATGAACAGTAATGAACTGTCTCTTTTGAACAAAGGTTTATCATACGTTCTAACTGAAACCACTGACTTTTTCAAACTTCAAACTGAACTTCACAAATTTTTCAGGACACTGAGACTTAGAGTGTTCTTCAGTAATCAAGAAGAACTCCCACCCAGATCTTCCATGCGGCCAAAATCCACATTTATACCAACTAACAGCATGATGCCTCCCGAGATTTTGGCCTTTGAAAAAGGCGTATTACAAGATATCCTGAAATTGAAAGAACAAAAAGTGTTCACCCCATACAACATTACCAAATCTGAACGTGAAGCTTTGATCACCTTGAAAAATAATGAAAACATTACCCTGAAACCTGCGGATAAAGGGGGTGGGATCGTTATCCAAGAAAGAACGAAATACGAAGCAGAGATAATGAGACAAGTAAGCAATACTCAACATTACAAGAAATTAACACGGGACCCCTTGACAGATATCCAGAAAGAGATACAGGAATTGACAAAAAACGGTTTGGAAGAAGGATTTTTAAACAAACATGAATTTGATTTTTTAAATAAAGATCATCCTAGGACCCCTGTCTTATACACTTTACCTAAGGTGCATAAGGATATAAATAATCCACCAGGGAGACCGATTCTGTCGGGTTGTGGTTCAGTCCTGGAACCCCTAGGACATTACATCGACAGTTTTATTAAAGAGTATGTTCCTGTTCTACCTACATACGTCAGAGACAGTACGTACATGATAAATCTGGTAGAAGGTATGGAGTATAATCCCATGCAAGAGATATTGGTCACTATGGATATTGATTCGTTATATACGAACATTCCACAGATGGACAGTATTAATGTCATCAAAACTATTTTGGACTCCCGGCCAGCTCCCTTCGAAGTTCCTACAGAATTTGTTACAGACCTGCTAGAAATAGCGCTCACAAAGAATTATTTCAGATTCAATAACGAATACTTCCAGCAATGTTCAGGGACTTCAATGGGAGCGATTTTTGCTCCAAATTTGGCCAATCTCTATGTAGGAGATCTTGAAGAGAAATTCGTCAATAGTAGGTCTAACCCTTTCCTTAGTAACGTAAGGTGCTGGAAGCGTTACATCGACGACATTTTCTTCATATGGACTGACACGGAAGAAAAGTTGGAAATGTTCATTACATATTTGCATGAATGTCAGACAGCACTGACGTTTACATACAGCAAAGATAGAGAGATGGTTCCATTTCTAGACCTGAAGATCAGATGCCGTGACAATCATTTGAATGTTACGCTGTATCGTAAACCAACAGACAGGAACACACTATTACAATACCATAGTTTCCACCCTAGAGCACTGAAAGATGGTCTACCATATGGCCAATTTTTAAGGCTGCGGCGCAATTGTACAGAGAAAGAAGACTTCTTTAGAGAAGCGAACATACTGAGTACACGATTGCGAGAAAGAGCATATCCAAAAGATTAATTAAGACATCTATGAAAAGGGCATGGTTTAGCTCCTGTGAGGCATTACTTGCAAAGACTATCAAAAACCATACCAAACAGAGTGTGTGCGTGACCACTTTTTGCCCACTTAGTACGCAGATACAAAAACCATTAAAAGACATTTGCCCACTTTGAACACCCTTAAATCTTGTTAAGACTTACCCATGGTTTCGTTTAAAAAGGGCAAGAATATTAAAGAACATCTTGTACACTCAGACACTAGCATTATCAAAGCTAAAAGCACTATACATGATCTCTGGTCGCTTCCCCATTGACAGGACACTATAAATGTGGGAATTGTATTGCCTGTGGGTTTACGCTGGAAAGCAAGTATTTTTCACATGGTAACATAAGAGTGACTCTTAGAGACTTGACCAATTGTTCCACGTCCAATGTGATCTATTGTATCTGGTGTCCCTGTGATATGATATATATTGGCCAGACTAGTCAACCCGTAAAAACACGCATTTGTCAACTCCGCAGTAGAATTCGCTGCCAAGTGGACATGCTCCCCTTGTGGAACACTATAAAGAGAAATTACACTCAGCAAATGATTTGAAATGGCAGGTGATAGAGAAAGCAAAGATACCACCTAGAGGTGGTGATATTTCACTCATTTTACAATCGTTAGAATGTAAATGGATTGATAGATGTCAATCTATCCAGAACGGACTAAACAGTCTTGAGGAATGGCGTAGATTTATCAGCTTGCATTAATAACTAACAGCATAGAAGCTGATTTCTACTTCTCCAGTTAAGGCAGGGCCCTGCCTACATTGTACATGAATATCGTACATGCACTGTATATACACAAACACCAAAATTATTTTAGATGCAAAGTGTACAAATTAGCACCTAGTACACTTAATAATGCTACCGGTTCAATAATGTTTTTAATAAAAATGTAGTATGAAGTATTTACTGATATGTACAACTCTGCTATTTAGATTCATGATGTTTATTGAATAACTGTTTAATTTATCCTCTGGACATGCTAAAAGGACCGTAGTAGCCACATGTAGATATTTGCATCATATATACTAGGGCATCTGATTACTGTGTATAGTTGAAATATTGAATGAATATAAGTTACATTCTGCTGAGTTTACTTGTATCATGTACTCAGATGTATCATATTCTAATGGTTGCCATGGTGTTGTGTGGTACTGATATTATGGTTACCAATGGTATGTATTATGCAGCTTTAATTTACTGTGCAGAATGAGATTGCAGAAAACCTCGCATATACAAATGTAACTATATATTCAGGCACCTTACCTTTAATGCTCAATACTAGTTATGCATATATGTTTCATTATGTACAATACATGAGTATTGATTACACCATCACAACATGGCCGCCGTAGCTATCATGGTAATAATTTAAATCATGTATACACTATAGCATCGATCAGCTTGTGCGATTATACGTGATTATGAGGACAGTCTATTAATATTCGCACTAGTGTATAATGGAGTCCCTTTGTAAATTCATTTTTGATTCTTTTTAGTATAAGTAATAGGGTTATAATATACCCAAATTATTTCAAGATGGCCGCCACAGCCACAAGTACCACTAACCAATTATCGTACATTCCATGGTGACCATTTCCGGGTATCTGACTTCCGTTAAAAATACTTGCAGGTCCCCGTCGCTCACGATTATCCATCACTCCATTGAGAGACCGGAATACGCGATGATTTAGTAAGTACCTGCAAAGCTCCCGGTCTCACACGGGCGCGCCGCGTGCAGTACCTTGATCACTCAAATAGGCATTGGATGCGTAGAGCACCGTGCGGTTTCGTTAGGTTTAATTTACTTTTTCTTTCAGTTCGTCACGGAAGTATTAAAAGGCTTCCATCGGTAAGCCTGGAAATTGTCCCTACATGCGAACGGATTGTATACCCTAATGAGAACCGATCAACAGTGAGTTCACCTTTTAATTTCACTATGGTGCACCACGCTACTTAGAGTGTTTTTAATCAGCCAAATCATTCATTGGTTACAGGTCATACAGACTTGCTGATCCGGAATTCTTCTTCCATCTTTTATTCAAACTACGATACAGATGCCATGTGCTGTATTGGTAAGCCTCAACACACTTTTTAGATTAAGCCTTAATGCATCACCACTTTATATTTCCCTTACCCTAATTTTATTTCCCTACATTAGTCCCCAGAAATGCTGTCCTGATGAGACCCCGTATCTAGAGAGGGTTGAAACGCCGTTGACATTGACAAAGGAAAGAGCCTGAATAAAACATTGTTCCATTGCATACAGCTCGCCCTTTGGATATTTACCAATAACCAATTTTTCTTTTCTTGTTCTTATCACATATTTCCACTTAGCTTTCACCAAGATAGGTTATGGTCACTTCACTGGGGCTCACATTTCACTTATAAAGTGTCACTAATGTAAATATATATATGATTAAATTGTGGTTGTATAATAAAATTCTACTTACTTCGGCTGAAGTAAGTGTAAATGGTTGTGTTGGGCTTTTTAGCATCCACTCAAAGTGTGTGTACAGATATTCCTAGGTGTCCTTATTATAACCCTAGTAGAAAGGTCATAATTGAAAATGTTGGTTGAAGATTAATTCTGAGCAAGTAAACTTGAGCTTGCATATAGTATATTCTTTTGATAATTGAGTTCCTTGTGAACGTTGTTTTTTTGCATAAGTGCAAACCCAGTTCACAAGGACGTATGGGTCGCTCTTGTTTCTTTGAAATATTGATTGTGCAGGTTTCCTGCAAGAGCTTTGTTTAATATATTGCTCCAACCCATCATTGGGTAATGTGTTAATTGTTTTGTTGTGTGTTTTTATAATTGTCAAATTTTTCACTATTGATTTTTAATATTTTTATTATTACTTACTGTGAGCTAATATAATAGACTATGTCAAACAGAGAGGCCCCTTTGTACACAGAAGAATACATTGCCAAAGTGATCAGTGGTCCCTCACTTTTTTCATCAACTACACAGTCAGTAAATACTAATCCTAGACTAGCCCTCTTAGACAAACTTGAACGGGCAAAGAAAAAACATGTTCGCACAGAGTTACACGCTCGAATGCTCACTGAGTATTTAAGAGCCAATATAATTCCCCAAGGCCTAATAGTAAGGAACGTGCCAGGCATTTTCAGAGATGATAAAAAGTTCAACGGGGGATTTTCACATATTTCGATTACATGCTCAAGACACTGGATGGTCTTGGGTATAGAAACAGCTTTGGAACACAGCAAGCAAGAGTTAATTGAAATAGAGAACTTAGAAAAAGAGCTCTTTGGCTGTGATAATATTGAGGAGTCCAAGTTGGCCCTTGAGAAATTGAACAAAACAATACAGGAATTTAACTCTTTTGAACTCCAGAAAAAAGCTGATAAAGTACAGAAGGACATTACAGCTTACAGCAAAGAGAAGGCCTTCCCGTATCTACAAGAAAAATTTTTCACCCAACCTCAGCAGTACAAAAAAGCGTAACCTGGGGACGATACAAGAATAACAACCTTATAGGCTTCTCAGATTCTTCAGCAGGGTCTGATTCATCAGATGACGGTGGTGAAGGTACCAGTGGATTACAAAGAAATCAACCTCAGCCTTTTTAGGTCAGGTACAGAGAGGCAGGGGAGCAACCGGAACCAAAAAGAGTATGGCACCAGTTTGCAGGAGAAAGGCAAACTCGTCGCCAATACTACACCTGGGGACCACAAGGCCAATGACCAGGATTGAGGAAGGAAGACCCTCAACGACGGTGGGTCAGTACAATAATGAGGATCTATGGATGAGAGCAGTAAGACCCCTAACCAACTATTTGAATATAGATGGCACTTTTCCTGTCTTTAATTTATCCACCCATATAATGAACAGTAATGAACTGTCTCTTTTGAACAAAGGTTTATCATACGTTCTAACTGAAACCACTGACTTTTTCAAACTTCAAACTGAACTTCACAAATTTTTCAGGACACTGAGACTTAGAGTGTTCTTCAGTAATCAAGAAGAACTCCCACCCAGATCTTCCATGCGGCCAAAATCCACATTTATACCAACTAACAGCATGATGCCTCCCGAGATTTTGGCCTTTGAAAAAGGCGTATTACAAGATATCCTGAAATTGAAAGAACAAAAGTGTTCACCCCATACAACATTACCAAATCTGAACGTGAAGCTTTGATCACCTTGAAAAATAATGAAAACATTATCCTGAAACCTGCGGATAAAGGGGTGGGATCGTTATCCAAGAAAGAACGAAATACGAAGCAGAGATAATGAGACAAGTAAGCAATACTCAACATTACAAGAAATTATCACAGGACCCCTTGACAGATATCCAGAAAGAGATACAGGAATTGACAAAAAACGGCTTGGAAGAAGGATTTTTAAACAAACATGAATTTGATTTTCTAAATAAAGATCACCCTAGGACCCCTGTCTTATACACTTTACCTAAGGTGCATAAGGATATAAATAATCCACCAGGGAGACCGATTCTGTCGGGTTGTGGTTCAGTCCTGGAACCCCTAGGACATTACATCGACAGTTTTATTAAAGAGTATGTTCCTGTTCTACCTACATACGTCAGAGACAGTACGTACATGATAAATCTGGTAGAAGGTATGGAGTATAATCCCATGCAAGAGATATTGGTCACTATGGATATTGATTCGTTATATACGAACATTCCACAGATGGACAGTATTAATGTCATCAAAACTATTTTGGACTCCCGGCCAGCTCCCTTCAAAGTTCCTACAGAATTTGTTACAGACCTGCTAGAAATAGCGCTCACAAAGAATTATTTCAGATTCAATAACGAATACTTCCAGCAATGTTCAGGGACTTCAATGGGAGCGATTTTTGCTCCAAATTTGGCCAATCTCTATGTAGGAGATCTTGAAGAGAAATTCGTCAATAACATGTCTAATCCTTTCCTTAGTAACGTAAGGTGTTGGAAGCGTTACATCGACGACATTTTCTTCATATGGACTGATACGGAAGAAAAGTTGGAAATGTTCATTACATATTTGCATGAATGTCAGACAGCACTGACGTTTACATACAGCAAAGATAAAGAGATGGTTCCATTTCTAGACCTGAAGATCAGATGCCGTGACAATCATTTGAATGTTACGTTGTATCGTAAACCAACAGACAGGAACACACTTTTACAATACCATAGTTTCCACCCTAGAGCACTGAAAGATGGTCTACCATATGGCCAATTTTTAAGGCTGCGGCGCAATTGTACAGAGAAAGAAGACTTCTTTAGAGAAGCGAACATACTGAGTACACGATTGCGAGAAAGAGCATATCCAAAAAGATTAATTAAGACATCTATGAAAAGGGCATGGTTTAGCTCCTGTGAGGCATTACTTGCAAAGACTATCAAAAACCATACCAAACAGAGTGTGTGCGTGACCACTTTTTGCCCACTTAGTACGCAGATACAAAAAACCATTAAAAGACATTTGCCCACTTTGAACACCCTTAAATCTTGTTAAGACTTACCCATGGTTTCGTTTAAAAAGGGCAAGAATATTAAAGAACATCTTGTACACTCAGACACTAGCATTATCAAAGCTAAAAGCACTATACATGATCTTTGGTCGCTTCCCCCATTGACAGGACACTATAAATGTGGGAATTGTATTGCCTGTGGGTTTACGCTGGAAAGTAAGTATTTTTCACATGGTAACATAAGAGTCACTCTTAGAGACTTGACCAATTGTTCCACGTCTAACGTGATCTATTGTATCTGGTGTCCCTGTGACATGATATATATTGGCCAGACTAGCCAACCCGTGAAAACACGCATTTGTCAACACCGCAGTAGAATTCGCTGCCAAGTGGAAAATGCTCCCCTTGTGGAACACTATAAAGAGAAATTACACTCTGCAAATGATTTGAAATGGCAGGTGATAGAGAAAGCAAAGATACCACCTAGAGGTGGTGATATTTCACTCATTTTACAATCGTTAGAATGTAAATGGATTGATAGATGTCAATCTATCCAGAACGGACTAAACAGTCTTGAGGAATGGCGTAGATTTATCAGCTTGCATTAATAACTAACAGCATAGAAGCTGATTTCTACTTCTCTAGTTAAGGCAGGGCCCTGCCTACATTGTACATGAATATCGTACATGCACTGTATATACACAAACACCAAAATTGTTTTAGATGCAAAGTGCACAAATTAGCACTTAGTACACTTAATAATGCTACCGGTTCAATAATGTTTTTAATAAAAATGTAGTATGAAGTATTTACTGATATGTACAACTCTGCTATTTAGATTCATGATGTTTATTGAATAACTGTTTAATTTATCCTTTGGACATGCAAAAGGACCGTAGTAGCCACATGTAGATATTTGCATCATATATACAAGGGCATCTGATTACTGTGTATAGTTGAAATATTGAATGAATATAAGTTACATTCTGCTGAGTTCACTTGTATCATGTACTTAGATGTATCATATTCTAATGGTTGCCATGGTGTTGTGTGGTACTGATATTATGGTTACCAATGGTATGTATTATGCAGCTTTAATTTACTGTGTAGAATGAGATTGCAGAAAACCTCGCATATACAAATGTAACTATATATTCAGGCACCTTACCTTTAATGCTCAATACTAGTTATGCATATATGTTTCATTATGTACAATACATGAGTATTGATTACACCATCACAACATGGCCGCCGTAGCTATCATGGTAATAATTTAAATCATGTATACACTATAGCATCGATCAGCTTGTGCGATTATACGTGATTATGAGGACAGTCTATTAATATTCGCACTAGTGTATAATGGAGTCCCTTTGTAAATTCATTTTTTGATTCTTTTTAGTATAAGTAATAGGGTTATAATATACCCAAATTATTTCAAGATGGCCGCCACAGCCACAAGTACCACTAACCAATTATCGTACATTCCATGGTGACCATTTCCGGGTATTGACTTCCGTTAAAAATACTTGCAGGTCCCCGTCGCTCACGATTATCCATCACTCCATTGAGAGACCGGAATACGCGATGATTTAGAAAGTACCTGCAAAGCTCCCGGTCTCACACGGGCGGGCCGCGTGCAGTACCTTGATTACTCAAATAGGCATTGGATGCGTAGAGCACCGTGCGGTTTCGTTAGGTTTAAATGACTTTTTCTTTCAGTTCGTTACGGAAGTATTAAAAGGCTTCCATCGGTAAGCCTTGAAATTGTCCCTACATGCGAACGGATTGTATACCCTAAAGAGAACCGATCAACAGTGAGTTCACCTTTTAATTTCACTATGGTGCACCACGCTACTTAGAGTGTTTTTAATCAGCCAAATCATTCATTGGTTACAGGTCATACAGACTTGCTGATCCGGAATTCTTCTTCCATCTTTTATTCAAACTACGATACAGATGCCATGTGCTGTATTGGTAAGCCTTAATGCATCACCACTTTATATTTCCCTTACCCTAATTTTATTTCCCTACATTAGTCCCCAGAAATGCTGTCCTGATGAGACCCCGTATCTAGAGAGGGTTAAAACGCCGTCGACATTGACAAAGGAAAGAGCCTGAATAAAACATTGTTCCATTGTATACAGCTCGCCCTTTGGATATTTACCAATAACCAATTTTTCTTTTCCTTGTTCTTATCACATATTTCCACTTAGTTTTCACCAAGATAGGTTATGGTCACTTCACTGGGGTTCACATTTCACTTATAAAGTGTCACTAATGTAAATATATATATGATTAAATTGTGGTTGTATAATAAAATTCTACTTACTTCGGCTAAAGTAAGTGTAAATGGTTGTGTTGGGCTTTTTAGCATCCACTCAAAGTGTGTGTACAGATATTCCTAGGTGTCTTTATTATAACCCTAGTAGAAAGGTCATAATTGAAAATGTTGGTTGAAGATTAATTCTGAGCAAGTAAACTTGAGCTTGCATATAGTATATTCTTTTGATAATTGAGTTCCTTGTGAACGTTGTTTTTTGCATAAGTGCAAACCCAGTTCACAAGGACGTATGGGTCGCTCTTGTTTCTTTGAAGCATTCTCAAACTTGGCATTTTTATTTTTTCAGAAAAAGCAAGTAAGTTCAATGCAGTAGTATGCAAAAAAGTTGTTTTGTTTCTTTTTGTTTGTTGTTGAAAGTTCTGGCATTTGGATTAGGTGCTCTTGTGGTATACATTTTTTTAAGAGATAATATTTTCACATTTTAGAATGGCAGAGGCCCGGGGTTATGGTGACTTGCACTGTTGTTTTACGCTTTGGTACCTTGTCTACTTTGCAGGAGACCGTAGGTGTATATTTTAATGTATTATTGACATTCTTACTGTTGCTATGCAAGAGGTTTTTTAACAGTTTTAGGGTCCTGTGGATTTGTTTGTCTGTATGTGCCTGTTGGTGTGAAAAGTCTGGGTGGCTCCTGGAGTACACTCCATGTAGTCAGGCATTTATTTCCTTTTGATCTTAGCTTCCTTCTTCCCCATGTACTTGGCCATCATTTTTTGTCAGTTTGAATATACCCCTCCAGACACCATTGTGTCCCGATCCCAGTCATTGCTACATCTGAATCACATGAGTGCCACAGAGCAGCTCCTCAACCCCCACCAGTATGCCACAACCAGCACTTTAAGAGACCTTAGGATGGTGCCCAATGACCTGCAGGAAGCAGCCAGAAAGTAGCCCAAAAACAAAGCTTTCAGAAAAAGGGTGTAGTCAAAACACCCAACTCCATTAGAGAAAACCTTGTTACACGCCACGTGCAGGGCCCAGAGGGGCAAAAACCCCCAAATTGCAACACGTCCCGTTTCTTTCATGGCGCTTTGCGCATGTGTAGGTTAAAAGGTACCATCCGCATTGATAAAATACACACATACACGTTAGGGAAAGTAGGGTATTAGGGGGCTGACAATGCCCATAAAATGATAGATGAAAGGAGTCTTCCACATACCCACGAAGATCACACCACTGAAATGCTCACCTCTGTCACGGCGAGTGGAGAGGACCAAAGGACCCACAAAATAGAATTCAGGCGACCATTGACCAAAACTCATTGATTCCTAAAATGACACCCAAACTAGGGCCCTCCATCCAGTACCTCGCTGAAGATTGTGGAAAATGGATGCACGGTAATGCCCCAAAAAGTACAGGCATAGGAATTCCTGAGACCAAATAATGAAGCATGTTTTTCTAAAAGCTAACCTACAACCCACAGCTCTTATTCAACAGGTCTGCAATCGAGCCTTACGTGCACCACCTTTACTGCGGCCAGCCACCTCTTCAGTAGCAACCTCCAAAGTCCCAAAGAGACCCGAGGGTTCAAGCCAAAAAGATAGCAGACTATTTTTTACTGACATTTTTTACAAACAGACTCTTCACACTGTACCAAGCAAAGACACCCTCGGGCCCAGAAAGCAGCAGACGACCTCTCCAGACACCCTCCCAAGACCTGCAATGTTCCAAAAGTTATGTATTATTGCATCTTTGTACACCATCTGCTTAGCATGTGTGTGGACGCATCCATCCATAGCAAGAAATATGCCTAGTCACATGGAGCGTACCTCGACATTTCTACAGCGCTTGCCTAGGGATCTCTCCCACTTCACTTACACTGAACCGAACACTAGTATTCTACACAACTACACAGGGTACCCCTACACAACACATGGTATCAGCACATGACCGCCATGGGCACCCAGACATCGACTAGGTTGTGCTATATCTACTCGCTGATAGCCCATGCCTTGGGCATAGACACACTTTACTTATCCCAAGAAATAGCCCCTGAAAAAGGAAAATGTCTCATCCATCTGTTCCTATGTAGGATTAGGGCCAAGATACAACCTAGTAGAGCAGTACCCCATAGGTAAGTAGCAAATGTCACCCAGTATGAGACTAACCCCACTGCACTGTACCTTCTCACAGAGCCTAGTGATATTCAAAATGAGCTAGACAGAATGCGCAGGAGGGTCACCTACCTTAGGGGAGGACACTGTTTGGCCACAAGATTTTCCAGAAAAGAGGTTCTTGGAAGTAGCAAAACCACTGCACCAGTGCACAAACAGGCAGTGGCGGCTGGTCACATTTTAAAGTGGTGAGATGTAAATGTTTGGGAAGAGTGCCCTGTGGCGAGAGAGCCTGAATTCCATAAGGGGGTCCAGTGTGGGGGTTCTCCCCCCGGGAAAATGTTGCAAATGGTGCATTTTGAAGCAAATTTGAGAAAGCAAGAAGGTTATCAGCATTGCACAGCACTTTGTTGTGCAGCTGTGCAGCATGCTAATAAAAGCCAAAAGCGTAACACATGTCAGAAACCAAACTTTACATGTGACGCTCACAAATATATTGATTTCCTTCCCTGATTAGCAGCACTATGGTGATAGAGGGCTGAAGACTGGTATAAAAAAGCCCAAAAATGCAACCAGAACATGCATCTAATAGCACTGCTGAAGGAGCACATAGGGTTGAGGGCCTGCCTTGGGAGACATGGGGGACATGGGGGTGGGGGCGGAGGGTGAGTGACTGGGGGCGAGAGAGGGCATGCACGCCAAGACCCTCGAGAAGAAATTTAATTCTAATCATCTCTGGAGGTCTGGAGGTCAGAGTGCAGTGGATGTGAACAAGAGGATATTTCAGCCAATAAGTAACCCTCACCCTCCCGCATACCAATAGGTTTCACAGCCCTTTCATGAAGGGGCGCACAAGAAAAATGTCAATATCTTTCTGGCTTGACTTACAAGTCTGATCCTACCCAAAGTTATATGGAGGTTCAGCTTCACCCATGCCACTGAATAATGAATAATTGGCTGGTCACCCCGTCCATGTCTCTTCCCAAGCATCTGTATAGGTTCTTCCGAGCTTTCGAAGTACTAGGCTGACCTATGCACCCTCAAGTGACCCTGCACAACCAACCGAGCTTTTGAGCTGATAGCCTGAGACACTACCCCACTCATGCACAGCCACTCACAAGCCTCCAGTGCTCATACGGTTGTTTTCCGTTGAATTTTGGTACATGTAGTCTGTTTATTGGTTTATAAATTCAGAAGTACAAATACCAGAATGGAGCATAAAAATCTTGACCTCACGCACGGATCCAGGAAACTTGAGACAGGTAGATCTGTCTGAGAGTCAAAGCACGAAACTGACAGGGTCTACCTCAGTGCCAGTGAGAAAGTGAGGCTGAGAAAGATGGTGTGTCTCAGCTCCAGCTAAGTTGTGAGACTGCCAGGGAGAATACGAGACTGCAAGAGAAGACCTGTCCCTATACTAAAATGCTACAGGCTTCCAGAGTGTGCCTGTTCCAGTGTAAGGGAAGATGTGAGACTATTGCAGATAACATGGGATGGCCAGAGAGAGCCCGTTCCACTGCCAGAGAGTGCATTAGTCTGACAGATAGTGCCAGTCTCTTTTTCGGTGAGGAAGTGATTCAGCTAGAGACGGCATGTTACAAATGCCTGTCCCACTGATAGAAAGGCCCGTTCCACTGTTAGAAAGGTCTGCCCCAATCCTAGAAAGGCCTGCCTGACCTGCCTGGCATCTCCTCCATGCCTGCTAGCCTGACCCACAACTTCTGCCTTAGTCCCATGGTCCATGGGTGCACAGGGACAGCTGTGCAGGGCCCCGTACAAATGCAAAGAACTGGGCAGGGCAGAGATAAGGGTAGAACAAAGCTTTCTCCTGCGGGGAGATGAGGGTGCTAAATGTCCCATCTCACCTGGGCTCCAGCAAGACTGCTCAGGACAACCGGCCCACCAACGCCCATCATTTGCAGGCCAGGCAGGGGAGGTGTCAGATGAAGAACTCTGCCGGCCTCCGACAGGGAGATGAAGGGGTAAAAGTGGCTCTTCACACTGGGGCTCCAGAGCAGCAGCTTTTCATAAGCCCCCTTTTCCCTCACCTACCGGATGAATCTGCAGTCATATTGGGCCCATAGCCAGCCCAAGCCAGCCTCACTGTGGTAATGACGGCCAACACTGAAGTAAGTACAAAACCATGTTTATTGAATCAATGTCACTGTCACTCCAGGGAAGTCCTGCTGGAACTGCTCACGGCACTGCTAGCAGCAGAACCTTTCAGATGAACAAGCCAGATCATGGAACACCGAGTAATAATTCACATTATAACATCAGCACAAGGTGTAAACAATAACATTGCAAACAAAACAACCTTTAGTTGTTTACCTGCTGTGGAAGCTCCTTTCAAATCAAATGCGTGCCATAGGCCTGTAGCAAAACCAACAACACTTGTCTCTGTTCTTGCCAAAAAGAGGACAGTGAGAGACAGCCTCCTCCCCCTGCCCTGCCTTAGTCAAGTGCACACACAATTTGCACCACAGCATAGGCCCTGGTAACCAAGCCACGCGCCTCTAAGCCAATCCAGACGCTGCTCCTGGTGTTACAGCAGTACCTGGTTTGGCTGGGGCAAGGAATCTCAATGCTCATTACTGAGCCTGGGGGCTGTGGCTTTGAGTCACCCCCGGCTCACTAATGCGCAAGTGGAGAGACCCTGGGAGGACTCTAGTGCGCATGTCGGACTGAGCCAAGAAAGCCAGCTGTCCAACCCGACATGCGCACTAGAAGTCCAGGTGCGCTGCCTAACTCTGAGTGTCTTTCATTGTCAATAATATTAAGCAAGTCCCACCTCCCTCAGGCCTGCACTGGCTTATGACTCTCCTCGGTTATGCATCCGGCCCGTGGTGAAGGCAGCCTGCCACGGGCAAAATGAAAACACTTCAATTCAAGTTAGTAGTATGCTCTCATTAATTGGGAGGCAGGGGGCCAAATATAAGAGTGACAATACCCCTACGCCCTAATAGAGGCACTACTCCTGCAAGTAGGTCTGCTCCTGCCTCTGTCTGTGGTCCCAGGGTGGCTCTAAGTGTATCTGGTGCAGTATTCTTTAATAACAAATGAACCACAGACATGGAGTTTCAGTGCAGGGCCATTCACCTCAATAATACAAGGGGAAATGAGTCTAGAAGAGAAGGGCTGAATGCCAGCATAGATACCCCATGTCAGAAAATCTGAGACACTGAGATAGATAGGAACACATGGCTCAAAGGGAAGGGGCAACCACTAATTGTACGGAAACTTGCACTGTATTTCTTATGTTTCAGAGGCAAAGGAACAATCCTGCTTGGCACAAATGAAACTTGTGGAGCAATACTGGACGTACCAGACAGGCAATGGGGCACCTCCATGCTGATGAATATCAACTGGCAATGTGGGGAGTTTGCCTATGCTCAGCTTGTCCCTGGATGACGGAGACTCTGCGCCCCCGTAAGCATACACACCCCGGCCCGGGTCATCCCTGGAGAAGACCTGTCCTAGTTGTTCAAACACCCGCTACAGAAAAAAAGATTCTATTGCATCAGCCTCGAGAAAAAATAACTGCTGATTATTTTGTCTGGGTCAGCACAAGGACATTCTGGAATAATTTGGACTTTTTTTGGACACTCAAGTAAAAGCAGGCGGGTCCATACCCTTATCACCCTGCAAACAGAGGTGAACGCCCACTGGTTACAAATAAGCAGGTGGAAATTGGTGATGATAATCAACAATACTGAGCTCGACCTAAATGCAATAAGGAATAACTGAGAGTCAGCTGCCTCATGGTGATGCAACATCAATACGTGCTGGACTTGATGACTGCAATGGAGGGTGAGATGTGTGCCAAGATCGGTGCGTCCTGCTGTACTTTTATCCCTGGAAATGATGTGGACAATGGAAGCTGTCATGAAGAAGGAGGGAGGTGCCCCTGATCAGGACTGCTTTATCGATTTGTTTTCTTGGCTCCCCGGTGGGTGGCTAGACTGTGAACGTTATTGATCCTGATTGTAATTTTTGTGATTTTTTTAATGGTTTTTTACAAGTGGGGGTTTCCTGCTGTAAAACCTCAGTCCTCAAATTAGGTAGAATGCAAGTAACTAGGGAGGTGGTAACGGACACAACAGAAACACACCGAACCTCAAATAATGTGACTGCCATGAAGTGTGGGGCAATTGATGTAGTTGAAAATTCAGCTAGAGGGGGAGTGTTGATATTGAAAAATACAATGTCAATGTAGGCCATGATATATGTATGTAAAACACAAAATCGTAACGCTGTTGTCGAATCCATCTGATATGACCTCCCTATCAACCCTGAGTCAGAAAGACGTGGTCAGGCAGGCCCTGCAACCTAGGCCTGAAGCAACTGATTGACAGATCACAGGCAGATGACATGTAACCTTTAGACAAACATGCAAACAGGAAAACCCAGATCGATCGCACAGATTGGCAGCAACACCACAATGGTCTTAGGAGACTGGCCCCAATAAAACACGTTTGGATGGAGGGGCGCGCATTCCCAAAACACCACATGCATACATATGTGTGTACATGCATACATACATCCATACATATATACTTTCCAACTATGGACACTATTTAGAGCAAAAGATATATTTAGATACCAATGTACCACCTTTTGTCTTTGCACCTCTTGGGAATGGTGATAATTACAAACAGATTATTTGTTTTATGAGATATCTTACCACCAGCTATGCAGACAAACAAAATAGTTTTTCAAACGTTTGCACTGTTAATAAAGTCTGATCCACCTAAGCTCATGCCCTGACAAGTGTGTGTGAGGCCACGTCACTCCTTCTCTAATTACCACCCCATGAATACTCAAGACTTACTGTGGTTCGAAGTAAAACAACATCAGCTTCTTCTAAGGTGCAGGGGGTGCAGTGAGCCCAGACATCCCACTCGGGCTTCCAATAGAAGAGCAGCTTCAGGAACCCCAGAGAGAAGAGGTACCCAAGGAGGCAGGCGATGACGCTGCACGTCCGTGTCCTGAAGCCAAAGAGCTCCTGAGGATGAAACGAAAAAGTATTCAAGGCATTTGGCATAAGAATGAACCACCGACCAGAGCTGGGCACAGCTCTATCTCCAGGCATTCCAGATAACATTTGATTGCTCCTGTCAGACGTGGCATGTAGAAAGAATTGTTTTTATTGGGAAACATCCTTTACTCGACATGCGTTTCAACGCATGTCATTACCCCGCGTTTTTTACTCTGCAAAAACTTTTACAACGCAGGGCTTTACAACACAAACCATTACAACGCATTCCCCATTACAACGCCCCTGTGGAGTTAGAATAGTAAATTGCATTGTAATGGACAATGCGTTGTAATGGATTGTGTTGTTAAGGCCTGCGTTGTAAACCTTTTTGCGAAGTAAAAAGCGCGGGGTAATGGCACACGTTGTAAATGCGTGCGGAGTAAAGTGTCCTATTCGTTTTTATTCATTTTACTACAGTTTTGTCTGCGTCTTTCATCTTCAAATACCAGGTATGTTGTATTTGTGGGGATGTCTTTGCTGATTCCAAAGAAGATTTTTTTTTCTTTTCTGTAAATTATTTTTTTGTTTTCCATGTAGTAAACAAAATATACCATTATTGACAAAACTGAGAGAAAAAACTGATCATTTAACTGATGCATACATCTAGTATGCTAAGTAGGTGAACATACTGTTAGAGCAGAAGATTGTAGCTTAAAATAAATGCTTTAATTTACGCAAAAATATTAACACGAGAATGCTTAAAAGACAGAATGCAGGGAAACTTGACTTTTCTTAACGTGTAGCACGATTTTTGCAGTAAGACTAATTTCTATTGTAATTTCACTGCTCAGATTGAGTGGCTACATTTATCTTTTCTTCACTCTTTGCCTTTAACTTCTCTTAAATAAATAAATGCTTTTAGGAAATGCTGAACTGAGGTGTATTAAATAAATAGTTTGTGTTCGACTTCATTAAACATGTCATCTCTGCAGAATTTGCTGACTTTGGCAATGTATTTTTTCTTTCCTTAGCTCCATGCTCTGATCGCATTTAGTCATTTTCTAGCTGCCACATATTCACAAGCGCTATATTCACAAGCGCTATATTCAAACAATGCTGCCTACATTTAAACGTGGCTCTCATGACTTCATTCCGAAAGTTAAGCTAAAATGAATAGTTCATTGTGACGCAGTGGGATTATGAATAAGCTAATAGCCGAGACTGCAGGGCCCTCGTGGGATCTCAGAGTGACTCTAACATAGGTGAATGTTAGCACCTAAGTATACCATTAGTAGATAGCACCTGGCCGACGAACGCTTACTGTGGGAATGGAGAAAGAAGCAGGAGACCGTCGGAAGATCCATTTCCATTGGACTAAGATGACCTAACGCCAGCGAGGATGGATACATGTGTTTTTGTGGTTTGTAATATACGTGTTCCGAGTTAGATCAGGCGTCCTTTCCTGCACTCTTATGCAGAGAGCAGAGCTCTATGCTATCCTGACCGGTCCAGGCCACATGCTCTTAGACCATCTTTTGCCCTATTCGCTGTAAGCAACTGCTGACGGTGTTTTCTGACTCTTACTGCGTTGTAGGTGTTTAATTTCTTTAATGGTTCTAGCTACTGCTGTCACTACTCTCTTAGCTTAACTGCGAACAGTTGTCACTGCGACTGTTTGCTGATGCTATTTAGGAGAGTTTCCAGAGCTACTCTTCATGAGGAGTTGTAATAAGGCGAGGGAATCGAGGTTTAAGTAAAAATATTCTTCTTTATTCCAAGTGCCATAAAAGGACCCACTGGTGCAAGAGCCAAGGCGTCCACTCCATCCAAACTCCAACCGCTTCTCAACATTCAAACCCAAGCTCCTGCATCAGTGAATTCTCTATTACACATACACATTCCAAATGACATAAACAATAGGGTAGTGACATGAGAACTCTAAACTCTATAAAGAAGATAAAGAAAGGACACCATACCACATGTACCCTTTTAACAAAACCAAATAAAACAATTATTCCAAAATATAATCATCAAATTTCTTAGGCATCCTAGTATTTCTTTTTTGTAACACAGCAATGTCCTCCATCGAGGAATCCACCCTCTCTTCTGCATTAGATTCTGTCTGATATGCACCAGGTATATCGAAACCTTCACCCTCGTATGATTTTGAGGAAGAGTACTACAAGTGCCATTCGCATCAAACCACACATCACCATCTTCATTTTTTTCAAAAAAATATTCTTGCCCCAGTTTAAGAACCACAACAGAACTTTTGCTCCACCAGCCTTTGTCCTTTAGTAGAACAGTAGAATCAGTCACTCTTTCTACTTTGAAGGGAAGAGTGAATTTGGATGAACCCTTACGGTTCAAAGTTGGTTTAATAATACGTACTCAGTCGCCAATTTCCACACTCTTACTCTTTGTTTTGTGACACAAATCATGATAAGATTTACCAGACATCCGGGAATCTGTTATATTTGTTCTGGCTTTGGCAATAGAGGATTCAAAAGCTTCCCCTCCTGTCTTCTTTTTAAACACAGGTGTCAACAAAGATTTGACCTGTCTACCTCTCATCAACAAGTATGGAGACACACCTGTACATGCATTCGGCGTTATGTGGTAACTCCAAACTTTTTCTTTTAAAAATTCAAAAACATCAAGATTGCTCTCCAAAGCTGCTTGGATCCCTTCTTTTAAGAACCTGTTGGCCCTTTCCACTTGACCATTGGCGCGGGGACAATATAGTGGAGCCCTTTCAGAATGCACACCAAATTTACTCCAAACAGTTTCATCTTAGTAGAAATGAATTGCACCCCATTGTCGGACAAAAGAGTAAGCGGCGCACCTTCAATTCTGAAAATATGCTCCAAAAATACAATAACCTCATCAGTAACTGGATGTTCCACAAAAGTGTAATACATCCATTTGGAGAAATTGTCAATGACAACAATTAAAAATCTCTTCTCCCTGCCTAGACACTCATACGGACCAGAAAAATCAATAGAAACTTTCTCCCACGGTCCCCTAGGAGCTTCCTGAACTGATAAAGGCTCCGTAGATACTTTCCAATGTTTGTCAGACTTGACACATACAGAACAATTATCCACAAACCTCTCAACACACGCGTCCATGCCCGGCCACCAATAGTGAACTTTGAGCAGTTTTCTTGTACCAGACACTCCAGGATGCCCAGAATGAGCTAATTGGATAAGTTTATTCCTGACCCCAGCCGGTGGCACAAATAAATCCTGCCTCAATAAGATGCCATTTTCAATACTAAGTTCACTGGCAACCTGGAGCAAAACTTCGGAGAGGAATCTCTAAACTTTTTGCAAGACGGCCACCCATTGGTAACAAAATGCTTGACCTTGGACAAAATGGTATCCACAGCTACAAAGTCGTTCCATTCCTTTTCAGAAATCACAGAATTACACGAATCAACGGCATCTAGCAAAGCCACAACACATTCATGCTGGTCAATGATCTCATTCTCAGACTCTTCCACAGGTGGAAGTCTAGAAAGACAGTCCGCAGTGAAATTTTTACCTCCAGGGATGTGTTGAATTTCAAAATTAAACTCCTGTAATCTAGCAATGAGCCTAACTAGCCTGGATGAAGCTTTCCCACTTCTTACACCATCCATCATATAAACAAGAGGCTTGTGATCAGTAACAAGAACAAAGGGTCGCCCCCACAAGAAATTTTTAGCTTTTCTACTGCCCATACGCAGGCCAAAGCCTCTTTTTCGATGGTACTATAATGCCTTTCTGCCCCTCGAATCCCTCTTGAAATGAACGAAATGACTCTTTCCTTGCCATCCACAATCTGTGTAAACACAGCACCTAATCCGATAGCACTGGCATCAACAGTAACATAAGATCCTCAACTCTGTTGGAAGTGCGCAAATCACTGACTGCGCTCAAAGTGTGCGAATCACTGAATCCGCAAAACAGATTAAATATATTTCAGCTGAAGCGATGCACAAGAATTGCCAGTCGCTTGAACGTATGCGGATAAAGCCGTAGTGAGCCTTGCCGTAACAGATCAATTGGTTTTCATGTACCAAACTGGACGGTATGGCCACGACGTACACATGCAAAACGTCCTCCCAAGATGGCCGCCAATGACGTGAGTTGCGTAGAAGCACGTCTAAAGAATGAGAAGGGTAACTTAGCAACAATCGTCAGGCAGGCAGAGGAACGTAACCAGGAACACTGGCGTGAAAAGCTCTGAGCGCGTTGCGAGACCCAAGCGCGAGCAATGTCACGAGCGATCAACGGTTCCAGCAAGCAGCCAACCAACTCCCAAGTACAGTACCTTGACTTGACACGAACCTTGACTTCACACGGAGAAGTAGCCGTAAATGAGGTAAGAATTATGATGAATCTCTTGAAGAATCAATCCAAAAGTAGAAGTAAAAAGATAACTTCAGAGAATCCATGTACAAAAATAAAAGCACAGTGGGTCGGCACAGAATATTAAAAACCACTCGTCGCCATTGTAATAAGGCGAGGGAATCGAGGTTTAAGTAAAAATATTCTTCTTTATTCCAAGTGCCATAAAAGGACCCACTGGTGCAAGAGCCAAGGCGTCCACTCCATCCAAACTCCAACCGCTTCTCAACATTCAAACCCAAGCTCCTGCATCAGTGAATTCTCTATTACACATACACATTCCAAATGACATAAACAATAGGGTAGTGACATGAGAACTCTAAACTCTATAAAGAAGATAAAGAAAGGACACAATACCACAGGAGTTCACCTACAATCTGATTCTTGATTAAATACAGCAGCGGCTCCTCTGATAAGGTGGAGGAGCGGGGAAACAGCGTTTACAGCGCTGTTTCCACAACGCATGGCTTTAAAACGCGGTCGTTACAACAACCGCGTTGTTACCACACGTGCCATTACATCGCAAGTCGTATCATTGACTTGCTGTAGGGGGCGTGCAAAACCAGGGAATGTGTTGGATTTTAAATCCAACACTTTCCCTGCTGTTGCACAAACTGGAGTAGGAATAGTAATTAATATTATTCCTAAGTCTAGCGCGCCCCCTACAGCAAGTCGTTGATAGGACTTGCAATGTAATGGCACGCATGGTAACAACGCGGTCGTTGTAACGACCGCGTTGTAAAGCCATGCGTTGTGAATGTATGCGATGAAGCGTTATACATTTGGAGGAGCGTCGCCCCACTGACTTTCAGCGGTGGAAAAAAGGAAGAATAAACTGATAATAATACGTTGTTATTGTCATTGTCATTTTCTTTTTCTGTGCTGAAGCCAATTTGTGGGCGGGACTTGTCTGTCATCACAGCCAGCAGGGAGAGGAGTGGTTGATGCACTTAAGTGCGCATGACAGTTTAGCCATCCGTCTTGGGCCAGCCAAACAATCATGCGCACTTAGCATGTTCTCCACTGGGCTGTATTGCGCAGCCGGGTGGAGAGCATGCACAGGCACCCAGTCCATATCTGAGCACCAATCCACGGCACTCAGACCAATCTCCACACTGCTGTCATGCTGGTAACAGCAGCGCTGTGATTGGCGTAGGGAGACTGTGTGATCCCTGCTTCCGGGAGGAGAGACGACAGAGGAGAGACGGCATTCGTGCAGAGGAGGTAAGATTTATTTTTTTCTTTCTTTCACCTCCCAGCCCGCTCACCACCCCCGTTCCATACCAGCCGCCACTGATTATAGGTTTCTTTACAATCTTTTCTAAAAGGATTCTTTAAGGGTTTTGGTAGGTTTGGATCCGCTAGAGCAGAATAGAGACTTAGCTAATATTCCTTTATGGAACACGCCGTAATTTTTCATTGATTGACTCTAACCATGATTTTCTTGATATTTCTTTAAACTGATTTATCTAATTTGATTAAAAGTACCAACAACAAGATGCTAAAGTCTTAACAACAAATAAAGGTTTTTGATCTAAATTAAAACTCTCATTCTTGACTGATCATAAAAAATAGTGTTTACTGAGATGTTCTTGACTTATGCTCCATTCTAAAATGGTGGCACAGATCCAGTCGACCTTAAGAAGAACCAGGCGCAGAGTTGGAGACCAGATGTGTAAGTCACGTGTTGAACTAATTTAAACAAAAGCATTTCATTGTGAGAGAAACAGATCATTCAATTTCATTTAATTGATACATACATCCAGTATATGCTTAGTAAGTGAACATACTCAGGCGTTAACATTGGTAGGAAAGTCTCAGAACCTCCCAGCGGATGCTGACTGACCCCTAATATTTCACGCCATAAGCTTTACTGTTCTACTACCAAGGGCTACATGTGAAGATATTCATGAGACCTGAATACATGTCACCTTCTGTCACTTGGTACATGGCTTCTGATGTCATCGACACAAACATGGAGTGAATGTCAAATATCAAGTCCCCTTCCAGTAAACTCCACCCACACTGCAGTCCCCAACTTTCATCGCCATTAACCCCCCAAAACGGCAGTACACCGCTAACTATCCAGTGCCATGGTGACCCACATCTAGGGGCGTGGGGTATCTACCTTACATTACAGAGTTTATGAAATGAAACGAATGGCTTTAAAATGAGCAGTTTGTAGCATCGCATGCACATTTTACACCTCTGGGGATGACCCCAATGCTCTAGCTAGTAAAGCATGGACATTGAAAAACAGAAGACATCAGCTATTCCAGGATATGTAATGAGATACAACCTATGTTGCCTGAAGCAGGTATTGTGCAGGGTCATTGTCCCTCACTGGACTGGACTGAGCTGCAGTACAGTATTTGTTAGAAAATTATAACGCCGCAGTTGCATTCGCGATGAATTGTTGTGGGTCCACCACGTCAATCATGAGTTTCGCCGGGTACATCATTGCATTTGTGGTGGACTTTCTGCACAAGATGCGTTTAGCTTCGATGAATTTGCATCCAGCCTCCCACATGTTTACGGTAAAGCCAGGCAAAATCGTTATAGCCATATCTTGACATTGAAGTGGCCTTTTCTGACGCGTCATGCACAATAGCGTGTCTCCATTCTTGAAATCCAGGTGCCAGATTTACTAACACATAGAGCCATGCAAGACAACGTGCTGCACTGTGTCAAAGGGAGACGCCAAGAATGTGCCATATTTAGCTGATATGTCGCATTCCTGCTCTCTCTCCGTGCAGGCGCACTATGTGCTGCCTAGTGCCAAAACAGGCCCCCTTGCCCCATGGTGCAAGAGTGTCTGCATTACAAGCAGGGTTATTTTTGTGCAGAAAGGGACATGATCCTCTGAGGCATTTTCTATGTGTGCTGCAGAAGGCAGCACACATAGAAGGAGGAAAAAACGAGCAGAAAAAAAGATAATTCTCCTAGTTACGCCTCTGTTGGGATGGCGTAGCATTTTGGAACATTCCCAGGTTTACTACCCTTAATAAATCTGGGATTGCATCAAAATCCATGGGTGAATGCATGAGAACGCTCATACTCCATCCATGGAGTGCCATTAGAGAGTAATGCAAGGCATCGATTTGCGCTGCCTTGCATTACTCTGGATTTATTAAGCCACGCAGTGCCACACTAGGTTGCTTTGTGTGGCTTAGTAAATATCACGTAGGTCCTTACATTTCCTTGAGTGACGCAATGGCTATGCAAGGGCTTAGTTAATCTGGGCCCCAGATGCTAGCTGTGATGGACTGGGGGCAGTCCCTAGGGGAGAGCCTAAAGGGGAGGTCTAGGACCAAGTGCAGCGGTGGGCGCTTTCTACTAAAAAAACTTCAAAAGTACTAGCTTTACCAAACAAATCTGTGAGCAGGTTATCAGCATATGTGTCCAGGCTCCCGATATTCATGTGTCTGGGCATCCAATATTCGTGAACTCCACCACTCCCATAATGCAGACACTGTTGCTTTTGGAGAGGGCATCGCCAATATAGACCCCAGTTGTTTCTCCGCCTTGGCCATCCTCGATGTGGAAGTTGCGAGTTCATCCTCTAGGTCCGAAATATGGCGCACTGTGCCATCAATACACAGATTTTGGTGATCTATACGCTCTGCGAGATGGTCCTCTTGAGCAGTGACATAATCTATTTTTACTATCAATGGATTTTGGCTGGATTTAAGCTTCAGCAGGATTGCAGTTGTGTCCCCAGCTGTAGTGGATTGCTCTGCCTGCCCATCCTCTACCGTCTGCGCATCACCTGTCCTTGGTAGTGCTCTATGCAAACATTGCAGCTGTTGTTGTTATGTATTAACATTACAGAGGCATTCCAACTTAGACAAATCCTTTTTCGATTGCTGCTGGCAATCCTGCGCTGTGCTGTAGTGCGCTGCAGCTGGTAATCTTGCACAAGGTGGCGACTAATGTAATCTTGTCTGATGGTTACAACACTAATATATTTCGTAGCTCAGGATAATTTTCATTGAACATAAGTAGCTCTTACTGTTGAAAAGGTTGGAGTCCACTGCCCTAAGGCGTTAATAACAATTTATTAGAAATGTTTAAATAATTGTTAGGGCCCTAGTTATGTCCTTGTTAGTACAACTGTTTTAAAAGCCACATCTTACTGTAGTTAGGAAACAGGTGTTGTTAGGATTTTCTATTCTCTCCAAAAAGGTACCCGGCTTAGTATAAATAATAAGTACTAGAAACAGTACCTCAGAAGAGCTGGCACAGGTGGAGGAACTCGACCTCACAACTTACCTGTCTCTAAACATGAAACAGCTTAGAGGCCTGTGTAAAACTTCCGTCCTCAAGACTGGATCCAACTCTACCAAATTGCATCTTCGGGAGCTTTTGGCAGAGTATGACAAAGAGCATCCAGAAGATGACACTGGTCTTGCAGAAGATAGGAATATAGATAATGGGAGTGATGATGCAAACCCCCAGGACAGAGGAGCAATTCCAGACAAAGAGCTTTCTCTGGAAAGACTAACCAAGAGGGCAGCTATAGAAGCTCAACTCCAACTCCTAGTTATAGAGAAAGAGAGAAAAGAGTTGGGCCTAGGATCCATCTCTGGTGGCAGCACAATAATAACTACGGAGAAAGGGGATTCTTTTGAATCTAAAATCCCAAAAGGAATTGTCCAAAAATTCTTTTAGGGTGATGATATTGATGGAGCAAGGATTCGAGAAAAGTGAAACTTGCTCGATTAAATCTTCCATTAACTTACACTAATCATTAAAATAGTAAATAAGACGAAACTAACATACACCCAACACAGATACATGGGGAGAAAAGCTTACGCATGCTTGGATTAATGAGAAATAAAATACAGCACGAATAAAACCCGCTTTAACTTGCAAAAACGCTTTGCGCATGTGCAAACCCCAATTACGCATAAGTAACGTGACTAACTCGCTTTGAGAGGGAAATTCTCACGCATGCGCAAGAAAGTCCAGAACGCAGTCTTGAGGTACCGCATGCCCGGCATATGCTTGCTTGATTTAAACGAAAGCTACTGCTATTAACGCTTTTGCCCAAGAGTAATAATAATTACATGGGATAGAGTAGAAGTGGGTGGTGAACAGTGAGAATTACATGTTTTAGAAAATAACATCTGTTTATGATTCTTTTATTAATAGTGTACATTTGGGCCTGCTAATCCATGACTGAAATAGAAAGTGGCGAAAGCTACGCATGCCCAATGAGTCCGTGAAATGACCCGGTGACGAGGGAGAGCTGAATGACTGCCAAGACCCAAGGACAGAAGGGATGGGAAAAGAAGAAGATGTATCGGTCATCCATGAAGCTTGTATTAAATGAATTAAGGCATTTGCAACAAAATATGCATGTTTCAAATAAATTACATGAATGAGTAGAAGGGCAGGGTTAACTAACAATAGGGTTTACTAATAAAAGTGAATACGTCAGCCTGGTATGATGAAGACACCCCTAACCCCGTCCAATCATATTCCGTAGTTTAGTTAATCTGCAACACTTGAGGGTGGGACATGAAGAAATAAAGATTATATCTAGAGTGACTTGAATTAAGTAAATTACCAAAGCTGCTGATAGAGAGATGATTCGATGGAGCTGTGAGGGAACTGCTGCTGCTGGGAGCTGAACAGAGAGAGAGAGACAGAGAGACGAGAGCAGACTTGGAAGATCCAGACTACTGCCTGATTAGATTGGAAGACTGCGGAAGAATATCGAGGAGGGAGAGAGTGATAGAGAGGGAATCGCCCTGGTGCGTCGGGTTGTTGAGAAGTCTAGTAAGTATCAGACCTGTCCTAACCCTATCCTATAATCTTTGTCTCCTGATCATAAGTCAGGGGACCTCCGCCAGTCCTTTGGCCAGAGGGGTGGTTTTCCAGTTATTCTCATTAGGTAAATGTGATTCTATCCAAAATTTGCATATTTCTTTGCAAATGTTATTATTATCATGTGCCTTATGTCTCTACATCTATCCACTCTTATGCGTTTGATTTTGTTGAATGAACTTGTGTAATTGAAGGTATTATGCTATATGATTGTTCTCTCTCCCACCTTAAGAAAGATGGAGTTTGCACTGTGTACTTGTAATTGATGAGCGTCCAACCTAATGATTGAAATTTTAGATAAACTTATTATTATTATTATTATTATTATTCAGAGTCTGTGGTTATTTCATTAAAAGTCTAGTTAAGAAGTTGTTAATATCACCATCAACTAACTCAACTAATGGTCCATCGACCAGAGGAAGAGTGTTGATTCGTGAAGATTAGTTAGATATTCAAATGATATTGTAATTGATTTGTGGTTACAGGAAATTAACTAATCTGAAATTAATTGAATTACAAAACATGACCCCCTTCCAGCGGGAAATTGGCCAAGGGAAATGCAAAGATTGCAGTTGGATAAAAGTATATGGGCCCAGTGGAAATTTTCAGTTTATTGTGTGTAAAATATCCAACCTCGGCCACTTCGCGCTGGATCGATATCACCAAGTGGTTCATTGCTTACCAGAGGGCCTGCCGTAGCAGACAGGTCAACAGGAAGCTGTAGAGTGCTATCCTGTGGGACATGCTCTTAGGAAAGTACAGGGATGGACTCCTGACATTTGATGAGAAAGATGCTGAATCCTATGATCTCATGAAGGGTACCATGATTGAGGCCTTGGGATTCACAACTGGAGAGTATAGAATCAGGTTCAGAGAGGCTCGAAAAACCCAGAGCCAGACCTGGGTAGATTTTGTAGACGAAATCACTAGGAGGTTGGTTAACTGTTAATAATGTGCATGACTTTGAAGATATTTATAATTTGATAATGAAGGAGCATCTTTTAAGTAATTGTTACCAAGTGAAGTTACATCAATACCTAGTAGACCTGGGGCCACACTCTCCCCAAGAGTTGGGGAAGAAGGCTGATCATTGGGTTAGAACCAGAGAATCCAAGACCAAGACTAGATATAGTGGGGGTGACCAAAAGAAAGAGGCCAAAAGACCCCCCTCAGAAGAAACAGTGGATCACTCTATAAAAAGATAAAAATATGGAGCCCTCTGTACGCCCCCAGAAACCTATCCAGGAGGGTCGGCCCGGAGATACTTCGCAAAATAAAAATGGGTACCAGGTTAAGAACTGTGACGCCAAGGAAGCTTGGTGTCTCAACTGCAACAAGACAGGGCACCTAGCCAGGGACCCCTGTTGTCTTAAAAACAAACCCGATAGTACATCCCCAGGGGTTGGTCTGAGCCAAACGGAGGCTCTGGTTCAATGCCAGTCCCTACCCAAGGATTTTGGGAGGGGGGGGGGAACCTGCAGCTCATACGGGTAAGCCCCAAAAGAAAAAAAGAAGAGAAAGTGTAGAAAAGGTCGGCAACTGTTAGCCACAGTTCCAATGAGCCTAGGAGATTCTACACCAGTAGGCGACAACTCCAAATTTGGCACTGGTGAAACCCTAACTGCCCCACAAAAAGTTCTGACTAGTCAGGCAGCTATCCAGCTTGAGTTGGTAGCTCCTCAGCTAACAGAAACGAGGGTGGAAGAAGAGTGTTTTCTATAGAAGGTAGTAACCCCCAACTCTGAAGTAGCAGACAGGCAAACCAAACCCCAAGAAACCTGTAACTTGACTTCTTCACCTATCAGTTCAGAGCTAAAGGTGTGGATCTGGGAACTGACAGCTGTCAGTGGCCTCTGCTGGTTGCTAGCCTTTATGGCTGCACTGTCCTTGGCATGGTGGTCTGACCCCATGTCAAATAGTAAGTTAGGCCCCCTGACCCTGTTAGTCATGGTGGGGTTACTCAAGCTGTGGGTAACCTCTTTGGGTAAGCTGGCTAAGATAGAATTAGCAGAGGTGGACACATCTGATCCCAAACTAAGAAGAGTGGATAAGGACACTATAGAAATAGAAACATGATATTTTAAGTTGGGTCCTCCTGAACCTACTTGTTGAGGTAGGCCAGCTCCCCAGAGGGACTGACCTGGACAGAAGGATGTAAGGCAGAGTAGGCCCTGCAATACTCCATCCAGGCCCCCTACCCTTTCTCGCCTGACAGACAAGGAAGTCTCTCCCAGGTTTGGCTGAGTCTCCTGGCCTGTTGGGCGGTGGGCGCTCATATAGGAAACTGGGTGTCTGTTGTAGTACCCCCCACTTTTTGCCTGGCCTTTGATGTAACCTTGACTGGTTATGCATAGGGTACCTACGAACCAGGTCCCCCTGTGCCAGAAGGTCTTTCCCTAAACTGCACCTTTTGTTTCCCAGTTGGCACAACTTCAATACCCCTTGTAAGTCCCTAGTAAATGGTACCCCTGGCACTTAGGGCATTGGCACTGAAAAGGGACTGCAAGGGTAGCAGCACAAATTGTGCTACCCTAAGGTCCCCTCTCCAAGGCCATGCATCCTGCCATCACAGACTAACTCAAGATACAGCTGCCATCATTTATTTTGTATGGATCTTGTTTAGAGACCTGTTTGAATGTATAAATAATCTATTTTCATTTCTTATGAGTCTTTGTTTGTACTTTATTTCATATGTTTGTCAAATTTGTATTAATTGATTTTGATTCAGCCTATAGGCTCTAATGATGTGAGACTCTGTTTCCAGGCTACCAGCGGTTACCTGGTTTGTTTTTAACACATCCTTGTGTGCCATTTCCACTGACACTGCATGGGATATAGGAAAGACACTCCTCTGGCAGGCCATATAGCCCTAAGTCAGGGTGAATTATATCTCCTGTGAGGACATATCTGCAGGAGCAGATATGCCCCTGCAATATCCATGTCGATTCTTGGATATTGTAAGTGAAGAGGGAAGCCATAAAGAGTACACAGGCTGGACACTCATCATTATGAGTTCCCCATCTCTGTGATGACTTCACTGTACTATGGGATGTTTGGTACCAAACATCTCATCTTAATAAACCTGCACTGACTCCAGTGTAAGATTTAATAATAATCCCACACAGAGGACCCTTTAGAGGGGTCCCCTTAAACCTACAAACCCTTAGTGTGGTCATCAGCTGGTATTAGCCATCCTGCCATCACTAGATAGAGTTCTTACCTCATGGGGTGAGCTCCAGTGCGCTCAGAGGTTGAGAACAAAAGCCTGTCCTGGGTAGAGGTGTTCACACCTTCCCCCGGTCAGGAAGAGCCATCTGTGGCGGGAAGCTTCAAAGGCCTTGCCACCTGTGAAACATGACCCCCAGCCTCACTTGATAGAAGGAGTGGGCCCCCTCTCCTATCCTCAACCCCTTTCGGTGGGAAGACAGGTGGGAAAACTTAGAAAGAATAGGAGGAGTGCCCCCCCTGTCAACTCCACACCTCAGGTGCTGGTGGCAAGGTGAAGCACATTTTGCAGGGCCCACCATCTTGAAGATGGTGGGACATCTCCGATCAGGGATATGACTATGTCCCCCTCCCACAGGAGGTGGGCATACTAGAGGGTGTAGACATCCCAGGTAAGGGGTCCATGGGCCACTACCTGTCACTCCCGTGTAAAAACCCCTAAATTTAGTATTTAGGTAGCATCCCCAACCCTGAACTTAGATTCCATGGACACAAGAAGGAAACAAATGAATAAACACTGTTGGACTGAGAACTGCAGACCTTGTGGTAGACCTTGGGCGCAAACTCCTGCCTGCCATCATAGAACACGACAAATGCCTTCCTCCAGCTTGTCTCATTGCTGTGTGGCCTCCACAAACCCTGGAGGTTCACCACCACTTCGCAAATTGCCAAAGAACTCTCTCGAGATAGAGGTACTATCTTGGGGAGAGGATGTAGCCTTACGGCTAGAGCGGTCGACCTCGAAGCTGGGGAACCGGGTTCGAGTCTCGGCAACGACGCTCAACATTCTGTGATTCTGGGCAAATCACTTAATCTCTCCCTGCCTAACAAAAATGAATGTGTCCTCATGTAACGAAACTGGTGCTCATGTAAAGCGCTCTGATACCTGATGTCTCGGGTCTAGTTCGCGCTATATAAAACTAAAAAAAAAAACTATCTCCCCGCAGCTGCAGGTCTCTGAAACAGCAAAGTCGGGTCCAGTGTAGTCCAGCTCTCCAGCCCGGCTGGCATCTCCAAGTGCCATCCAAAGGTATATGTGTTCTGGAGGATCAGCGCGGCCTCTACACCAAATATCGAGGCCCCAGGACCCCCCCGCCCTGAGCTGAAAGGCACCAACACCCAGGGTGTCGGACCCCTTGCTGCAAAAACCTACAAAGCAGAGTCCAGGAGGACTCCAACTTTGCAAGTCAGCCAGCACCTGACGAGGGACTCTGGCGACCCACCTCAGCAGTGACCCAGCAGCTCCAGCCAACGCCCTCCAAGATGCCAGCTTCTCACTGCGAGCTGCTTCTTTGCATGCTGTTGCCCAGCTACACATGTTCTCTACACCCAGCTCACCCAGCATCTTCATTACAGCTGTGCACCCATGGCCCCATTTCTCCCTTGAGAGCCTTCGGACTTGCCTGCAAGTCCCTCTCTGCTTTGCTTTTGCAAGTGGCCCTTGTCGTCATAGTGCGCAAGCTACAGAGACCCCCTTTGCCTTGTTTCCCAAGCAATCTGGGAAGCACCTGAGAACTTGGGCTTGGCACTTTGGACCTTAGCCTCGAACCTTCCGATTTCCAAAAGGGTAACCATTACAAATACTGTTATACATTGCTTTTCCTCCTGCCATTTTCCTTCCATAGGAAATGTATTGTGTGAAATTGCGTGCATCTGTGATTACTGTATCTTAATGTGATTTAGCTTATTACAAAACGTTTTTACCTTGTACTGAAGTTCGTGGTCTAAATATTTTTATAAAAAAGAAGTACTATTTTTCTAATTTGGTTTCGACTTCATTCCTTGGGTGCGTGTAATTTTTTATTGCCTTGGTGTGTACAAAAAATGCTTAGCACTACCATATGATGAGCCTAACTACTCGCCCACACTACCTAAAAATAGAGCGTTAGTATTTTCTACTTTTGCCTCTGTAAACCAGTAAGGGTCTCTTCAACCACTCTGCACAGTGTACCCCATTGTGGTGCACTATATAGAGAGGTGGGTTTCCTACAATATATATGTATATATGTGTGTATGTGTGTGTGTGTATATATATATATATATATATATATATATATATGACATTTTCAATGAGCAAGTTATATCACAGGTAAAGAAACTAAACTACAAAACACAGGCAGCTTCAAAACAACAGAATGCACAGCAACATAAATACCGCCAACTAATGAAAAAATTGCAGGAAAATGATCAAATCATAATAAGAAACTCGGACAAAGGCGGCAATATTGTGATATGACCTAAAACCCAGTACATGGAGGAAGCAATGTCACAACTGTATGATCGCAATTGCTACAGAAGAAGCAACAACCAGGTCATAAACACAGTCAAGAGCGAGTTTTATTCTAAACTTTTAGCCTGGAAGAGTGCAGGATTACTCAGTCAGGAAGAGTATAAGTTTCTTAAAAATGATCATCCTACATTACCTGTGATATACTTTATCCCAAAGATGTCTCTAAACCCCCAGGGAGACCTATCATCTCCGCAAAAAAAGCCTGTTGGAAAATACATCAGTATATTTTGACTACTTTTTACAGGAACATGTTCGTGCACTACCATCATTTATACAAGATACTAGCGCCTTTTTGAGAAACATCTATGAGTTCCAATGGAAAGAGGACTATCTACCAATGACTCTAGATGTTTCCGCATTATATACTAGAATACACCATATTGATGGGATCAAAGCAATGGAGCATTTTTGGGCAGTAGACCCATAGACTTATACCAACACAATAAGATGCTCATTACTATGACCAAATTTTGCCTAGAGAACAACTATTTCATGTTCAAACAACAAGTATACCAACAGGTTAGGGGGGTAGCGATGGGGGTTAGCTTTTCACCAAGCTATGCCTGCCTCCACATGGGGTGGTGGGAGGAGATGATACTCAACACCACCTACAGAAACACACTGGACAAACATGTGGTCAAATGGATAAGGTATATAGATGACCTTTTTGTTATCTGGCAAGGTAGCAAACAGAGTGCAATAGAATTTGTCAATTGCATCAACAACAACAACATTAATCTTCATTTCACCTATCAGATCAGCAGTACATCAGTCTGTTTTCTGGATGTGGAGGTTTCTACAGCTAATAATCGTCTAGAAACCAAATTACATCGTAAACCCACCTCTGGAGACACTATCCTACATGCAACAAGCTTCCATCCTAGGCATACTATACACAGCATCCCATATGGGGAAATGCTTAGGATGAGAAAAATATGCAGTAGGGATGAAGACCTAATTAAGGCACAGGTTGAGAGTAAGATACGTTTTCTAGCTAAAGGCTACTCTGAGAAGACAATCAATGCAGCTATCAATAAAACCAGGATACAATGCAGAGCAGACCTATTGTTCAAAACATCAGACAAAGAGGTTCAACCCAGACAAACAAGCCAAATAGGTCAGGTGATACATGACACAGAAGAATCAAGGCCAATTTTAACATATAACAAACAAAGAAATAGCCTGTGCAGTATCATTAAGAAAAACTGGCCGATCGTACTAAATGATCGAATAATAGGTGACAAGTTACCTAAAACTCCAACAATAACATTTAGAAAGGCGACAACCACTAGAGACTTACTAGTTAGCAGTAGTCCAGAGGTAGCTATGAGTACAAACTGGCTTGCCAAAGGAAAGGGTTTTATCAAATGCTCGACATGTTGGGCGTGTAAGTTTGGTGTCAATAAGACAACTTACGTCTCACAGTTCAAAGACCAACCGGTTAAGATCCAAAAGCCCCTGAACTGTAAAACCGAATTCGCCATCTATGTGCTGGAGTGCCCTTGTGAACTTCGTTACGTGGGTAGTACGAAACTACAGGTTCACAAGAGGATTCTCCAGCACTTAAGAGCCATCACTAAGTCTCACACCACATATCCAGTGGCACGTCATTTTAAGGAAGTGCACAATAATAATGTGGAACTCTTAAGGTTCTATGTGGTGGACTCTGTCCCACATATGAGACGTGGCGGAAATAGGGAGGCTATTTTGAGACAACTGGAGACGAGATACATACTTGAGCTTGACACTAAGAACCCACTTGGGTTAAACACAAGTGAAGATCTATATACATGCTTGTGAAGGCCATTAGTGACCAAGTTGCTCATTATTTGGGGTTGCAGTATAACATACACAGGATTGACTCAAACAAAGATAGCAGTAATTAATCCCGATAAATGAACATATCAAATCTGCTGCATTTGATCTCCCTTAAATTTTAACCTCCGTTTGTATTCACTTTTTAGATTTAGTATTTTAATAGTAATTCATAGGCACATTTGCACAGTAGGGTGTCATGACAGGCACCAACACTGCACTTGCACTTAGCACTGTAAGTATAGGCGCTTTAAGTAATTGGTTGAAAGATAGTCCCACTTGGGCGGTATTTTGAAAATTACTTCCACTGTCAGGCATAGACAAAAAATAGCATCTTGACCAGATAATGAGGAAACAAGTATATGCAGTAAAATTTATGAATGAAATAGCTCGCATTGTTTTTAAATTTGTTTGTGCTCATGATTTTAATGGAGTTCATTATATTAATGTGTCATTATTACAAACAATGTATTGATGCTTAATGATGAATACTCCGGAAAAGTATGCAAATGATTTGTCATGTATATTGATTGTTAAATCCTGACGGAAGTCTGTCTTCCATATCTAGTATGCACATGTCACTTTAAATAAGGAGAGTTTCGTGGACGCGTCATGTGATCAAGGCCTGCGAAGGCCAAAAGGCGTCATGGCGGTGAATTGCAAAGCTGAATAAAGAAATTGCACCAAGTTAAGGGGAGTCTGCTCCTGTTTTCGTTCTGTGTGAAGGAACTGTGGTAACAAGGTTTCGAAGCTATATATATATATATATATATATATATATATATATATTATCTACTGGCGGTCGCCAGTAGATAGTTATAGTTACAACCTATTATCCATAGGAAATCCGCGACATTCTATTTGAAATAACTCTCTTGCCGGTTGACGTATCTTCGCAAACTTTTCAAACTTTGTGGCCCGCTCCGGTCCGCTCCTACCCTGAAAGTCTCGGGGATTCGTCAGCGGGGCCGAGAAAAAGGGGGTCCCAAAACGCGTTTTCCCCATGCAATTTTCCATAGGAAACTTTAGACACGGCTACAGCCCGAACTGCTGAACGGAATTACACCAAATTTGGCAAAGAGGTAGTTCTTGGTTCAGAAAGAACCCTTTTGTTAAATGGTGTCAATCCGTTCAGTAGTTGCTGAGAAAATCAAAAGTAAAAAGATAGTGATATCTATGGCCGAGTAGGGTCCGCGTACCCTCCCGATCACGAGCTGCATGTTAATTGGCTGTCAGCTGGCTGTCAACATTCCGATTCAGGAAATGTTGGCAGCCATTTTATCCTCGGTAGAACCGAGGGACAGAAACAAGTGCGTAAAGCGCACAAAGGGAGCAGGGTAGAAACACCCTGACCCCTAGGTTTGCTCAGGGGTCCCACAAGGACCCCTGGGCAAAAAAAAAAAAAGTTTTTTTAAAAAATCGGCAGGATGCACTCAGGGTGCGCGAATCCTGCCGAAAAAAAAAATCGAGCGCGGTCTCCCGCGCTTCGATTGTATTTGCCCGGGTGGCCCAAGTCCCGGGGGCATGGTGGGGGATAATTTAATGTGTGGGGGCCTCAAAGGGCCCCCAAACCCGAGGACCACCACCCCCGGGGCTTTTTAAAAATGGTGCGGGAGGGCTCTGAGCCCTCCCGCAGCCCCGAGGACCACCACCTCCCGGGGCTTTTTTTATTAATTAAAAAACCTGTGTGGGGGGGGCCGCGCGGCCCCCCTCCTTGAGCCCTTGATGGCCCTGGGGACCACCACCCCCCAGGGCCGGCTCCTGCAGTGTCCCGGGGTGCCTACCCCGGGACACTGCTGTTTGCAATGACAGGACGGGAGCCTCGCGGCTCCCGTCCTGTCATTGCAAACTGCTTTGGATATTGGAAGAGAGAGCAGGAAACCTGCTCTCTCTTCCAATATCCAAAGCCGATGCTTTCCACATGGGGAGCAGCATGTTAGCTGCTCCCCATGTGTACAGCAATGCCGGCTCCCGTAGGACACGGGGAGCCGGCGGGACTGTGGGGGGATTGGGGACCCCCACAGTCCCCAACGAGAGGGCCAGCCCTGGGGGATGGGGTCCCGGGGCAAGTAGTGGCCCGGGAGGGGCCACGCGGCCCCCCTCCCAAAAATAAAAATAAAAAGTAAAAAAAAACGGAAAGGCCGGCCCCGGGGATGGGGTCCCCGGGGCCTTAAATGGCCTGAGGAGGGGGCCACGCAGCCCCCTCCCTACGAAAAAAAAAAAAATCGAGGCCATGCCCCGGGGGATGGGGTCCCCGGGGCCAATACAGGCCCAGGGAAGGGGGCCACGCGGCCCCCTTCCCGTTTTTTTAAATTTGTAATTAAAAAAAAGGGGTAAGGCCCTGGGGGATGGGGTCCCCAGGGCATAAAAACTGGAAAAAGGAAGGGGGCCACAGAGCCCCCTTCAGAGGACAAAAACATTTTTTTTTTTTTAAACGATCGGGCCCGCAGGCCGCCCCCTTCCTTCACCACTCTGCAAACGCGCCCCTGGTGCGTTTGCAGAAGAGAACAATTCCCCTTGAATACTGGGGGTCCCTGGGGGCCAACTAGCCCACCAGGAACCTCCAGTATGCGCCAGGGAGCTGCCTTGCAGAGAGGTGTACAGAGGCCACGCCCTTTTTACACCTCTCTGCAACGCAACTCTGTGGCGCTTTTGGAGGTATATGGTGGGCTAGTTGGACTCCGGGGACCCTCAGGATTCAAGGGGACTTAATTCCCCAACTTAAAACGCGCCACGGGCGCGTTTGCACAGTGGTGAAGGGAGGGGGCGGGGCTTCAGGTGACATGTGTGCAAACAGGCGTGGTGCGTTTTAAGATGGGGAATTAAATCCCCTTCAATCCTGAGGGTCCCTGGGGGCCAACTAGCCCAACAGGTACATCCAGAAAGCGCCACAGAGCTGCGTTGCAGAGAGGTGTAAAGGGGTGTGGCCTCTCTACACGTCTCTGCAACGCAGCCCCTGGCACATATTGGAGGTTCCTGGTGGGCTAGTTGGCCCCTAGGGACCCTCAGGATTCAAGGGGACTTAATCCCCCAACTTAAAACGCGCCACGGGCGCGTTTGCACAGATGTCACCTCAGGCCCCGCCCCCTCCCTTCACCATTGTGCAAATATTCTTCTAAAATCATCCGAAATACGAATTCCTATTTACTCACCTGTTATAAGGAGAGACCTCAGTGCTGCATCTTTCAGCCCAGTACTGGTCCTGAAAAGTAATTTTAACCGTACTTACCAGTAACTTGAATTTCCTTCCATAGGATATCATTGCCTGCTTTTTGTTGAAAAAGTTTCTAAGTGTTGATTTTTGAAACATACAAATATTCCTCTAAAATCAGCCGAAATACGAATTCCGATTTACTCACCTGTTATAAGGAGAGACCTCAGTGCTGTATCTTTCAGCCCAGTACTGGTCCTGAAAAGTAATTTTAACCGTACTTACCAGTAACTTGAATTTCCTTCTATAGGCTAACATTGACTGTTTTCACTTGGAAATTCTTCTAAGTGTGGAGTTTTGGAACTTTAAAATATTCCTCTAAAATCAGCCGAAATACGAATTCCGATTTACTCACCTGTTATCAGGAGAGACCTCAGTGCTGTATCTTTCAGCCCAGTACTAATCCTGAAAAGTAATTTTAACCGTACTTACCAATAACTTGAATTTCCTTCCATAGGCTAACATTGACTGATTTCACTTGGAAATTCTTCTAAGTGTGGAGTTTTGGAACCTTATAATATTCCTCTAAAATCAACCAAAGTACGAATTCCAATTTACTCACCTGTTATCAGGAGAGAACCCAGTGCTGCATCTTTTAGCCCAGCACTGACCCTGAAAAGTAATTTTAACCGTACTTACCAGTAACTTATATTTTCTTCCATAGGAATCCATTGTCTGGTTTTCAGCAGAAAAGTTTAAAAGTGTCGATTTTCACAAACTACAAATATTCCTAAAAAATCGCCTGTATGACTTAAACGCATTCTTTCAACTGTTTACAGGAGATGCACCAGTGCTGGATCCAGGATCCAACACTGAGTAAGAAAAAGTAACGATAACAGTTTTTAACTTCTAAGTGAATTTCCTTCCATAGGATAACATTGGTGATTCTATGAGAAAAAGTTTCTAAGTACAATAATATTCCTTAAAAATCACGACTGTAACCAAAACGCTTTTACTCAAATGTTTACAGGAGATGTCCCAGGACTGAATCTAGGATCCAGTCCTGTGGTTAGAAAAAGTAATCCATAAAGTAACTAATTGCATTTAACTAGAAATTCACATTGAGCTGAATGTTGCATTGTGTTTGAAAATGTGTTGCCCATTGCAACAACTGTAACTACTGTACTTAAAAGTCTATTGCCTATGTGCAAAGTATTTAAACTAAAGTAATTCATTCTGAGAAAGTATTTTTGTAATGTAATGTATAATGTAATTACAATGTAATTTAAAAAATAAAATATTTAAAAAAAAATTGTTTCTAAAAAATTTGGAAATCAGTATGACATTTTTTATATAACAATGAATACATTTAAAAATTGTCATTTACAAAACCTTTGAAATTCACTGAAAAAACCGTAGGTTTCAGACATGTTATAGTTACAAATTAGCATTTAAAAAACCTTTGAAATTCACTGAAAAAACCATAGGTTTCAGGGACGTTATAGTTACAAATTAGCATTTAAAAACCTTTGAAATTCACTGAAAAAACCATAGGTTTTAGGGACAGTTATAGTTAGTTGGACATTGCACTCGTACAAAACCCGTGAAATTCCCCGTTATAGTTAGTCCAGCTAACTATAACTCGCGCCCGCAATGCACTGCTGATGACGTCACATATTACATCACTCATGACATGGTCAGTGACATCACTGATGACATCACTGATGACATCTCAAATGACATCACTGATGACATCATCCACGTGATAATCTGATGCACCTCCTCACACCCCAATATAACCTTTGATACACCCACTCTAAATTACAGACTGCCATTCGCAAAACCATAGACACTCCAACACCAATAACTACATACCCACTCACTGATTCTTAGGTCTACGCACACATCTACTCACTCACCCGTACAGTCACTCATACTTACGGTCACTCAGTACAGGACTATCATATGCACTCATACTCCTATATAGACACTCAAACACCGCCACTCATCCATAGAGGTACTCACACACCTAGTCAGTCATGCAAATAATTAAACACACTACCATTTACTCACCTATACAGTTATACACACACCAGCTCACCTACTCATACAAATAGTAGCACATTCTTACGCTCTTATACAATCACTGATACAAGCACACACTCATCCATACAGCCACTATCACAATCACTCACTCTCGCTTATAGCTATTTATATACTCCAACACACATATATACTGCCTTTCACATATGTAGTTACTCACACATGTACCACTGGGACATACATTCACTCACTAACACACTCTTACACACACTTACCCACCCATACAGTCTATCACAGATGCACTCTTGAAACCATCCACCCAGTGAATCACCCACTCACACATCTATGCACAGAGTTGCACACACCCCTCCCACACAAACACTCAGGCACCCATACAGATACTCAGACAAGCATTCAATAACTCATATAGACACTCATGTAGCTATTCACAAACACATGCAGCCACTTACACAGCAACAGACAGACGGATACAGACATTCACCCAGTTTAGTCACTAACCCATGCATTCAGTAAGATACGTTAAATCACTCACTTATAGAGTCAGTCACGCACCTACTAAATCATCCATACAGACACTTACACACCCACTCATTCTTCAATACGTCTTTTCCTATATATATTAAAAATATTTAAACTTTACAGAAACACACAGTCACTGGATGATGTCATCAGTGATGTCATTTGAGATGTCATCAGTGATGTCATCAGTGATGTCACTGACCATGTCATGAGTGATGTAATATGTGACGTCATCAGCAGTGCATTGCGGGGCGCGAGTTATAGTTAGCTGGACTAACTAGAACGGGGAATTTCACGGGTTTTGTACGAGTGCAATGTCCAACTAACTATAACTGTCCCTAAAACCTATGGTTTTTCAGTGAATATATATATATATATTATCTACTGGCGGTCGCCAGTAGATAGTTATAGTTAGGACCACGTTTCCATAGGAAAAGCGTTTTTGATTTGCTTATAACTTGGGCGTCGTTTGACGAATGTTTACGAAATTTTCCCAAAAACTTCTCTTTTCAGATCAGCTCCTATGTTGAAAGTTTGGGGGTGATTCGTCAAGGGGGGGCTGAGAAAAAAGGGGGGTCCCAAAACGTCTTTACTCCATGCAATTTCCATAAGAAACTTTAGACAAGGCTACAGGTCAAACTGCTGAACGGAATTACGTCAAATTTGGCAGGGAGAAAGGTCTTGGTCCAGAAAGCACGCTTGTGTTTAAATGGGGTAAGTACTTTCAGTAGTTTTAGAGAAATATCAAAATTTACAGATATCGATATTTGAGAATTCTGACATCTGATTGGCTGAGGCGTTGCGAGCACGAGCGTGTGGCTCATTGGCTGCGAACTGTTGAAACTAGGAAGTGTTGGCAGCCATTTTGTGACTGAGTTGAAAGGCGTAGGGGAAAAATAAGAGAATAATTGTATAAGAGGGTATAGTAGGAACACTGTGGTCTTAGTTTAAGCAGTCTGTATGGTGCAGAGGCAGGGAGTTTGAATGTTGCGTAGTCCGCGCAAATCACGTCCGCAGAACAACGGTGTGTGGTATTGCGGCAAGGTTGCATAGGCTCTGGAAATCCCGTCGGGAAAACAATGCGCCGTATTGCGGCAAGCAGTGTGTAGGGTGCACACACAGGTAGTGTGAATGTTGCGTAGGCTGTGGAAATCACGTCCGCAAAACAACGATGCGCGGTATTGCGGCAATGTTCAGTAGGCTGTGGAAATCATATCGGGAAAATAACAATGCGCCGTATTGCAGCCTTCCTTTAATATAATGCGCAGTAATGTTTACTTATAATACGGTGTTCACTTTTATCACGGACAGTGAACAAAATTAACGTTTAATTGGCTGAGGTGTTCCAACAATGAGCTCAATGTTCATTGGCTGCGAACCATTAAAAGTAAAAGTGTTGCCAGCCATTCCCTCCCCCTGCGCGGAGTAGCAAGGACATCTGATTGGCTCACATGTTCCAAGCAGGACCTTCCAGAGTTTAATGTTCATTGGCTGCGAACCATTGAAAGTAGAAGTGTTGCCAGCCATTTCCTCCCCGTCCGCGGAGTAGCAGGGACATCTGATTGGTTGACGTGTTCCAAGCAGGACGTTCCCAAGCTTAATGTTCATTGGCTGTAAACCATTGAAAGTAGAAGTGTTGCCAGCCATTCTCTCCCCCTCCGCGGAGCATCAGGGACATCTGATTGGGTAATGTGTTCCAAGCAGGACCTTCCCAAGCTTAATGTTCATTGGCTGTGAAGCATTAAAAGTAGAAGTGTTGGCAGCGATTCCCTCCCCTCTGCGGAACACCCTGGACATTTTATTGGCTAAAGTGTTCCGAGTACAAGTTGACTGTTGTGAAGCGTTTTGTGACGCACTTCAATGGAGTACGGGAAAACAAAGTAGTAGCGGGGAGGGTAGGAACACTATTAACTCTGTAAAGTGGTCACAAGGTGGTGAACAGGGATTGTGAAGGTAAAAATTGTTTTTTATATATTTTAAGGGCCATTTATATAATTGCCGTGGGGTGTACAAATCATTGCGGGAAAATAACAGAGTGTGTTGCGGTCTTCTTTTTATTAAGTTTGCGGGTGAGATACTTCCCAGTAGCACTATTTACTTAGAATGTGGTGTTTACTTTTCTGACGGAGAGGTGTGGTTGCGCAGCAAAAATTTCAGTCTAGGTCTCAAACAGTTTTTATTAAGCAATTACAAATAAACTTTCTTCGAAAACTGAAGCTGTATATATCAAAGAGGTGACAAATAAAAACGCAATTCATAAAATATCCCTTAAGCGTGGCCACACCCTCCCTTTTTTTTCTGCTATAGTTTATAAAAGTGTTGCCCCATATTCTTGATAATATAAGAGGGCATGAGTTACTTTTAGATAAAGTAGAAAAGAAGTGCTACAAGAAACACTCCCGCACTACATCATCTCAGGTCACAAGAACAATAACAAGTAAAAAACTGTTAAACACAAATGACTTTATATTACATAGAAATGTACGCTTCATCATTTCTTACAATTTCTATTCTGTAGAACTCTGGAAAGTTCAGTCGTAGTGCTTAGAGGTCGCTCACTGCTCCGCTAACAGATCATGGAGTCCTTTAAGAACATATAGGATAGTAGTAATATATACACTACTATTCCTATCAATTCTATGGGGAGAACGAGAATAGGAACCACAACAGAGAAAAAGAGAAATACCAAAAAATCATTCAAAAATGTAGGGTTTATCAAAGGCATTCAGTAAGAAAGTGTCTATGCAAACAATCTTTTTTAAACTGCAATTTCTAAAAATATTCTCACTGTAAAAATATCTGATCAAGTAAGTTATAAAGGTCAGTAAGCTGTATTTCAGATGGTTTACTCCTGGCGGCGACAAATCTCCAATTCCTGTTGTGTGAAAATATGACACTCTACTACAATATAGAGAGTGACACTGATGCCACACAAAAGGAAAAGGAAAATGAAGTCATGAACACAAAACAAGATCAATAACGAAATACTTTCCAGCAGTGAATATGTTCAGAGCTTCTTTTATCCGGGACTTGAAATCTTTGAACTTCGCGCCGACGGGTCATAAACTCCTCTGAGATCATAATGACTGTGAATATTACAATATACATACTCACACTATATGATCCCAAGGGGAAACAGAGTAAGAAGCAGAAGCTGCTGACGTTACATATAAATCTTTAGTCTTCGCGCCGACGGGTCATAAACTCCTCTGAGATCACAATGACTGTTAATATTTTAATATACATGTTTACAGTATATGATCCCAAGGGGAAACAGAGTAAGAACCAGAAGCTGCTGACGTTACATATAAATCTTTAGTCTTCGCGCCGACGAGGTCACAAAATCCTCTGAGATCATAATGTGTGGTTATTATAATATACATACTCACACTATATGATCTCAAGGGGAAATAGACTACAAACTAGAAGCTGCTGACGTTACATATAAATCTTTAGTCTTCGCGCAGACGGGTCACCAACACCTCTGAGGTCAAGTACAGTGTCAATATTATAATATACAAAGTCACACTATATAATCTCAAAGGAGCCAGAAAAGGAACAATGTTTGCTGTATTCTGTCTGTTTCTGAAAACAAGCTGCTGACGTTACATATAAATGGCAAAAACAACCAATAACACTTTTTTCTAAATACAAATGTTTAAATATTCACAAATAGCTACATATTATAAATATCTACTATGCCATAATCAAACAACTTACAACTCTGGAATATGTTTTGTTGCCGCAAAACAAGAATCCGACGCTAGAAATGGGAACGTGCATCACAGAATGGACACGCGTAAATAACTCGCATAAACGAAACTAATCAAACAACGGGTGTGGTTTATATACTTTTTGGTTATTGAGTAGTCTATGGAAGGAAGATGCGGCTCCGCCCATTTAGATGTCACGTTTTACAGTTGACACGTGCTCACGTTTTCACTGTTTAACTTGTGCACGTGTTGGGAAAAGTTACAAAATGTGAAGCGGTAAAGGTTTCGATTTCGATCCTAACACGTATAAGGTCCTTAATATGTACATACGTTGGAGAGCTTAAAAACTGTTACCCGGCAAACCGTGTCATTTCCATTCTCATGACTACAAACATCTATTAATTGCCGTAATTCTAAATAGAAGACATAAAAAAATATCGTTCAGAATAGGAAAAAAAAATACGTGCTAATATTTCTCATCACTATGGTTTTAAATTAAAAAATGCCAGTATTTGTAAAGCGTACAGCTTCCCCCAGAAAGGTGTGCCGGCGCTCGGGGGCGTCGGGAAGATTAAGCAAGGTGTTGCCCACAGTGACATAGTGGTGGGCTAATGTGCCGCCGGAGCCGGGAATCGAACTGTGAACGCTGTTGTTCGAAGTCAGGTATCATAGCTGCTGCGTCACATTTTTCCACACTTATATGTTAATTAGTGCTAATTAAGTTTTAAACATTGTTAAATTATAACTTATAACAGACTACTGTTACAGTTAGTTTTTCACTACAAAAAGTATGCACGTCTTTTTAAAATGTACTTAAAAACAATATAGGTTTCAGGGACATTGTAGTTACAAATTAGCATTTAAAAACTATTGAAATTCACTGAAAAAACCATAGGTTTCAGGCACGTTATAGTTAGAAATTAGCATTTAAAAACCTTAGAAATTCACTGAAAAAACATAGGTTTCAGGCACGTTATAGTTAGTTGGACATTTCACTCGTACAAAACCATAGAAATTCCACAGCTATAGTTAGTTCAGCTAACTATAACTCGCGCCCCCGCAATGCACTGCTGATGACGTCACATATTACATCATTAATGACATGGTCAGTGACATCACTGATGACATCACTGATGACATCTCAAATGACATCACTGATGACATCACTGACGAAATCATCCACGTGAAAATCTGATGCACCTCCTCACACTTTAATATAACCTTTGATACACCCACTGTAAAATACAGACTACCATTTTCTAGATCATTTACACACCAATACCAGTTACTACATACGCACTCACTGATTGCTAGGTCTACACACACATCCACTCATTCATCCATACAATAACTCCTACATGCAGTCACTCATCAATACAACACTTTCATATGCACTCATACACCTATACAGACAATCACACACCGCCACTCATCCATGCAGTTACTCACACACCTACTCAGTCATGCTAAGAATCTATCACACTCCCATTTACTCACTTATACAATTATGCACACACCACCTCACTTATTCATACAGATACTAACGCATACTTACTGTGTTATATAATCAGTGATACAAGTACACACTGATCTATACAGCCAGATCTCACAATCACTGACTATCATGTAGAGTCCTTTATTTACTTCAACTCTCACATACACTGCCTTTTACATATGTAGTTACTTGGACATGTACCACTGAGACATTCATTCACTCACCAAGACACCAATACACACACTCACGCACCCATACAGCTGTTTCCACATGCACTCTTGAACCCATACACCCAGTGAATCAACCACTCACACATCTATGCACAGAGTCACACACCTACCACCCACCCACACACACACTCAATCTCCCCCCAAAAATACTCAGAGAACCAATCAATAACCTATATAGACACTCATGTAGCTACTGACCAACCCATGCAGCAGCTTGCACAACAACAGACAGACTGATACAGACATTCACACAGTTTAGTCACTAACCCATGCATTCAGTAAGACACATTTAATCACTCACTTATACAGTCAGTCACTCACCTACTAAATCCTACATCCAGACACTTATACACCCACTCATTCTTCCATACACCTTGGAATATATATAAAACATATTAAAAAAATTACAGAAACACACAGTCACTGGATGATGTCATCAGTGATGTCATTTGAGATGTCATCAGTGATGTCATCAGTGATGTCACTGACCATGTCATGAATGATGTAATTTGTGACGTCATCAGCAGTCTATTGCGGGGGCGCGAGTTATAGTTAGCTGAACTAACTATAACGGTGGAATTTCTATGGTTTTGTACCAGTGAAATGTCCAACTAACTATAACGTGCCTGAAACCTATGGTTTTTCAGTGAATTTCTAAGGTTTTTAAATGCTAATTTCTAACTATAACGTGCCTGAAACCTATGGTTTTTTCAGTGAATATATTATCTACTGGCGGTCGCCAGTAGATAGTTATAGTTAGGACCTAGTTTCCATAGGAAAAGCGTTTTTTCGTTTCCCAATAACGGTTGACGAATCTTCGCGAAATTTTCAAAACTAGTGGGGCGCTCCGGTCAGCTCCTGTCTTGAACGTTTCGGGGTGATTTGGCAAGCGGGGGCCGAGAAAAAAGGGGGGTCCCAAAACGTGTTTTCTCCATGTTATTTCCCATAGGAAACTTTAGACACGCCTACAGCCTGAACTGCTGAACGGAATTACGCCAAATATTGCAAAAAGGTAGCCCTTGGTTCAGAAAGAGCCCTTTTTGTTAAATGGTGTAAATCCGTTCAGTAGATCCTGAGAAATTCAAAAAATAGAGGTCAAAAATCAATTTCCCATAGGAAAGTTTAGACACGGTTACAGCTTGAACTGCTGAACGGAATTACACCAAATTTGGCAAAAGGTAGTGCTTGGTTCAAGAAAGTGCCTTTTTTTTAAATGGTGTAAATCCGTTCAGTAGTTCCTGAGAAATTCAAAAAATAGAGGTCAAAAATCAATTTCCCATAGGAAAGTTTAGACACGGTTACAGCTTGAACTGCTGAGCGGAATTACACCAAATTTGGCAAAAGGTAGTGCTTGGTTCAGAAAGCGCCTTTTTTAAATGGTGTAAATCCGTTCAGTAGCTGCTCAGAAAATCAAAAATAAAAGTTTCGATATATAGAGGCATGGAGGATCCACGAACCCTCCCAACCACGAGGCTTTATTCTAATTGGCTGTCAACACTCCAAACCAGGAAGTGTTGGCAGCCATCTTGTGACTTCGGTAGAACCGAGTCACAAGAAATCAGAATAAAAAACGTGAAAAAAAAGAAAAGGGGGCAGGGTAGTAACACCCTGACCCCCTAGGCCTGCTTAGGGAGTCCCACAAGGACCCCCATGGCCCAGAAAAGCATATATATATATTTTTTTTAAATCGACAAAATGCGCGCCGGATCCGCGGATCGGCCGCAAAACTAAAAACAAAGCGCGGACTTCCGCGCTACGATTATGTTAGCCCCGGGTGGGCCAAGTCCCGGGGGCATGCAATATCATAATTGCGGGGGCCCAGGAGGCCCCCGCAGCCCCGGGACTGCCACCCCGGGGCTTTCCATAAACCATTGCGGGGCACATGGCCCCCGCAGCCCCGGAGCTTCTTATTTTTAATGTGTGGGGGCCTCCAAGGCCCAAGCCCGAGGACCACCACCCCGGGGCTTTTATTAATTATAATTGCAGGGGGCACACGGCCCCGAGGACCGCCACCCCCGGGGCTTTAAAAAAAAAACATAGACCTGTGTGGGGGCTCGAGACCCCCACACGCCCGGGACCGCCACCTCCCGGGACACTAATATTCAAATGCGGGGTCCGTAACGGACCCTCGAGCCCGGGGACCACCACCTCCCGGGGCTGTGCATGTGATGGGAGGGGCCGCGCGGCCCCCTCCTGGAGCCCTCCATGGCCCTTGGGACCACCACCCCCCAGGGCCGGCTCCTGCAGTGTCCTGGGGTGCCCACCCCCAGGACACTGCTTTTTGCAATCACAGGGCGGGAGCCTCGCGGCTCCCGCCCTGTCATGCAAACTGCTTTGCTTCATTGAAGCGAGAGCAGGAAACCTGCTCTCGCTTCAATGAAGCAAAGCAGATTGCTTTTCCACAAGGGGAGCTGCATGTCAGCAGCTCCCATGTGGAAAAGCAATGCCGGCTCCCGCAGGACGCGAGGAGCCGAGGCGGGACCGTGGGGGCATTGGGGCTCCCCCCACGGTCCCCAACAGAGAGGCCATGCCCCAGGGGATGGGGTCCCCGGGGAAAGGAGTGGCCCAATAATAATTTTTTTTTTAAATTAAAAAATCACGCAAAGGCCGGCCTTGGGGGATGGGGTTCCCGGGGCCATAAATGGCCTGAGGAGGGGGCCACGCAGCCCCCTCCATAAACAAAAAAATATTTGGCCATGCCCCGGGGATGGGGTCCCGGGGCCGGAGTTCAGCCATGGGAGGGGGCCCACGCGTCCCCCTTCCAGTTCATTTTTGTTTTTCTTTTTTAAAGGGGTCAGGCCCTGGGGGATGGGGTCCCCAGGGCCCAAAACAGGGAAAAGAAGGGGCCACACGGCCCCCTTCTTAAAAAAGAAAAATACAAAGACGCGATCGTGTCAGAGGCCTCACCCCCTCCCAGCAACACTCTGCAAACACGCCCTGTGGCGCGTTTTAAGTTGGGGAATTAAGTCCCCTTCAATCCTGAGGGCCCCTGGGGGCCAACTAGCCCACCAGGTATCTCCAGTAAGTGCCACAGTCCTGCGTTGCAGAGAGGTGGTCCAGGCCACGCCCTTTTTACACCTCTCTGCAACACGCTCTGTGGCGCTTACTGGAGGTAGCTCGTGGGCTAGTTGGACCCCAGGGACCCTCAGGATTCAAGGGTACTATCCCCCAACTTAAACGCGCCACGAGCGCGTTTGCACAGTGGTGAAGGGAGGGGCGGGAGCCTGAGTGACATGTGTGGAAAGCGCCCTGTGGCGCGTTTTAAGTTGGGGAATTAATACCCCTTCAATCCTGAGGGCCCCTGGGGGTCCAGCTAGGCCACCAGGTACCTCCAGTAAGCGCCACAGGCCTGCGTTGCAGAGAGGTGGTCCAGGCCACGCCCTTTTACACCTCTCTTCAACGCAGCTCTGTGGCGCTTACTGGAGGTACCTAGTGGGCTAGTTGGACCCAGGGACCCTCAGGATTCAAGGGACTTAATCTCCCAACTCAAAGCGGCCACAGGGCGTGTTTGCACACATGTCACCTCAGGCCCCCTCCTTCACCACTGTGCAAACGCGCCCCGTGGCGCGTTTTAAGAGGCAGTTTTAATCCTCCTGCCCTATTATGTACTAGGGCCTTACAGAGGAGGTCATGCTAATCACAGGGGTACCCCAACGCATAGTGTTCCCTAGTGTATGTAGGTGTTTTCACTGTATTCTAAGTGTCTTTTAGCATAGCACTGGCTCTAGGCCTAGTTTCTCAGAGTCAGTTACCACCAGTACCCGTCTGAAAAAGTTGTGGGCACAGGATGATTTTGCAACAAGGCCTCTTTCTGCTCCTCTGTTGGTTCTTTCTGCACATGTCTTGCTTCTTCCTGCTCTTTTCTTCGTCTTTGTGGACTTCTGTTGCTTCTTTCTGCATTTCTTTTGCTTCTTTCTATGCGTTTTTCTTCTTTCTTCACATGTCCTACCTCTGTAGGCATAGTTAGAAACTAGCATTTAAAAACCTTTGAAATTCACTAAAAAACCATAGGTTTCAGGCACGTTGTAGTTAGAAATTAGCATTTAAAAAACCTTTGAAATTCACTGAAAAAACCATAGGTTTCAGGCACGTTATAGTTAGAAATTAGCAGTTAAAAACCTTAGAAATTCACTGAAAAAACCATAGGTTTCAGACACGTTATAGTTAGAAATTACCATTTAAAAAACCTTAGAAATTCACTGAAAAAACCATAGGTTTTAGGGACAGTTATAGTTAGTTGGACATTTCACTCGTACAAAACCAGTGAAATTCACCCGTTCTGAAAGAAGATCAAAGATCCAAAGCGGCCCTGTTAACCAACAGGCTATCTCTCAAAGTGAAGCCAGTTCAGACACTGGCTCCGAACAAGAACAGGAAGATCAGAGTGGAAGGGGGACCAGAGACATAAGACTGGCCGTCACTGATGAATTCCGTTTTATGCTATTGGAGCAACAAACGGACCATCGTCTGGGGAGAGGGCGCGGGAGAGGAAGAAGCCGAGGAAGAGGAGACAAAGAAGAGGAGGTGAGGGATACAGGAGGAGCTCAAGACTGGCAAACAAAAAGATCTCTGCGCTCCACTGCGAAGAAATCCATGAAAAAGTAATCAATGACAATACGATTATAAATTTGAGTACTGTGAATTTAACAGAAGAGGAACAATCGATATTGGGATTAGGACTGTCCTTCTGCGATGATAATGATTTTAATTATCCTAACAGTAGAATGGATTTATATCGATTTATTCGGAAACTCAAATTATCTAAACTACATGTAAATCGGATTTCATTTAACCCACCGACTCAGGGAACATTAATGGACCCTCCTAATGAATCTAATTTCCTAAGTGTGAGTGATGCACCTCTCCTGACGGATTTACTAATATTATTGAACGATGACAATTTGGATGTGGAGAATATAAATAATGTACCTGAAGGCAATGAACATCCAGAATTAATGACAGCAGGGCTAGAAAGAGAAGATCATACCCCATTTAGACCACCCTCCAGGTTTATTCCGCAGCTGGCAAGAGACAATTTGGATATCTTTGGTGAAAATGTGACAAAAGATCTCAAACAATTGTACTATGAGGCCAGTTTTAAGAAAAAGAAAATGAATCCAAAAAAGCTTTATTTCACAAAACAGTGACTAAATTACAAAAAGAGGAGGGAATATTGGTTAAACCCTCTGATAAAGGAGGAAATGTTGTGCGTGTGGGGTCGCGAACTATACAAGAAAGAAGCGCTCAGCCAACTAAATAATCAAGAATGCTACTGCAGGATCAGTATGAAGGAATATGAAGGAGTGAAGGAACAATTTTTTAAAAGATTGGATGTTTGGAAACAGGAAGAATTGCTGAGCTGGGATGAGTTTAAATTCATCAAAAAGATAAGCCAACAATACCTGTTTTTATATGCTCCCAAAGGTACATAAAAGCACGACAACACCACCTGGGAGACCGATAATTTCTTCATGTGGCAGCTCGTTTGAAAATGCGTCTAGATACATTGATTATTTTTTAAATCCAATTGTTAGAACTTTGACCTCATTTATTAAGGATTCTACGGATTTTCTTAAATACATATATGATATACGTTGGAATGAAACCACCATGGTATTTTTAACCCTTGATATTTCCACGTTATATACCAGTATAAGACATATTGATGGCTTGAAAGCAACTGAGTATTTTTTGAATAGGAGACCAATGAGATTCCTGAAGCATAATCAAATGATTTTAGAATTAATGGAGTGGTGCCTGACCAAGAATATATTTTTATTTGGAGAGGAACTTTTCTTACAAGAACAGGGTACGGCAATGGGCACCTGCTTCACCCCCAGTTATGCTAATTTACATCTTGGCTGGTGGGAGGAGCAGGTGCTTGGAGGGCCGCCCTTGGAACAATGGTCAGAACATATTTTACTATGGGTTAGGTTTATTGATGACGTTTTCGTACTGTGGCAGGGTACGGAAACGGACATAGAATTATTCATCGAAGACCTTAACCGGAATGTTCTTAATTTAAAATTTGTGGGACAGTATAGTAAAACCACAATAGATTTTTGGACATCCGAATAAAATCTGTAGGAGAGAAATTAGAGACCACTGTTTTTAGAAAGGCTACAGCGGGCAACACCATCCTTCATGCGGATAGTGCCCATCCGGCAGCGCTGATTAGGAGCATCCCCTTTGGGGAGTTCTATAGAGCACGAAGGGCATGTAGCAATCAGGAAGAGTACCATAAAATAGAGCAGGAGATGACAGATAGATTTGTCCAGAGAGGGTACTCACCTAAGGCTATTAAGGGGCAGCCACGAAAGCCAGGAATCTAGAGAGACAAAAAATACTGTTCGAACCATCTAGAACATCAAAGAGGAAGAATGATATGAAACAGCAAAAAAATCTGGAGAATCCTAGATTTATAACAACGTTTAATATCAAACATAAAGAAATCAGATCCATCTTAAATAGACACTGGCATCTGATAAGGAATGATCCAGTACTGGGTTCTAAAGTGAAGAAATACCCAGATATCACCTATAGGAAATCCAAATCATTAAAAGATTTGATTGTAAAAAGTGAATATCAGGAAAGGAAAGGGAGCCCTATGTGGCTCCAACAGAAACCGGGTTTTAAAAAATGTTTTAAGTGCAAGGCATGCCAACATGGCATGAACCGTACGGATTTTAGGACATTTTTTAATAAAACCATCACTATTAAGAGCTTCCTAACCTGTAGATCTAGTTTTGTTGTTTATTTATTACAGTGCCCGTGTCAAGAAATTTATATAGGAAGTACAACCTTACCTGTATATAAGAGAATTTTGCAACATCGGAGAGCGATTGTAAATAAGGATAGAAAATATCCAATTGCAAGGCACTTTGAAACCCATCATCAAAGTAATCCCTCTAGCTTGCAGTATAGCTGTATAGCAGAAATCCCCAGGAAGAGAAGAGGTGGGATAGAGAAAAAGAACTCAGAAAATTAGAAACATATTTTATACTGGAGTTCAATAGCATGGAACCTCACGGTTTAAATGTAGATGAGGATTTGTTTACTTGCTTGTATTAGAAAAATGATGGAAATAAGAGATTGAGGATAAATCTGCACATAGTGAAACCATTGTTCTTTTTTAGACTGTATTATTTGTTGGTGGAATGTAATATAAGGGACGTGGCTACATAAATTTGAATGGGACAAAAAATGTTTTCCTATATACAATTTCCAATGCATGTCTTGGGTTTTAAAAGTGCTAGAGTATGCTTATAGGAGAGAAAATGTGAGACTTTTTAAGAACCATAGTATTTTGTGATATTTGGAGTAATTTAGAAAAATGTAAAAAATGTTAAAGTGTTTTAGAAGGTATATGAAATAAGGTTATTTTTTTAAAAAAATAAGTTTTTGAAAAAATAATATACTATGTAGCACTTGCACTTTTTTGTCATTATGTATTATAGATAAATATTCAAGATTGGTGATGAAATGAATCCTTTCTTGTATATCAAAGCACTTGCACTTTATGGATAAGATATTGTTAAGTAATATGGTTCGTGTTTAGAAATAGTCTCCTTTTGTGAGCATTTTTAAATAATATATGAGGTTTTTATTTTCCTAGATAGGTTATAAAACAAATATATTTATAAGCACTTGCACTTTCAATAAGTATTATAGAATAATATATGTAAATCTCAGGTAGGAAAAGTGATTGATTTGCACTAAAGCACTAGCACTTTATGACCAAGAATTGTACTGTATATGCGTTGGTAAAAGGTATTCTCTTCAACAAGTGTTGAATGAGTTTTGCATTTGCATTTTAATTTAGAAACCAACGGTAGGAATAATGATTATATGAAACAGATAAAAATTGAGACCATGGACAATGATGTAAATTTAAAATGATCAACATAAATACTGGATTGAAAAAGTAAGAAACAAATATTTCTGCGAATTATATTTATCCTGATTAGTTGACCATTTAAACTATTAATATTGTTAAAATTGGAATGGTGTTTAAATACCCGTTTCTTTTAAAGCATTGTAATGATGGTCAAGTATAAGTTTGAACTGTGTGTATAAATCATTATGTGTTTAAACAAAACATGTTCCAAGATGGCAGCCGTTTCACAGGGAAAATAGGACTGCATGTAGACCACTGTATTTTGAAGTCCCTTGTCAATGTCCACTGTTGTATTGAGTATTTTAATGAAAAAGTCATGGCGCTCAGGCATCGTGAACAAGGCAGCGTGAGACTGCTGAAAGATGTTGAAAACGTCACAAAATAAACTATCGAGTGACCAGTACCTTTTGGAGTGCCGGATGGTTATTTGATCGATGGGATAATCCTATTTAAAATATATATATATATATATATATATATATATATATATATATATATATATATATATATATATATATATATAATCAGTGCTTAATTTGAGCCGGTTGTTTCCGGCACTTAATCATCAACATCGGCACTTGAGCACCAGTTAAGGAGACATTCATTTTTGGTAGGCACAGGGAGATTAAGTGATTCACCCAGAATCACAGGATGCTGAGCCCACTCCGAGACTCGAACCTGGATACCCAGCTCCGATGTCGGCAGCTCTGGCCATTACACCACATCCTCTCATCACTTGTAGGGTTTCATGGTTCTTGTTTAAGCAGCGCTAACAGGAGAAATGGGCTGGTGAAAGCTGCCTCCTGACGAGAGCACCAGCACTTATTTTTTTTACAAATTAACCACTGATATATATGTGTGTGTGTGTGTAAATCTCAACAACAATATTAACATTTTCAACTAAAAGAACAGAAATTCAGCAGTTATAGTTAGCAGCAATAACCTAACTATAACCTGCACCCCCACCATGCACTGCTTGTGATCAAACATGACATCACTAATGACTTAGATCCATCCCACCCATTGACTGGTCCGACCACCATCTCATACTGTTTAATATCGATACCCACCTCAGATCCCACCCAGCCTTAACTGATATACCTAAGCACTGGACTAGGAACATCAAACACATCCCAATAACTGAACTGGAATCCAGGATTTGTGCCCAACTACAGCGTCACCCTCTCACTCATAGCGTTGATGACCTCACTGCACAATATAATACAGCGATGACGGAGGTTCTCGACCAAGTGGCACCACTCAAACTTAAACCATCGAGATCAAGCCAATCAAAATCGTGGTTCAACTCAGATCTTAACAATGTGAGGAGACAACTCAGACAGGCGGAAAGGACATGGCGACAGAACCCCTCGACAATGCACCTAGCACTACTTAGAACCGCACGGCTTTCATATAAGAAGCACATTTTTGGAGAAAAAGCATCTTTTTTTCGCAACCAACTTGACCGGACTAAGAATAGACCCAGGGAGCTCTTCAACATTGTTAAACGACAACCCCCTCACATCACTACACAAAATAACAGCCACCAAAGAATGCTGTGAAGAAATTGCCAGCTTCTTCACTGATAAAGTCGCAAAAATTGATCAATCATTCATCCAAGTCACAAATCTGTCATCCCTCCTAACCAGCCCCACTGAGCTTACTAATGACCAAATGGACCTAAATAATACTAATGGCAACCATGTTCTCACTAAACTGAAAAACAATGCCAATTGGTCTGACTTCAAACTCATGACAGAAAACAAAGACTTCAATATAATTGCGAACTTAAAGTCTACTTCCCACACTATGGATTCCCTCCCATCAACAATAGTACAAAATCTCAACCACATCATAGCCCTGTTCTGGACAAAAAGTAACAACACATCTCTCGCTTCTGGCTGGGTACCTGACTCCCTCCAACTAGGACAAATAACACACATACTCAAAAAACCAGGTGCAGACCCAAATGATCTCAACAACCTCAGACCTATCTCCAACCTCCTGTTCCTAGCCAAAACTATGGAGAAGTGCTCTTCAACAACGTAACAAACATATAGGTGAATTCAGCCTCCATGACACCTTCCAATCACGATTCAGGCAAGGCTGTAGCACAGAAACTGCCATGCTCAATATCTCAGATGATATCCACTGAGCCTTAGATGAAGGTAACGCATACTTACTCATCCTACTTGACCTATCAGCTGCCTTTCACACTGTAAGTCACCCAGCATTACTTAAGATACTTAAGATCTGCTCTGGTATTAATTACACAGTCCTAAAATGGTTCACTTCTCACCTTCAACACCGATCGCAACAAATTAAAATCAACTCCTGTCTCTCCAAGCCCACACTAGTCACGCTTGGTGTACCCCAAGGTTCAATTCTCTCCCCCTCCCTTTTCAATCTCTTCATGGAACCCCTTACAATCATCCTGAAGCAAGCAGGGGTCAAATATCACCTATATGCTGAAGACACTCAACTCTACTACAAAATCAACCTTCACTTCACTGTACAACACTGTATTATACTGTATGCCACTCTGCAATACTTTTCTCCACTCTACTCTACAATACTCTAGTCCACTATATCACACTGTACGCAACTCTTTGTATGCCACTGCACCCCACTTTATTCCACTCTACTCTAACACAGACCTCCACTCTACTCCACTACTTCATTGTACGCCACTCCACTCTACGCCACTCAATGCCACTGTACTCTATAACACTGTATACCAATCCACTGTACCACACTCTACAAAACTGTACTGTACTGTACTGTACACCACTCCGCTCTACAAAAATCAACTAGACTGTATGCCACTCTACTCTATTGTAGTCTACATCACTTTCCAATTCTGTATGATACCCCACTACACTCTACTGTACAACACGGTACTCCAGTTTATGACACTTTACTGTATGCTAGATCACTCCACTCGACTACACTCCACAACCACTATAGTCTACGACATTCCACTGCACTCTAACACTTGTCTCTACTCTACACTAGCCCACTCAAGTGTACTCCACTCCATTATACTCCACTCTACTACACTTTATCCCACTCTATGACATTGTACTATATTTCGCTCTACGCCGCTCCACTGCCCGACACTGTACTCCACTGTATGCAATTCAACTCTACAACACTGTACTACACTCTATGCCCATCCACTCTATGCCCCTGTACTACACTGTATGACACTCAACGATATGTCACTCAACTTCTGTCTATGATTTGCCACTCTGCTATGTGACACAGCACTCCATTCTACAACACTCTCCTTCACTGTACTCTACTTCACCCTACTCCACTCTAAAACACTCTACTCCACTCTGACAGTCTACGACACCCTACTTCACTGTTTGACATGCCATTTCACTGTGCTGCTCCAGCCTATATATATATCAGAACAATACCCTTTGAGGCTTACAGTGTTGCATGAATTATGCAAAAAAGAAGCAGAGAACTCTGGGTAGGTCCCATGTTTAGGTAGGGAGCAGCTCCTGTATAGAGCACCCTACAAGACCAGCGACACTCTGAATCTGCTCACCTCAAATGTCTGTTTTTCTAGCAAAGTCTTTAAGCATAGGACTAGCTCAGTGCCATCCACGCTGAGTTAGAAAGGGGCAAAGTATTTTGCCATTTCTACACCAAATCATAGGATTAGCACAGTGCCAATCAAGCCAAGCTGTAAACTGACAAAAGTCTTTTATCACTCCAGGCACAGTATTACAGCATTGGATTGGTAAAATACCATCCAAGCCAACCTGGAATGAATAACAGCAATACCTGAGCTGTTTTTTGCTATCATTATAGCTCTACAGAGAGGTTTTGCTTTGTCGAGACACAAGGGAAAACCCAGTATAAGTCAAAACAGTACTCTTTCAGGTTTAGAGTGCAGCATAAATTATGCAAAAACAAGCAGAGAACTCTGGGTAGTTCCCAAGTTTAGGTAGGGAGCAGCTCATGTATAGAGCACCCTACAACACCAGCGACACTCTGAATCTGCTCACTTCAATGTCTGTTTTTCTAGAAAAGTTTTTAAGCATTGGATTAGAACAGGGGGCCTTTCTGCTGGTTTCTGACCTCTATTTTGCCTCATTCTGCTTGTTTCTGATATTTATTTTGCCTCTTTCTGCTTGTTTCTGACCTTTATTTTGCCTCTTTCTGTTCGTTTCTGATTTCTATTTTGCCTTTCTGCTTGTTTCTGACATTTATTTTGCCTCTTTCTGCTCGATTCTGACCTTTGTTCTGCCACTTTCTACTCATTTCTGACCTTTATTCTATCTCTTTCTGACCTTTAATCTGACTCTTTCTGCTCGTTTCTCACCTGTATTTTGCCTATTACTGTTCGTTTCTCACCTTTATTTTGCCTCTTTCTGCTCACTTCTGAGCTTCATTATTACTCTTTGATGTCGCTCGTTGCTGAACTTTATTCTGCCTCTTTCTGCTAGTTTCTGACCTTTATTCTGCCTCCTGCTGCTCATTTCTAACCTCTATTTTTCCTCTTTCTGCTAATTTCTGACCTTTATCCAGCCTCTTTCTGCTAGTTTCTCTCCTTTATTTTACCTGTTCCTACTTGTTGCTGACCTTTATTTTGCCTCTTTCTGCTCATTTTTTAGCTTTATCTTTCCTCTTTCTGCTAGTTTTTGACATTTATTTTGCCTCCTTCTGCTCGATTCTCACCTCGATTTCGGCGCTTCCTGTCTGGTGTTGACCTTTATTATACCTCTTCCTGCTTGTTTCTGACCTTTGCTTTGCCTCTTTCTGCTCATTGCTGACCTCTTTATTCTACCTCTTTCTGCTCTTTTTTCACCTTTATCTTTCCTCTTTCTGCTAGTGTCTGACCTTTATTCAGCCTCTTTCTGCTCGGTTCTCCTTTATTTTGCCTCTTTCTGCTTGTTGCTGACCTTCATTTTGCAACTTTCTGCTAATTTCTGAGTTTTATTTTGCCTCTTTCCGCTTGTTTTTTACCTTGATTTTGCCTCTTTCTGCACGTTTCTGATCTTTATTCTGCCTCTTTCTGCGCGTTTCTGACCTTTATTTTGCCTCTTTCTGCTCCTTGCTGACCTTTATGTTGCCCCTTTATTCTGCCTCTTTCTGCTCGTTTCTCACCTCTATTTTGCCTCTTTCTGCTCGTTTCTGACCTTTGCCTCTTTCTGCTCACTGGTGACCTTTATTCTACCTCTTTCTTCTAGTTTCTGACCTTTATTCTGCCTCTTTCTGCTCGTTTCTCATCTCTATCTTGCCTCTTTCTGCTTGTTTCTGACCTGCAGTTTGCCTCTTTCTGCTTTCTTTTCCCGGGACTGTGGGTTGGAGCCTCAAGGCCCCTGCAGTCCCAGCCTACTCCCCGCCTTCTCCGGGAGCCAGCATTGCTCTCACAGACAGGGAGCTGCTATACATGCATCTCCCTGTCTGTGAGAGCCGTCCTTTCATCTGTTTCCCTGCCCGCTTGACGGTGGGCAGGGAAACAGAAAAAAACCTCCACTTCCAGCAAGCAAGAGCATTTTCTCAGCTCTTGCTTGCTGGAAGCAGAGTGTTTGCTTTGATTTGGCGGGAGCTATCAAAGCTCCTGCCAAATCACAGCAAACAGCTATGTCCCGGAGATGGGCACCCCGGACATAGCAGGAGTCGATCGTGGTGGTCCACAGGGCCATTATTGTCTCAAAGAGGGGGGCTGTGCAGCCCCCCTCCTTTAGTGTGTTCAGGCCACCGGGGAGATGGTGGTCCCCAGGGCCGAGAACAGCCCGGGAGGGGGGATCACATGGTCCCCCTCTTTCTTTAAATAAAAAGAAAGCCCCAGGGAGATGGTGGTCCCCAGGGTGTGGGGGTCCGTGCGGCCCCCACTCCATATTTAACTGAGCCCTGTGGAGGTAGTGGTCCCCAGGGCTCGGGTGGGTCCGCGCGGCTCCGAAAGTATTTTATTTTAAGCCCCGGGGAGGTGGTGGTCCCTGGGGCTCGGGGTGGTCCGCAAGGCCCCCCAAGCATTTAACATGCAGCCCTGGGGAGGTTTGTTGTCCCTGGGGCTTAAAAGAGCCTCAGGAGGAGGGCCCTATGGGCCTCTTCCATTTTATTATTACGCATGCCCCCGGGACCAGGCCAACCCGGGGGCTAAACAGTACAGAAGCACGGGAGCCCACAATCCTTTTTTTTTTTTTTAACAATTCTTTTTATTGAAACATATACTTGGTCCACCAATACATTCTTTAACAATCAAACTTGCTTCGGCAATTACAGGAGCGAGGTATACAATATTTCATACATATGTCCGGGTCGTGGACAGAACACCCTATGCACCTAGAGGCCCTTTCCAGTTGATCTTCCCCTTCCACCCCTGCCCAGTTAGGTCCTGTACTTCTCCCACGGACTCCAAATCTTTTAAAAAATTTTGGGGCAGCCTCAACTTTTGTACACAACTCTCTCTGCCTGTCAGCACCAATCTAAATCCTGTTTCCAGTTGATAAGTCTCGGCGGGGCTGGCGCTCCCCATGACCTTGCTATGTTTCATTTCGCTACCACTGAGACTAATATGAGCCAAATTTTAGTATGTGTGGGCCACCTGGCCCCTCCCGTGACTCCCAACAGGTGCCACTGTGCATCAAGTTGTATGTGTAGGCCCGTTACCTCGGACATCACCCCGGCTATTTCTGTCCAGTATTGCTGAATTTTCGGGCATGCTCAAATGATATGAAAGAAAGTGCCTATTTCCCCACACCCCCTGGCGCAGTGATCGGTATCACATCTACCTAGCTTGTGTTGGAGTGTTCTGGGAGCGTACGACCTATGCAGGACACAGAGTTGGATTAATCTGGACCGCGCCCTTATGGATGCCTCCCTAGGACTCTGAATTGCTTCCAGCCAATCATCTTCTTCCAGTAGTCCCACGTCCGCTTCCCATGCTTCTCTTAGCGGGCTTAGGGGGTCTGGAAGATTGTTCATTAGTTTCCAATATGTAAGGGAGACTGCCTAATCGATCATGGGGTCAAGTAACAGTCGGTCTTCCAGCGGGGATTAGTCAGGCAACAACTCCCCTTCTGGTACGTGGCAACACACAGCATGTCTCAATTGTAAGTAACGAAACTGTTCTCCGTCCGTCATTTGGTATTCTGTCTGGAGTTCTTCAAAGGTAAGCATGGCCCCACCCCTCCATATATCCCCGAGATAATGTATGCCGATAAGGCTCCATCTACAGAAACCCTGTAGGCGTCCCCCTTCACCCAGTATGTCACTTCCCCAGAGCGGGGTTTGTTGAGTCAGTCTGGATTCCCATCCCAGTAGCTTTGTGGCTGTGTGCCATGCTCACACTACCGTCTGTGTGTGCGCAGGTAGAGACCTCTCCCGACTCTTTCAATACAGGGTTGTAGCATACCCTCCGTCCTTCATTGTATGTCGATCAACCCGGTATGCTGGCTCAGAGTGGGGCGCAAAGACCCACCCGTTGATATTAATGAGCTGGGCTGCCAAGTAATATTTCTGAATGTCCGTGACTACCCGACCGCCTTTGAAAACCCCTCATTGAAGTTTGCGCAATGCTATACGCGGAGTGCCACCCTCCCACAGTAGGTTGCGCTGCTCCCCTTCAATTGCCCGAAAGAATTTTTTTGGTATCTTGTAGGGGGTATTCTGTAATGCATAGAGCAGACGAGGGAGGGCCATCATTTTAAATAATACAGCTCTACCCATGAGGGATATTGGTAGTCGTCTCCAGTGTGCTACGTCCCCGCGAATTCTTGCTAATTGAACCTGTATATTTAGGTTTAAGAAATCTTCGTCCGATTTCGTGATCCATATACCGAGGTATTTAAATTTGTCACGTTGTATTAGAGTCATACGGTCAGTTGTGAGCAGCAGGATTTCACCAGTTATGCTAAAAATTTGAGATTTATCCCGTTTATCTGGTACCCCGAATAACTACCAAAGAGCCGGAGTATGTTAATTAGTCTGTGGAATGTCTGAATGGGTCTGCAAGCATATAATAATACGTCATCGGCGTATAAGGAAATATGCTTCTCCCACCAGCCTCCAATATCAATACCTCAGATCAATGAGTCCCTCTGGACCCACGCAGCGAGTGGTTCAAGCATCATCGCGAAGATCATGGGAGAGAGGGGGCACCCCTGTCATGTGCCCCTATGCAGTGCAAACGATCTGGAAACTGACCCGTTTACCCGAACACGGGCCATTGGGTCGTGGTAAAGAAGGCGGACCCAAGCACAGAATTTGGGGCCGAAGCCGAGCCTAGAAAGGACCGCTTGTAGGAAGGGCCATTCAATGCTGTTGAACGCCATGCGGCGTCTAGTGACAGTACCGCCGCAGGTTCTGTTGAATGCATCGCCATCGCGTGCATTATACCATATAGGCGCCTGAGGTTCAACCTGGTGCTCCTCTGGGGCATGAATCCTGTCTGGTCTGGGTGGATTATTGTGGAAATAATGGGACCAAGTCGATTTGATAATACCTTTGTAAAGACCTTTGTTTCGAAGTTAAGTAGGTAAATGGGCTAATAAGAGCAACACTGCTCCAGTGGGTTGTCTTTCTTTGGAATGACCACAATTGTGGCCAGCCTTATATCCTCAGGTAAGCTCCCTTCCTGTAATGCAGTTTGGAATATATTTAACATCGGTTGTGCCACCACTGATGCCACACATTTGTAAAGTTCTACTGGAAGCCCGTTCGGGCCCGCTGCCTTTCCCGACTGTAGGTCTCGGATGGCCCCTTCTATTTCTTCCTTCTTCAGGTCCTGTTCAATGTCATCTCTGTCCTCCTGTGAGAGTGCCAGCAGAGATAAGTCTCTGAGCAGTTCAGCACTCTCCTCTCCTGTTCTAGTCGTTCTTAAATGATATAGTGATTTATTTTAGGACACAAAGGCTATAACATTGCCTGAACTTCGTACCTTTCCATCTGCCTCTCGAATCTCTGCGACCCAGTTCCGCCCCCTATCTCTCCTTTCCAACCATGCGATAAGCTTGTTGGCCTTGTCCCCCAAGTCGTATAGCCGCCTCTGGGTGGCCATAGCGTGTTTGCATGCTGCGTCTTCCTCTACGTCTCTAAGCTACTTTTGTTTGAGGCGTATCCTATGTCTCACTTTGGGGTCATCTGACCCGTTATATTGTAATGATCTCTCCAGGACATCTATGTCTCTCTCCAATTTCTCCCCATGGCTCACCTATTTTTTCTCTGCCCTCCTATCTCTGTCTGCACATAGCCCCGGGCCACTGCTTTGTATGCTTCCCAGAGTGTACCGCCTGATGCCACCGACCCGCATTTTCCTTGAAGTACAGTTGCGTTCGCTCTCTAAACTTGTCTTGAAATTCTTTGTCCTTGAAATACCAGGGAGCTAGGCGTGGTGGTAGGGTACAGTCTCTAATGGGGCCCTGGAACCAGACCTCTACCGGGGAATGGTCATATAAATGTAAAATAAATGTAAATGTCATATATGCCCCTTGCCTTATGTTGCACCTTCATGGATTGTGTAAAGAGGTAATATAGCTGCGCCCCACTACCGTGTGCTGCCAAGATATGTGTATACTGTCTACTGGTTGGGTTGTCAAGTCTCCAGAGGTCTGAGAGGCCCATCCCCTCTGCGAACGACCATAGGGGGTCTGGCCCCCAGGCTCGGGCTGGCCCCAAGGTCCTGTCGAGATCGGGAGACATTACTGCATTCATGTCACCTCGCAATATTAGCACACCTGGTGGCAAATCCAGCAGTGTTTTGTTAAGCTCAGGTTGGGTCCCCACATGCAACTTTGGTGGAATGTATATGGAGCACATGTTCAGGTTCCACCCCTCCCATGCCCCAGCCAGCGCCACAAACCGACCCAGTGGGTACTGCCAAATATGATTTGTCAAGAGAGGTACTGCATTTTTTGCCAATATCGCCACTCCCCGGGAGCCCGATGTAAAGCCTGCATGGGCTAGGAGGGTGTACCCAAACCTGTTATGTGCTAAGTAGTGGTTGCCTCGTAGGTGCATCTCTTGTAAGAACACAAGGTCAGGGGAGTGCCTACGGAGGTATTGGTTAACCATGGTCCGCTTAATTTTGTCCCCTAAACCATTAACATTCCATGTCATGATTTTCAATATGGCCGTGGATTGCGATGCCATGTCAGAGATCAAATAGTTGGTGTCCCATCCCCCCTCCCCAGTGCCCGCCCTGCCCCTTTGTACCATTGCAGTTGCCCTTCATGTTGTGCTTGGAATGGAAACTCAAGAGTGGATCACATGAACCATTAAACAAACATAACTTTGAACATCGTAAATCAACCCCTTTCTTAAAGGCCCCCTCCCTGCTACCCTGTACTGTAGGTTTAAAACTGCCCACTTCCCCAATTCGCAGAGCGCCTGTCGTCCAAATAGTACCAACAGTCTATGAACTGAGGTTGGCTAGCGCTGCCACCTATAGATCGAGGGCAGCCCTCCCGCTCACCTTACTTTATCAATTTTGGTATGTGTCCATTTGTATGCCAGTGTCGAAGACTCTGCTCCTGTACCCCCTTCAAGTGAGGCGAGTGTCGGTGTACCTGTCGCGGCTTTCAACGTTTCCGCCACATATTTTGTCTTGTACCATTTCACTAGCAGCCTCTAGATCTCCCCCCCCCCCTCAACGTCTCATTTACTCTGGCTCGGGAGCCCAGCCTCTGGGTGAAGGCTTCTCCCTGAGCTTTTTGATGTGCAGTCTCTGCGGTGAAGTGTTTTTTGGGTCCCTGCCTCGTTGATTGTTTCCTTGTCGCGGTTGTCTGTTGGTTGTTCTCCCTTCTTCAAGCCAGTCCCACACCTCATCGGGCGATGTGAAGTAACAAGACTTGCCGTTGTCCAGCACTCTCAATTTGGCTGGAAAGAGCATCATATATTTGAGGTTCTCAGACCGGAGTGCTCTCTTAACCCAGTGGAATGTGCGTCTTTGGCATTGGACCATGAGGGTGAAAAACGGATTACTGCGTTGTCATATGGCAAATCACCCTTGATTCGTGCAGCTTGTAAAATTCCGTCACGGACTTGGAGTGTAAAGGATCCGTGCAATAATAGTTGTTGGGGGTACCCCGGCTTTGGCGGTGGTATCGGTGCCCTGTGCGCCCTTTCCACTGAAAAAAGATCGACAGTCGTTTGGGTTGTAGATGTTTAACTATGATGTCTTCCAGGAACAGGTCCACGCTGGGGCACTCTGCCCCCTCCGGTACCCCCACCACCCTGATGTTGTTTCTGCAGGCCCTCCCCTCCTGGTCTTCCAACTTCACCACCATTATTTTGTGATTATCTGTGAGTTGTTGTATCTGTTCTTCCATTTTCTTGGTGGCGGATTGCAGTTCCTTAATATTTGCTTCAGCCACAGCAACCTTCTCTGAGGTCTTGTTCACGTCTGCACATAGGAGAGTCACCTCGATAGTGACCTTATCCATTTTGGACTCCAAAGTTGTTCCTAGTTCCCGGATAGCGGCCATGATGGCCCCCATGGAGGGTTCCGCCGTCCTGGGCACCGCATATTTGTCTAGCTTGTTGGTTTGGGTCGGGGAGGCACCCTTGGGCCGCATTACATTCCAACTGTGGGGGGGGGCCTGCTCCCTCTGCCCCGGCACCAGTCCCTCCTGGTTCTGCGTGTATTTGCCTGCTGAGTCAACGGTAATGATTCGAACAGTGGGGGTGTCGCTATAGTCCCTATAAGTGGAGATGAAGCCTAGAGGGAGCCTCCCTACCAGAGCCACCGGTTCTTCTCTACCGCCAGCTCCGCAGCCACAGTCCCTCCAATGAGCCCTCCTCCGTCAAGCAGTGCACAATCTTGGGTAGGCCAGCACTGCCCTGGTCGCACACCACGTTCCGGGCTCAGAGGTTTCACCTGTTTGTGGCCTGCTCCTGTGATGTCTCCAGCCTCTGCCCCCAGCAAATCTCACCAGGCCTCTATGCAGCGTGTGCTTAGCGTGCCCGAGCCGGCCTCACACAGTCTTCGGTTGCCCCTGCCGGGAGGACGGGGGAACGTGACACTGCTTTCGTCCCCCAGGCATGTCGGACTGGCCCGCACGCACTGCAAGTCGTTCCACTGTTGCCAGAAGGGGAGGTGGGGGGGACAGGGTCCAGGCCCGCTGCCTTTCTCTGCCCATGGGTAGAGCTGCGCCACCGACAGGGTCCTTGCCAGCAGCTCTCAGGCCAGGCCGAATCCCATCCCTTACGGCTCTGCCCCAGTTGATAGTCTGGGGGCGTTGCTCTGGCTCCGTATGCAGGCCGATCCCACTTCAGCTGCCCCCTCCCCTGGCCGGGGGCACGGGGGATCACCGTACCGTTCTCAGCTCCTGCATTGGCCCACAAGGCCCCGACTGCACCTACTGATGCCCTCACTGCCGATGTTAGGTGTGCAGAAGGGGGGGGGTCGGATCCAGTTGCCCGTTTCAGGGCATCAGCGGGGCCTCACCTCTGACCTGATCTCTTTCTTCTGCCGAGGGGCCATCTGCGGTGGCGGAGCCCTGCTGGGCCATATGCAGGCTCGCTGCCCCTTCCTCCGACGGACCTCTGGGGATGCTGTTTTCGGCCTGCTCCGGCTCCAGCTCCAGGCACGGGCCGCTCCCTACTTAGGCACCCCGGTGGCGCCTGCGCCGCAGGGTCGGGCGGATGATGAACGGATTATGGCGATAACAGGAGGGCCGCCTCGGCGCTCCTCTTCTGCATGGCCATCTTGGCTGGTGCCAAGCCATGCCCCCCACAATCCTTTTTTTTATTGTTCGGCAGGAGACATGGATCCAGCGCGACTCCTGCCAAAAAATCTTCAAAAACAAAATGCTTTTTTTCCCTACGGTGTCCCTGTGGGACCCCCCCAAGAAGCCTAGGGGGCTAGGTTATTCCTACACCCTTCTCTTTTTTTATTGTTTTTTGATGGCTGGTTGAAGTGTTGGCCACCATTCAGAACTCAGTACGAGATCGGGAGGGTTCGCAGAGCCTTCGCACCTCAAGATATACAAATTTGGATTTCCCATAATATTTCCAAAACTACTGAATGGATTTACACCAAATAACAAAAGCAGTCTTTCTGGACCAAGAGCTAGCTTTCTGCCAAGTTTGGTGTAATTCCATCATGCAGTTCAGGGTGTAGTCGTGTTCAAAATTCCCTATGTAAATTAACATTGGAAAAACACTTTTTTTGCCCCCCCCTTTTTCTCTGCCCCAGCTTGACGGATCACCCCAAAACAGGTTTTTTAGAAAATTTTGTGAAGATTCGTCAAGCGGCGGCAAAGATATAGGCAAGTCAAAAAACGCTTTTCCTATGGAAACATGATCCTAACTATAACTACCTACTGACAGTCACTAGTAGGTAGTTATAGTTAGGAACTAGTTTCTCTTAAAAAGGTGATTTTCAGTTGCCTATATCCTTGGCGCCGGTTGATGAATCTTCATGAAATTTTCCAAACAGATGTTTCCCGGTACTTCACATGGGGTCTGAAAGTTTATGAGTATTCCGTGTAGTGGGGACGATTAAAAGGGGGCATCCCAAAACGCGTTTTCCCCATGTTAATTCCCATAGACACGACACGACTACAGCCCGAACCACTGGACGGAATTACTCCAAATTTGGCAGGAAGCTAGAGCTTGGTATGCAGATCGTGATTTGGTGTAAATCCATTCAGTAGTTTGGGAGATATTAACTGGCAAACACATTTGTACATCCAAGGACGCAGATTACCCGTGGATCCAGCAGTCCCTGTGTTGAAATCTGATTGGCTGCCAACACTTCAAGCAGGAAGTGTTGGCAGCCACCTTGGGACTCGGCTTGAACTGGGACTACACTGACCCCCTAGAACTGGTGGTGGGATCCCACAGGGACCCCGGCAAGGGTTAAAAACTTTTTTTTAATATCAATTTTGCATGAATTCACGTGTGGATCTGCGGATTTGTGGCAAAACTGAAAAAAAAGACGCACGGGAGACCGCGGGCGGGACAAATCCAGAGGGCATGTAAAAAATAAAGGAGAGGGGTGCATGGCCCCCCCCTCTGATGGTTTGTAAAACCTGGGGACCACCACCTCCCCAGGGTATTAATAAAAAATTATGGGGGATGGGGTTTCTGTGGCCAAAATCGTCCTGGAGAGGGAGGTCACGCGGCCCCCCTCCCCTTTAAAAAATAAAAAAAGGAAAGACCAGGCCCGGGGGATGGCCATTACAGATAAGATTTTCATTATGATAATACTGCCGTATGGGGAGAGAGGAAGCAGTATTCCACTGCAAAAGGTGACAGAACAGAGACTTACCATCATTGTCTCCCATTGAAGGCTGCCGTGACGAGTGTGAAAACCGTGGCCAGAAGTATTGGGACGCCACAAGGCGTACGAGTGTAGAAATATTGAATTCTCACTCACAGCGGGACGCACAAAACCTGGCATGGACCAGCTTTGGGAGCAGCACAGTCAGTGATCGTGGAGGATGGGCTAACAACTTACTCCAATGGGAGTGGACCTCTATTGATTTAAACTGGCCCCCAGGTGGAACATTTTCTCTAAGGTGGGACAGGCACTGAGGAAAGCCGTAAGGCTGAAACGCGTCTGCCCAGCGTTTCACCATTTCAACATTTCCATGTTATGCGCTTGTCATTCTGGCATTAAAGTCTTTTCACTGTCACCGAGCATATGTCAGACCTGTTCTTAGGAGAGTGGGAGTTGGACTCTATGTGTTACCGGTTAACAAGCACCGGTTAGCAGCACGCCCTCTTGGTCTGGAGCAACGTGCCTGGCTTGCATTCTTTGGATGTGGTATGAAAAATACAGCGCATCGCCCCCCCAGATGGATAAGATTTGAATTATGATAATACTGCCGTATGGGGAGAGAGGAAGCAGTATTCCACTGCGAAAGGTGACAGAACAGAGACTTACCATCATTGTCTCCTGTTGAAGGCTGCTGTGACGAGTGTGAAAGCTGTGGCCAGCAGTATTGGGACACCACAAGGCGTACGAGTGTAGAAATGACTGAATTCTCACTTGCAGCAGGATGCACAAAACCCGGCACAGACCAGCTTTGGGAGCAGCGCAGTTAGTGATCGTGGAGGACGGGCTAACAGCCTACACCAATGGGAGTGGACCTCTATCGATTTAAACTGGCCCCCAGGTAGAACATTTTCTCTAAGGTGGAACAGGCACTGAGGAAAGCCGTAAGGCTGAAACGCGTCTGCCCAGAGTTTCACCATTTAAACATTTCCATGTTGTGCGCTTGTCATTCTGGCATTAAAGTCTTTTCACTGTCACCGAGCATGTGTCGGACCTGTTCTTAGGAGAGTGGGAGTTGGACTCTATGTGTTACCGGTTAGCAAGCACCAGTTAGCGGCATGCCCTCTTGGTCTGGAGCAACGTGCCTGGCTTGCATTCTTTGGTTGTGGTATGGAAAATACAGCACGTCGCCCCCCAGATGGATAAGATTTTCATTATGATAATGCTGCCGTAAGGGGAGAGAGGAAGCAGTATTCCACTGCGAAAGGTGACAGAACAGAGACTTACCATCATTGTCTCCCGTTGAAGGCTGCCGTGACAAGTGTGAAAACCGTGGCCAGCAGTATTGGGACGCCACAAGGCGTACGAGTATATAAATTACTGAATTCTCACTCGCAGCGGGACGCACAAAACCCGGCACAGACCAACTTTGGGAGCAGCACAGTCAGTGATCATGGAGGATGGGCTAACAACTTAATCCAATGGGAGTGGACCTCTATTGATTTAAACTGGCCCCCAGGTGGAACATTTTCGCTAAGGTGGAACAGGCCCTGAGGAAAGCCTTAAGGCTGAAACGCGTCTGCCCAGCGTTTCACCATTTCAACATTTCCATGTTATGCGCTTGTCATTCTGGCATTAAAGTCTTTTCACTGTCACCGAGCATGTGTCGGACCTGTTCTTAGTAGAGTGGGAGTTGGACTCTATGTGTTACCAGTTAGCAAGCACCAGTTAGCGGCACGCCCTCTCTGTCTGGAGCAACGCACCTGGCTTGCATCCTTTGGATGTGGTATGGAAAATACAGCGCGTCGCCCCCCCCAGACGGATAAGATTTTCATTATAATAATACTGCCGTATGGGGAGAGAGGAAGCAGTATTCCACTGCGAAAGGTGACAGAACAGAGACTTACCATCATTGTCTCCCGTTGAAGGCTGCGGTGACGAGTGTGAAAACCGTGGCCAGCTGTATTGGGACGCCACAAGGTGTACGAGTGTAGAAATTACTGAATTCTCACTCGCAGCGGGAGGCACAAAACCCGGCACAGACCAGCTTTGGGAGCAGCACAGTCAGTGATCATGGAGGATGGGCTAACAACTTACTCCAATGGGAGTTGACCGGATGCACAAAACCCGGCACGGACCAGCTTTGGTAGCTGCGCAGTCAATGATCGTGGAGGATGGGCTAACAACTTACTCCAATGGGAGTGGACCTCTATCGATTTAAACTGGCCCCCAGGTGGAACATTTTCGCTAAGGTGGAACAGGCACTGAGGAAAGCCGTAAGGCTGAAACGCGTCTGCCCAGAATATATATATATATTTTTTTTAATAAATGTTTTGGCTCCTGGGGATGGGGTCCCTGTTGCTACTATTGGCTCAGGGAGGAGCTCTGCATGTCCCCCTGCCCTTAAACCCTCCTCTTTACAAACATCTTTTGGACCTTGGAGGATGGGTTCCCTGGGGCCACTGTTGACTTGGGGAGGGGGGCCAGGCATCCCCTCCCCTTAATTTGAAATAAAAGCCCTGGGGGATGAGGTCCTCAGGCCCTTAGTGACTCAGGTAGGGGGCCCCAACTACTCCTTTCCCTTAACAAAAAAAAACAAAGGCCCGGAGAGATGGGGTCCCCATGGCTAAAGTGGCTTGAGGAGGGAGACTGTGCAAGCCTCTCCCCTGAAAATAACGATGGCTCTGTAGGATGGAGTCCCCTGGGGCCAAAGTGAATCGGTGAAGTGACCATGAGCCCACTACATCAAAAAAAGGCCCCAGGGTATAGGGTCTCAGGGGGCCCAAAGTGGCTTGGGGAGGGAGCATTTTGCCCACCCTCCCCTTTATAACAAAAGAAGGCCCTAGGGGATGGGGTCTCCAGGGCCCATAGTGGCTCTGGAAGGGTGGTCATGCACCTACCTTCCCTTAAAATATATGTTTTGGCCCGGGGGTGAGGTCCCTGGGGGCTACTATTGGCTCAGAAGGGTGGCTGTGTGTCCCCCTCCCTTTAAAGGCCCCAGGGTAGGGGTCCTCAAGGCACCTTGTGGCTCAGAGAGGTGGACTGTGTGCCCCCCTCCCCTTTATAAATATCTTTTGGCTCCAGGCAAGACCCCGTGGACAACTAGATGCTGCAGACGGCCAAAGGGGTTGGCGGCCTGAGGCGGTGCGCAGCAAGGAATGACCGTAGTGCTGGATGACCGTATTACCATACGTAAAGCCAAGTGTGTGCTGAAAAATGTTATTCATTTACCATTAGTTAATATGCTGTGTCCCTGCTTCCATTATTTTCTAAAGAGTGTTTTGCAGTCCCTATGAATGGCCATGTGTGATGCGTGGCTTACTCCAATGCTGCCCTGTAGTACAGTTACTACTGTTTTGACGCCTTTAGGACTGGAGAAATTTTAGAAGTGTAGTTGTGAATATCAATGGGCTTACTCCTTTTTGTGTGGGTGTTTATAGTAGCCTGTCCCTCGCTAAACTCATATTTAAATTTCCTTCAACCCCTCCTATTTAGTAGTAGGAATTTCCTATTTTTCAGCCACTCCTCCTTCATCCTCCCACATTTACTACTAAAACGTAGTGATCTCCACATAGAAAATATAGTGGTAGCTGCGGTCTTTGCCCATACGTTGGTGAGTAGCATTATGCAGTATGTGAGTAGTACTACTGTATTACTTCTTTATGTACCACAACTTGCAGTTTGTGAATTTGCCCATAGGTTTGTCATGTTTTTTTACGGTTTTAACCTGATTCTTGGACTGGGCCAATGTTTGTTAAAACTCCCTCTTTTGATCAGTTTACCAAAGGACACATGCCGTAACTATACAGCATTTTAATTAGCAATGTACACCTAGCAAATAAGCAGCAATTCTGCTACTTGTATGTGTAAGGTGATGGAGCAGGATAAATGAAAAATTTTAACCTCCTAATAATTTACGTAAAATAATTAATAAACATGTTTGTTTAAGTAAATAACCAACAATGTATGTTACATGTGAAGGGTTAAAGGTAACACGCTATTTTGTGTGCAAATTAATCTACTTATAATTGTTGATGTGACTAACATAAACGTAATATTTGCGTAATGAAATGCATGATTTGTGCTTTAAAAATAAAACGTGTAGTGGCAAAATAAAGCGATGGTAAGTAAGGGACGGCTTTATATGTTGCTTTTTGCTAGGTAATACCTAATTGGGGTACGTAGAATGATGGGAGGGAAACGAAAGGGTTTATATTCTTTATTTTAACAATATTTTGTTTATCTTTATAAATAGTGCGCTTAGGCCTGTTGAGCAGCGATATAAAATGGCCGCCATGAGCTAGAATACGCATGCGCGAGAGGAAATGTAGACAAGGAGAAAGGCCGTGAACAAGAATGACACGTGATCGCTCCAAGAGCCTAGGATGAAAGCATGGTCAAGGCTATTGTGACCTTACTGAGTAAATGTGTGCCAAGATGGGTCAGCACGAAGCGTGAGAAGTCGAAAAGAATAAATGGACAAAAGAACTGTTGAACCTAGAATGTATCGGAAAATGATACAAGTTGGACTGATCGAAGCGGATGCGTAATGTCACGAACTGTGGGAAACGATGCAAGTATGGACATTCCACAAAGAACTGGTTAGAACAAGGAAGTTTGATAAAAAGATGTATATGGACTCAAACGGACCAATTAGAGAGAATCACGCCATAAAGATGCAACATTTTTATTTAGTAAGCTAGAATTAGGGTATAAGAAGACCTACTCTTGGTGGGGAGGGATAGATTGATGCTGCTGGTTGCTGAGAGATGCTTTTTGCTGTTTTTGGCTGCTGTTAGCTGCGTAAGGAGTTGCTGCTGCTGATGCTGACGAGCTGATGCTGCTGCTGCTATTTTATATTTTTATTGAGTATAAGATGCTGCTTTTGGAGAACTTTTACTCCGGATAGATTTTCCATTTAGAACTATTAGACTTTTATTCTTAAAATACTGAAGAGGAAATGAACGAGAAGGCCTGTTTTTCCAGAACAGATAGATAGAGATTTTGGGAGTTCTTGCTGTGACAAACTTTATTTTTCCATCTAATAGGTATGCATTGCAATTTCAATTTATTCTTATAATGATGATAAATGTAATAATCTGAATAATAAACCTAAACCTATTTCTTGCTTCAAAACTTTATATAAACTTTATTACTCTTTAAACAAATGACTCAGTGATTCTTTAGCTCAATGATTAATGTAAAATGTTAAAAGGTTATTGTGATTGAGCTGGTCTTAATCACCATCAACTGATTCCTACTAGTTGGTCCATCGACCAATGAGCGGAATACCTTAAAAGCAATGAGAAATATTATGTTGTGTTAAAAGAGGTATCCCGTCTCCTTCCAGCGAATCGTTCTACTGTTTTTTCTCCTAGGTTGATGACGGAGGAAATCCAGGGAATAAATGAGTGAGTGAATGCATATGCGGTGTTATGGGCCCCACCGTCATATGGATATAATCTGTGTATTGGAGGGATAGTGGTACCTGGATGACCGAGTCATATAGGAGAAGAATTTTTATTGTTAGTGCTGGATCAGATTTCTTGGTAGCAGAGTTATGGTTACTATAGATTAGTTTGGTGATTATTGATTATTGATTATTGATTCTTGATTATTGATAAATTCATGTCTAACACTTTATGTTGAGTCGCGTTATGTTATATGTAAGTTTTCACGCTTCTGGGAAGTAGGAAGTGGAACACGTGTGGCAAGAGAAGTCACATGGAATAGTGCATTGTCTGAGTTCATATTGGTGATAACACAGGTTGTGTTATGATAGGGACATTTTCCGCATAAAAGGTGTGTAAGTGAAATAGTGACCGGTTTTCTTGTGAAACTCTGGCCTTAATTCTCAGGAGCAGTATAGTCTCCACATGTGTTTTATCCCCAGAGAAACGGGTTTACCGCTTGCTTGAAAGAAGGGTAAGGTAGAGGGAAGTGCTACTTTATCGGCGAAACAGAAAAATTCTGTGGTAGGGTAGAGGTAAGCGCTGCCTACTGGAAAATACAGAATTCTTGTGTAAATGGACAAAGCTATCTCTTTGGTTTAGCGAATCAGACAATGGAAATGTGTTTTAAATGTTGTAACTAACGAAGAATTGTTGAAAAAGAAATTGCCGATAAATTTTGTAAAGGAGGGGTCAAGAGCAGAACTGACGTAGACAAAAGCCGCGCTGGGATTGGACAGTGCGCTAGTCATACAGAGACAGGAGCAGAGCTGACGTAGACAAAAGCCGCGCTGGGATTGGACAGTGCGTTGTAGACAGAAACTGCTGTGATTGGAGTGTTGGTGTGAGTCGCGCTAGTATTGGTCGAATAGACTAGTGACGTGGAAGTTTGTGATTGGAGTGTTGGTGTGAGTCGCGCTAGTATTGGTTGGAATAACGCATAGAGAACAGTGTTGAATTGCGGATCGTTTGAGGAGAGAAAGCGATTGTGAATTATGTCTTATTATGAGTATAGTAGAGAGAAAACGTCATGGATGTCGAAAGTTAAGAACTTTTTAAGAAAGACAAAAAGGTAGTGACTAGAGAGGGACAAGTAATTCCTCCGCCGAAATCACCAGCTTCGCACATGATGCTGAAATATGGATATCATACATGCATATGGTTAGAAAATTGGACAAAATATACCAAGAATGATGGAGCATTGGCTTTCCCTGAGAATGGTTCATTTAGTGTAGCGGTACTTCGAATTTGAGAGAGAAGATGGCAATGTTAGAACCTAGACCTAGACCGACACAGTTTGAAGCTTTAAGTGAATGGGAAGATGAGATGTATGAACGAGAGAGATTCAGAGGATTAAAGAATCATGAGTTTGTGCCTGGAAGGTTATGGGGAGTAAATCATGAGGACAGAATAAAGCGTTGGAGATGTGCTAATATGACAGGAGGTTTGTTTCCAGCTTTTACAGTTGAGGAAGAAGCAAAGAAAAAGTGTACAGAGAAAAAGAAACATGTAGTTATGGAAAAGTATGGGTATGGTGGTAGTGAAACGGAAGATGAATTGCTGGAAGATATTTTAAACAGAAACCCACCTCCATACCAACAGACTTCTGCGGTGGTGACACCTAATGCACCGCCAATGGAAACTGGGAGGAATAAAATTCCCGAACAAAGAGATGAGATAAATAGGTCACAAGATCAATTAAAAACTTCACAAAATGAAGAGATAGAAAGTGACAATGCAACTGAATTAGCAAAAACCACAAGAGAATTAACTGAAAAGATAAGAGAATTGACAAAGAATATGGAAGCTGTAACTGTACCAGTAACGATAGGTCCAGTAATGCCAATTTTTGAGAATCAGAAAATTGATGAACGTTCTTTAGTGATTCCTATGAATTCACATTTGCAAAGAAAAAGAGAAGGGATGGAACTGGACAATGAAGGTGCACACCATTTGGTTAGTACCTATAGACCAAGCCCACCTACTAATTTGACGATAAATGAGAATGAGTTCAGGAGAATACCTATGGTAACGGAGTCTGCATCAGGGACACCAGAAAGAAGTAACAATTGGATAGAATTAAATAGTACGCCTGTAGGTCCGACTCCAGATGAGTTAAATGAATGGATGAAAACGCTAAAAACGAAAGAGACAGAAGTAAAACCATTAGATGTAATTAGGTTAAAAATAGACATGGAAGAATTGATTTTAGGAACGATTGGTACAGAAAAATTGAAAAATTATCAGGATGATGAGATTATGTTTTTGTGCAAAAGTCTAACATGGAGAGCTAGAAATTTACATGACAAATTAGAAGAGACAGCGAATGAACTAGGAGTAGAATTTGTAAAAGTGAGAACGTTGCAGAAACCATATAGAGTAGATTTTTGTGAGAAAGATATAGAGAATCTGAACACATCAGGACGATTGACCCAAATAAAAGAATTAATTGTTTTGCTGAGAAAATGGGGTGATGTGGATAGATGGAGAAGTAGATGGATGAAAAAGAATGAGAAAGTAACAGATAAAGCATCTTTGGCTTTTGCAGTGACAGATAAGGAACCAATTGTAAGGAGTACCCGATGAGAGAAACTCCAGGAGGTAGTTATGTGCATGTTCCATGGTCTAGACAGGATATACTGTCATTTACAAATGATTTCCCAAAGTTGAGAGAGAAGCCAGTAGAATGGTACAGACAAGTGGAGAGATTTGTTAAAGTTTCAAAGGTGTTGTGGATAAACTTGGACGGATTGTTTGATATAGTAGTGCCAGCTGATTTGTGGACAGAATGTAAGATTACTATTGATTGGCCAACTGTAGAATATCCAAGGGATGCTAAAACAGGAGCGCCAGGACCAGAAGTGATGAGAAAGTACGATCAAGTAATTACCTTTTTGAAGAATAAGATTCCACCTAAAGAAACGGATTGGGTAAAAATAGACAGAACCACGCAGGAAAGTAAAGAATCAGTGCATGCTTACTATGAGAGACTGTTGTTAGTTTTCAAACAATATAGTGGTTATGAGACACTAAATGAGAAGGATATGAGTCATTTTGTATATAGATTTGTATATGGGTTGAAACCAGAGATAAGTGAGATGATTAAACAGCATATGATTTGTTGGCAGAATAGCACAGTCGATGAGGTTTTGAGATATGCTAAGTATTGCAGTGATGATATTGAGAGTAGACAGCGTAAATTGAAAGAGAAAGCCATGTGGGCACAGGTGAAAGTTGCAGAGAAGCAAGAAGCTCAATTGAGTAATACAGGTAATGAAGCAGGACAGGCTAGATTTCGACCAAATATAGGCAAAGGAAAAGGACAAATGAGCATAGATGAGGCAAAGAAAAAGTGGCCATGCCACAACTGCGGAAAGCTAGGGCATTGGAGAAACGAGTGTAAATTTCCTCCTAAACTTAATGCGGAAAATCAATCATTAAATTCACAGGTGCAGAGTGAGGTAGTTACTCCACAGAGTCAGGTGCCACAACCACCACTTCCCAAGAGTGTTAACCAACAGAAATTCAGTGCAGAAACAGGATTCTACGGAGGAGAGCAGGTAACACAGTTGCCGCGTGCAGCTGCCATTTCTCAATATTGGTTACGACAGGATGATGATGGGACGGATGAAAGCTTCTGACGGTGCCTAGGAGAGGGGAAGAGTGCGTGCTTGGCGCAACTCTAGAGGTAGATCAAGCAGGTCCATTTGTGGATGGAGAAGTGAATGGTGCAAATGTAACATTCCTTGTGGACACTGGAGCTACCCGTTCTACTGTTAGGTCAGTGGAAATTCCAAACCTTCCTCTCTCAGGTGAACATATCCAAGTAGTTGGAGTATCGAATCAGCAAATTAAGACGCCTCTTACTAAATTAGTGGAGGTAAAGATTGGTCCATTTAGTGAAATGCACCGATTTGTGGTGTGTGATTGTAGTCCTGTGAACCTATTAGGACGCGATCTATTGTGCAAAATGAATTGCACTATCTATTGTACTCCAGATGGAATTGCATTTCAGACCCCAGATGAAGATGTATTGTATAAAATGACACTGGTAAATTTAGAACCAGAAGTAAATGATTTGTTTCCTGTATTTGATGCAGAGAAAATCCCAATTGAACTGAAAGAGACAGTGAAAGAGGAAGTGTGGGACTTTACAGGAGAAGATATAGGATTAATGAAAGAAGTAGATCCCGTTAAAATCTCCGTAAAAGAGGGAACGAGTTACCCAAATACGCCCCAGTATAAATTGACACCAGAAATAATTGAAGGAATAACGCCAGTAATAAATAAAATGGTTGAACAAGGGATTCTAAAAGAAATCATGAGCAGTCCATGTAATTCGTCAATAATGGGACTGAAAAAGCCAAACGGAACATATAGAATTGTACAGGATTTGAGGAAGGTAAACAAAATTGTAGTGCCTTGTTGCCCAATAGTACCGAACCCTGCTGTGATTCTATACCAGATTCCACGTGAAGCAGAATGGTACACAGTAATTGATTTATGTCATGCATTTTCTCTATTCCATTGCATCCAGATAGCCAGCCATTATTTGCGTTCAGGTTTGGAGAGCGTATTTTGGCATGGTGCCGAATTCCTCAAGGGTACACAGAAAGCCCTCGATCTTTAATCAGATTCTAAAGAAATCCTTGGAAGATTTAAAAATGCCAGAAAAGTCAGTGATGGTTCAGTATATTGATGACCTACTGGTGGCATCAAAAACGAAGGAAGCATGTGTCAATGATACAATTGCTTTGCTGAATCATTTAGCCAAAAGAGGACATAAAGTGTCCCCATCAAAATTGCAGTTTTGTCAACAAGAAGTCCAATATTTAGGGCATAAAATTGAGAAAGGAGTGCGAAAGGTAACGACTGAGAGAATAAAGATGATTCAAGGAATGAGAGCTCCAATGACGCAAAGAGAGGTAAGAATGTTTCTGGGAATGGTTGGATATTGTCGACAATGGATAAGCGGTTTTTCGTTGATCGCCAAACCGTTGCAAAAACTTACAAAGAAGGATGTTAAAGATCCTTTTGAAATGAATGATGAGGAAATGAAAGCATTCAGAGAGCTGAAAAAGAAATTGTGTGAAGCTCCAGCATTGGGAATGCCTGACTATGAGAAAGATTTTGAGTTGTATTGCAGTGAAAGAGATGGATGTGCATTTTCAGTCTTGGTACAGAGACATGGAACCATGAAAAGACCCATTGCATATTTTTCAGCTGTTTTAGACCCTGTAGCGAAAGCGTTGCCTGGATGTTTGAAAGCAGTTGCTGCTACTTGTGTGAGTCTGGAACAGAGTGAAGGCATAGTGATGGGATATCCACTGAGAGTATATGTTCCCCATTCTGTGGAAATTCTCTTGACAAGAACGAAAACCCAATACATGACACATAGTCGGCTGACTAGGTATGAAAAAGTAATTTTGAGTGCAGATAATGTGACCATTGACAGATGTATGAATGTGAATCCTTCGACATCATTGCCAGATGAAGAGAGTGTGATTGAAATGGATGAAGTAGATCACGATTGTCTGAATGTGCTTGAATATTGTACAAAACCGAGACCAGATATACGATGATGAGCCCTTAAAGGAATCAGATTATATTCTGTTCGTGGATGGCTCATGTTTGAGAACAAATGATGGAGTTCTAAGTGCAGCGTATGCAGTTTGCACAGTAGCAACTGTAATGGAAGCATCTTGTCTGAAAGGGATACGGTCTGCCCAAGTCGCAGAACTAATAGCTCTGATTCAAGCCTGCAAGTTGGGAAGAAATGTACGGGTTACAATTGTGACAGATAGCCAATACGGTTTTGGAGTTGTGCACGACTTTGGTCAGATTTGGTCACAAAGAGATTTCTTGACGTCTGCAGGAACGCGAATTAGAAATGGAGATTTTGTGAAAAAGTTGCTTGAGGCGATACAGCTGCCTAAACAGATTGCTGTTGTGAAGTGCAATGCACATAAAAATGGGGAAGACTACATAACTGTCGGCAATAAGTATGCTGATGAGATTGCACAATACTGTGCAAAGAATGTGGTCTTTTTGAACCGGAACCGAGAAAGAGAGCATATTTCTTGTCCTTTGCTTTTTACTAACCCTGTTGAGACATGGGATGAGGTGAGACAGTTACAGGAAGCAGCAGATGATGAGGAAAAAGATACATGGATAAAAGCAGGATGTAGAAAACATGAGGAAAATGATGTTTGGGTTTACAGAGATGAAAGACCAGTTATGCCTGATAGCATGATTTCTGACATGGCACGGATGTACCATGGACAAGCCCATATTGGGAGAGATTCAATGATCAGACTTTTTAGACAAACATGGTATAATCCAAAATTCAGAGCCATAGCTGAGAGTCTTTGTCAAAGATGTTTTATTTGTCAACAGTTAAATCCAGGAAGGAAGACAGTAATGAGTCTAGGAACAATAGGACGAGAAGGAGGTCCGTTCACTAGAATGCAAATGGATTTCATAGAAATGCCCCCGAGCAACAGACTAAGGTATGTCCTCGTAGTCGTCTGTTTGTTTTCCCGTTGGGTGGAAGCATACCCGACCAGAAGGAATGATGGAATCACGGTAGCAAAACTTATGCTGCGAGAATTCATTCCGAGGTATGGTTTTCCAGTCACGATTGAAACAGATAGAGGAACACATTTCCAAAACGAATTAATTCAACTGATTTGTGAAGCACTTAGTATTAAACAGAAACTGCATTGTGCATACAGACCAGAGGCTTCTGGAATAGTAGAGCAAGTGAATGGAACAATTAAGAACAGGTTAGGAAAAATGTGTCAAGCCACAGGACTCAAATGGCCAGATGCCTTGCCATTAGTTTTAATGACAATCAGAAGTATTCCGGAAAGGAAAACTGGACTCAGTCCCCATGAGATAATTATGGGACGAGCAATGAGACAAGCACATGTACCTGTCAACAAACTACTGACTATAACTGATGATCTGGTGCTGGATTATTGCAAAGGATTGGCTGATGTGGTGCGTTCTGTGTTTCATCAGGTTGGACCGGATGCTACCACTCTTGAAAGAAAACCAGCTCACGACTTGAATCCAGGAGATTGGGTCTGCATAAAAGTCCACAGAAGAAGAAACTGTTTGGTTCCTCGCTGGGACGAACCACGACAGGTGATACTGGTGACAACCACTGCAGTCAAATGTGCAGGAGTAAAACACTGGGTGCATGCCAGTCACACCATTAGAGTTCCAGAACCTGAAGATCGACATGTGAGTCGACATCTGGAAGTGTTGGATAACAGTTCAGCATCAGAAGAGGAAGAAGAAACGAACAGGGTGCCAGAATCTGAAGATCGACCTGTAAGTCGACATCTGGAAGACCCAACTACAAGTGCAACGACAGAAGAAGTGGAGGAAATAGCTGAAGTTCCAGAACTTGAATATTGACATGTGAGTCGACATCTGGAAATATCAGACACCAGTTCAGAATCTGATACAGATCATTCGGATTGTGAGGAAATTCTGAAAAGAAATTGGAAATTTGAAAGCATAAGAGAAGAAACTGAGCACGAAGATAGTAACAGTGAGCAACAAAGTACAAGTTGTGGTAAAAATCCTTCGGAGATAATATTAATAGATGAAGAAGGGAGAGTTTCAAACAGAAAGTTAGAAAAATCGGAAGATCCCCGAGGAGCAATAGGGATAGATAGCCAAACAAAAGAACAGGGAAATTTAGAAGCAGATAGAGAGATTGACACAAATTCGGAAGAACCTCGAGGAGGGACAGAAATAGGTGAACGAAGGAAGATAAGAAAAGAACCACAAGTAGAGGAAGAAAATGAAATTATAAGATTCAAAATAAGAGACAATAAAGAGAAAACTGAAACAGAGTCTGAAGAAAGTGGAGAAGAAAGAAACCAAAAACTAGAGTCAAGAAAAAGAACTTGGAAAACAGAAAGAGAGGAAAAAGGAAGTGAGGCAAAAAGGCCAAGAAAAGGAGACAATTGGCCCAACGAAGTAAGAAAATTAAGATACAGGATCATAAGGTTAGATGGAAAAAGTGCTGAACAAGTGAATGAAATAACAAGTCAGAAAGAGCAAGAAAAACATGGTGGAAAACACTTGCAGAAAACGAAAAGAGTAAAGAAGGTAAATCCGAAGTATAGATCGCCTGAATGGTTGTACCTTGCTTTAACTGATATCAAAGAAGAAAAGAACACTCACGAGAACCCAGAACAAAGAAACCTAATGGGTGAATGTGAAGTGCAACAAACTTGAAGAAATTTAAACGAATTTCTACCGGACTTGACAAAATACTGGATTTGACGAATTTCTACCGGACTTGACAAAATACTGAATTTGACAAAGAAAGAATTCTGAAAAGAATTAAAAGAAAGTACCAAACGAAGACAAAAACATTGGAGTGCAGAGTGGCTAAGAAGTCATTTCTGAGGTGTAGTGACACAATTTTCTTGTAAATAAATAAATAGGTTATAAAACAAAATGGAGGATACTAGAGATAGAAAATGTAGATGTGAGTTTTTAAGTAGATGGTGTAAGATGTGCTTCTTTTGTACAGGATTATTAATGACAGTATGGGTGGTTTTAGCAATCACTATTCCAATTAATTTAGCTGTAGAAGAAACGTCTAATCACACAGAGAAAGAAAAAGGAGCTAACACTCAAGAAACAGTTATATTAAAAAGTAGTGCAGAATTACATAAAGACAAATCAATAACAGATTTTTCAAAGAATGTTTTTACTAAATTATTATATGAGTATGTAGAAACAATGGATGTAAGAGATTGTTATGTTTGTATGCAATTGCCTGCGTCTGTAGCAGAGGGTGTGACTTATCATCACCTTCCTTTGATGTATGGAATAACATGTAGTGTTTTAGCAAGTTTATTTTATAAGACAGGAAGATTAGAATATTATTATACTGACATAGATAAGATTTTTGCGAAAATTTCTGTAGTTCCCGAATTAAACAAAATAAAAGAGGGAAAAACGTTTGGTGAATTTTTCATAGAAGAAAAGATTTTAGCATTAGATAATATAGTTAAAAACAACCTTACCTGTGAGTTAAAGAAAGAAGAAAAGGTATTTTTAGAGATGGTTGAAGAAAGAAGAGTGAAATTTCAAAGAAAAGTGATAGAAGAGACAAAAACACCTCTTTGGGCGTTTGAGGAAGACAATCATGACAAGAAAAAGACAAATGCAGCTATGACTCTGGATTGGCCCCAACAGGGAAGGTTGTGCATTAGAAGAAATACAACAAGATATGACAATTATTTTGTGGGTTCCAGTAATTGCCATGACAATTATCAAATTTTAGGCGGATGGGGATTCAAAGGGGGAAAAGATCCAATATTTCCATGGATCTATTATGTTTGCGGTAATAGGGCTTATTACAGGTTGCCGGACCATTGGTATGGGTCATGTTATTTAGGCCTGGTCTTTCCAAAGATTTTTCATATGGATAGAAAAGAAAAAGGAACACACGAAATGATAAATACCTTTACACGTAGAAAAAGGGAAAGTTTTTCAGAAATAGTAGGTGATATTTTCGGTGCATTGATACCAGCAGTGGGAATATCTTTGAATGCATTTAAAATTCGGAAATTATCCACAGTGGTAGATCGTTTATCTACAGATACTGCTGGAGGGTTCTTGATGGTAAAGACCGAGATGGTTGCCATGAGAGCTATGGTAATGCAAAATCGACTTGCCCTTGACATTCTTTTGGCAAAAGAGGGTGGAGTCTGTGGAATGCTGAAAGACCAACATTGTTGCACTTACATTCCAGATAAAAGTGAAAATATACAAAAGTATATAAAGAATATTACAAGTTTGCACAAAGAACTTGTTCCACTGGAGGTGGAAAGTGCTTTTGGAAAACTTGGTAAAGGGTTTTCTTCAGTAATAAATTGGTTTACTAGAATGAGTGGATTAATAATAGGGAAAGTTATAATAATAGCAACCATGATAATCATAATAATTTTAGTGCTGAAGCTTGTAATTACATGTATAAAGAAAAGAAGAAGACAGAATAAAATAGAAAAAGAAAACATGATAAACAAGGAGAGAGAGAGAGAAATGGGTGAAATAGAGCTAGAAGAGATAAAAGAGAACATGTACAAGAAGACCAAGAGACAAGTTGAAAGGGATACAGTTGTGTAAACTAACAAAAGCAAACGGATAAAAGAAATATGCTGTCTGAAAGAATTGTATAACTTGGGTTTTGTGGTGATATTAAAAATCACCAAAGGGGGAGTTGATGGAGCAGGATAAATGAAAAATTTTAACCTCCTAATAATTTACGTAAAATAATTAATAAACATGTTCGTTTAAGTAAATAACCAACAATGTATGTTACATGTGAAGGGTTAAAGGTAACACGCTATTTTGTGTGCAAATTATTCTACTTATAATTGTTGATGTGACTAACATAAACGTAATATTTGCGTAATGAAATGCATAATTTGTGCTTTAAAAATAAAACGTGTCGTGGAAAAATAAAGCGATGGTAAGTAAGGGACGGCTTTATATGTTGCTTTTTGCTAGGTAATACCTAATTGGGGTACGTAGAATGATGGGAGGGAAACGAAAGGGTTTATATTCTTTATTTTAACAATATTTTGTTTATCTTTATAAATAGTGCGCTTAGGCAGCGATATAAAATGGCCGCCATGAGCTAGAATACGCATGCGCGAGAGGAAATGTAGACAAGGAGAAAGGCCGTGAACAAGAATGACACGTGATCGCTCCAAGAGCCTAGGATGAAAGCATGGTCAAGGCTATTGTGACCTTACTGAGTAAATGTGTGCCAAGATGGGTCAGCACGAAGCGTGAGAAGTCGAAAAGAATAAATGGACAAAAGAACTGTTGAACCTAGAATGTATCGGAAAATGATACAAGTTGGACTGATCGAAGCGGATGCGTAATGTCACGAACTGTGGGAAACGATGCAAGTATGGACATTCCACAAAGAACTGGTTAGAACAAGGAAGTTTGATAAAAAGATGTATATGGACTCAAACGGACCAATTAGAGAGAATCACGCCATAAAGATGCAACATTTTTATTTAGTAAGCTAGAATTAGGGTATAAGAAGACCTACTCTTGGTGGGGAGGGATAGATGATGCTGCTGGTTGCTGAGAGATGCTTTTTGCTGTTTTTGGCTGCTGTTAGCTGCTTAAGGAGTTGCTGCTGCTGATGCTGACGAGCTGATGCTGCTGCTGCTATTTTATATTTTTTATTGAGTATAAGATGCTGCTTTTGGAGAACTTTTACTCCGGATAGATTTTTCCATTTAGAACTGTTAGACTTTTATTCTTAAAATACTGAAGGGGAAAGGAACGAGAAGGCCTGTTTTTCCAGAACAGATAGATAGAGATTTTGGGAGTTCTTGCTGTGACAAACTTTATTTTTCCATCTAATAGGTATGCATTGCAATTTCAATTTATTCTTATAATGATGGTAAATGTAATAATCTGAATAATAAACCTAAACCTATTTCTTGCTTCAAAACTTTATATAAACTTTATTACTCTTTAAACAAATGACTCAGTGATTCTTTAGCTCAATGATTAATGTAAAATGTTAAAAGGTTATTGTGATTGAGCTGGTCTTAATCACCATCAACTGATTCCTACTAGTTGGTCCATCGACCAATGAGCGGAATACCTTAAAAGCAATGAGAAATATTATGTTGTGTTAAAAAGAGGTATCCCGTCTCCTTCCAGCGAATCGTTCTACTGTTTTTTTCTCCTAGGTTGATGACGGAGGAAATCCAGGGAATAAATGAGTGAGTGAATGCATATGCGGTGTTATGGGCCCCACCGTCATATGGATATAATCTGTGTATTGGAGGGATAGTTGTACCTGGATGACCGAGTCATATAGGAGAAGAATTTTTATTGTTAGCGCTGGATCAAAGGCTATACGTGCTTTTCACAGGGTCTGTGGTACCAGTCCCAGCCACATGCACTCAGTCATACCAATGCACTCTTGCACTCAGTCTCTCGTCATGCAGCGCTCACCCATGAACCTCGCTCAATGCAATCCACTCATACAATTCATTAGCAACCACACACAGCCGCTCAACCATCACGTTCACTTATTCACTCACTTGTGCATTCCCAGACTGCACACTCGCCCACAGCAGCTCACCCATGAACTTATCCCCCTTTGCCCCTCTCAGTGAGGGAAGGGAGGGGTAAGCTGTGAATGCACTGTCACCCTCTGCCGTCTCGGTAACAGGAGGGTCTGAATAGAATAGAATAGAATGGAATAGAACAGAAGCATATTTATACAGCTCAACGTTGACCTATAGGGCATCTTGTCGCTCTGAAACACACAGATTGACTGATTAATAAAGACCAAGCAAGAATACAACTAACAGAAAAGAAAGTTGTTCGAGCATTTCTCACAGCAGAGTGGGAGGGAACGTATTTTAACCCTAGCAGCAGCAAATTCCATAATGTTTGCCTGCACATAGTGAGAGATCTTCCATCTATTCGGACATTCCTGAACTGTGAATGTCCCTATCACGCTCTGTCCATCTAAGTAAGAGCTGTAGGGAGTGAGCTGTGGATGTCACTGTCACTCTTTCTCTCAGTAAGAGCAGCAGAGCTGCGAAGAGCCCTGAATGTCAACATCACTCATTCTAAGTAAAAGAAGCATGTAGTGAGCTGTGAATGTACCCCAAACTCTCTTTCTCTCTTAGTAAGAGCAGCCTGGAGTGAGCTGTGAATGTCCCTGTCACTCTCTGTCCCTCTCAGATAGAGCAGCCTGGAGAGAGCTCTGAATGTCCCCGTCACTCTCTGTCCCTCTCAGATAGAGCAGCCCGGAGAAAGCTCTGAATGTCCTGTCACTCTCTGTCCCTCTCAGTAAGAGCAGCCTGGAGTGAGCTGTGAATGTCCCTGTCACTCTCTGACCCTCTCAGTAAGAGCAGCCTGGAGTGAGCTGTGAATGTCCCTGTCACTCTCTGACCCTCTCAGTAAGAGCAGCCTGGAGTGAGCTGTGAATGTCCCCGTCACTCTCTGACCCTCTCAGTAAGAGCAGCCTGGAGAGAGCTGTGAATGTCCCGTCACTCTCTGTCCCTCTCAGTAAGAGCAGCCTGGAGTGAGCTGTGAATGTCCCTGTCACTCTCTGACCCTCTCAGTAAGAGCAGCCAGGAGTGAGCTGTGAATGTCCCTGACAATCTCTGTCCCTCTCTGTAAGAGCAGCCAGGAGTGAGCTGTGAATGTTCCCATCACTCTCTGTCCCTCTCAGTAAGAGCTGCTATGGTGTGAGCTGTGAATGTCCCTGTCACTCTTTGTCCCTCTGAGTAAGAGCTGCTATGGTGTGAGCTGTGAATGTCCCCGTCACTCTGTCTCTCTCAGTACGAGCAGCATGGAGTGAGATGTGAATGTCCAATCACTCTCTGTCCATATCTGTAAGAGCAGCCTGGAGAGAGCTCTGAATGTCCCCGTCACACTCTGTCCATATCTGTAAGAGCAGCCTGGAGAGAGCTCTGAATGTCCCCGTCACTCTCTGATCCTCTCTGTAAGAGCAGCCTGGAGTGAGCTCTGAATGTTCCCGTCACTCTCTGACCCTCTCAGTAAGAGCAGCCAGGAGTGAGCTCTGAATGTCCCGTCACTCTCTGATCCTCTCTGTAAGAGCAGCCTGGAGTGAGCTGTGAATGTCCCCGTCACTCTCTATCCATATCTGTAAGAGCAGCCTGGAGAGAGCTCTGAATGTCACGGTCACTCTCTGTCCATATCTGTAAGAGCAGCCTGGAGAGAGCTCTGAATGCCCCGTCACTCTCTGTCCCTCTCAGTAAGAGCAGCCTGGAGTGAGATGTGAATGTTCCTGACAATCTCTGTCCCTCTCAGTAAGAGCAGCCTGGAGTGAGCTGTGAATGTTCGTGACAATCTGTGTCCCTCTCTGTAAGAGCAGCACGGAGTGAGCTCTGAATGTCCCATCACTCTCTGTCCCTCTCAGTAAGAGCTGCTATGGTGTGAGCTGTGAATGTCCCTGTCACTCTTTGTCCCTCTGAGTAAGAGCTGCTATGGTGTGAGCTGTGAATGTCTCCGTCACTCTGTCTCTCTCAGTACGAGCAGCATGGAGTGAGATGTGAATGTCCAGTCACTTTCTGTCCATATCTGTAAGAGCAGCCTGGAGAGAGCACTGAATGTCCCCGTCACTCTCTGTCCATATCTGTAAGAGCAGCCTGGAGAGAGCTCTGAATGTCCCGTCACTCTCTGATCCTCTCTGTAAGAGCAGCCTGGAGTGAGCTCTGAATGTCCCCGTCACTCTCTGTCCCTCTCAGTCAGAGCAGCCTGGAGTGAGCTGTGGATGTAACTGTCACTCTCTGTCCCTCTCAATAAGAGCAGCATGGAGTGAGCTGTGAATGTCCCCGTCACTCTCTGTCCCTCTCAGTCAGAGCAGCCTGGAGTGAACTGTGGATGTAACTGTCACTCTCTGTCCCTCTCAATAAGAGCAGCATGGAGTGAGCTGTGAATGTCCCCGTCACTCTCTGTCCCTCTCAGTAAGAGCAGCCTAGAGAGAGCTCTGAATGTCCCCGTCACTCTCTGTCATTATCTGTAAGAGCAGCATGGAGTGAGCTGTGAATGTTCCTGACACTATCTGTCCCTCTCAGATAGAGCAGCATGGAGTGAGCTGTGAATGTTCCTGACAATCTCTGCCCCTCTCAGTAAGAGCAGCCAGGAGTGAGCTGTGAATGTCCCATCACTCTCTGTCCCTCTCAGTAAGAGCAGCATGGAGTGAGCTCTGAATGTGCTTGTCACTCTCTGTCCCTCTCAGTAAGAGCAGCCTGGAGTGAGATGTGAATGTTCCTGACAATCTCTGTCCCTCTCTGTAAGAGCAGCACGGAGTGAGCTCTGAATGTCCCATCGCTCTCTGTCCCTCTCAGTAAGAGCAGCCTGGAGTGAGCTGTGAATGTCCCTGTCACTCTTTGTCCCTCTGAGTAAGAGCTGCTATGGTGTGAGCTGTGAATGTCCCCGTCACTCTGTCTCTCTCAGTACGAGCAGCATGGAGTGAGATGTGAATGTCCAGTCACTCTCTGTCCCTTTCAGTAAGAGCAGCACGGAGTGAGCTCTGAATGTCCTGTCACTCTCTGTCCCTCTCAGTAAGAGCAGCATGGAGTGAGCTCTGAATGTCCTGTCACTGTCTGTCCCTCTCAGTAAGAGCAGCATGGAGTGAGCTCTGAATGTCCTGTCACTCTCTGTCCCTCTCAGTAAGAGCAGCACAGAATGAGCTGTGAATGTCCCCGTCACTCTCTGTCCATATCTGTAAGAGCAGCCTGGAGAGAGCTCTGAATGTCCCCGTCACTCTCTGTCCATATCTGTAAGAGCAGCCTGGAGAGAGCTCTGAATGTCCTGTCACTCTCTGTCCCTCTCAGTAAGAGCAGCCTGGAGTGAGCTCTGAATGTCCCATCACTCTCTGTCCCTCTCAGTAAGAGCAGCCTGGAGTGAGCTGTGAATGTCCCTGTCAGTCTTTGTCCCTCTGACTAAGAGCTGCTATGGTGTGAGCTGTGAATGTCCCCGTCACTCTGTCTCTCTCAGTACGAGCAGCATGGAGTGAGATGTGAATGTCCAGTCACTCTCTGTCCCTTTCAGTAAGAGCAGCATGGAGTGAGCTCTGAATGTCCTGTCACTCTCTGTCCCTCTCAGGAAGAGCAGCATGGAGTGAGCTCTGAATGTCCTGTCACTCTCTGTCCCTCTCAGTAAGAGCAGCAAGGAGTGAGCTCTGAATGTCCTGTCACTCTCTGTCCCTCTCAGTAAGAGCAGCACAGAATGAGCTGTGAATGTCCCCGTCACTCTCTGTCCATATCTGTAAGAGCAGCCTGGAGAGAGCTCTGAATGTCCTGTCACTCTCTGTCCCTCTCAGTAAGAGCAGCACAGAATGAGCTGTGAATGTCCCCGTCACTCTCTGTCCATATCTGTAAGAGCAGCCTGGAGAGAGCTCTGAATGTCCCCGTCACTCTCTGTCCATATCTGTAAGAGCAGCCTGGAGAGAGCTCTGAATGTCCCGTCACTCTCTGTCCCTCTCAGTAAGAGCAGCCTGGAGTGAGCTCTGAATGTCCCATCACTCTCTGTCCCTCTCAGTAAGAGCTGCTATGGTGTGAGCTGTGAATGTCCCTGTCACTCTTTGTCCCTCTGAGTAAGAGCTGCTATGGTGTGAGCTGTGAATGTTCCCATCACTCTCTGTCCCTCTCAGTAAGAGCTGCTATGGTGTGAGCTGTGAATGTCCCTGTCACTCTTTGTCCCTCTGAGTAAGAGCTGCTATGGTGTGAGCTGTGAATGTCCCCGTCACTCTCTGTCCATATCTGTAAGAGCAGCCTGGAGAGAGCCCTGAATGTCCCCGTCCCTCTCTGTCCATATCTGTAAGAGCAGCCTGGAGAGAGCTCTGAATGTCCCGTCACTCTCTGTCCCTCTCAGTAAGAGCAGCCTGGAGTGAGCTCTGAATGTCCCATCACTCTCTGTCCCTCTCAGTAAGAGCAGCCAGGAGTGAGCTGTGAATGTCCCTGACAATCTCTGTCCCTCTCTGTAAGAGCAGCCAGGAGTGAGCTGTGAATGTTCCCATCACTCTCTGTCCCTCTCAGTAAGAGCTGCTATGGTGTGAGCTGTGAATGTCCCTGTCACTCTTTGTCCCTCTGAGTAAGAGCTGCTATGGTGTGAGCTGTGAATGTCCCCGTCACTCTGTCTCTCTCAGTACGAGCAGCATGGAGTGAGATGTGAATGTCCAGTCACTCTCTGTCCATATCTGTAAGAGCAGCCTGGAGAGAGCTCTGAATGTCCCCGTCACTCTCTGTCCATATCTGTAAGAGCAGCCTGGAGAGAGCTCTGAATGTCCCCGTCACTCTCTGATCCTCTCTGTAAGAGCAGCCTGGAGTGAGCTCTGAATGTACCCGTCACTCTCTGACCCTCTCAGTAAGAGCAGCCTGGAGAGAGCTCTGAATGTCCTGTCACTCTCTGTCCCTCTCAGTAAGAGCAGCCTGGAGTGAGCTCTGAATGTCCCATCACTCTCTGTCCCTCTCAGTAAGAGCAGCCTGGAGTGAGCTGTGAATGTCCCTGTCAGTCTTTGTCCCTCTGACTAAGAGCTGCTATGGTGTGAGCTGTGAGTGTCCCTGTCACTCTGTCTCTCTCAGTACGAGCAGCATGGAGTGAGATGTGAATGTCCAGTCACTCTCTGTCCCTTTCAGTAAGAGCAGCATGGAGTGAGCTCTGAATGTCCTGTCCCTCTCTGTCCCTCTCAGTAAGAGCAGCAAGGAGTGAGCTCTGAATGTCCTGTCACTCTCTGTCCCTCTCAGTAAGAGCAGCACAGAATGAGCTGTGAATGTCCCCGTCACTCTCTGTCCATATCTGTAAGAGCAGCCTGGAGAGAGCTCTGAATGTCCTGTCACTCTCTGTCCCTCTCAGTAAGAGCAGCACAGAATGAGCTCTGAATGTCCCCGTCACTCTCTGTCCATATCTGTAAGAGCAGCCTGGAGAGAGCTCTGAATGTCCCCGTCACTCTCTGTCCCTCTCAGTAAGAGCAGCCTGGAGTGAGCTGTGAATGTCCCCGTCACTCTCTGTCCATATCTGTAAGAGCAGCCTGGAGAGAGCTCTGAATGTCCCCGTCACTCTCTGTCCATATCTGTAAGAGCAGCCTGGAGAGAGCTCTGAATGTCCCGTCACTCTCTGTCCCTCTCAGTAAGAGCAGCCTGGAGTGAGCTCTGAATGTCCCATCACTCTCTGTCCCTCTCAGTAAGAGCTGCTGTGGTGTGAGCTGTGAATGTCCCTGTCACTCTTTGTCCCTCTGAGTAAGAGCTGCTATGGTGTGAGCTGTGAATGTTCCCATCACTCTCTGTCCCACTCAGTAAGAGCTGCTATGGTGTGAGCTGTGAATGTCCCTGTCACTCTTTGTCCCTCTGAGTAAGAGCTGCTATGGTGTGAGCTGTGAATGTCCCCGTCACTCTCTGTCCATATCTGTAAGAGCAGCCTGGAGAGAGCTCTGAATGTCCCCGTCCCTCTCTGTCCATATCTGTAAGAGCAGCCTGGAGAGAGCTCTGAATGTCCCGTCACTCTCTGTCCCTCTCAGTAAGAGCAGCCTGGAGTGAGCTCTGAATGTCCCATCACTCTCTGTCCCTCTCAGTAAGAGCAGCCAGGAGTGAGCTGTGAATGTCCCTGACAATCTCTGTCCCTCTCTGTAAGAGCAGCCAGGAGTGATCTGTGAATGTTCCCATCACTCTCTGTCCCTCTCAGTAAGAGCTGCTATGGTGTGAGCTGTGAATGTCCCTGTCACTCTTTGTCCCTCTGAGTAAGAGCTGCTATGGTGTGAGCTGTGAATGTCCCCGTCACTCTGTCTCTCTCAGTACGAGCAGCATGGAGTGAGATGTGAATGTCCAGTCACTTTCTGTCCATATCTGTAAGAGCAGCCTGGAGAGAGCTCTGAATGTCCCCATCACTCTCTGTCCATATCTGTAAGAGCAGCCTGGAGAGAGCTCTGAATGTCCCGTCACTCTCTGATCCTCTCTGTAAGAGCAGCCTGGAGTGAGCTCTGAATGTCCCCGTCACTCTCTGTCCCTCTCAGTCAGAGCAGCCTGGAGTGAGCTGTGGATGTAACTGTCACTCTCTGTCCCTCTCAATAAGAGCAGCATGGAGTGAGCTGTGAATGTCCCCGTCACTCTCTGTCCCTCTCAGTAAGAGCAGCCTAGAGAGAGCTCTGAATGTCCCCATCACTCTCTGTCATTATCTGTAAGAGCAGCATGGAGTGAGCTGTGAATGTTCCTGACACTCTCTGTCCCTCTCAGATAGAGCAGCATGGAGTGAGCTGCGAATGTTCCTGACAATCTCTGCCCCTCTCAGTAAGAGCAGCCAGGAGTGAGCTGTGAATGTCCCATCACTCTCTGTCCCTCTCAGTAAGAGCAGCATGGAGTGAGCTCTGAATGTGCTTGTCACTCTCTGTCCCTCTCAGTAAGAGCAGCCTGGAGTGAGATGTGAATGTTCCTGACAATCTCTGTCCCTCTCTGTAAGAGCAGCACGGAGTGAGCTCTGAATGTCCCATCGCTCTCTGTCCCTCTCAGTAAGAGCAGCCTGGAGTGAGCTGTGAATGTCCCTGTCACTCTTTGTCCCTCTGAGTAAGAGCTGATATGGTGTGAGCTGTGAATGTCCCCGTCACTCTATCTCTCTCAGTACGAGCAGCATGGAGTGAGATGTGAATGTCCAGTCACTCTCTGTCCCCTTCAGTAAGAGCAGCATGGAGTGAGCTCTGAATGTCCTGTCACTCTCTGTCCCTCTCAGTAAGAGCAGCATGGAGTGAGCTCTGAATGTCCTGTCACTCTCTGTCCCTCTCAGTAAGAGCAGCATGGAGTGAGCTCTGAATGTCCTGTCACTCTCTGTCCCTCTCAGTAAGTGCAGCACAGAATGAGCTGTGAATGTCCCCGTCACTCTCTGTCCATATCTGTAAGAGCAGCCTGGAGAGAGCTCTGAATGTCCCCGTCAATCTCTGTCCATATCTGTAAGAGCAGCCTGGAGAGAGCTCTGAATGTCCTGTCACTCTCTGTCCCTCTCAGTAAGAGCAGCCTGGAGTGAGCTCTGAATGTCCCATCACTCTCTGTCCCTCTCAGTAAGAGCAGCCTGGAGTGAGCTGTGAATGTCCCTGTCAGTCTTTGTCCCTCTGACTAAGAGCTGCTATGGTGTGAGCTGTGAATGTCCCCGTCACTCTGTCTCTCTCAGTACGAGCAGCATGGAGTGAGATGTGAATGTCCAGTCACTCTCTGTCCCTTTCAGTAAGAGCAGCATGGAGTGAGCTGTGAATGTCCTGTCACTCTCTGTCCCTCTCAGGAAGAGCAGCATGGAGTGAGCTCTGAATGTCCTGTCGCTCTCTGTCCCTCTCAGTAAGAGCAGCATGGAGTGAGCTCTGAATGTCCTGTCACTCTCTGTCCCTCTCAGTAAGAGCAGCACAGAATGAGCTGTGAATGTCCCGGTCACTCTCTGTCCATATCTGTAAGAGCAGCCTGGAGAGAGCTCTGAATGTCCTGTCACTCTCTGTCGCTTTCAGTAAGAGCAGCACAGAATGAGCTGTGAATGTCCCCGTCACTCTCTGTCCATATCTGTAAGAGCAGCCTGGAGAGAGCTCTGAATGTCCCCGTCACTCTCTGTCCCTCTTAGTAAGAGCAGCCTGGAGTGAGCTGTGAATGTTCCCATCACTCTCTGTCCCTCTCAGTAAGAGCTGCTATGGTGTGAGCTGTGAATGTCCCTGTCACTCTTTGTCCCTCTGAGTAAGAGCTGCTATGGTGTGAGCTGTGAATGTCCCCGTCACTCTGTCTCTCTCAGTACGAGCAGCATGGAGTGAGATGTGAATGTCCAGTCACTCTCTGTCCATATCTGTAAGAGCAGCCTGGAGAGAGCTCTGAATGTCCCCGTCACTCTCTGTCCATATCTGTAAGAGCAGCCTGGAGAGAGCTCTGAATGTCCCCGTCACTCTCTGATCCTCTCTGTAAGAGCAGCCTGGAGTGAGCTCTGAATGTACCCGTCACTCTCTGACCCTCTCAGTAAGAGCAGCCAGGAGTGAGCTCTGAATGTCCCGTCACTCTCTGATCCTCTCTGTAAGAGCAGCCTGGAGTGAGCTGTGAATGTCCCCGTCACTCTCTGTCCATATCTGTAAGAGCAGCCTGGAGAGAGCTCTGAATGTCACGGTCACTCTCTGTCCTTATCTGTAAGAGCAGCCTGGAGAGAGCTCTGAATGTCCCGTCACTCTCTGTCCCTCTCAGTAAGAGCAGTCTGGAGTGAGCTGTGAATGTTCCTGACAATCTCTGTCCCTCTCAGTAAGAGCAGCCTGGAGTGAGCTGTGAATGTTCGTGACAATCTGTGTCCCTCTCTGTAAGAGCAGCACGGAGTGAGCTCTGAATGTCCCATCACTCTCTGTCCCTCTCAGTAAGAGCTGCTATGGTGTGAGCTGTGAATGTCCCTGTCACTCTTTGTCCCTCTGAGTAAGAGCTGCTATGGTGTGAGCTGTGAATGTCCCCGTCACTCTGTCTCTCTCAGTACGAGCAGCATGGAGTGAGATGTGAATGTCCAGTCACTTTCTGTCCATATCTGTAAGAGCAGCCTGGAGAGAGCTCTGAATGTCCCCGTCACTCTCTGTCCATATCTGTAAGAGCAGCCTGGAGAGAGCTCTGAATGTCCCGTCACTCTCTGATCCTCTCTGTAAGAGCAGCCTGGAGTGAGCTCTGAATGTCCCCGTCACTCTCTGTCCCTCTCAGTCAGAGCAGCCTGGAGTGAGCTGTGGATGTAACTGTCACTCTCTGTCCCTCTCAATAAGAGCAGCATGGAGTGAGCTGTGAATGTCCCCGTCACTCTCTGTCCCTCTCAGTAAGAGCAGCCTAGAGAGAGCTCTGAATGTCCCCATCACTCTCTGTCATTATCTGTAAGAGCAGCATGGAGTGAGCTGTGAATGTTCCTGACACTCTCTGTCCCTCTCAGATAGAGCAGCATGGAGTGAGCTGTGAATGTTCCTGACAATCTCTGCCCCTCTCAGTAAGAGCAGCCAGGAGTGAGCTGTGAATGTCCCATCACTCTCTGTCCCTCTCAGTAAGAGCAGCAGGGAGTGAGCTCTGAATGTGCTTGTCACTCTCTGTCCCTCTCAGTAAGAGCAGCCTGGAGTGATATGTGAATGTTCCTGACAATCTCTGTCCCTCTCAGTAAGAGCAGCATGGAGTGAGCTCTAAATGTCCCATGGCTCTCTGTCCCTCTCAGTAAGAGCAGCCTGGAGTGAGCTGTGAATGTCCCTGTCACTCTTTGTCCCTCTGAGTAAGAGCTGATATGGTGTGAGCTGTGAATGTCCCCGTCACTCTGTCTCTCTCAGTACGAGCAGCATGGAGTGAGATGTGAATGTCCAGTCACTCTCTGTCCCTTTCAGTAAGAGCAGCATGGAGTGAGCTCTGAATGTCCTGTCACTCTCTGTCCCTCTCAGTAAGAGCAGCATGGAGTGAGCTCTGAATGTCCTGTCACTCTCTGTCCCTCTCAGTAAGAGCAGCATGGAGTGAGCTCTGAATGTCCTGTCACTCTCTGTCCCTCTCAGTAAGTGCAGCACAGAATGAGCTGTGAATGTCCCCGTCACTCTCTGTCCATATCTGTAAGAGCAGCCTGGAGAGAGCTCTGAATGTCCCCGTCAATCTCTGTCCATATCTGTAAGAGCAGCCTGGAGAGAGCTCTGAATGTCCTGTCACTCTCTGTCCCTCTCAGTAAAAGCAGCCTGGAGTGAGCTGTGAATGTCCCTGTCAGTCTTTGTCCCTCTGACTAAGAGCTGCTATGGTGTGAGCTGTGAATGTCCCCGTCACTCTGTCTCTCTCAGTACGAGCAGCATGGAATGAGATGTGAATGTCCAGTCACTCTCTGTCCCTTTCAGTAAGAGCAGCATGGAGTGAGCTCTGAATGTCCTGTCACTCTCTGTCCCTCTCAGTAAGAGCAGCATGGAGTGAGCTCTGAATGTCCTGTCACTCTCTGTCCCTCTCAGTAAGAGCAGCATGGAGTGAGCTCTGAATGTCCTGTCACTCTCTGTCCCTCTCAGTAAGAGCAGCACAGAATGAGCTGTGAATGTCCCCGTCACTCTCTGTCCATATCTGTAAGAGCAGCCTGGAGAGAGCTCTGAATGTCCCCGTCACTCTCTGTCCATATCTGTAAGAGCAGCCTGGAGAGAGTTCTGAATGTCCTGTCACTCTCTGTCCCTCTCAGTAAGAGCAGCCTGGAGTGAGCTCTGAATGTCCCATCACTCTCTGTCCTTATCTGTAAGAGCAGCCTGGAGAGAGCTCTGAATGTCCCGTCACTCTCTGTCCCTCTCAGTAAGAGCAGCCTGGAGTGAGCTGTGAATGTTCGTGACAATCTGTGTCCCTCTCTGTAAGAGCAGCACGGAGTGAGCTCTGAATGTCCCATCACTCTCTGTCCCTCTCAGTAAGAGCTGCTATGGTGTGAGCTGTGAATGTCCCTGTCACTCTTTGTCCCTCTGAGTAAGAGCTGCTATGGTGTGAGCTGTGAATGTCCCCGTCACTCTGTCTCTCTCAGTACGAGCAGCATGGAGTGAGATGTGAATGTCCAGTCACTTTCTGTCCATATCTGTAAGTGCAGCCTGGAGAGAGCTCTGAATGTCCCCGTCACTCTCTGTCCATATCTGTAAGAGCAGCCTGGAGAGAGCTCTGAATGTCCCGTCACTCTCTGATCCTCTCTGTAAGAGCAGCCTGGAGTGAGCTCTGAATGTCCCCGTCACTCTCTGTCCCTCTCAGTCAGAGCAGCCTGGAGTGAGCTGTGGATGTAACTATCACTCTCTGTCCCTCTCAATAAGAGCAGCATGGAGTGAGCTGTGAATGTCCCCATCACTCTCTGTCCCTCTCAGTAAGAGCAGCCAGGAGTGAGCTGTGAATGTCCCATCACTCTCTGTCCCTCTCAGTAAGAGCAGCATGGAGTGAGCTCTGAATCTGCTTGTCACTCTCTGTCCCTCTCAGTAAGAGCAGCCTGGAGTGAGATGTGAATGTTCCTGACAATCTCTGTCCCTCTCTGTAAGAGCAGCACGGAGTGAGCTCTGAATGTCCCATCGCTCTCTGTCCCTCTCAGTAAGAGCAGCCTGGAGTGAGCTGTGAATGTCCCTGTCACTCTTTGTCCCTCTGAGTAAGAGCTGCTATGGTGAGAGCTGTGAATGTCCCCGTCACTCTGTCTCTCTCAGTACGAGCAGCATGGAGTGAGATGTGAATGTCCAGTCACTCTCTGTCCCTTTCAGTAAGAGCAGCATGGAGTGAGCTCTGAATGTCCTGTCACTCTCTGTCCCTCTCAGTAAGAGCAGCATGGAGTGAGCTCTGAATGTCCTGTCACTCTCTGTCCCTCTCAGTAAGAGCAGCATGGAGTGAGCTCTGAATGTCCTGTCACTCTCTGTCCCTCTCAGTAAGAGCAGCACAGAATGAGCTGTGAATGTCCCCGTCACTCTCTGTCCATATCTGTAAGAGCAGCCTGGAGAGAGCTCTGAATGTCCCCGTCACTCTCTGTCCATATCTGTAAGAGCAGCCTGGAGAGAGTTCTGAATGTCCTGTCACTCTCTGTCCCTCTCAGTAAGAGCAGCCTGGAGTGAGCTCTGAATGTCCCATCACTCTCTGTCCTTATCTGTAAGAGCAGCCTGGAGAGAGCTCTGAATGTCCCGTCACTCTCTGTCCCTCTCAGTAAGAGCAGCCTGGAGTGAGCTGTGAATGTTCGTGACAATCTGTGTCCCTCTCTGTAAGAGCAGCACGGAGTGAGCTCTGAATGTCCCATCACTCTCTGTCCCTCTCAGTAAGAGCTGCTATGGTGTGAGCTGTGAATGTCCCTGTCACTCTTTGTCCCTCTGAGTAAGAGCTGCTATGGTGTGAGCTGTGAATGTCCCCGTCACTCTGTCTCTCTCAGTACGAGCAGCATGGAGTGAGATGTGAATGTCCAGTCACTTTCTGTCCATATCTGTAAGTGCAGCCTGGAGAGAGCTCTGAATGTCCCCGTCACTCTCTGTCCATATCTGTAAGAGCAGCCTGGAGAGAGCTCTGAATGTCCCGTCACTCTCTGATCCTCTCTGTAAGAGCAGCCTGGAGTGAGCTCTGAATGTCCCCGTCACTCTCTGTCCCTCTCAGTCAGAGCAGCCTGGAGTGAGCTGTGGATGTAACTATCACTCTCTGTCCCTCTCAATAAGAGCAGCATGGAGTGAGCTGTGAATGTCCCCATCACTCTCTGTCATTATCTGTAAGAGCAGCATGGAGTGAGCTGTGAATGTTCCTGACACTCTCTGTCCCTCTCAGATAGAGCAGCATGGAGTGAGCTGTGAATGTTCCTGACAATCTCTGCCCCTCTCAGTAAGAGCAGCCAGGAGTGAGCTGTGAATGTCCCATCACTCTCTGTCCCTCTCAGTAAGAGCAGCATGGAGTGAGCTCTGAATGTGCTTGTCACTCTCTGTCCCTCTCAGTAAGAGCAGCCTGGAGTGAGATGTGAATGTTCCTGACAATCTCTGTCCCTCTCTGTAAGAGCAGCACGGAGTGAACTCTGAATGTCCCATCGCTCTCTGTCCCTCTCAGTAAGAGCAGCCTGGAGTGAGCTGTGAATGTCCCTGTCACTCTTTGTCCCTCTGAGTAAGAGCTGATATGGTGTGAGCTGTGAATGTCCCCGTCACTCTGTCTCTCTCAGTACGAGCAGCATGGAGTGAGATGTGAATGTCCAGTCACTCTCTGTCCCTTTCAGTAAGAGCAGCATGGAGTGAGCTCTGAATGTCCTGTCACTCTCTGTCCCTCTCAGTAAGAGCAGCATGGAGTGAGCTCTGAATGTCCTGTCACTCTCTGTCCCTCTCAGTAAGAGCAGCATGGAGTGAGCTCTGAATGTCCTGTCACTCTCTGTCCCTCTCAGTAAGAGCAGCACAGAATGAGCTGTGAATGTCCCCGTCACTCTCTGTCCATATCTGTAAGAGCAGCCTGGAGAGAGCTCTGAATGTCCCCGTCAATCTCTGTCCATATCTGTAAGAGCAGCCTGGAGAGAGCTCTGAATGTCCTGTCACTCTCTGTCCCTCTCAGTAAGAGCAGCCTGGAGTGAGCTCTGAATGTCCCATCACTCTCTGTCCCTCTCAGTAAGAGCAGCCTGGAGTGAGCTGTGAATGTCCCTGTCAGTCTTTGTCCCTCTGAGTAAGAGCTGCTATGGTGTGAGCTGTGAATGTCCCCGTCACTCTGTCTCTCTCAGTACGAGCAGCATGGAGTGAGATGTGAATGTCCAGTCACTCTCTGTCCCTTTCAGTAAGAGCAGCATGGAGTGAGCTGTGAATGTCCTGTCACTCTCTGTCCCTCTCAGGAAGAGCAGCATGGAGTGAGCTCTGAATGTCCTGTCGCTCTCTGTCCCTCTCAGTAAGAGCAGCATGGAGTGAGCTCTGAATGTCCTGTCACTCTCTGTCCCTCTCAGTAAGAGCAGCACAGAATGAGCTGTGAATGTCCCCGTCACTCTCTGTCCATATCTGTAAGAGCAGCCTGGAGAGAGCTCTGAATGTCCTGTCACTCTCTGTCCCTCTCAGTAAGAGCAGCACAGAATAAGCTGTGAATGTCCCCGTCACTCTCTGTCCATATCTGTAAGAGCAGCCTGGAGAGAGCTCTGAATGTCCCCGTCACTCTCTGTCCCTCTTAGTAAGAGCATCCTGGAGTGAGCTGTGAATGTCCCCGTCACTCTCTGTCCATATCTGTAAGAGCAGCCTGGAGAGAGCTCTGAATGTCCCCGTCACTCTCTGTCCATATCTGTAAGAGCAGCCTGGAGAGAGCTCTGAATGTCCCGTCACTCTCTGTCCCTCTCAGTAAGAGCAGCCTGGAGTGAGCTCTGAATGTCCCATCACTCTCTGTCCCTCTCAGTAAGAGCAGCCTGGAGTGAGCTGTGAATGTCCCTGTCAGTCTTTGTCCCTCTGAGTAAGAGCTGCTACGGTGTGAGCTGTGAATGTCCCCGTCACTCTGTCTCTCTCAGTACGAGCAGCATGGAGTGAGATGTGAATGTCCAGTCACTTTCTGTCCATATCTGTAAGAGCAGCCTGGAGAGAGCTCTGAATGTCCCCGTCACTCTCTGTCCATATCTGTAAGAGCAGCCTGGAGAGAGCTCTGAATGTCCCGTCACTCTCTGATCCTCTCTCTAAGAGCAGCCTGGAGTGAGCTCTGAATGTCCCCGTCACTCTCTGTCCCTCTCAGTCAGAGCAGCCTGGTGTGAGCTGTGAATGTCCCTGTCACTCTTTGTCCCTCTGAGTAAGAGCTGCTATGGTGTGAGCTGTGAATGTCCCCGTCACTCTCTGTCCATATCTGTAAGAGCAGCCTGGAGAGAGCTCTGAATGTCCCCGTCCCTCTCTGTCCATATCTGTAAGAGCAGTCTGGAGAGAGCTCTGAATGTCCCGTCACTCTCTGTCCCTCTCTGTAAGAGCAGCCTGGAGTGAGCTCTGAATGTCCCATCACTCTCTGTCCCTCTCAGTAAGAGCAGCCAGGAGTGAGCTGTGAATGTCCCTGACAATCTCTGTCCCTCTCTGTAAGAGCAGCCAGGAGTGAGCTGTGAATGTTCCCATCACTCTCTGTCCCTCTCAGTAAGAGCTGCTATGGTGTGAGCTGTGAATGTCCCTGTCACTCTTTGTCCCTCTGAGTAAGAGCTGCTATGGTGTGAGCTGTGAATGTCCCCGTCACTCTGTCTCTCTCAGTACGAGCAGCATGGAGTGAGATGTGAATGTCCAGTCACTCTCTGTCCATATCTGTAAGAGCAGCCTGGAGAGAGCTCTGAATGTCCCCGTCACTCTCTGTCCATATCTGTAAGAGCAGCCTGGAGAGAGCTCCGAATGTCCCGTCACTCTCTGATCCTCTCTGTAAGAGCAGCCTGGAGTGAGCTCTGAATGTTCTCGTCACTCTCTGACCCTCTCAGTAAGAGCAGCCAGGAGTGAGCTCTGAATGTCCCGTCACTCTCTGATCCTCTCTGTAAGAGCAGCCTGGAGTGAGCTGTGAATGTCCCCGTCACTCTCTGTCCATATCTGTAAGAGCAGCCTGGAGAGAGCTCTGAATGTCACGGTCACTCTCTGTCCATATCTGTAAGAGCAGCCTGGAGTGAGCTGTGAATGTTCCTGACAATCTCTGTCCCTCTCAGTAAGAGCAGCCTGGAGTGAGCTGTGAATGTTCGTGACAATCTGTGTCCCTCTCTGTAAGAGCAGCACAGAGTGAGCTCTGAATGTCCCATCACTCTCTGTCCCTCTCAGTAAGAGCTGCTATGGTGTGAGCTGTGAATGTCCCTGTCACTCTTTGTCCCTCTGAGTAAGAGCTGCTATGGTGTGAGCTGTGAATGTCCCCGTCACTCTGTCTCTCTCAGTACGAGCAGCATGGAGTGAGATGTGAATGTCCAGTCACTTTCTGTCCATATCTGTAAGAGCAGCCTGGAGAGAGCACTGAATATCCCCGTCACTCTCTGTCCATATCTGTAAGAGCAGCCTGGAGAGAGCTCTGAATGTCCCATCACTCTCTGATCCTCTCTGTAAGAGCAGCCTGGAGTGAGCTCTGAATGTCCCCGTCACTCTCTGTCCCTCTCAGTCAGAGCAGCCTGGAGTGAGCTGTGGATGTAACTGTCACTCTTTGTCCCTCTCAATAAGAGCAGCATGGAGTGAGCTGTGAATGTCCCCGTCACTCTCTGTCCCTCTCAGTAAGAGCAGCCTAGAGAGAGCTCTGAATGTCCCCGTCACTCTCTGTCATTATCTGTAAGAGCAGCATGGAGTGAGCTGTGAATGTTCCTGACACTCTCTGTCCCTCTCAGATAGAGCAGCATGGAGTGAGCTGTGAATGTTCCTGACAATCTCTGCCCCTCTCAGTAAGAGCAGCCAGGAGTGAGCTGTGAATGTCCCATCACTCTCTGTCCCTCTCAGTAAGAGCAGCATGGAGTGAGCTCTGAATGTGCTTGTCACTCTCTGTCCCTCTCAGTAAGAGCAGCCTGGAGTGAGATGTGAATGTTCCTGACAATCTCTGTCCCTCTCTGTAAGAGCAGTACGGAGTGAGCTCTGAATGTCCCATCGCTCTCTGTCCCTCTCAGTAAGAGCAGCCTGGAGTGAGCTGTGAATGTCCCTGTCACTCTTTGTCCCTTTGAGTAAGAGCTGCTATGGTGTGAGCTGTGAATGTCCCCGTCACTCTGTCTCTCTCAGTACGAGCAGCATGGAGTGAGATGTGAATGTCCAGTCACTCTCTGTCCCTTTCAGTAAGAGCAGCATGGAGTGAGCTCTGAATGTCCTGTCACTCTCTGTCCCTCTCAGTAAGAGCAGCATGGAGTGAGCTCTGAATGTCCTGTCACTCTCTGTCCTCTCAGTAAGAGCAGCACAGAATGAGCTGTGAATGTCCCCGTCACTCTCTGTCCATATCTGTAAGAGCAGCCTGGAGAGAGCTCTGAATGTCCCCGTCAATCTCTGTCCATATCTGTAAGAGCAGCCTGGAGAGAGCTCTGAATGTCCTGTCACTCTCTGTCCCTCTCAGTAAGAGCAGCCTGGAGTGAGCTCTGAATGTCCCATCACTCTCTGTCCCTCTCAGTAAGAGCAGCCTGGAGTGAGCTGTGAATGTCCCTGTCAGTCTTTGTCCCTCTGACTAAGAGCTGCTATGGTGTGAGCTGTGAATGTCCCCGTCACTCTGTCTCTCTCAGTAAGAGCAGCACAGAATGAGCTGTGAATATCCCCGTCACTCTCTGTCCATATCTGTAAGAGCAGCCTGGAGAGAGCTCTGAATGTCCCCGTCAATCTCTGTCCATATCTGTAAGAGCAGCCTGGAGAGAGCTCTGAATGTCCTGTCACTGTCTGTCCCTCTCAGTAAGAGCAGCCTGGAGTGAGCTCTGAATGTCCCATCACTCTCTGTCCCTCTCAGTAAGAGCAGCCTGGAGTGAGCTGTGAATGTCCCTGTCAGTCTTTGTCCCTCTGACTAAGAGCTGCTATGGAGTGAGATGTGAATGTCCAGTCACTCTCTGTCCCTTTCAGTAAGAGCAGCATGGAGTGAGCTCTGAATGTCCTGTCACTCTCTGTCCCTCTCAGGAAGAGCAGCATGGAGTGAGCTCTGAATGTCCTGTCGCTCTCTGTCCCTCTCAGTAAGAGCAGCATGGAGTGAGCTCTGAATGTCCTGTCACTCTCTGTCCCTCTCAGTAAGAGCAGCACAGAATGAGCTGTGAATGTCCCCGTCACTCTCTGTCCATATCTGTAAGAGCAGCCTGGAGAGAGCTCTGAATGTCCTGTCACTCTCTGTCCCTCTCAGTAAGAGCAGCACAGAATGAGCTGTGAATGTCCTCGTCACTCTCTGTCCATATGTGTAAGAGCAGCCTGGAGAGAGCTCTGAATGTCCCCGTCACTCTCTGTCCCTCTCAGTAAGAGCAGCCTGGAGTGAGCTGTGAATGTCCCCGTCACTCTCTGTCCATATCTGTAAGAGCAGCCTGGAGAGAGCTCTGAATGTCCCCGTCACTCTCTGTCCATATCTGTAAGAGCAGCCTGGAGAGAGCTCTGAATGTCCCGTCACTCTCTGTCCCTCTCAGTAAGAGCAGCCTGGAGTGAGCTCTGAATGTCCCATCACTCTCTGTCCCTCTCAGTAAGAGCAGCCTGGAGTGAGATGTGAATGTCCCTGTCAGTCTTTGTCCCTCTGACTAAGAGCTGCTATGGTGTGAGCTGTGAATGTCCCCGTCACTCTGTCTCTCTCAGTACGAGCAGCATGGAGTGAGATGTGAATGTCCAGTCACTCTCTGTCCCTTTCAGTAAGAGCAGCATGGAGTGAGCTCTGAATGTCCTGTCACTCTCAGTAAGAACAGCATGGAGTGAGCTCTGAATGTCCTGTCACTCTCTGTCCCTCTCAGAAAGAGCAGCATGGAGTGAGCTCTGGATGTCCCCGACACTTTCTGTCCCTCTCAGTAAGAGCAGCCCGGAGTGAGCTCTGAATGTCCTGTCACTCTCTGTCCCTCTCAGTAAGAGCAGCACAGAATGAGCTGTGAATGTCCCCGTCACTCTCTGTCCATATCTGTAAGAGCAGCCTGGAGAGAGCTCTGAATGTCCCCGTCACTCTCTGTCCCTCTCAGTAAGAGCAGCCTGGAGTGAGCTATGAATGTCCCTGTCACTCTCTGTCCATATCTGTAAGAGCAGCATGGAGTGAGCTCTGAATGTCCCTGTCACTCTCTGTCCCTCTCAGATAGAGCAGCCTGGAGAGAGCTCTGAATGTCCCTGTCACTCTCTGTCCATATCTGTAAGAGCAACCTGGAGAGAGCTCTGAATGTACCACTCACTCTCTGTCCCTCTCTGTAAGAGCAGCATGGAGTGAGCTCTGAATGTCCCCGTCACTCTCTGTCCCTCTCAGATAGAGCAGCCTGGAGAGAGCTCTGAATGTCCCCGTCACTCTCTGTCCCTCTCAGTAAGAGCAGCCTGGAGTGAGCTTTGAATGTTCCTGACAATCTCTGTCCCTCTCAGTAAGAGCAGCACAGAGTGAGCTCTGAATGTCCCCGACACTTTCTGTCCCTCTCAGTAAGAGCAGCCCGGAGTGAGCTGTGAATGTCCTGTCACTCTCAGTACGAGCAGCATGGAGTGAGATGTGAATGTCCAGTCACTCTCTGTCCCTCTCAGTAAGAGCAGCATGGAGTGAGCTCTAAATGTCCCCGACACTTTCTGTCCCTCTCAGTAAGAGCAGCCCGGAGTGAGCTCTGAATGTCCTGTCACTCTCTGTCCCTCTCAGTAAGAGCAGCACAGAATGAGCTGTGAATGTCCCCGTCACTCTCTGTCCCTGTCAGTAAGAGCAGCCTGGAGTGAGCTGCGAATGTTCCTGACAATCTCTGTCCCTCTCAGTAAGAGCAGCACAGAGTGAGCTCTGAATGTCCCCGACACTTTCTGTCCCTCTCAGTAAGAGCAGCCCGGAGTGAGCTGTGAATGTCCTGTCACTCTGTCTCTCTCAGTACGAGCAGCATGGAGTGAGATGTGAATGTCCAGTCTCTCTCTGTCCCTCTCAGTAAGAGCAGCATGGAGTGAGCTCTGAATGTCCCCGACACTATCTGTGCCTCTCAGTAAGAGCAGCCCGGAGTGACCTCTGAATGTCCTGTCACTCTCTGTCCCTCTCAGTAAGAGCAGCACAGAATGAGCTGTGAATGTCCCCGTCACTCTCTGTGCCTGTCAGTAAGAGCAGCCTGGAGTGAGCTGTGAATGTCCCCGTCACTCTCTGTCCATATCTGCAAGAGCAGCATGGAGTGAGCTCTGAATGTACCCGTCACTCTCTGTCCCTCTCAGTAATAGCAGCATGGAGTGAGCTCTGAATGTCCTGTCACTCTCTGTCCCTCTCAGTAAGAGCAGCCTGGAGTGAGCTGTGAATGTCCCTGTCAGTCTTTGTCCCTCTGACTAAGAGCTGCTATGGTGTGAGCTGTGAATGTCCCCGTCACTCTGTCTCTCTCAGTAAGAGCAGCACAGAATGAGCTGTGAATATCCCCGTCACTCTCTGTCCATATCTGTAAGAGCAGCCTGGAGAGAGCTCTGAATGTCCCCGTCAATCTCTGTCCATATCTGTAAGAGCAGCCTGGAGAGAGATCTGAATGTCCTGTCACTCTCTGTCCCTCTCAGTAAGAGCAGCCTGGAGTGAGCTCTGAATGTCCCATCACTCTCTGTCCCTCTCAGTAAGAGCAGCCTGGAGTGAGCTGTGAATGTCCCTGTCAGTCTTTGTCCCTCTGACTAAGAGCTGCTATGGAGTGAGATGTGAATGTCCAGTCACTCTCTGTCCCTTTCAGTAAGAGCAGCATGGAGTGAGCTCTGAATGTCCTGTCACTCTCTGTCCCTCTCAGGAAGAGCAGCATGGAGTGAGCTCTGAATGTCCTGTCGCTCTCTGTCCCTCTCAGTAAGAGCAGCATGGAGTGAGCTCTGAATGTCCTGTCACTCTCTGTCCCTCTCAGTAAGAGCAGCACAGAATGAGCTGTGAATGTCCCCGTCACTCTCTGTCCATATCTGTAAGAGCAGCCTGGAGAGAGCTCTGAATGTCCTGTCACTCTCTGTCCCTCTCAGTAAGAGCAGCACAGAATGAGCTGTGAATGTCCCCGTCACTCTCTGTCCATATGTGTAAGAGCAGCCTGGAGAGAGCTCTGAATGTCCCCGTCACTCTCTGTCCCTCTCAGTAAGAGCAGCCTGGAGTGAGCTGTGAATGTCCCCGTCACTCTCTGTCCATATCTGTAAGAGCAGCCTGGAGAGAGCTCTGAATGTCCCCGTCACTCTCTGTCCATATCTGTAAGAGCAGCCTGGAGAGAGCTCTGAATGTCCCGTCACTCTCTGTCCCTCTCAGTAAGAGCAGACTGGAGTGAGCTCTGAATGTCCCATCACTCTCTGTCCCTCTCATTAAGAGCAGCCTGGAGTGAGCTGTGAATGTCCCTGTCAGTCTTTGTCCCTCTGACTAAGAGCTGCTATGGTGTGAGCTGTGAATGTCCCCGTCACTCTGTCTCTCTCAGTACGAGCAGCATGGAGTGAGATGTGAATGTCCAGTCACTCTCTGTCCCTTTCAGTAAGAGCAGCATGGAGTGAGCTCTGAATGTCCTGTCACTCTCAGTAAGAACAGCATGGAGTGAGCTCTGAATGTCCTGTCACTCTCTGTCCCTCTCAGTAAGAGCAGCAGGGAGTGAGCTCTGGATGTCCCCGACACTTTCTGTCCCTCTCAGTAAGAGCAGCCCGGAGTGAGCTCTGAATGTCCTGTCACTCTCTGTCCCTCTCAGTAAGAGCAGCACAGAATGAGCTGTGAATGTCCCCGTCACTCTCTGTCCATATCTGTAAGAGCAGCCTGGAGAGAGCTCTGAATGTCCCCGTCACTCTCTGTCCCTCTCAGTAAGAGCAGCCTGGAGTGAGCTATGAATGTCCCTGTCACTCTCTGTCCATATCTGTAAGAGCAGCATGGAGTGAGCTCTGAATGTCCCCGTCACTCTCTGTCCCTCTCAGATAGAGCATCCTGGAGAGAGCTCTGAATGTCCCTGTCACTCTCTGTCCATATCTGTAAGAGCAACCTGGAGAGAGCTCTGAATGTACCCGTCACTCTCTGTCCCTCTCTGTAAGAGCAGCATGGAGTGAGCTCTGAATGTCCCCGTCACTCTCTGTCCCTCTCAGATAGAGCAGCCTGGAGAGAGCTCTGAATGTCCCTGTCACTCTCTGTCCCTCTCAGTAAGAGCAGCCTGGAGTGAGCTTTGAATGTTCCTGACAATCTCTGTCCCTCTCAGTAAGAGCAGCACAGAGTGAGCTCTGAATGTCCCCGACACTTTCTGTCCCTCTCAGTAAGAGCAGCCCGGAGTGAACTGTGAATGTCCTGTCACTCTCAGTACGAGCAGCATGGAGTGTGATGTGAATGTCCAGTCACTCTCTGTCCCTCTCAGTAAGAGCAGCATGGAGTGAGCTCTGAATGTCCCCGACACTTTCTGTCCCTCTCAGTAAGAGCAGCCCGGAGTGAGCTCTGAATGTCCTGTCACTCTCTGTCCCTCTCAGTAAGAGCAGCACAGAATGAGCTGTGAATGTCCCCGTCACTCTCTGTCCCTGTCAGTAAGAGCAGCCTGGAGTGAGCTGTGAATGTTCCTGACAATCTCTGTCTCTCTCAGTAAGAGCAGCACAGAGTGAGCTCTGAATGTCCCCGACACTTTCTGTCCCTCTCAGTAAGAGCAGCCCGGAGTGAGCTGTGAATGTCCTGTCACTCTGTCTCTCTCAGTACGAGCAGCATGGAGTGAGATGTGAATGTCCAGTCTCTCTCTGTCCCTCTCAGTAAGAGCAGCATGGAGTGAGCTCTGAATGTCCCCGACACTATCTGTGCCTCTCAGTAAGAGCAGCCCGGAGTGACCTCTGAATGTCCTGTCACTCTCTGTCCCTCTCAGTAAGAGCAGCACAGAATGAGCTGTGAATGTCCCCGTCACTCTCTGTGCCTGTCAGTAAGAGCAGCCTGGAATGAGCTGTGAATGTCCCCGTCACTCTCTGTCCATATCTGCAAGAGCAGCATGGAGTGAGCTCTGAATGTACCCGTCACTCTCTGTCCCTCTCAGTAATAGCAGCATGGAGTGAGCTCTGAATGTCCTGTCACTCTCTGTCCCTCTCAGTCAGAGCAGCATGGAGTGAGCTGTGAATGTTCCTGACAATCTCTGTCCCTCTCAGTAAGAGCAGCATGGAGTGAGATGTGAATGTTCTGTCACTCTCTGTCCCTCTCAGTAAGAGCAGCACAGAATGAGCTGTGAATGTCCCCGTCACTCTCTGTCCATATCTGTAAGAGCAGCCTGGAGAGAGCTCTGAATGTCCTGTCACTCTCTGTCCCTCTCAGTAAGAGCAGCACAGAATGAGCTGTGAATGTCCCCGTCACTCTCTGTCCATATCTGTAAGAGCAGCCTGGAGAGAGCTCTGAATGTCCCCGTCACTCTCTGTCCCTCTCAGTAAGAGCAGCCTGGAGTGAGCTGTGAATGTCCCCGTCACTCTCTGTCCATATCTGTGAGAGCAGCCTGGAGAGAGCTCTGAATGTCCCCGTCACTCTCTGTCCATATCTGTAAGAGCAGCCTGGAGAGAGCTCTGAATGTCCCGTCACTCTCTGTCCCTCTCAGTAAGAGCAGCCTGGAGTGAGCTGTGAATGTTCCTGACAATCTCTGTCCCTCTCAGTAAGAGCAGCATGGAGTGAGATGTGAATGTTCCTGACAATTTCTGTCCCTCTCTGTAAGAGCAGCACGGAGTGAGCTCTGAATGTCCCATCACTCTCTGTCCCTCTCAGTAAGAGCAGTCTGGAGTGAGCTGTGAATGTCCCTGTCAGTGTTTGTCCCTCTGACTAAGAGCTGCTATGGTGTGAGCTGTGAATGTCCCCGTCACTCTGTCTCTCTCAGTACGAGCAGCATGGAGTGAGATGTGAATGTCCAGTCACTCTCTGTCCCTTTCAGTAAGAGCAGCATGGAGTGAGCTCTGAATGTCCTGTCACTCTCAGTAAGAACAGCATGGAGTGAGCTCTGAATGTCCTGTCACTCTCTGTCCCTCTCAGTAAGAGCAGCATGGAGTGAGCTCTGGATGTCCCCGTCACTCTCTGTCCATATCTGTAAGAGCAGCCTGGAGAGAGCTCTGAATGTCCCGTCACTCTCTGTCCCTCTCAGTAAGAGCAGACTGGAGTGAGCTCTGAATGTCCCATCACTCTCTGTCCCTCTCAGTAAGAGCAGCCTGGAGTGAGCTGTGAATGTCCCTGTCAGTCTTTGTCCCTCTGACTAAGAGCTGCTATGGTGTGAGCTGTGAATGTCCCCGTCACTCTGTCTCTCTCAGTACGAGCAGCATGGAGTGAGATGTGAATGTCCAGTCACTCTCTGTCCCTTTCAGTAAGAGCAGCATGGAGTGAGCTCTGAATGTCCTGTCACTCTCAGTAAGAACAGCATGGAGTGAGCTCTGAATGTCCTGTCACTCTCTGTCCCTCTCAGTAAGAGCAGCAGGGAGTGAGCTCTGGATGTCCCCGACACTTTCTGTCCCTCTCAGTAAGAGCAGCCCGGAGTGATCTCTGAATGTCCTGTCACTCTCTGTCCCTCTCAGTAAGAGCAGCACAGAATGAGCTGTGAATGTCCCCGTCACTCTCTGTCCATATCTGTAAGAGCAGCCTGGAGAGAGCTCTGAATGTCCCCGTCACTCTCTGTCCCTCTCAGTAAGAGCAGCCTGGAGTGAGCTATGAATGTCCCTGTCACTCTCTGTCCATATCTGTAAGAGCAGCATGGAGTGAGCTCTGAATGTCCCCGTCACTCTCTGTCCCTCTCAGATAGAGCAGCCTGGAGAGAGCTCTGAATGTCCCTGTCACTCTCTGTCCATATCTGTAAGAGCAACCTGGAGAGAGCTCTGAATGTACCCGTCACTCTCTGTCCCTCTCTGTAAGAGCAGCATGGAGTGAGCTCTGAATGTCCCCGTCACTCTCTGTCCCTCTCAGATAGAGCAGCCTGGAGAGAGCTCTGAATGTCCCCGTCACTCTCTGTCCCTCTCAGTAAGAGCAGCCTGGAGTGAGCTTTGAATGTTCCTGACAATCTCTGTCCCTCTCAGTAAGAGCAGCACAGAGTGAGCTCTGAATGTCCCCGACACTTTCTGTCCCTCTCAGTAAGAGCAGCCCGGAGTGAACTGTGAATGTCCTGTCACTCTCAGTACGAGCAGCATGGAGTGAGATGTGAATGTCCAGTCACTCTCTGTCCCTCTCAGTAAGAGCAGCATGGAGTGAGCTCTGAATGTCCCCGACACTTTCTGTCCCTCTCAGTAAGAGCAGCCCGGAGTGAGCTCTGAATGTCCTGTCACTCTCTGTCCCTCTCAGTAAGAGCAGCACAGAATGAGCTGTGAATGTCCCCGTCACTCTCTGTCCATATCTGTAAGAGCAGCCTGGAGAGAGCTCTGAATGTCCTGTCACTCTCTGTCGCTCTCAGTAAGAGCAGCACAGAATGAGCTGTGAATGTCCCCGTCACTCTCTGTCCATATCTGTAAGAGCAGCCTGGAGAGAGCTCTGAATGTCCCTGTCACTCTCTGTCCCTCTCAGTAAGAGCAGCCTGGAGTGAGCTGTGAATGTCCCCGTCACTCTCTGTCCATATCTGTAAGAGCAGCCTGGAGAGAGCTCTGAATGTCCCCGTCACTCTCTGTCCATATCTGTAAGAGCAGCCTGGAGAGAGCTCTGAATGTCCCGTCACTCTCTGTCCCTCTCAGTAAGAGCAGCCTGGAGTGAGCTGTGAATGTTCCTGACAATCTCTGTCCCTCTCAGTAAGAGCAGCATGGAGTGAGATGTGAATGTTCCTGACAATTTCTGTCCCTCTCTGTAAGAGCAGCACGGAGTGAGCTCTGAATGTCCCATCACTCTCTGTCCCTCTCAGTAAGAGCAGTCTGGAGTGAGCTGTGAATGTCCCTGTCAGTCTTTGTCCCTCTGACTAAGAGCTGCTATGGTGTGAGCTGTGAATGTCCCCGTCACTCTGTCTCTCTCAGTACGAGCAGCATGGAGTGAGATGTGAATGTCCAGTCACTCTCTGTCCCTTTCAGTAAGAGCAGCATGGAGTGAGCTCTGAATGTCCTGTCACTCTCAGTAAGAACAGCATGGAGTGAGCTCTGAATGTCCTGTCACTCTCTGTCCCTCTCAGTAAGAGCAGCATGGAGTGAGCTCTGGAAGTCCCCGACACTTTCTGTCCCTCTCAGTAAGAGCAGCCCGGAGTGAACTGTGAATGTCCTGTCACTCTCAGTACGAGCAGCATGGAGTGAGATGTGAATGTCCAGTCACTCTCTGTCCCTCTCAGTAAGAGCAGCATGGAGTGAGCTCTGAATGTCCCCGACACTTTCTGTCCCTCTCAGTAAGAGCAGCCCGGAGTGAGCTCTGAATGTCCTGTCACTCTCTGTCCCTCTCAGTAAGAGCAGCACAGAATGAGCTGTGAATGTCCCCGTCACTCTCTGTCCATATCTGTAAGAGCAGCCTGGAGAGAGCTCTGAATGTCCTGTCACTCTCTGTCGCTCTCAGTAAGAGCAGCACAGAATGAGCTGTGAATGTCCCCGTCACTCTCTGTCCATATCTGTAAGAGCAGCCTGGAGAGAGCTCTGAATGTCCCCGTCACTCTCTGTCCCTCTCAGTAAGAGCAGCCTGGAGTGAGCTGTGAATGTCCCCGTCACTCTCTGTCCATATCTGTAAGAGCAGCCTGGAGAGAGCTCTGAATGTCCCCGTCACTCTCTGTCCATATCTGTAAGAGCAGCCTGGAGAGAGCTCTGAATGTCCCGTCACTCTCTGTCCCTCTCAGTAAGAGCAGCCTGGAGTGAGCTGTGAATGTTCCTGACAATCTCTGTCCCTCTCAGTAAGAGCAGCATGGAGTGAGATGTGAATGTTCCTGACAATTTCTGTCCCTCTCTGTAAGAGCAGCACGGAGTGAGCTCTGAATGTCCCATCACTCTCTGTCCCTCTCAGTAAGAGCAGTCTGGAGTGAGCTGTGAATGTCCCTGTCAGTCTTTGTCCCTCTGACTAAGAGCTGCTATGGTGTGAGCTGTGAATGTCCCCGTCACTCTGTCTCTCTCAGTAGGAGCAGCATGGAGTGAGATGTGAATGTCCAGTCACTCTCTGTCCCTTTCAGTAAGAGCAGCATGGAGTGAGCTCTGAATGTCCTGTCACTCTCAGTAAGAACAGCATGGAGTGAGCTCTGAATGTCCTGTCACTCTCTGTCCCTCTCAGTAAGAGCAGCATGGAGTGAGCTCTGGAAGTCCCCGACACTTTCTGTCCCTCTCAGTAAGAGCAGCCCGGAGTGAGCTCTGAATGTCCTGTCACTCTCTGTCCCTCTCAGTAAGAGAACAGCACAGAATGAGCTGTGACTGTCCCCGTCACCCTCTGTCCATATCTGTAAGAGCAGCATGGAGTGAGCTCTGAATGTCCCCGTCACTCTCTGTCCCTCTCAGATAGAGCAGCCTGGAGAGAGCTCTGAATGTCCCTGTCACTCTCTGTCCATATCTGTAAGAGCAACCTGGAGAGAGCTCTGAATGTACCCGTCACTCTCTGTCCCTCTCTGTAAGAGCAGCACGGAGTGAGCTCTGAATGTCCCCGTCACTCTCTGTCCCTCTCAGATAGAGCAGCCTGGAGAGAGCTCTGAATGTCCCCGTCACTCTCTGTCCATATCTGTAAGAGCAGCCTGGAGTGAGCTTTGAATGTTCCTGACAATCTCTGTCCCTCTCATTAAGAGCAGCACAGAGTGAGCTCTGAATGTCCCCGACACTTTCTGTCCCTCTCAGTAAGAGCAGCCCGGAGTGAGCTCTGAATGTCCTGTCACTCTCTGTCCCTCTCAGTAAGAGCAGCACAGAATGAGCTGTGAATGTCCCCGTCACTCTCTGTCCCTGTCAGTAAGAGCAGCCTGGAGTGAGCTGTGAATGTTCCTGACAATCTCTGTCCCTCTCAGTAAGAGCAGCACAGAGTGAGCTCTGAATTTCCCCGACACTTTCTGTCCCTCTCAGTAAGAGCAGCCCGGAGTGAGCTGTGAATGTCCTGTCACTCTCTGTCCCTCTCAGTAAGAGCAGCATGGAGTGAGCTCTGAATGTCCCCGACACTATCTGTCCCTCTCAGTAAGAGCAGCCTGGAGTGACCTCTGAATGTCCTGTCACTCTCTGTCCCTCTCAGTAAGAGCAGCACAGAATGAGCTGTGAATGTCCCCGTCACTCTCTGTCCCTGTCAGTAAGAGCAGCCTGGAGTGAGCTGTGAATGTCCCCGTCACTCTCTGTCCATATCTGCAAGAGCAGTATGGAGTGAGCGCTGAATGTACCCATGACTCTCTGTCCCTCTCAGTAATAGCAGCCTGGAGTTAGCTCTGAATGTGCTTGTCACTCTCTGTCCCTCTCAGTCAGAGCAGCATGGAGTAAGCTGTGAATGTCCCCGTCACTCTCTGTCCCTCTCAGTAATAGCATCCTGGAGTGAGCTCTGAATGTACCCGATATTCTCTGTCCCTCTCAGTAAGAGCAGCCAGGAGTGAGCTGTGAATGTCCCCATCACTCTCTGTCCCTCTCAGAAACAGTTGCATGGAGTGAGCTCTGAATGTCCCGTCCCTCTCTGTTCCTCTCAGTAGGAGCAGCCTGGAGTGAGCTCTGAATGTCCCCGTCACTCTCTGTCCCTCTCAGTAATAGCATCCTGGAGTGAGCTCTGAATGTACCCGACATTCTCTGTCCCTCTCAGTAAGAGCAGCCTGGAGTGAGCAGTGAATGTCCCTGTCACTCTCTGTCCCTCTCAGAAACAGTTGCATGGAGTGAGCTCTGAATGTCCCCGTCCCTCTCAGTAGGAGCAGCATGGAGTGAGCTCTTAATGTCCCCGTCACTCTCTGTCCCTCTCAGAAACAGTTGCCTGGAGTGAGCTCTGAATGTCTCCTTCCCTCTCTGTCCCTCTCAGTAAGAGCAGCCTGGAGTGAGCTCTGAATGTCTCCTTCCCTCTCTGTCCCTCTCAGTAAGAGCAGCCTGGAGTGAGCTCTGAATGTCCCCGTCCCTCTCAGTAGGAGCAGCCTGGAGTGAGCTCTGAATGTCCCTGTCTCTCTCTGTCCCTCTCAGTAGGAGCAGCCTGGAGTGAGCTCTGAATGTCCCCGTCTCTCTCTGTCCCTCTCAGTAGGAGCAGCCTGGAGTGAGCTCTGAATGTCCCCGTCTCTCTCTGTCCCTCTCAGTAGGAGCAGCCTGGAGTGAGCTCTGAATGTCCCCGTCTCTCTCTGTCCCTCTCAGTAGGAGCAGCCTGGACTGAGCTCTGAATGTCCCCGTCTCTCTCTGTCCCTCTCAGTAAGAGCAGCCTGGAGTGAGCTCTGAATGCCCCGTCCCTCTCTGTCCCTCTCAGTAGGAGCAGCCTGGAGTGAGCTCTGAATGCCCCGTCCCTCTCTGTCCCTCTCAGTAGGAGCAGCCTGGAGTGAGCTCTGAATGCCCCGTCCCTCTCTGTCCCTCTCAGTAGGAGCAGCCTGGAGTGAGCTCTGAATGTCCCCGTCTCTCTCTGTCCCTCTCAGTAGGAGCAGCCTGGAGTGAGCTCTGAATGTCCCCGTCTCTCTCTGTCCCTCTCAGTAGGAGCAGCCTGGAGTGAGCTCTGAATGCCCCGTCCCTCTCTGTCCCTCTCAGTAAGAGCAGCCTGGAGTGAGCTCTGAATGCCCCGTCCCTCTCTGTCCCTCTCAGTAAGAGCAGCCTGGACTGAGCTCTGAATGCCCCGTCCCTCTCTGTCCCTCTCAGTAGGAGCAGCATGGAGTGAGCTCTGAATGTCCCCGTCTCTCTCTGTCCCTCTCAGTAGGAGCAGCCTGGAGTGAGCTCCTAATGTCCCCGTCTCTCTCTGTCCCTCTCAGTAGGAGCAGCCTGGAGTGAGCTCCTAATGTCCCCGTCCCTCTCTGTCCCTCTCAGTAAGAGCTGCTATGGAGTGAGCTGTGAATGTCCTGTCACTCTCTGTCCCTCTCAGTAAGAGCAGCCTGGAGTGAGCTCTGAATGCCCCGTCCCTCTCTGTCCCTCTCAGTAGGAGCAGCCTGGAGTGAGCTCTGAATGCCCCATCCCTCTCTGTCCCTCTCAGTAAGAGCAGCCTGGAGTGAGCTCTGAATGCCCGTCCCTCTCTGTCCCTCTCAGTAAGAGCAGCCTGGAGTGAGCTCTGAATGCCCCGTCCCTCTCTGTCCCTCTCAGTAGGAGCAGCATGGAGTGAGCTCTGAATGTCCCCGTCTCTCTCTGTCCCTCTCAGTAGGAGCAGCATGGAGTGAGCTCTGAATGTCCCCGTCTCTCTCTGTCCCTCTCAGTAGGAGCAGCCTGGAGTGAGCTCCTAATGTCCCCGTCTCTCTCTGTCCCTCTCAGTAGGAGCAGCCTGGAGTGAGCTCCTAATGTCCCCGTCCCTCTCTGTCCCTCTCAGTAAGAGCTGCTATGGAGTGAGCTGTGAATGTCCTGTCACTCTCTGTCCCTCTCAGTAAGAGCAGCCTGGAGTGAGCTCTGAATGCCCCGTCCCTCTCTGTCCCTCTCAGTAGGAGCAGCCTGGAGTGAGCTCTGAATGTCCCCGTCTCTCTCTGTCCCTCTCAGTAGGAGCAGCCTGGAGTGAGCTCCTAATGACCCCGTCCCTCTCTGTCCCTCTCAGTAAGAGCAGCCAGGAGTGAGCTCTGAATGTCCCCGTCTCTCTCTGACCCTCTCAGTAGGAGCAGCATGGAGTGAGCTCCTAATGTCCCCGTCCCTCTCTGTCCCTCTCAGTAGGAGCAGCATGGAGTGAGCTCTGAATGTCCCCGTCCGTCTCAGTAGGAGCAGCCTGGAGTGAGCTCTGACTGTCCCCGTCCCTCTCAGTAGGAGCAGCCTGGAGTGAGCTCTGAATGTCCCCGTCCCTCTCAGTAGGAGCAGCCTGGAGTGAGCTCTGAATGTCCCCGTCTCTCTCTGTCCCTCTCAGTAGGAGCAGCCTGGAGTGAGCTCTGAATGTCCCCGTCTCTCTCTGTCCCTCTCAGTAGGAGCAGCCTGGAGTGAGCTCCTAATGTCCCCTTGCTTCTCTGGGAGATTGGTTTGTATAGGGAGAGTCTCTGACTATAGTGACCCAGTGGGTGAAAATCGATGAGTTGAAAATCCACCCCAAGCGACTGCCAGTGGTTTAGTCCATGTGCATTCATTCCTCCCATCACCGTTGGGTGTTCCATAATATATGTATGCTGACATGAGACCTGGCAGGCAGCAAGCTGTCAATCCATACTTAAAAGATAGTACTGGGCAGAGGTGGTACTCCTCTCACATTTGGGGTAGATTTTAGTATGTTGGGGGATTCACAGCTCCCACCTCAGTCCTCGAGCTCTTTGACAGTTGTAGATTCCCAGTTCTCCTGCTTCACAAAATGTGTTTACGTGAATTGTTGTATGAGGGTCAAATCAATATGATTAAACAACGCAAAGAAAGTATTTTGCACATTCAACTTTTTTTTATCTTCTCTACATATGTATTTCCCTGGCCAGAAACCTCCTTTCCCAACACCCCCACTAAGAATGGGGGCGTTGCCTTTTCTTTCTTTTTCTGTAAAGGCATTTATCAAAGGTTTCAGAAGGAGATAGAAAGTATAGCGCCATGATGCTGTAACATTAAACAATTCTTACAAATATTAAACATAATATAAGGAAAGTTGAATTTACTCATTGACAGCAACACCCACCATCTCGTTGTCTTCTCCTTCGTTGAGCAGGGCGTTGCTCCTTTTGATGTTTCTCTGTTTCCCCATTCCCGTGAGCTGGGCTCTGTGCCCCTTCTCCCAGCAGGTCAGCAGGAGGTCTGCACAGCTGCTAAGCCTGCTGCCAGGGTGAGGTGATGGTGTGCCCCTTCTCCCAGCAGGTCAGCAGGAGGTCTGCACAGCTGCTAAGCCTGCTGCCAGGGTGAGGTGATGGTGTGCCTCCTTCTCCCAGCAGGTCAGCAGGAGGTCTGCACAGCTGCTAAGCCTGCTGCCAGGGTGAGGTGATGGTGTGCCTCCTTCTCCCAGCAGGTCAGCAGGAGGTCTGCACAGCTGCTAAGCCTGCTGCCAGGGTGAGGTGATGGTGTGCCCCTTCTCACAGCAGGTCGTCTGCACAGCTGCTAAGCCTGCTGCCAGGGTGAGGTGATGGTGTGCCCCTTCTCCCAGCAGGAGGTCTGCACAGCTGCTAAGCCTGCTGCCAGGGTGAGGTGATGGTGTGCCCCTTCTCCCAGCAGGTCAGCAGGAGGTCTGCACAGCTGCTAAGCCTGCTGCCAGGGTGAGGTGATGGTGTGCCCCTTCTCCCAGCAGGTCAGCAGGAGGTCTGCACAGCTGCTAAGCCTGCTGCCAGGGTGAGGTGATGGTGTGCCTCCTTCTCCCAGCAGGTCAGCAGGAGGTCTGCACAGCTGCTAAGCCTGCTGCCAGGGTGAGGTGATGGTGTGCCTCCTTCTCCCAGCAGGTCAGCAGGAGGTCTGCACAGCTGCTAAGCCTGCTGCCAGGGTGAGGTGATGGTGTGCCTCCTTCTCCCAGCAGGTCAGCAGGAGGTCTGCACAGCTGCTAAGCCTGCTGCCAGGGTGAGGTGATGGTGTGCCCCTTCTCACAGCAGGTCGTCTGCACAGCTGCTAAGCCTGCTGCCAGGGTGAGGTGATGGTGTGCCCCTTCTCCCAGCAGGTCAGCAGGAGGTCTGCACAGTTGCTAAGCCTGCTGCCAGGGTGAGGTGATGGTGTGCCTCCTTCTCCCAGCAGGTCAGCAGGAGGTCTGCATAGCTGCTAAGCCTGCTGCCAGGGTGAGGTGATGGTGTGCCTCCTTTGCCGCAGCAGGTTGCTGTTGATGTTGAGACACACCTCTCACCTCTCACTGACTGGAGATCAGTCACGCACCTTCCTGCTTTTAATCCTGAACGTGTATTTTCTGTGAGTACACTGTCTGTGTGCTGCCTGGGGGATTTAGACTCTGTCAATACACTGTGCTAGTAACTAGTATTTGCATTTTTTTGTTGTTGTTGTAGTTTTATATAGCGCGAACTTGACCCAAAGGTATCGGGTATCAGAGCGCTTTACATGAGCACCAGTTTCGTTACAGCCGGACACATTCATTTTTGTTAAGCACAGGAGATTAAGTGATTTGCCCAGAATCACAGGATGTTGAGCGTCATTGCCGAGACTCGAACCTGGTTCCCCAGATTTGAGATCCACCGCCCTAGCCGATAGGCTACATCCTCTTCCCAGTTGCTCTAAGGAGCTAAGACATTCAAACAGCATTTGTTCATGCATGTATTGCCTGTGATATCTCATTAATGGTGCAATGGCGGTGGTAATGGTAGTGCTAGTTGTGATAATGGTGGTAATAATTGTAGCAATGGTAATAATGTTAAAAGTGTTGGTTACGGTCATAATAGTAGTGGTGTTAGTGGTAATGGTGGTGGTGCTAATGATGGTGGTACTGATGGGAGGAGTAATAGTGTTGAAAATGGTGGTAGTGGTAATGATGGTGGTGGTAGTGGAAGTAATTGTAGTGGCAATGTTGGAAATTTAATGGTGGTTGTAAGAAATTGGGTTACTGGTTGAGGGGTCTGAAACCCTACTCAAACAGGAACCACAATCCTAATCAGGGTGAAGTCACAAACAAACCCCAAATTAACCCGTGCTTAACCCTCTGGTAGCTTGGCACAAAAGCTCTCAGGCTTCACTTAGAGGCAATGCATAAAGTGCAGAACTTTACCAGTAATAAAGTACGAGCACAACACAAGATAAATGCCACAGCAATTTAGAAAAATAGGGTATCATTTATTAAATAATTTAGGAACAAAACAAAAATCCAATCAGTAGAACCAGAGATATGCAATTTTAAAGATTTAAGTGAAAATAGCTCCAAAAATCACAAAGAATCAACTGTGGTTATCTGGTCGTGCCGTACTGGGACAAAGTCACAAGTTAAGCCCGACTGCCATGGAGAGTGGGCTGGCTATGGGGACCTAGTTAAGCCCACTGAACAAAGGTACCTTAAGTCCTGGTTTCAGAGCGTTGAGAGTACCGCATCGAGAATGCGTCATGCACCTTTGATTCCTAGGAGCTGTGAAGCTGCAATGCAAGGTACTGCGTCATCTTTGAAGATGCTGTCGACAAGGGGCTTGTGATGTGAAGAGCTGCGTCGAGATGTGTAGTGCACTGGCTGGTTCCGAAGAATCTGCGGGGCTTGTGATGCAAAGTCCTACGTTGTTGTCAAGGATACCGTTCACGAGGGGCTTGCGATGCTAAGGCCTGTGTCAAGGATGTGTTGCACAGTGGCAGTTCCTGGAAGGCTGCGGGTAAAGATACCAAGTCCCGCACTGGAGAGAAACCATGCATACGTCTAAATGCGAAGTTTAATGAGGTTATGCGTTGCGCAGCAGCTCTGATGCAGAGTTTCTGGTCAGCGATGCATTGCTCTGCGCCTCTGATACGTCGGTTCTGTTGGGACCACAGTTGGGTCTGGTAGAGCACCTTCATGCCCACTTCCAAGGGCCAAGTTTGGGGTGGCACCGCTTGAGATGGTAGGACTTACAGCTGGCAGAATTCAGGTGTTGGTTAGAAGATGGAGGAAGCCTGTTCTGTCTCTGAGGATTCCGATCAGGAGGCCAGCCAACTAGCCCTTGGAGTCACTCTGGTGGTCCTGGTTCCAAGAGGTGAGTCGAATCCTTCACTCAGGCAGGAGGCAGCAGGGCAGGAGAGTGACAGTCCTACTAGCATGAAAGCAGCACAGCAGTCCTTCTTCTGAGTCTTCCACAGGTCCAGATGTATGATGAACAGTTGGGGTGTGATGTCCAATATTTATTCCTGGTGCCCACTTTGAAGTAGAAGAAGCTTCCAGAGGTTTCCACCACCCAGAAGATTCTTGCAATTAACAGCCTTCCTGCCCTGACTCCTTTGTGAGAGTGCTCAGGCAGGGCCTTTGCGATGTGCTAGTGTGGTAGGTGTCTGCTCCTCCCCCTCGTTAACTCAGAGTGGACCACCCTGCTAACATCTAACTTCCCTTTGTCTCACTGTCTGGGAGCAATACACAAAGACCAACTGCCAACTACAGCTAGTCATGTGACCCAGGATACCAGCAGCAGACACCAAATGGTTGGGACAAGAAAATGGCAACTTTCTAAAAGTGGCATTTTCAGATTTGTGATTAAAAATCCAACTTTACCATTAAAGAAGGCTTTTATTTACAATTTTTTAGACATCAAACTCGAGCTCTCTAACGGCTCCCAATTGAAAATTATCGCTTATTAAATGTAATAAGGTAACCCAATGTTATCCTATGGGAGTGGTAGGCCTTGCAGAAGCAAAAACAAATTTAGGTGTTTTTCACTGCCAAGATTTGTAAAACTTAAAAGTACATGTCCCACCTTTTAAATAAATAGTACACTGTCTTCTGGGCTGTGTAGGGCCTACCTTAGGGGTGACCTATATGTATTATAGAGGAAGATTTGGGCCTGTCAAGAGGTTTATCTTGCCAGGTGAAAATGGCAGATTAAAACTGCACACAGAGGCAGCAATGTCAGGCCTGAGACATGTTTGGAAGTGCTACTTAAGTGGGTGGCACAATCAGTGCTGGAGGCCCACCAGTAGCATTTAATTTACAGGTACAGGTGGTACCATTTTTCTAGAGACTTATAAGTGAATTAAATTGTACATTGCGTCTCAGACACTTCTACCATGTTTAGGGGAGAGAGTACATGCACTTTAGCACTGGTCAGCAGTGGTAAAGTGCACAGAGTCCTAAGGCCAGCAAAAACAAGGTTATAAGAAATAGGAGTAGCGAAGGTAAAATGTTTGGAGAAAGACCACCCTAAAGCTGAAAGGTCAACAGTGTTGGAAATTGTAATGGTGGTAATGATGATGGTGGTCATGGTATTAGTTTTAGAAATGGTTGTAGTGGTATTGGTGGTTGAGACAATGGGACAATGGTGGTGGTCCTGATGGTAAGTGTTAATGATGGTAAACGTGGTAGTTATATTGATAAAGGTGGTGTTCTTAATGGTATTGGTGGTGGTGGTGTTAATGGTGGTATTTCTAATGTTATTGGTGATAATGATAGTGGTGGTGATGATGGCAGTAGTCTTGGTGGTGGTAATTGTGGTTGTGCAAATAGTAGAGGAATCCAGTGAGATGGGAGTATCAAAGAACAAACAGAAGCCACCCTCAGCAGAGGAGTAACCAGGACTCCAAGGGAGAAGAGATACCAAGTCATGCACTGTGATCTGTTCACAAACCTCAAGAGGAGCCTCATGGAGCAGCATCAAGGAGACGCCTGGCATGAGGCTGAGAAGAGCAGCAGCTCTATGATCATACACAATCATCTGGCAGGAGCACAATGCAGCAGCATCCCAGAGATGCCAGACACAAGGGGAGAGCGGCTGCTGGCTGTGCACCGTGATGTGTACACAAGCAGACCACACACAGCAGGAGCACAATGAGGCTGCGTCACAGGAACTCATCAGCAACAAAAGTTATCCAGAGGGAAGAATTGCAATCCAAAATGATGTTTTTGATTCAAACACCAGGGCACTTAGAATTAATCACTAAAGGGACAGAAAACCAATGTGAATACGTATTGATGATTTGCTTTGTAATTCAAATAGAGGTAGGCTACACATAAAAAAACAAATAGGCAACATATCAACAAAATATTTATATACAATACAAACACATATTCAAAATCATTGTTGAGTTTTTCAGCAGATCCTATAAAAGAGGAGTATGCTGCCGAAAATTCTATTATTATACTTCAATAGATGACAAAGAGTCAATGTTTTGGTCCTGGGGTTGTTAGCACCTTCATCAGGACTGTGGTGTTAGTCTGGAAAAGTTCTGCTCTCAATGCTGAAAAATACATAAATTCCATAATGCTATGTTATGTCTGTACTTTTATTTTATGCCCAAACATCCAATTGAGTTAAGCAATGCAACACATGTAGATGTAATGTCTGGCCCATACATAATGCACATATCTTATAAACCAAAAAAGTGAGAACAGGTTGCAAATATCTTTCAACATGCCATCTCTTGTATTTAACAAAAGTTAATTCAAATATGCACATCCCACAATTATCCAAAAGGGCCCCAATTCATTGGTGGAATGAATAGCAAATTAATTTCAACAATTCAAAATGCACTTTTATTTAAAAATCAAAATTGAGCCCACGAATTGATCATCTAAATTAGTCAGATTTAATTATAAATGAGTTATCCAGAAATATTCTAATTAATGTGTTATTCATAAAATCTTTCAATCAGTACCTTAAACAATATGGGCCCGATTCCGATCTTGCTAGGAAAACCCTCCGTTTGACTCGGATCCGGAGGGCTTTCCGAGCAAATCGAGCTCCGGGACTCCGAACGACCGATTCCGATGCATCCGTATAGTGACGGACTCGGTTCGGTCGGACTCCCATTGAACTCTATGGGAGCCTGTATACCAACACGTACACAGGCTTCCATAGCAAAAAGGGGTGGGTGTGGAAAAGCGTCCATCCTGTAGTGGGCACCCCATGGTGCCCAACACACTTTGCATGCTTGGATTGGGGGGACCCATGGGTACCCCCTCGGGCCCCGGGTGCAGGGGGGCCTGCTACAGCCCCTCGAAGTCCGATTCGCAAAGCCGTTTTGTCCCGCTGAGACTGAGTCGGTACGGCTATCCGAATCAGTCATTGTACTCGCTCAGTCGGAAGTCGTCCCCATTGCGCTGCATGATTCAGCTCCAAACAAGTCGGACTGACTGATTTGGGTTCGGAACCGATTCGTTCATCACGGACCGCTTCCTCGCATCGTACTTGGTCGTTCGGAATGGGGGACGATTCAGTCTGAAATAGCGGCTCCGAATCGGATTTGCACATTACGGATCACGTTAGGAGCCCTTCCTAACGAGATCGTAATGGGCCCCTATGTGTTAGAGGGCAAAGGGAAACGTGGAATGGATACTCAAAACTCAAATTAGTTTAAAAATCCAATCAATAATCACCACTGGAATAGCACCACATCTTGACAAATATCAATGCCTTTGTTACAGATGATGCAGTGCATGCCCTCCCATCCTCTCACACCCTTCAGACATCCAACAACACAACCTCAATAGATTTACAACAGGGCACACACACTTTGTGCTGGTTTGCACCACTTTGCTTCAATGGGGCATTACTTGGGTGTTAATCTGATGCATTCGAACACGCACCCATACAAAGCCCAATCAACAAAGATAGCAAGATCCGTCTTCGCTTAACAAAATGCCTCCTTGAAGTAGGTGCTAGCAAGGAGAAATTTTTCATTTCTCCAAACATTCCACCCACTCTTTTCAAATGTGCTGCACTGCACAGTACGCGTACAATGTATGGAATGTTTCAGATTTTGTATATGCGAATGATTTTGAACTGGAAACGTGTGCTTCCAGTACATATCCTATGCTAGACAGTGCATTCCCACCTCTGCACCATGGAAGAAAGTTGTGCATGGTGTTAGGCAGCCTTTATAGTGCGCCATCACCGGGGACAACAGCAGCTACAGGGCATTTTAATAAACATAGCTCTACCCTGCTTTCCCCTCTGTGTTCAGTGCAGCCATATTAGTTGTCGCACTCCATTTAATAAAAAATAATAAATCTGCTCCAAGGTTTTTTGAAGCGGCCAGGCCGACCTTCAAGCTCAGCTAGAAAAAAGTGAGCAGCAGAAAAGTGGTGAGTAAAATATGTGTCTGATAATATAGGCGTGTATCATTTTTGAAAGTATTGTGTCTATGTTGTCTGTACCCAATGCATCTTGTCCAATGAATGGGTTGAATGGCTGATTTTCCTTTTTATGTTTTTTTTCTTCAAAATAATTTATGTTTAGTAAGTAACATTTTGTTGACACAATGGAAATTTATTGTGACCTTAATATATTACACGTATTATTTTTCATTTATAATATGCCTATTTAACATTAAACTTAGGATCCGTATATTTCCTCCTTAGCGCTGAGCCATTTTACATTGTTTGGACCAGTTTGCCCCCAAGCCTTCATATCTTTTTTCCATAAAAGTTATTCAGGCCCAAACTATGTCCCTTTTCCCTCATGTTGGGGATTCTAAATGTATCCAGGATTTTTGGATTCCCCTTGAGGGAACCAAGGCAATGTAAGTAAATGTTTGTGTTTTTTGGGGGGAAACATTGGAAAATGAGCTTTGCATGAACGTATGAGCTTTGGATAAACAAAGAGTGCTGTGGGCTAAGATCCCCTTTTCCCATCTTCCGGTAACACTAATAGACACAGTTCTAAAAAAATAATTTTGAGCTGAGGGAACTGGGAACCAGGCCTAGATTCTACAGCAACAACATGAGATGAAATTGTAGACCATTTTATTTCAATATATACCTTATAGAAATCTAAAACATGATACATGATTATACAGTTATATTTAATACAACTTTTTATAAAATATATTACAAAATTTATATAAAAATCTACAAAAACTACCCACAATGGGACAACAAAAGGGAGCCTTACCTTAAACATTGGCTTAGCAAAAAGTAGTCAATTGCTTCACAATGTCACACTTTCATTTATTTGATATTGATAATTCTTTGAAACATATTTGCATCAATTTGTATGAAACATGTGCACTCATCATTTCTTTACTTTGTTCTTCCATTCTTTTCTAGTAACACAGCTAACCAACCAACAACAGAGCCAGACCTGGGTAAAAGGATAAACTACTCAGCTGCAAGGCAGGCATGGGTCCATCTCCTACCAACCAGGAGGAGGAACCAGGCACCAGCAGGGAAAGTGAATCTACTCAGAGATTAACTCACTCAACATAAAAAAAAACTCCTGGCAGAGGCTGGCAGGCACCGTCAGGGTGTGGAAGAAATGGTCACCACCAGATAGAAGGAGGTGTACAATGAAGCTTCTTCTGGCCAGGAAGAAGATCTCTCTGTGGTGCCCCAGAAGCAGGCCGCACCAACATCTGGGCCTGCACTTAACCCCTCCTTAACTCCAGATACACATATATCAATGGGACTCCGGCTGCACTCCCTGCTCTACCAAGAACATCAACAGACAAGGGAAGCATGTGTAGTCCATGGTAGATTGTCAGATTGTTTGCAGAAATGACGACATTATATTGGTTATTTAAGCAATCATGTTTTGAAAAGGTTTATTAAAAATCATCTGATGTTTTAGTCAAAAGAACTTCCTTAAAGAAACATTCCAGCAAAAGATTAATTCTCAAACACCCGCTGGGGAATTGCCTTCAGAGAACATAGTCAAATGAATGATAGCATTGAATTTGTGCACAAGAACAAGCACTAAATTGAGGTTTTTGTGAAATGTGATCTAGCCTTTTGTTGGTGCAGTTATGTGTTACGTTAAAGGCTCTTGGGAACGTGGACACAACACTCCCCAAACTATCCAGTTCTCGAGGTGTTTGTTTCAGCTACTCTGCTGAAATCTACTTGAAGACCTAAGGGAGATTAATTTCAGCTGCTTGGCTTGAAGAGTTCTCACAAGTCTAATGTGAAGATTTTGAACAGAGTTTATTTTTCCATTGGATATATGAGCTAGTAAAGTAAAACAGGAAAATAAACTTTAAAGCTTTTGTTTTCTTTTTGGGCGGAAACCTCTATTTCTACTTTAGGAACTATTTAAATGTAGTCATTTATTGTTAAAACAATTACTGCAACCTGGGACAAGTTCATTTTCCTGTATGTTTATTTTTGAACGTCTGGCAAGTCAGACATATATTGTTGTTGAACTTAGAAATCAATCTTTCAGGAAAAATGTAAATGCAACCATTTGTTGATTTTTTTGAGTTTTATATAGCACGAACTAGACCCAAAGGTGTCAGAGCGCTTTACATGAGCACCGGTTATGTTACACAAGGACACATTCATTTTTTGTTAGGCACGGGGAGATTAAGTGATTCGCCCAGAATCTCAGGGTGTTGAGCGTCCCTGCTGAGATTGAACCCGATTTCCCACCTTCGAGGTGACCGCCCTAGCCTTAGGTCACATCCTCTCCCCTTGCTTCGTTCCTCTGTTTTGAACAATCAAGGGGCATATTAACAAGGGCCATATCGCCGCTTTTCTGGCTTTAAAAGCCAGAAAAGCGGCGAAAATGTCATCGCCCTATCAACAGTGCGGTGCTAACATGCATTAGCGCAGGTTAGCAGCCGTTCTCCACACGCCTAGCCTCGCATCTCTAATGAGATGCAAAGGAGGCGTTCCCAAAGAAAACAACAGGGAAAAAGTCCGTAACCGTACATCGCGGTATTAACAAGCCGTGCCCTGACACCCATAGTGTTATTAAAAGCCGCGCTAACCGCGGTTATCGCCGGTATCTAACGTCTGATAAATTTCAGACTTGTCTATCTGTTCAATGGGAGGTGGATTGAATGGCTGAGTCCACATCTCCCTATCAACAACATTTCCTTTAGCGCCGTCCTGTTGTCGCTGGTTTTCGCACGGTAATGTGGAATATCGCCGTCAATCGCCGGATTTCACATCGCCTGTTAGCCAAGCGTTGTTAATACGCCGCTAACACGGCGATGTGAACCGGCGATAGACGGCGATACTGACAAATGCGATAAACGCGTTCAGCGATTATTATCGCCTTTTGTTGTTGATATGCCCCTTATTTATTTCTAAAACAGAGGGGCATATTATCAAGAACAGCGTTAAAAATTATCGCCGGTTTAGCGGCAGAAAACTGCCGCTAAAGCGGCGATAATGGGCTTGATAATATGCCCTGGAGAATTCCAATAGGAGCCCATGTTCACACCAGAACCTGGGCTTCTATTGGAATTCTCCAGGGCATATTATCAAGCCCATTATCGCCGCTTTAGCGACAGTTTTCTGCCGCTAAACCGGCGATAATTTTAACGCCGTTCTTGATAATATGCCCCAGAGTGTTTACTGGAAAGAAATATATCGTAACAGAGTGCAGGGATCCAAGAAAGTTCAGAAAGCACTAAGATTAGTGCAGAGAGTCTTTGTGTGTATACATTTCACATCCACTACGATAAGCAATCAGTGTATTTCTTTTTCCTTAGGCGTTCACCCCTTGTCCAATGCTACAGTAAGTAACAAGCCACAATATCTCTTCTTATTCCCCTTTTCCCCAAAGGCCTCTTTATTCAAGTTTAGCATTGGGTGAGAGTCTGAAAGGGACAAGGAGCAACATAATTCATTACAAGACCGGAGGTTACCATTATGTATTATTACTTTAATGCCACTCCAAGCGGGACCTGTAAGACCTTACACATCATAAAGTAGACATTCTAGAACAGAACATACATTCCATATAGGTCCATGCACAGAACAATCTGCCTCTTTTAAATGCTGCTCCTCACAGATAAGAACCTTCATTTTCATGTGTCGGATGTTTGCTTGTACTATTTCATGATTATATGAGTGTTGGGTGCAGTTTCCAATTTATGGAAACCCATTCTAGCTGTGCTGTTTTGGGTTAAATGTAGTTTATTATGGATTAGATTTGGAATAAGCCTTTAAGGGGTAACACCATGGCCTATTTCCTGATCTTCTTAGCCCAGTCTAGAGTGCCCGAGGCGCTCTCGGCGCATACCTGCCTCAATGCGAGGTGACCCCTGGAACCGCTCTCTTTCCACAGGGCTAGACTGCCCCTGGCCAATGTGGGCCACGCACTGCGTGTGCTGACAATCCCCAGGTGCCATGCCTCTGACTGCCATGGCCCCCGCAGTGCATGTGCCGGCAGCCGCTGTCCACTGGGGCAGCCGCGGTAGGCTGCATTCACCCGACGCGTTCTTGGGGAAAGATGCGTCGGGTTGGTATTAAAGGAAATCGCTGGGGAATGGCTTTGCTGTCCCAGCGAGCAGTGTGCCACCATCTTTGTTTGAGCTTTGCACAATTCAAATCAGTGAATAGAAGCGGGAGACACTGTAACGTCACTGCGGCAGTTGACAGTTACAGTGTCTCCATGATCAGCTGCTTTTAAGGGTTTACTACTCCTCCTCCCGGCACTGTGTTTAGGCGGCTGCTGATTGCTTTCCACCAATTTTCTTAAAAAAGAAGCTTTTCCCTTATCTCACTGTAGCATCTACCTGCAGGGTATTTTGTGATTATTTTAAAAGTATCCTCCTCCCCACTAGACCAAGATATCAGATCAGGAGACAGAGATCCCTGAGATCTCACATACAAAAATTAATGAGGAGCTGATTAAGAAATTAATACAACATGAGATGCGTACCTGTGTACGTGAGACTCTTGATCAGGTGATGGTTCAAAAAAGATCTATGGGAGCTGATAATAAATTGGACTGCGGGTCCATCTCGGGGGGAGACTCAGATTATGGAGATAAAGGAGGTAAGAGGAGGAAAACAATTCTGCTGGCCCCAGTCCTCCTGCTCCTTGTGGTTCTGCAATAACTTGTCCTGGCCCACCACAAACCATACCAGCCTTTCCTAGTTCTGATGGTCCTTGAGCTTCAGTTCATGCTATCCTTCGAACTTCCTCACCCTGTAATTCCTGCTCTTTCCGGTCATCATTCCCATGTACTCCTCCCCCTGGTCCTCTGGATCCCGGGTCTCCTGTTTCACAGACTCTGGGTCCTGGACCTTTTCATCCCTATCACCCTAATTCTGATCCATCAGTCCTCCAGGTCCCGCTCCTCTGATTCATTTAGTCCCCTGGTTTGTCTGTTCCTAATCCTTCAGCTCCTGGTCCCCTGGTTCATGTAGTCCTGGTCTTGGTACTGGTAATCCTTTGTCTTCTCCTCCTGTATCGGGTCTTCTGATGCTGGCCCCACTGGCATAGATTTTCCATTCCCCCTATTTTTCCAGGTTTTCTGTCCAAGCCCAGTCCTGTCCTATTAATCCTCCTGGTTTGCCTGTTCCACCTTGTTATTTGTTATTAGAGTTTTATATAGTGCGAACTCGACCTGAAGGTATCAGAGTGCTTTACATGAGCACTAGTTGTGTTACAGGCGGGCACATTCATTTTTTGTTGTTGTTTGGCAAGGGGAGATTAAGTGATTTGCCCTGCCGAGACTCGAACAAAGTTCCTCAGCTGCGAGGTCGATGGCTCTAGCCGTTAGGCCACATTCTCTCCTTGTCTTCTCACATCCTGTTCTTGTCTTGTACATCTGCCCCTGGTTTCCTCTGTTATCATGCTCCTAGTAATGGTCCTCCTGGATCTGGTCTTGCTTATGCCTGTGGCACTGGTCCTCCTAGTTCAAATGATTGGAGGCACACTTGCTCATGTAGTCCTTTTTACCCTGGGTTAGCATCCACCCCACCTGAGTCTGACCCTCAAGGATATTCTGATCCTGGTCCCACTGGGCCTTGACTTCGTCTTCCTTTACATTCCTCTTGGTCCTGCTAGCCCTGGTCTTTTCCGGTCATGGTCTCCCCGTCCTCATCGATTTGCTCCTCTCTTTGTTCCTTCTTTCCTTTATTGTCCTGGTACTGATCCTCATTGGTTTGACTACCTGGTTCTAGTACTCCTGGCCCTGGTTGGTGCTCTAAGGCCCTTCTCGTCTTGCTGGTCCAAGGGTATTCTGTTTCTTATTACCCTGGGGCTTCTGCTGCTTCAGGCCTTCTCTCATTCCACATCCCCCGGTCCCCTTGTTCTCACCCTAGTCTCGGAACCCCTAGCTCTGTTATTCCTTCTCTTTTTGTTGCTGGTCTCCACTGGCCTTGGTAACCCTTGCCCTTGTAGATTGGTCTCCCTGGTCTTGTTTCTTCTTGTCTTGGTCCTTGTGCTCGTGTCATCCTAGCCCTTCTGACTGTTCACTTCCTTGGTCCTATTCTCCCTCTGGTCATCATCCTCCTATTACCGGTCCTACACCTTCCTTCCCCAAGCAACCTCCACAATTACTTTAGCCAAGTACAGCCTCTAAGCCCGTCACTCAGAATGGTATATTTTTTTCTTCCAGATGTCTTTTGCTGACACAACACTGTCAAGGACAGATATGCGGGCCCAGGAGAGAAAGGACCATGCCCACTTAAAACACTTATGTTAAAAACAAAACTGCAATTCCCATACGTGCTAACAGACCTGCCCGAGGCAGGAGACTCCCAATTTTTAAGGCCAAAAGGGCTTTAATGTGGGCATCTTCTGCTTAAAATCTCCTTCGTATTTTATGGAAGTCAATGCAGTAAATCAATTCCACCAGTTCGGTTTTTCAAAATCTTCCTCTTACCAGGTTAAACATTTTGACACATATGCATACCCAAGATACATTCGGCAGGCGACTAAAATGACAGTGTGGGCCACTCTTGACATGGGACCTTTGCCTGAAACTCACTCTATTGGGTGAATAGTATGAAAAAATGTGTTTATTCAGCTGGCAGTTGAGAGAATTGATACTCCTCCTGTGAATTACCCAGATGTATTTCTTACCTGTCTCCTGCGTTCTCTTCTCCTGTTCCACAGAAGCCCCATTACTGTGTCACACTCAATTTACCTCTTGCAAGTGTGCCAAAGCATTGTGCCCCCAAGCATCAAATGAGTGCTGAAAGTGCCCCTCCTTTGGTGTCCCAGGTACAACCTATATCTCTGCACTCTCTGTTTGCTGCTGCTTGTGGATTACTGCTGTGTTGCCAGAACTGAAATTCTAAGCAAGCACAACCCCCTTAACAATAAATCCAAAACAAGGACAATGTCTTTCATAAGAAACCCAAAATGAGTCCAGCCCTAAAAAAACATAAAAATGGAGATCAATAACATTTAAAAAAACAATGTAATCTCATTTTTGAAGAAAATATTCATGTACCACGCTTCAAGACCATACACATTATTCTTTGCAAACAGCCAAATACCCCTAGAACACAGCACCACATATATATGTGCCATATCCTCACGCTCCTGAAACAGAAGTTTGATTTCTACATTTCTAATTTTAATATTATATTAACATAAATAATGTTTTCTCCTAGATGTCTGGGATACAACCGACATTATCGGATTGGATCGGATCTGGAAGAGTCTGGGGTTGATGGTGGCCAAACGTAACCTTGCACGACTGTGGAGGGCGGAGCTAGCAATGTGCTTGAGTGATTGATTGGAAGTGAGACCTGGATTGGTGCATGCTGGCGGAAATAGTTGTCTATGAAAGTAGGGGCTGTCTGAATAAATGGACTAAAATATGGGAAAGATGAAGTTCCTATTGAGGTGAAATATGCTCTACCATCGTAGGTACCAGTCATGATGGTTTATGCTTCGGGCATCCAAATCTTGCTGAAGTCCGGTGAATTGATGGAAGGAGGACGGGGAGAATGTGGTTTCTTGGAGAAAGACGACAGATGGTCACTCTATGCATGGGTTTCAATGCCACACTGCGTAATGTTTATGATCATTGCTCTTTTGTTTGGCTTACTTTTTTATCTGTACTCAACTTAGATTAATTCATGCACTTACAAACATTTGTACATTTGTATATTTACACATTCAAATGCTTCATACATGTTGCATCCCCATTACATGATGGCCGCCAACCTAACATTGTTTTGAGCCTCTTTTTTCTTCATATCTGTCTAAATAAAGACCTCCTTCACAACACTTATCAGGCCACTGGTCAGCTAGTAAATAATCTCAACTATTTAGCCTCTGGCCGGATAAAAAGTAAAGTTTCAGAAAATTACTAGTCCGCTGGCGAAATATGCACTATTTGTGCGGCAGGCAGGTAAATGGCCACTTCCTCCATTTTTATATTGTTTTAGCATAAATTTACAATTGTAAACAGACTTTAGCTTGACTTTCCTGATGTGATTTTATCATTTGTCCATTCCATTCCAAGTTAAATTTTCCCCTCAAAATGAAGTTACTATGTGATTTTATTTTGCTCAATATCAAGCAACTGTCCTCAAACGTTAACTTTAAGCACAAAATATATTAAAAAAAATACTGATATAAAAGAAACTCCTTAAATGTACTGTTGATCTTTATTGAATAAATATGAATGTACTAATATCCACTTATATTACAATAAAGTGAAATGTGTAGTTACAAAGATGTTATAGAATTCCATCATGCATAATGCTAGTATACACTGTACATGGCAACATAGACACTAAAGATTTACACACGTTCATGTTAGGTATTTTAAAGCTTTATTTAAAGTGGTGCTCACAGTCAAGAATGGTACAAATAAGGATTTCAGAATGGTGATTACAATAGTACATTTAAATATGTGTTTGAGGGGGTGAGGTGTTGTGAGATAAATATAGTTAATTGTGAATTGGTTGTATTGCCCCCTGGGGTGTGTCATCCAAATCTCCAGCTACTCAATACTTGTTGCGTTTGAGGTTGTGCATGTGTTTGTGGTTGATGTTGTAGTTGATGTTGTAGTTGTGGTAGATGCTGAGGTGGTGGGTTTATGGGTGGTGCAGTGGTATTCCTATCCGGTTTTATAGGTATTGTATGCCTGCCAGGTTTTTGAGGTGTCTCAGTTGGGTCCTGTGCATGGTACAGGTTGGTAAAGAATGCATGATCAAAGCATGGATATATCTGTGATAATCATTTCCAGCAAGACTACCATTCTAGCTTCAGATCACACGGCACCATGGAGACTGCTATCTTACAAATTGTAGACGATGCCCTCCTGACCATAGAGAAGGATAACCCCTGCCTCCTGATATTGTTGCACCTCTAAGCACCTTTGAGACAGTCGACCATCTCACCCTCATACATACTCTGGAATCTTGAATGGGATTCACCAACAGCATCACTGACTGGTTCTCCTCCTATCTTTCTAACTGACCCCAGTTTGTTCAAATGTGCACATTCAGGTCTGAAAAAATCTCTAGCACTGGCAGAGTTCCATAGGGTTCCTTGCTGTGTCCGGTCATCTTTAACCTCTACATGGAGGTGCTTGGTGCTCTACTTACAGACACCAGCATCAGGATTCACCAATATACAGCTCTACATTAACTCTACATAAATCTCTCCTCTGCTTCAGACATCCAGTGCCTCAAACACCGCCTGCAGTTTCATCCAGACCTGGATATTCAATGCCTACCTGGAGCTTAACCCAACCAAGACAGAATTACATACATACATACATACATACATACATACATATATACATATTGTGCAGTCCCACTCATGGGCCCATGTAGCTCTCAGTAAATCAAGGCCCTAATATCTTACCCCAGTGTACTTCGGAATTTAAATTGGATTTGTATTGCTATTATATCTCCTTAAAGCAGTTCTTTGTAAGACTTGTGGGCTGTGTTTATGATTCTGAAGGTGCTTTGTGAAGACAAACACCAAGAACTGAATAAAATAGAAACTATTGTGGAACTACATGAGATTTCTGAATTATTGTTATTTATGTTTGGTGCCTTTCATAAACGTAATTACTTATTGGTGAGATTTAACCCTGAGAGAGCCAAGCAGGCCAACTAAAATCCATTGATGCCTTCCTTGTATAACACCAATTTCTTGAGAGCACGCTTGCTCTGCTGGTCATGGAAGTGGAGGTATGGCATACTGTCATCCATGGGAATCACTCAGACAAAGGATGCAGTCTCACCCACCAGAAGCCAAGCAGCTTTGGACAAGATCCAATACATGGATCTGATAAAAATGCAGACATGCTTAGGCAGCATTCATTAAATGGCTTTCGTCCTTGCTCTACAGCCCTACAGACTGCTTGTCAGACGTACATGCCCAAGACATCGTGCACTCATCGAGGTTATCTCAGGACTTCCCTACCTCACTGTTGCACAGCACGCTGGGACTTCCGAACCAATATGTATACCTCTGCCTTATTGTGTGACTCCTGCATTAAAACTGTTCTAAAGCGCTCCGATACCCTCAGGTCTGGCCAGCGCTATATAAAACTCCTTAATAAATAAATAAATAAATAATACATGTCTCCAGGGCATGCATGGCTGAAGGTTGTCTATTTTGAGGGCTGTAGAATGGCTTAAACTTTGCAACGTCAAAATAAGACTGGTGAAAAGTGATCTGTACTGTTCGGAAGAGAGTGGGTTGAGAAGAGAGATAGGATGACTCCCTGAGTCTTCCCAGTTCTGATAACACAAAATATTAGGTAGCTGGTGGAGGTTTACATCTTCATTGGCATAAGGCTCCAAAATAAGTTTCCCAAAAGTGAGTGCAACTCCACACCATTGTTCGAAGACATCATTGCATATATGACATGTGTATAACAGCAAATATTTAGAACTTCACCCTGAGTCTAGTTACCTCACAAATGTTTCCAACTTTTTTTGGTTGGAGGTTGTACATTCAATTAGTTTCTGGTTACCTTGCCTGTGAATGGTTTTCAGATGATCACAAGGATGGTTTGGTTGAACTTCAGGGTAATCTTATCATGAGTTCTGATATCCTTTCAAACACCGAAAACATGAAGGGCCTCATTGATAGACAAATCTCAGTTTTCTAAATAGTGTATTAATGCAATCTTTCTTATGTCTCACTATGTATGAACTAAGACGACTTTGAATTTTTAAAGCTACCCTTCAGTGATAACAAGATCTCTTCTGACTGACAAATTTCCTTTCCTCCTCAATCCACTGTGTCATAATTGCAGAGTCCCCTTTCATAATGAACTTTTGCTACACTTTCATACAGAACATGTTCACTATGACTCAACCATTGCAGGAGCTGGTAAAATCCAAAAACCCTGTCAATTATCGGGTGCCCATGAGAGAAATTTTAATGTAATTACTGATAATGTGGTGTAATAAAGATGTTATTTACACTGGCAAAACCCAGCTTGATGGGGTTGGGATCTATGCTGATTCACTCAAGATGTTCTCAAGTATTTCAGTACAGCCTGTCCTACACAAAAGCCACGCCCCTACGTCTACTGAAAAAGCTACACAAGTTGAGAGGGCAGCCCATAATGTGATTTCCATCTCTACACCAATGGATGGTACTCCCAGTAGTATCTCAACGCAAGGCATTTTTCCCATCTTCAACTGGTCTTTTCCCCACATAATTACCAGAATTACAAAGTTATTTATGCAGCTGCAACTTTGGAGTCCCATGCCACCCACCAATGGAATATCAAATGTGTTTCTCCAGTTCCACCACAGGAAAACATTGCTTTGTAAAGCTACGTAGGTGAAGCAAGTTGAGTTGAGTTTCGCTGCTACCTCTGGAGCTTTAGAGGACGAGGACCAACCTACCAAGCCGATCCAACAATGGTTTGTGGCAGCTGGGCCAAATATTCAGGTTGCTCCTGAACTGTGTTTTTCTGCAGCAGTAAATCCGATTCAGCTGGGCCTCTCAAAGAAGGTCCTGCAAGACTCCAGCCATGACCTTAAGAGCTCTGTCTCCCACACAGCTGCATTCAGAGCTTGATGGCCAAAGGCCCTGAAGTCATCATGCTATGACAGACGTCTACTGTCCAGCAGCCCACCTGCATTCTTCTCTGTCTTCAGTGGCCAGTCCAGCCCTGCATGTCGACAAGAATGGATGATGAGGTGTACTCTGAACCAGAATTCAGCTACCTCAAAATTGAAATATCTTTTGGAAGAGTCTACCACTCATTATGGCTACTGGAATGTGAGCGTGCAGAGCCATATTTGTATGAGGCTGTTCATCCCCACGTCATCAGAGGCTAATAATACCAATTTTCCATTACCTAAACAGTACCGTGATGGAAAATAGTTAGACCAGCCTGGGTGGAGTCTCCATGGTGCACTGGGGTCCTCACAAAAATTCTAACATGTGCCGATACACTGGGGAGAGAAATTCCATCCATAGTGTTGGCACATAATGATGCCCATTTTGCCCAGCAGAGATACTTCATTCCAGACAGACAATGGACCGCTAGTTGGGAATTGTAGGGCTGAAAGGGAATTTTCACAAAATGGAACATTTTCCTGTCAGCACAGGAAGGAGAGGATTTATTAGCAAATGGTACTGGAAATGGGTTCAGGACTCCTCCCCACACCACCATTGTATAACTATCAACCACCCGGATACCCAACAGCTCCACCACCTTGGTATCCTGACTATCATGGACCACCGCCTCTATTCCCCTTCTACCAACACCAACAACCCCCTCCTTTTTGGCGATAGGAAGTAGTGGGTGCCACCAAGGGTCCCGCATAACTGGTCAGGACCCAAATGCGGCCACTGGCTCTCTTGTCAGACCGCATCAGGATTTGCATGACATCCCATTGAGGGATGCGGATTCTATCCTGGGATTTGTTTTATCGACCATTAGCCTGAACCATCTACTATGACCAGTGTGCCTTGAAAAAGCCTTGGCTAGCATGCCCTGGGCGAAACACGTGTCGGCTGTTTATGTTCTTACATGCATTCTCAGAAAATACTAAATAAAAATGAGAAGATTGTAATAAGCGTTTACTTTCTTCGTGTGCATTTTAATGACAGACCATGTCAACTCATGTCTCTGTGACACCAACTTGAATTTTGGGATTTTTCTTAAACCCGGAGATTGAAGTGATCTTTTTGAAGGCACAAAACCTATCCACTTGATGAACACCCCTCCTTTTTGGAACAGAGGCAGGGGCAGAGGAAGAGGAAGGAGAAGCAACGATCAGAAGCAGGTCCAATGGTCGGACCCCAGGAACCAACGCCTAACCAGGAGCCAAACGAAGAAAAGTTAGTCGTAAACCTATCACGGAGAGTACTTACAGACATTGAGGGAGCAGTCTTGCAGAAAGGGCTCGGTTTTGTCCCCACCCCAAAGGAAGACCATTTCAAACTCACAGGAGAATTGCACACCTTCTTCAGAAAGCTTAGATTGCGCTCATTTTTTCGCAACAAAGACAACGATCGGGATAGTACCACACCAACCAACTCGAGTCTCAGAAATCCATCTAAATTCACACCTACCGCAGCTGTCACACCCAGTGAAATCTTGAGCTTTGAGAAGGCCATCCTGCGAGACATCAACCAGATCCAACCTAGGACCACCTTCAACAACCTACCAGCCAGGGAGCGGAGAGCCATCAAGGACCTTAATGACGACCCTGACATTACCATAAAACCAGCTGACAAGGGCGGCGCCATCGTCATCCTCAACAGCGACGGCTACAATAATGAATGCCAAAAACAACTTGCCAATATCAAATACTATAAAAAACTGGACATGGACCCCACAGAGACGCTTACCACGTGTATAGGCATCTAAGTCAATGAGGCACTAACAAATGGATGGATTACACAAAATGATGCAGATTTGTTTGTGAGGACCCCACCAACCACTCCCTACTTCTACACCTTACCCAAGATCCATAAGAATGTCGTATCACCACCCGGCAGGCCTATCGTGTCTGGTTTTAACTCACTTTTGGAACCCCTCAGCCAATACTGTGATCACTTTTTACAACCTTTGGTCTAGAAAACTCCATCATTCTTGAAAGACACAAAAGAAACTCTCTGTCTCATTGACAACCTCCCGGAACCACAACTTGTTACTTTGGATGTAGAGGCCCTATATACGAACATCCCGCAGGAAGCCACCATCAGGGTCATTGAAGAAATCCTGAGGGCAACTGCAACCATGGCACCCTTACCCGTCGACTTCATTATGGAGTGCACAGAACTGGCCTTGAAGAACAATTTTTTCAAATTTCAGAAACAAATCTATCACCAGATCCATGGAACATGCATGGGTAGCACCTTTGCGCCAAGCCTGGCATGCTTGTACATGGCGCATTTTGAGGCATCTCATATATTAACGGAGACTAATCCCTTCTTCAAGGAGATCAAGGAATGGAAACGTTACATAGATGACATTTTGGTGTTCTGGACAGGAACGGAAGAACGATGCACTGAGTCCATGAATGGATCAACCATCGTGACCCTTTTCTGAAGTTCACTTTATCGACTTCACCGAATACCTTTCTTGGATCTACTTATCAAACTAGACAACGGCAACCTCACCACCAAGACGCATAAAAAAAACACCGACCGTAATAGCCTTTTGCCATTCAGCAGCCACCATCCCAAGGCACTCAGGGAAAATCTTCCCTATGGACAATTTCTCAGATTGAGAAGAAATTGTAGCACGATCCGTGATTATGAGCTCCAAGCTGAGAAACTCAGTGAGAATCTGCAAAAGAAAAATTACCCCAGACAAACAATCAGGAACGCAAGGAAAAGAGCACGCAAAAACCATCGCGATGCCCTTCTGGAAACCCACACGATTCCACAGGAAGACATCGTTACCTGCGTAACCACCTTCATCCCGACTTCCAACAAAGTAAAGAACATAGTGCTGAAACACTGGCACATCATCAACACGGGGGACCTAAACTTGGAACGCCCCAGATTCGCCTTCAAGCGCACCCAGAACCTGAAAGACCTACTAGTACATACTGGACCCCAAATCAAACAGTCCATTGAACAGACAACTCTATGGGGCCTCCCATCGGTGAAAGGTGTGCACCCTGACCACCCACACCAAGGAACTCCAGCTAGGTGACGTAAAATGGACACAACGCAAACATACGAACTGTAACACTAAGAATTGCGTGTACCTCATCAGGTGCCCTTGTAACCTCCTCTATGTAGGCATGACCACTAAACAGGGTAGAATCAGGATCAATGAGCATAGAAGTAACATACGCTGCGGCCGCAGCACCTCGAAAATGAGCACTCATTTCAGAGAACAAAAACATGCTACAGAACAACTTCAATGGACCATCCTGGAAACCAACCCCCTGTGGAACACCTCTACACTGTTCCGTAAAGAACAGAGATGGGTATTCAAATTATGTTCCAGTACACGGGGTCTCAATGACGAGATCCCCTGGACAGAACTTCAGATATGATTTTTGAGTTTCAATGCCATACTCACAAAAAGGTTTTACCGCCCTATCCTTTTCTATATTTATGCCTCATGTAAGACAATTGTCAAACTCATATGACCAGATGGCCTCAAAAATGCCATCAACACAACATTGTGACAATTTTCGGGTATAACCATGCCGATTATCCACCACCTTTCGGCGCTTAATTCCTTTCCCATTCCACCTGCACATCCATTGTACCGTTCAAAAACAGTGGACATGGTCCATACATACTTTTAGTACAGGACCAATGCCGTTTCCATAATTAATCACAAAAGGGTTTAACCACACTATCCTTTTCTATAGTTATACTTCATGAAAAACAAATGTCAAAACCCATATGACCGGATGGCCATACAACCACCCGAAAATACCACCAACACGACATTGTGACATTTATTGAGGACAACCATGCCGATAATCGACCATCTATCGGCACTACTTTCTTCCTTTCTCCCATTCCATCTACACATTGACTGAACAGTTCGATAACGGTATGCATGGCCCATGTATACCCTGTAGTTCAGGACCAATGCTGTCTCTGTAATTAACATTTGTGACTCTACTCCTTTTAAACACAACTTGTCACACACTACTCCCTATAGTGTGATCTTTACCACTCTAAGGTGGCGCCCGCGCATGCGTAGCCAGATCCTAGGCACGCTTGCAGAGTCACGCGCACGCCTACACGTGACCCGGACGTTGCTAGCAGCCGACACGCCCCCACGCCGGTCACCTCACCGCTACAAGAAACAGTGGCGACCACACAGTAGCCTTCACGGAGACGGCGTGAGGTCGGATTGGTGAGCAGGCCTCCTTAACCTATGAGAACTGAAAGTAATAAGGCGTTTCCTTGTATTGATTTCCTGGCGGCCATCACGTACGGCCGTACCTTTTGGTTTTCCTTAAGAAAAGCTACTTTTGCCTAACATTATGACTCCTCAAACAGACCTCGAGGACACCCACAGCTGCATCTCATGGGGACTTTTTCCCGTGAAATTTGGGTAAGCGTACTAATTGCAGTATATGTGCTATACCTACACAGTGACCTGAGGTTTGCCATCAATGGTTTAACCTAGTATAGTTTTATGTGTTTTTGCACCGTATTCTGTACTACCTTACTACCATGGCGGCTTTACAGCGATACTAATGATAATATATGTTTGTTTGTCAATGCCACAAATTGGATACCGTGCCATGGGCTAAACATATTTTCACGTTTGCCTTATTGTTCGTTCATCCTTTTGTTGCTATATCTCCATAGCCCACATAGAATCACTTACTGTAACATATCAGTAGTTTACAAGATACCACGACCACTTGGTTCACCAATGGGGGACCCAGGCCCCTTTTAAGGTACCCTATCAGTAGGGTTCAGATGTATTGACTCTGCCTCTCTCTGTTTTTGTCGTTCCTGAATACTATTCCTTCATTCTAGTGGCACTAGATTAATTGTTACAGGCCACTACACTTTCCTATCACTCACTGCACTCTCTCTGGCCCTGAAGAAGCGCGTGGGTTCTCCTCCTGAGACCAATCATTGCGTGAAATATGTCGACCGCTAAACATGCCCATTAGGGGTATGCTGTATGTTTAGATACCGAGGGCCATTATCTCCCTCAAGCAACACAACCTTCTGGTTTTTTACCGATGGCAGAGGGGCCCCTTTCTCAATAAATCTACTAGTTACCCCTCCAGACATCTTTTAACCTCACGTTAGGACACCACTGCTGCTCACACCCTCACGCACCCATACAGCTTTATCTTAAAAAGATCTCCAATAAAGTGACCCTTCGGGGGGCCCGTAGGGCATTGCAGCGCCGGCCCGACGAGGAGCATTGCCCAATGATGAAGCATGACATCCTTCGGGGTGTGTGAGGGCACCAAGATCAGGACACACTGTCCCCACCCATTACAGTATTAGAACAACCGTAGTTTTCATTCTCTACTTCTCTTTCATAGGAACAGTGACTCTCGTGGGATGTAAGTCTAGTTTTCAGGAGCACGAGTATCTGGACCTTTAATTAGCTCCTTGTCCCCCCTTCCCTTTTTGTTGTGACTGGAAATGGGTACCTATTCTAGACAATGGTGCAGCTCAGTAAAATCAAAAGTCACAGTGGACTGATATAAACCTCAAAACACTTACAGGCAAAGGTAAAGAATACATTTTTCGACTGAAGCTAGATTTTATGCTGCTGTGCTTTAGCCTCTAACAAACCCAAACGATACAGCTCAAAATTTATGTTCTACTGGGTAGTGTAAGAAATTGGAGTATTAGTTTAGGGGGTAGGAACCCACCTCAAATAATAGTCACAAAACATGTCAGGGTGTACCACTGAAGCCACTAAATAAACCTGTGCTTAACCCTCTGGTAGCATGGCACAAAGCAGCCAGGCTTAAGTTTGAGGCAATAGTCAAAGTATGTACGCAGCACTCAAACAGTTATAATGTGAAAACACAACACAGGAAAAATCCCAAAACGATTTAGAAAAATAGAGACTATTTTAACAACAAACATCCAATAAGTAAAACTGGAAATATGAATTTTTAAAGTTTAGTGCTAACCCTGGTTATCTGGTCGTGCTAGACCGGCACAAAGTAAAAACTTAAGGCCAACCACGATGGATCGCCAGTCAGATACAGGGACCAGGTTGGTCCCGGTAAAGGTTTACATCAGGGCTGCATACGTTTTTGAGGAAAAATGGTCAGCAATGAGTAGACAGCAGAGCAAGCTGTATCCGAAGCGAGGCTCGACAACGGTGGACTGCTGAACAGAGGAGTCCCTGTGCTGTTGGAAAAAAGGGGGGAAAGCTGAGAGGGGAAACGTCTAAGGGCATGCACGGGAAGGTCTCAACTTCGAGTGGATTAAGCTCTGCATCGGTCCTGATAAAGCCTTCTACTTTCAGACTAAGAAACTTTCTGGAAATCAGATCTCCTTCAGTGGGACAAACCTGCAAGCTGAGGCCGACTGGCGAGTCAACGTCAATGGCTGTGGCTTCGATGGCGATCCCAGTCTCCGTCAGTTCTCTAGGAAGAAAATTGGCAAAAAGTTCCTAAGTCCCACTACTTACAGTTTGAGGACAGGACAGGGGATGTGCACTCTAACACCAGCTAAGGGTCAACCTGGGGGGCACCACTTAGGGGTTAAAACTCACTCCTGCTGAGGCCAGAAGCAGGGTCCAGGGCAGGTCCAGTCGGAACTGGTCATCTATGCAGTTACAGGGACAAAATCTTCTGGAAGGTTGTTGTGCACCTGTAGTTCTTGCAGGCGGTCAGACAACTGATCCTTGGAGTCAAGTGTGGGATCCTGGGTTCAAGGCAGGCAGGTTCAGTCTTACTTTAGGATTCAGTTGGCAGGTTAGTGTTTCTTCTCATTCTTCATAGGTCCAGGAGTGTTCTAATGAGAGTTCTTAGGGGTCTACCTTTATTGTAAGTGCCAGTCTGCAGGTGGATGGCAAGCCTTTGTCCACCCCCTATACCAGTTCTGGTCCATTCCTCCCCTCCCTCTGGGTTTGGAGCCAACCTGACCAGAGAGACAAAAGGGAGGCAGTCTTAGGTGAGGTCTTCATATGCCAGTGGCATGGTGGGCATCATTTAAAGCTAAGGAAGGGTCTGGGCACTGCCTGGGGCCATCCTCTCAATGGAGTCCTTTGTCCACTGCCTGGGAGCAGTACACATCTCACCATAGGGAGCCACCAGTGGTCAGGTGACAGCTGGACACTGGCAGGAAAGTCTATTGGTTTTTGGTAGGAAAATGGTAACTTTCTAAAAGGGTAATTTCCAAAATAATAATGTAAACTCCGACTTGAGCAATAGGTTGGATTTTAAATTTCTATTAAACGTATTCTTTGAAGTATTTTTCTAGCTATTCGCAAACTGAAATTAGCGCTTATTTAATATTATAGTGTAAACCAGTGTTAACCTATGGGAGAGCCAGACTTGCCGCACATGTAAAGCATTAAATATACATACCCTACTCTTTAAATACCATGCACCCTGCCCTATGTGCATGTAGGGCCTGCCTTATGGGTAACTTATAAGTATTAAAAAGGAAGATTTCAGTCTGGCAAAAGTGCTACTGTAGTGAGCGGAACAAGGAGCTCTGTAGTCTACGGGTCGCCTTTAATTTATGGGCTCTGGGTACATATAGTATCATATACTAGGGGCTTATAAGTAAATTTAATGTGGTAATCAGGTGGATACCAATTTTACCATGTGTAACAGGGAGAGCACAAGCACTTTACCACTGGTTAGCAGGGGTAAAGTAAGCAGAGTTCTACAGCCAAGAAATTTAGGGCCATATGTATGAAAAACGCGTTTTGCGATTCTCAAATTGCGATTTTTAGGGAATCGCAATTAGAGAATCGCAAAACGCAATGTATGTAGGATTTGCAAAATATTTTGCGAATCTTACATATTCCTTATTTGCGAATCGCAAATAGAGATTCGCAAATAAGGAATACCTTCCCATTCATTCCTATGAGCTAGAAGGCCCATAGGAATGAATGGGAAGACATTCTCAATTTGCGATTCCCAATTAGAGAATCGCAAATTGAGAATGCAATTTCAAGGTGGCAAGGGTGTCAATAGGACACCCTGTTGCACCCCTGAAATAAGCATGTGTGCACATGTGGCGCACATACATGCCCTAAGGGCATGTATGTCCGCTACATGGCACTTTGAAAAATGCTAAAAAGTGCATTTTTCAAAGAAATCGCAAATTACCACCAACCTGAAGTTGGTGGTAATTTGCGATTCCTTAAGCCAAAATCGCACAACTTGGGTGCTTCCTACATTGCATTTAAGGAATCGCAATTTGCGATTCCTTAAATGCATTCGCAAAATAGGGAATCACAAATTTTGCGATTCCTTATTTTGCGAGTGGGTTTTTGTGTGCTACATTGCACACTGCCTAAATTGCGATCGCAAACGCGGAAATTCTGCGAATTTCAGCGTTTGCGATCGCAATTTGGCTTCATACATATGGCCCATAGTGTTCAATAAAAAGGCAAATAATCCCACGTGACCCTGTAGGAAAGGAAAATGACCTACAGGTAGAGTTCAGCAATGCCTGTTGCATATTCATGGATCTGCCAATCAATGTGTAATTTAAAGCTCTGGTTGCTTAGTCTGTTCATTTTAGTTTTTAATTGGTTTAAAACTAATTGTCTGAAGGTTTTCTGAGGTTTTTTTAACTGAAGATTTTAAAATGCTGAAATGAATGTTGTTTTGCTTCTCTGAAATGACGGAACAAAGGTTAATTTTATGATCAAAACTTAGTCATTGCCATAGGGGAGCGGAAAACGTCTACCAGTGTTTGGCGTGTGCTATAAAGTAGAACACAAACACATCCCTGTGCTTGTGACCTGCATATTCAATCCAACATCACTTAGAGGCATTTTCAGGCATAGGCCCGCCTATCACCTGTTCATAAGACCGCACGGTAAGCTACCGCTGGAAAGCCTTTTTAAAAGAAATGAACATTAGCAGAGGTCAAGAAGAAATCTGGGACCAGATTTACAAAGAGTTTGTGTTGGGTTTGCGTTACTTTTTTAAACGCAACCTGACGTCTTCTGCATGGATTTACAAACCAGCGCAAATCACGATTTGTTCAGGTTTGTAACCAAGATTAATGTAACACAGTGCAATGATCTGCCTTGCAATACTTTGTGTCAAAGGGATGTTCCATGTGTGGCACGCGGGTGTTCCCAGGCACCACTCATGGGCTCTGATGCAAATTACTACCTGTAAAGATCTGTAGACAGGACTTAGCACCAGACTGTTTCCATTTCTCTTTGTTTTTGCTCTTTGCATGTGTGCTGTACTCTGCATACTCCCACTCACACACTGCAACTTTACGTGCTGTCAGCGGCTGCTGGCGCAGGTAAGCGCGGTAGGGCGGGGTAGGGGGGAGTCAAGAGACGACGGAATAGGTCAAATTAAATAAATAAATAAAACCTATTCCGTCGTCTGTTGACTCCCCCCCACCCCGCCCCGCTCCGCTCCATCGCCCCACTGCGCTTACCTGCACCGGCCGCGACTGCATGCTGTGCTGCGATGCATGAACTCTTTGTAAATATGCCCCTTGTAATCTGACAGACTGTGCTTCACTTGTTGAAAAAACTGTTATTTCTGTTTATTTACAGGTTTTTTCTGTCTGTTTTCTCTGTTATGTTCCCACATATTTCCTTTTATCCTTCCCCCCTTTATCTGCAGGGATTATTCAATATGATAATTGAATGTATTTCTTTACTAACAAATGATAAAGATATGGTTGATTTTAAAATTGCTTTATAATTGTGGTGTCCAAAGGACAGCAATGCCAAACTATTCACTGGAAGGGTGAGGAACCCAAGACACAATGCCTTACTCTACAGAGGTCTTCTCTAACATCCCTGCCCAGTGGACTTCACAGAGGAAAAACAGTAAACTCTTTACAAGGATCTGTATTTCACTTGTAGAGTGGAGCAAACTAAACACAACATCCTAGGGGCATTCTGTGCACAATATGTAAAAGAAATAGTGTTGGCGGCCAAAGTTCTGCTCAGATGCCCGCAGCCAGTGCAATTAAACGTCACTGCACCAAATGCCTAAGCTGGTAGTGTTAATCAACTTAATGCCTTGTTAAGATACTACCAAACACCCCCTGACCTCTTATCTCACTCTTGCAGGTTCTTGCATTTTCCATTTGTGATGGTTTTTCAGTCTTTTTCTTCCTCCGTTTTTCAGATTTGTGTGTTTTTCCCTCTTCCGCTCAGGAAGTATCTGATGCAGGAAAACAAGTGCCGGTCCCCAAAAATAAGTGTTGGGGCCCCCCACCAGCAACCACCTGACTAAATTAAGCACTGGGGACTTCTTTATCTGTCTCCATACATTTGCGGTCTAAGCTCAAGGTCCATTGTCAGCTCAATGCTGCGAACGACTGAGGGGGATACACTGGGGTCCATTAGCTTGTAACAAAGCGAAAGAGAAAAATGCACCAGACCTAATAAAATATGCACATTTTTTTCTGTACCCGTCCTCTACCAAATGTTTGGTTGTCAGATGCCATCGCACACTACACTCCTTTGTACCATTGTACCAGGGTTTGTGCATTCTTTAAAGCAGAGATTTTTTTTTTTTTACAATCCTTTAAGACATTTCCTACTTTGTGATTGTGGTATACAATGCAGCACACTTGCAAATTTGGAAAAATAAGAAGAAATAAAAACTTTGCCCTCCTTACGATTGCATCGCGGAGATGTAGGGTTTTAGTTCAGATGACTGTCTACCAATGTAAGTAGGAAGTGACTCGCGCCACCCATGGAATGCCCTCTTGATACACCCATGGAATGCCCTCTTGATACACCCATGGAATGCCCTCTTGATACACCCATGGAATGCCCTCTTGATACACCCATGGAATGCCCTCTTGATACACCCATGGAATACCCTCTTGTTACACCCATGGAATGCCCTCTTGATACACCCATGGAATGCCCTCTTGATACACCCATGGAATGCCCTCTTGATACACCCATGGAATGCCCTCTTGATACAAATAGGCACAACTTTGCATCACCTTAGGGAACTTACCAAAGCACATTCTTTTTGGGGGGCTATAAGTCGTTCTTCATCCCAGCAGAAGGTTTGATATACAGAAGAGCTAAAGGGGGTTTAACTATATTTGTTGCCCTTGAGCTGTGTGGGTCAGTGAAGCAATTGAATTGGAACTCTACAGTGGCACAGGGTGTGAAGCTGATGATAGGCAGAACGAAGCGGCTCACAATAATTAACTTTTATAGTGCCAAAAATAGAAATTTGAGTTCAACAAGTTTGAAGGAGCTAGCCGGTCTCTTAGATCTGTTACAAGGGGATGATCTATCATTGGGAAATCTTATTTTGTCAGGGGATTTTAATTGCCATTTATGTTCAGATATTGGAAAAAGTACTAGGGCCACCTCTTCATGTATGACAGTAGAAGAATGGCACATGGAGCACTCTGTAGACGGCCATGAATTAAATGCTCTTTTAAACACCTATGACCTAATGTTTACCTTACAAAATGCAGTAATGCCTCCCAATAGTCTCTGTCCTCCGACCTATAAAGGAAAGGGGTGTGCGACCACCATTGATTTTATTTTTGTGTCATCAGCACTGGCTCACTTCATATCGTTCTTTAGGACCATCGAAAGCCCCTTTAGCGATCATAACCCTTTGATTCTGGGGATGTGGGCACAGGGGCCGAAGCCAACTCAAAGTAGCAGAACAGCAGGGATATTAAGGCCAACTGACCAGGGGAGGCTCGTGCGGTGGTCACGGGTGGATAGCAACGTTTTTTATTCTTCCCTTTTTAAAGAGAGACAACAGGAGATTCTGAAGTGCCTGGATAGCTCACCATCAGAGGATGAGGTACTTAGATCCTTTGATGTCATAGCAAAGGCAGTGAGAGCTCTTTTAATTGTACCAGTGGTCACTGCCCACTCGGATAGCCCAAGGTGGTTCGACAGGGAGTGACTCCGCGCAATAGACCTATAGTAGCCAGATGCCGCACTAACTATAAAAAAGCATTAAAGAACCGGAGGACTACATTACAAAAACAGGCTTGGGATGAACTGGTGGAGGCTAGTGCATTAAAAGATAGTTCCCTATTCTGGAAAGTCTTTAATAGACCTTGTTTCTCGGAACCTGACAAACCAACCATATGCCATCATATGACACAGGACTAATGGAAGAATGACTTCCAGGCAGTTTACAACTATGGGGAGGGAGGTTACTGTAATAATGCCTGTGAGCCCCTCCCATGTGATTCCCATATTAATTTTCAGTTAGAAGAGGTAAAAACAGGTATAAAGGGACTGACAAATAATAAGGCTCCGGGCCCGGACGGGATCCCCCCTGACCTGTTTAGAAGCAACATTGAGGTGTGGGCCCCAATTCTAACCAGGGTTCTGAATGCGGCAGTGTTAACTGACATGCCCCAGTCTTGGTCTACTGCCACTATCGTTCCTATATATAAGAAGGGGGATAAGGATAACCCCAATTGTTACTGACCCATATCGCTGATAGACTCGACGTTGAGGTTATGGGACGGGCATACTAAATAGGCTAGTGGAGTGCGCAGACAAAAATCTAATTTTCTCGGAGGTCCAATACGGCTTTCGAGCAGGAAATTCCACAGTGGGCCAATGCTTGAACCTCTATTTACTGATAGCAAAATACATAATCGCTAAAGCGGGATCCATTTATTTAGGTTTCATGGATCTTACTGCAGCGTTTGATAGGGTGAACCGCAGTATATTGTGGGCTATGTTAGACGAATTAGGAGTAGAGCGATCAATAATAAATGCCTTGATGTCTTTATATGCCCAGACCTCAGCTGCGGTACGCTTTACACAAGACGGGGATCTCACAGATAGTTTTAACTGCTCAAGTGGGGTGCGTCAAGGCAGTATTCTAGCCCCTTTTGTATTCACGCTGTATATTAATGGGTTGGAAGCTGCCTTGATATCATGGCAGGCCGATACCCCGAGAATAGGCAGCAGACCGGTCCCAGTACTGCTGTACGCAGACGATGTGGTGCTTATAGCACGCACCCCAAGAGCATTGCAAGTCTTGATAGACGGGTTTGTCTCCTTTATGAATGGGCTGGACTTGTCCCCTAATTATGCCAAGTCGTTTGTGATGGAAGTGGGCTGTCGAGGGAACAGTACAAAAACCTACAAGGCAGGCTCTTTTAGTATAGCCAAACCAAAGTCCCAGCTTTTAAATATCTTGGAGTTATTTTCGATGCTAAACTAAACTGGAACACTCTGAAAGGAGAGAAGGTGATGGGCACGAAGAAAGCAATGGGAGCCATTGCAAACTTTGCACACAGATTAGGTACATGGTCGCCTGGGGTGATTTTAAAATTATATCAATCAATTTGTATATCCAGGGCCGTGTATGGGAGTGAGATCGGGGGGCACAAAGGAGTGGTGGAACTGCAGACAACGCACAACAATATTTGAGACGGGTGTTAAAAGTTCCGCCGGGCACCCCAGCTTACTCAGTTCATGAAGAACTCGGAGTGAGGTATGTGTCCGACTTAGTCGCAGTCAAGCCTCTGCTTTGTTGGGTGAATATTTGGTCCAATGAGGAGGCCTCCTTTAACCAAGCTGTAATTTTCGACTGCCTCTCACAGGATCATGCCCTTAAAATACCCTGGCTAAGATATATTAAAGAACCACTCAGCAGCCTAGGAAGAATAGATATGTTTACAAATTATAGAACAGTGAAGAAAGAGGATAAAAAACGAATAAATGATCCATTCTCCAAGAAAGTAAGCACGGAGTGAGAAGGAAAGGAATTGACTAAGCCGAAAGTTAGAGCACTCGTCCTAGTCAAATCTGTATTGGGAATAGAGCATTACCTCACTATTTTAACTAGCGCCTATGATCGTTTTTTATTAACCCGTTTTAAATTTAACTTATTTCATCATTCAGTGGCCTCCCCGCTCGGTTTCGTAGCGCGAACCGAGGATAGAGGGCCCTGTGGCTGCGACAATAGGTCTCCACAGGATATTTTACATTTTGTCTTTTTATGCAAATATTTTAGGTATCCTAGGAGTCTGTAGTGGTCTGGTCCACGTGTACAGCAGACAAAGTAGACGTAGCCAAGTTGTAGTTGATGTAGTTTATTCAGAAGTTGCAATAAGCTGGAACAGGCCCCACCAGGAGCAGCCTCCTAGCTGCTCAGCCCATCTTCCCAACTGTCTCTCACACACACAGGCACCCAAGCATTCCACTCACACTGACATTCTAACCGGAACACTCACACTGGCTGAGCAGCTAGGTAGAGGGAACAGAATGACATGACCTGAGGATACTACATATCCTATCCCTTTTGTACTGAACAATAAAAAGAACCAAACTAAAATGAAAACAGCTATACACAGTAATGTACCAAAGGTGAAAGCAATCCATAGACACAGGGATGCATAATAGAACACATCGCGAGAGGGAAAACAGACAAGCAAAAAGGAGGAAAGAAGGATGAAAGGATAAAAACACACACTAACACCATCCTCCTCCTTTAACAGTGAACAAAGAAAAATGTAAGAAGACCAAGAAGAAAAGGGTAAACTTAACCCAGACTAGAATACAATGGATGGAACGACACCCAAGGAAGTACACCTCATGTGAGGAGACTGTGGCGAAAACACCATACGCCACCCCTCATGTGAGGGACACTGTGGGACTAAAACCCCAGTGAAAAAAAACGATGGTTGGGACTGACACCCAAATGTACAGATTACATCACATGGGACTAACCCCCAAGGACTTGTGCAGCATGAGAATACAGATGCAGCACAGTGTGGCATCACAAGAGGACTACCCACACACATGACAACGTACAAGGAAGTGAAGAGAGTGACACCCAACACCAAGATAACAAAGGTGGGACTAACACCCCCTTTAAACTAAGTAAAAAGGACTGATACCCATTACTACTGACATAGGTGGGACAATGACCCCCTATCAACTGCGTAAATGGGAAAAAACCCAATACCCCACAACAAGCGAAGGTGTGGAGACTAATAACCAGGAAATGGGGCTGTAAAAAAAAAATAAAAAAAAAATGTAAGTCCGTTTTTATATAGCGCAGCTACTCACCCTTACGGGTCTCAAGGCGCTGGGGGCCGTAGTGGAAATTAAGTGAGCTATTGCCCAGAGTCACATGGTGCTGAGCTGAGCTGCCGCCGGAGCCGGGGATTGAACCGTGAACCCTGTGCTCCGAAGTCAGCTGCCCTGGCCGCTGCACCACACCTCTCCACCCTGAAACCCATCCCAAATGTAAGTAACTGTGACCGTGGGGTCATGGGACTAAAACCCACTCCCATCCCAAGGCAGGGATAAAATATCTACATGAATTCTAAAAAAGGAGGTCAGCAGGATTACCAATAAAACATAAATAAACCCATGTGTATAGGAGCATAAGTGTAAAGAAGTGCCTAATATTCAAAACCATCCCTCCTGTAAGGGACATGGAACCGCCCAAAAGTAAAAAAAAAAAAAAATACTCCTTTAAACAGTTACCATAAACGTGGTACAGAGATGTGGGACTAAGACCCACTCCCATCCTTTAAAGAATAACCAGAAAGATCTTATGCCAAGATAACACGTACATTTGAATTTTAAAACAACAATGTTGGCATAAAGTAAATTGAAGTCTCTTATTCCTGTAAAAGAAGACAAATTAGCGTGAAAACTTTTAAAGACATGCTCCTCAAAACTTGTATATAAAAAAAAAATGTCAATGGTGTGCCTGTCACCGCGAAGATAGACAGGCGAGGCGTGAAACAGTTCTTGAAGTGTAAGAAGGCACTCTCACAGTTCCATTTCGACGCTGCACATGTCCCAATGAAAAATAATAATAATCACCTCTAAGCAGAAAAAACGAGTCGCAGTTCTTCTATTAAAATCACTGCTCCAAGAAATATGAGGCAGAAAAGTTCCCAGAAGCACAGAAGACGTCCACTGAAGGTCGAAATACACTGGATCTCCCATGAAGAGAATTCCGGACATGATGACAGTCGCAATGCAGAGAAATCTGCGACGATGGTGCTGAACCAAACGAATCACTTATCTTTATTGAGCAGACAAACGTGGTTGGCACTTGAAACGTGCGTGGTTGGCAAAAAAAACAAGCCCTGCCAACATCAAAATGGCGGCTCGTTTGATGACGTAATGCCGGGTGGCTCAAGGCACGTTTGTGCCAGAGAATGACCATGAGCAGCGCGATTCTTGTCGAACTGCTGCGACGTCAGGGAAGGCATGCAGATCCTGCACGTGACCGTCGTAGAGCAGGTAAGCCTCACGCGCCTTCCCCGGCTCGCGCACTTGTTTTAAAATGGCACAGTGACAGTTAAACTGCCCGATCAACGAAAGTCAAGATGAAGGAAAACGAAATTAACAACAGATCTCACCAAATGTCCCGGTACTGATGCCATTACAGGGCTGGTAGCTATTCCTCGCGCTGTATCACGGACACAGGGTCAGAAGTACAGATGACCACAGCAAAGACATGAAAAGTTCCGCACAAGGAGCTTTAAAATAGTACAAATGTCCAAATAACTCACGCCCCAACCAATGTGCAGACTGTGCACATTTCAAAAAGAAATCATGTTGTACAAACACATGTACCTGCGATGAAAAACTGCCAAATCCAAATCACACAGGCATCCATTGAATTTCTGTAGAGCAGAAGTAACTGCTTATACTTGTAGTAGGCATCACATACCTTGTCCCCAAAGAAGGATTTACAAAGTGCAGCGTTGAAACAGGATAACACAAACACTAATCTTGAGTCTAACTATATATTTTGTAGCGCTAGATGATTCTTACAAGTCCATCAAAAAAGATGATTATGAGCAGAGCACGCTTTTGCTGGGGCTGTCCGTTTTTTAGGGACACTGGTGGGGCTGCAAGGCGTGTTGCTCCACTTTTCTCTTGTTTCTTGTTTCTCCATAAACATTTCTTTAAAGTAAGTCTTTATCCTTTAACTCCACACTACATCAGTTGTCCCTTATGAACCACTTCCTCCTGGAAATGTACTTGCGCGGACGCTGTGGTCATTTGAGGACCATCCTTTGTTCCAATTGCTTTCTTTGCTTCTAGTTTCTGTTGTTTACTTCCAAAAAGAAAACATCCTAGGCTTGTCATCTTTGAGCTTCCGTGAGGTACCTTGTAAAACGTGGATAAGTCTCCGAATCGTCGCCATAAATATGTAGTGGTCTGGTCCACGTGTACAGCAGACAAAGTAGATGTAGCCGAGTTGTAGTTGATGTAGTTTATTCAGAAGTTGCAATAAGCTGGAACAGGCCCCACCAGGAGCAGCCTCCTAGCTGCTCAGCCCATCTTCCCAACTGTCTCACATACACACAGGCACCCAAGCATTCCACTCACACTAACATTCTAACCGGAACACTCACACTGGCTGAGCAGCTAGGTACAGGGAACACAATGACATGACCTGAGGATACTACAGAGTCTCTATCTTAAACCCTATTTAAAAGACATGGGTTTTAGACAGGCTCGAATTGCACTTCTAACATGAAACTTCTGCAGAACGAATGCACTTTGTTTGTGGGTACGCACTTTTTAAGAGCAATGGTGAGATCTAGGAAAACCAGATATGTCCAAGACTGAGAAGTGTTTTTATGAATAGAGACATGTAGACATATATTGTGATGGTATTTTTGAGTTACTTTAAGGTGAATTATGTTTTTAATGAATATGATATTGTTTTAATGAATGTATCTTTTATGGCTGTGTGCTTTGCCGAATAAAGATTGTTTAAATAACATTTTTTTTTATGTTGAACAGTAAATCCTACCCCAATACTTTGCACCAGGTGTACATCACTTTTGTGATAGAAACCTGGTGCAAAGTATTATTGCATTTAGTCCTGTGCAGGCTACACTTTCTCTCATACACACAGCCTGTGATAATTACCAATCAGGGAAAGGTTTATAAAAAGGTCCAGCCCCAGAAGGACAGTGTCTTTGCAGATTTCTGTGTACCAGTGGTGACCTGCTAAGATTGAGCAAGACCTCCTACTGCTTTCCTGCCTTGACTGTGGAGGTATTAGACTTTCCACTGACTTTGTTCAAGTTTCTGTTTTTCTCCTTTATGTCCATAGGAGAGTTCCCTTGATCCAATTCCTTCTTGTTCGGTACCCCTCTCCTGCCCCTCCAATTTTGACTCATTCACTCCAGGAGAAGGTTCCAGAGAGGTTCCCTCTGACTGACTCCACTCATTTCTACTTGTGTTAGTTACCTAACACTACAAAGAGTATTTATCACCATTTCTCAGAAGTTGCTGATGTGGATAGAGTGGCAGTAGCAGTGCATTTTGCATCGTTTAGTTGACTATGGAATTCTGGCAGTGAACTTAAACACATAAACTCACATTGTACCATGTGAACATCGTACTGATGAATATTTTTGTCTCATTTAAGCTCTTTGTTTCCCTGCTCATGGGAGGGACCCCTTGCTTTTCAGTCCAGTTTAATGTTAAACAGTAGTCCTGTATGTGGGTAGGGAGGACACTTTGGATCCACACCTAGGAGTACATCTGTCTCTAGCTGCCAGAAGTGGGCACCTAACTTCCTTCAAATTTACCAAACTCCTCCTATGCTGAGGATAACTTCAGCTGCTGTTTAGGATCTTAGGGGCATATTAACAAGGCGGCGTTAATGAATTATCGCCTTTGCGCTAAGCGTTGTTAATACAGCGCTAGCATGGCGATAATTTCCAGCGATAGCCGGCGATAGGATTCCTCACGCTAAGCACGGCCAGCGATAATTATCTCTGGCCGTTGTTAATATGCCCCTTAATAACTTGGAACTTTTTTCAGGACTCCAGTTTCTAGAAAATGATTGGACTATGGCTAGGCACAGCAGGAGCTGGCTGGTCAAGGGCGGTAGGTCACCAGGCACTGCACTCAACTATTATCTCATAGACCCTGCACAGCTGCACATGATAGGTTGGGTGAAGGACCTGGCTGAAAGCCAGGTGATTTGGAAATTCACCACTGCGCATGGCTGAAGGCCACATGTAGTGGGACTTGTTAGTCCACTTTTGCATTTGTATGTGAATATTATGGTTTACTGCTACAGGTGGTTTGGATTTAGGTTGTAACAATAACTTGCACATTTCAGTATTTTTCACTTTTAATTTGTAACACAGCTCTACTGTAACCCCTTTGTTGCTAACTCTTTTCCCACAAAGCCCTTGATTTTTGGGGAAGGAATTGCTTAAGGCTTATGTACCTTTTTTTCCACAAAAAACATCTTGACCAACTTTGCATCTTATTTTCCACATGTTGGTGTGTCTCAAGGTACTCATGGTTTGTGTATTCCACTGGAAGGTATTGAGAAAGCAACCAAAATATGTTTACCTTTGTTTTTGGTTTTTGCTAAAATGGGGAAAAGGTGCTGTGCAAGAAAGTGCATGTCCTTTTTTTAAAAAAAAAATGGTATCAACAAAAGGCTTGGTGTTCTAAGATCACCCTCTTCCCAGGTTTTAGGATCAGCCACAGTATTTTATATTTATTTATTCTGTGTTTTCTGTAGCGCAAACATGACCCGTTGGTTATCAGAGCACTTCACAATTACATGGAATCTAGAGTTGGGCAAAACAGGGTAAGGAGGCATTGTAACACAAATAATACAAATAAATTGATAATATGAATAAAACAATTCCATTCAAATATAACACATGGACCAATTCAGTACAAGAAGGTAAAGAATAAGTTCGCTCACAAATAATTAGTAAGGTCCGCCGCTATACACATTAGTGTTGTACTGGGGCATACGCATCTGTCTGATCACGAGTACATAACTCCCTGATAAGTGAAGAGGTCTGTTATGATACATCTTGGGATCATTCTGGAGAGAGCTGATTCGATACCCAGAAGGTCTAGGCAACACATAAGCTAACTGACAGTTATGTATTTGATCTGCAGTTGAATATGGTAGGAATTTTCTCATTAGAAAGATCTTTGATTCCCTCTTGAGGACTGACATGGACGGGATTCTTCTAATGTTTGGAGGAAGCGAGTTCCAGATTCTAGGGGCAGCTCCGGAGAATGCTCTATCGTCGGTTTTCTTCTCCTGAAGGATAGGAGGTTTCAGCACAAGGTCTCTGGCGCTCTGAGAAGATATGCCTCATCCAGATATCTCAATTTTCTGAGCTAGGTACATCAGTGTTATGTAGTGGAGCACTTTTTGTGTAATACATGCCAGTTTAAGTTGTATTCAGGCTTCATATTGGCAGCCAGTTGAGAGCCTTCAGGTGTGGTGAGACGTGTTGATATTTTCTAGTTGTGGATGCATTGAGACAAGCTTTTAGTGGAGCTATGGAGATCTTGGGTAATCCTGTTAGTGTCATATAGCCATATTTGATCCTCGAGATGAATAAGGAATGGACCACTAATTTGAGGTTGCGATTAATGGTTGTCAATTTTCTAAGGTTGCTCAGGTGAAATCGGGCACTCTTTGCCATAGAGTTGATGTGGGTTTGCATGTTTAGATTCTTATCAAGTGTAATTCCAAGAGATTTCCTTTGGAAAACTAGGACTAGGGTGCAATTTAGAGCAGTGATCAGTTTGGTCCATTCCAGAATATCAGAGGAGCTGTTGGGGTGGGGGGGGTATTAATAGGAATTCCATTTTTGCATGTTTAGTTTAAGATGATTGCTAATTTCCCAATGTAAGGTCACCTTTAAGGCATCATTCATTCACTTGATATCCTCCAGTGAAGAAATCTAAATATAGATCTGGGTGTCATCTGCATATGTGTGAAAGGAGATGCTAGCGTGCTGGAGAATTTCAGTTAGTGGTTAAATAGAGCTAGAGATAGTGTTGAGACTTGTGGAAGTCCAATCGAATTAGGGGATGACGATGATAGATCCTGGTTAGCCATAAATCTTTGCGTTCTGTTCTGCAAGAAGTATTTAAACGATTCTAGCACAATTTCCGATAATCCCATCCTGTTTTCTAGATGGGCTAGCAATTTTTCATGGTAGTAAAAAATATTTGTTTAACCACAGTTTCTGAAGTTTCTGTGGTGTTAGTCAGTATTTCCTATTTGCTATTCTTATTGTTTATTTGTAATTGTAGTTTGCAGGTGAAAGAAAATGTGAAACTGATGGATGAATCTGAAATGTAGACAAAATTCTAAATTCAGGGGAGGGATCATTTGTGTAGATCATTCAAAGTTTTCTCAAAGACACTAATCATTGAAATCAAAAAACAATCACAAAATAGAAATAGGTGGCAATGTTTTCATTTGTAATTCTTTGCCCTTGTGGCTGATTTACAAAAATAACATACCATTATGTCCATCAGACTCTTCCAGTCCCAGTGATATATACTTGATGGTGGTTTTCTGAAAACATGGAATACCTAGAGCCAACAGTTGACGTGCAGCTTATAATATTTTTCAAAGTGTTCCGACCATGCATCAATTTATAACGCAAAAACTAATGAATGAAAAATGGGTATGAAGGAAAGCTATGCTTTTTAAAAAATGTGCCCAAGTATCCTAGGTTAGAAATAGCGGTTATTTGTACAACTCTGAATTTGACGTCATCCATAATACCATGTGATTCAGACGACAGCTTGCAAAATAAGGTCTTTCTTTCACTTTGACGTAAATTTGAAAGCAAAGGTAGATTCAATTTTTATAAATAATACCAAATATTCTATTGTTTTGTGTTGCTACACTTCTCACTAATGAAATGTCACCCTGATTCTGTTGGTTTTCTAATCACCCACGACAGGATGGTACCTAAGTGTAACAGGGAGACATTAACAGTTTTCCTTGGAATTTCAGTATTTCTGGTGATATGGGCACTTGAGCCCAGGGTTGGATGGCACCCAGGAAAACCTCCCAACCCCAGACATTCCTGAGAAACAGACAATCAGGAGATTCAAAGTTGTGCAGCTTACATGTATTTTATCACTTTTTCTTGCTCACAATACCCTGCAAACATCAACCGTTAGCTAAAATTACATATTTTTCTCACATTTATTTAAGTATTTAGTTAGTTAGTTATTTTCCACACGTCTCCAAGTAAAAGCGGTGCCCAGTTTGTGTGGCTGCACCTATCACTTGCAACAGGAAATGATCCCAAATGCAACATGAAGCAACACAAATATTTTCTTGGATTTTCAGTTTTACTGGTGATGTTGGTAGCTGCAATATTTGGGGGAAGGGTCAGCCAACACACATGGAAACCTAACAAGCCAAGACATTCCTGAAAACTAGACACCCAGAGTAGTCTAGGGTGATCTGGCTTATGTGCACGCCACCACTTTTTCCTACAGTTAATGCCCGGTAAACACCAAACTTTAAACAGTGAAATTGCTCTCCCACCCTCGCAGCTCCACCATTAAGTGAGGCCTGCCCCTGCACTCTCGAGTGTTGGTGATCGAGGCCCTCCTCCACCCGCAGGTTTCCCTGCGCCTCATCCCTGGTGGTCCAGTGGACCTCTGTTTCCTTCCTCTCTCTCTGCTCTTTCACTCGTTTTCACTCGTTTTTCTACCCTCTTTTATCTTTCACCTTTCTGCACTTTTCTGCATCTCTGCTCTTTTGTGCCTTATTTCTGCTTATTTTCCCTTTTTTCTTTATCCCTTATTTCCTCCCTTTACCTTTCCCTGCCGCTGCTGCCCCCGCGGCCCCTCCCCCCAGCGCAACCGGCCCAATCCAGCTCCCCTCCCCGCTCCCGATCTCCCAGCTGTCCAGCCCTCCCCGACCCCTACTTAATGGCGGCGTCAAAGGCAAGACCGTCTGCGCCCGTCCGTGACCCGACCGCGACCAGCGCCAGGAACCCTGGACTTCCGCCCGCCAACGCTACGACCCAGCAGCACTCCACGCACTCAACCCAGGCCGCAACAACAACTGCAAGCTAGCATCACCAGCCGACACCCACAGACCCTTCAGCTGCCACCGCTGCCGGCACACCTGCAGCACCGCCAAGAACACGGATCCAGCACAACCCGCCCACAAGAACACAACCGAACCGAAGACCATGCAATGCATCCTCCTCAACCTCCGATCCCTCCACAAACACGCCACCGAAATCTGGGACCTCATCGACAGCACCACCCCGGACGTAGCGTTCTTCACCGAAACCTGGACCAACACCACCTCGGGACCGGACATCGCCATCCCCCAAGGATACAAGCTCTCCAGGAAGGACCGCCGCACCCGCCCAGGAGGAGGAATCGCCATCATCCACAAATCCAGCCTCCGCCTGAGCACACTCCCCGACGTGCCCACAGAACTGATGGAACACCGTCACTTCAAGATACTGGCCAGCCCCACCGCCACCCTCCGAGGAACCCTCATCTACCGACCCCCTGGACCCTGCGGACCCTTCGCCAACTCCATCACGGACATTATCTCCCCGCAGGCCATCGCATCCACCAACTACACCCTGCTGGGAGACCTCAAATTCCACCTCGACAACCAACTGGACCCCAACACCACATCCCTCCTGGACAACCTCCACAACATTGGACTCCGCCAGATCGTGACCGAGCCCACGCACTCAGCAGGACACACCCTCGACCCCTCTTCACTACAGGAAACTCCATCACCTTCAGCCACACCACCGAACTCCCATGGACTGACCATCGTTGCGTCCACTTCACCTTCAGAACACCCACCATCCACAGACACCAGCACCTACTCCCACAAAGAAACTGGACCAAAATCACCGACGACCAGCTCACCTCCTCACTCAACAACTCCACCCCAACCATCGCGGAAAACGACGACCCCAACACCGCAGCCCGAACCCTGCATAGATGGATCTCGGACAGCACCAACACCATAGCCCCCCTCAAGAAAAACAACAATACCCGCGCCAAGAAAAACAGATGGTTTACCACCGAACTTCGAGAGTCCAGACGCACATGCCGCCACCTCGAAAAGGCCTGGAGGAACACCAAATCCACAGAATCCCACAACAACTTCAGAGCCGCCACCAACACCCACCATCAACTCATCAGAGAAACGAGGAAAAAAGCGATTGAAGACAGAATCTCCACCCACGCGCACAACAGCAAGGAACTCTTCAGCATCATCAAGGAGTTTGCCCAACCCACCAGCGAGTCTACCGACATCCCTCCCTCACAAGACCTCTGCGACAAACTCAGCACCTTTTTCCACCACAAAATCAAGAGCATCTATGACAACTTCGACGAAGACAACCAACACACTGAACCCTCACCAACCACCCCCGACACCCGGAAACCAGCGATTGACAACTGGACAGCCCTCACCACCGAAGACACACTGAAGACAATGAAGTCAATCCACTCAGGGGCCCCCACGGACCCCTGCCCCCACCACATCTTCAACAGAGCCACCAACACCATCGCACCCATGCTCCGCCACACCATCAACCGCTCCCTGGTGACCGCCTCGTTCCCCCGTTGACTGGAAACACGCTGAGGTCAACCCCCTCCTAAAGAAACCCTCAGCGGACCCCACCGACCTCAAAAACTACAGACCCATCTCCCTGCTCCCGTTCCCAGCGAAAGTCATCGAGAAAGCCATCAACAGCCAACTCGCCACATTCATTGAAGAACACAACATCCTCGACTCCTCCCAATCCGGCTCCAGAAAAAACCACAGTACGGAAACCGCCCTCCTCGCCGCAACAGACGACATCCGCACCCTACTGGACAAAGGAGAAACAGTAGCCCTCATCCTCCTCGACCTATCAGCGGCGTTCGACACAGTCTCCCACCGCACCCTAATACGCAGACTCTACAACGCAGGAATCCAGGACAAGGCCCTCGACTGGATCCGCTCCTTCCTCTCCGGCAGGACGCAGCGGGTCAGACTCCCCCCTTTCCTCTCGGACCCCACACTTACCACCTGCGGAGTCCCCCAGGGCTCCTCCCTCAGCCCGACGCTCTTCAACGTCTACATGGCTCCACTCGCCCCCATCGTCAGAACCTACAGAATCAACATCGTGTCATACGCAGACGACACCCAGCTCATCCTCTCCCTATCCAACGAGCCCAACACCGCCAGACGCAACTTTCGAGAAGGCATGGAAGCCGTCACCAAATGGATGAAAAACAGCTGCCTACAACTAAACACCAACAAAACAGAAGTACTCATCATGGGCCCAAACCCAGACGCCTGGAGCGACACCTGGTGGCCCCCCGCCCTCGGAAACCCGCCAACTCCCACGGACCACGCACGCAACCTGGGAATCATCCTGGACTCCGAGCTCAAAATGGACCGCCAGATCAACTCCGTCTCATCTTCCTGCTTCCACACCCTCCGCCTCCTTCGTAAGACCTTCAAAAGGATCCCCCTCGAACACCGAAAGACCGTCACTCACGCCCTGGTCACCAGCAGACTCGACTACGGCAACGCACTCTACACCAGAATAAACAAAAACCTCACCCGAAAGCTACAGAACATCCAGAACGCCGCCGCAAGACTGGTCCTCAACCTGCCAAAACACTGCCACATCTCCCTGCACCTGCGCACACTCCACTAGCTCCCCGTCGAGGTGAGAATCACCTTCAAGATGCTCACCCACGCACACAAGGCCCTCCACGGCACCGGACCAGCATACCTGAACAGCCGACTCAAATTCCACGCACCCCAAAGGACCCTACGATCAGCCCAGCTCTCCTATGCCATGGTCCCCCGCACCAGAAAGACCAGATCGGTAGGCCGCTCCTTCTCCTTCCTCGCGGCCAAAGCATGGAACGTCCTTCCGCTCCACCTCAGACAGACAACATCGCTCCCCATCTTCGGAAGCAACCTCAAAACCTGGCTCTTCGACAGACCCCCTCCTTGATGGAATGGAACCTGCACCCACCCCTAGCGCCTTGAGACCCTTACGGGTGAGTAGTTGCGCTTTAACAAACCCCTGATTGATTGATTGATTGATATGTCTGAGAAAGAAAGTTTGGAATTTGTGGGGATCCACAAAAGTCTTACTACTGAGCTTTCCCACACTTCTTCAGATAAAAAGTGTACTGCACTCGTTAGGATGGGCCAATCAACAGCAACAGGAAACTCAAATGCAACTTGGAGATATCAAGATTTTTCTTAGAACTGTCAGTCTCTTTGGGGATGTGGAGAGGTGTGGTAATTAGGCCAGAATAGTCCAGCACTTGGGAAAACACTGCTCTAAGTGACTCACCCCCTTGTATCCTCAGGAGTTTCTTAAGGCTCGATTCTCTCACCCACTCTTTTCAACCTGTATTAGGAGCCTCTGAGAAACCACAATCTTAAAAAACCTGAGCCTAACATTCCATCTATGGGAATCTTTCGAAAAACTTGAACCTTCAGCAACACGTAAGCCTGACAGCAAAATTGCTCAGCACCCTCTTAGACTTCTGAGAAATATCAAATCTTTCATTCCAGAAGTAGGTGTTAAAATTATGATTCAAGCCCTTGCCTTCTTGCAGCTCGAATAATGTAACTCAATTCCCACATAGCACCACTGAAAGCAACATCAAGTGCTGGTGCGAGGCTGGTCACAGAAGTTAGGCAATCTAAGAACATCACTCCTGTGGTTATCTCCTTCAACTGGCTCTCGATTGAAGCCAGAAGCTTCTTCAAATTGGCCTATATTACCTATAAAGTCTTACACTATGGCACACTGAAGTAACTGCAAATGAACTCAATCTGGTTGGGGGCAGTTTTTCCCACAGAACCAAGGAACAAAGGGTCAGAGTATGAACCATTTATGATTCAGAAATCGGTCTCAAAAGGGTAGCAACTGTGAAAAGGTGAGTTTGGACTGTATCAAAGTGGTTTTCGACTCAAGTTGCAAAAATTGCAATGCGAACAGATTCATACCAACATTTTAAGTTTGAATAGAATTTGCAATTACTGATTACCAATTTGCATTTCTATTTTAGAATGTGCTATTGATTCACTAACTGTGAACAGTCACAAAAGAGGTTTTTGAACTCAGAAAAAAGCATCAAGTGGGAGCAGGTAGTAATCAGGTGCAAACTATAAAAGGGGTGAAAGCTGTGATTTGGAAAAAATGCCTCAAACCCCATTTTGACAGGTCTGAAATGAGCATGCTCCTGGTGACAGATGAAGGAGTGGAAGAGGAAATAGAGCCTATCCATGACCTCCTGTCTGCCCTGGAACACAATGGGTCAGTGGAGGGTGTCAGCCTCTCCCCTACACTGAACCAGAACAGCAGAGTGACTGTTGCCAGTTACAGGGCGTTTTGCTTCTCTGTTCTCCCTCACCCCTGGACACTCATGCCTTTGCATCCATGACATAGACACTGGAGACAGTCCACCTGTTAAGAACAACATTTACAGGTTGTTAGATAAGGTGAGGGCCAGGATCAAGCAGGAAGTCTCTAAGAGGCTCCCGTTCGGGGTGATTAAGCCCTCTAATAGTCCCTGGTCCAACCCCGTAGTGCTGGTACCCAAGGCTACCTCACCGGGCGCCCCTCCAGAACTTAGGTTCTGTGTGACTACCGGGGTCTCAACTCTGTCATGAAAACTGATGCATATCCCATTGCCCAAGCTGATGAGCTCATAGACAGGCTGGGCGGTGCCAAGTTCCCTCAGTGCTTTTGATTTAACATCAGGGTACTGACAGATTGCTCTGACTGAGGGGGCAAAGGAGAGGTCTGCATTCTCGACCAATAAAGGCCACTTTCAGTTTCAGGTGATTACATTTGGTTTGAAAAATGCCCATGCCACCTTTCAGAGGTTGGTCAACAGGGTCCTAGCTGGGAGGCATGCATTCTGTGCTGCCTACCTGGATGATATTGCTGTCTACAGCTCCAGCTGGAAGGAACACCTGTACCACCTCCAGTAGGTGCTTCAGGTCCTGCAGCAGGCAGGCCTGACTATCAAGGTCAGTAAATGCAAGATAGGGCAGAGTTCTGTTGTTTATCTGGGCCACATTGTGCAGCCCCGCCAGGCCAATATTGAGACTATCCTGGCTTGGCAACACCCTAGAACATAGACTGAAGTGAGGGCCTCCCTGAGCCTTACAGGATACTATAGTATGTTTGTTAAGGGCTATGGCACCTTTGTTGCCCCCTTAACAAAGTTGACTTCAAAGAAAGGTGATCTGGACAGAGGCATGCCAGAAAGCCTTGATACCCTCAAAAAGGCCATGTGTACAGCACTCGTACTCAAGGCTTGTGACTTCTCTAAAGAGTGCAGACAGACACTTCAGAACATGGCATACGGTCTTTGCACAGTTAAATGAGGAGGGCCTAGACCAAAAGGTAGCCTTCATTAGCATGAGGTTACTACCACAGGAACAGAGGATGAGCGCGATTGAGAGGGAGGCCTTTGCTGTGGCCTGGGCACTGAAGAAGCTGAGACCATACCTGTTTGGGACTCACTTGCGAGTTCAGATCGACCACAGACCCCTTAGGTGACTCATGCAATGAGGGGTGAAAATCCCAAACTGTTGAGGTGGTCCATCTCCCTACAAGGAATTGACTTTACAGTGAAACACTGTCCTGCGTCAGACCGCGCCAATGCTGATGGTCTACCCAGGTTCTTCTGCCTTAGTGATGAGACCACCAAAAGGATTGGGTAGTTCTTCCTACTTTCAGCTGGGGTTGACGTATGTTAGACCTGTCAGCCTTAGGGTGGTGTTCCCCCAAACGTTTTGCATTCCTCCTTCATTTATTTTCTGACCTCGTGTAGTGATTTCCCTTCTGGGCCCACTTTGGTTCTCCCTTAGTTTTATATATTAGATGTTTTAGGCTCCCTCTGCTCTGCACAGCCACAATTATACATTTGTTTTGTGACATTGCTTTGGGAACACACTGCACCATGTTGTTCGTTATTCAGTAACTCTTCGCTCTGCACATCTACAAGGTTACCTGATTGTGCACCACAATATGGTACATTGTTTTCTTTGTTCGTTTTAGCAACAGCTCCTAACGTTTTAAACATAAGACAGTAGCAAAGCTGCAGTTTTGCAAAACAGTAGTTTTTCAACACATTAGTTTTAATATATGAACTGTGTTTTGTCCCCGGGGGCGGGGGGAGGCAGAAAGGGGAATTCCGGGTGAGAGAACGGTCTTGGAGCGAACTCACGCAACAGCCTGGTGTAAACTGAGTTTACCCTCATGTTGCTGACCGCCTAACAACATCAGGTAGAGGGTCTAGTGCCAGTCTCAGAGATCATCTAAAATATCCATATGCTCACACAGGAGGGTAGGCCTAGCCAGAAATATCATTTGCTATGGTAGGGCTGTTCAGTGTAAACAGTTTGCTATTAATGTTGATTGCTTTGCATAGTTGTATTTGTTTTCTAATCGCAGCACAACTGCTTCATAATAGACTACGATAGTGTCAATAAATATTGTAAACTCTCTTTGTGTCTTTCTTTTGCTTACTATGGACATGCATGAGTGAGAAACGAAAGGTGATGATCTGGTTCCCTTGGGGACTAGAGGGTCATGTTCTAGGTTCTCACAATTGCCTTTTACTCTGTGAAGGTTAGGAGTGGCACTGTGAGCTAGTCGGATTTCGGCATGCAGGTACTGACATGATAGAGAGACTCAGTCCCTACATTCTGACACCCTGTTATCCAAATGCACAGTTCTGTTTCCCAGCAGAATCCTGTGATACTCGTTTTTGCAGGCCTTAGGACTCTGAGCACTTTACTGCTGCTAACCAGCGCTAAAGTACATGTGCTCTCTCCTCTAAACATGGCAATATTGGCTCATACCCAATTGGCATATTTAGTTTGCTTATAAGTCCGTAGTAAAGTGGCACTATAAGTGCCCAGGGCCTGTAAATTAGACCTGCAGCTCTGATAGTGCCACTCACTTAAGTAGCCCTTTACACATGTCTCAGGCCTGCCATTGCAGAGCCTGTTTATGCAGTTTAAATTGCCATTTTGGCCTGGCAAAATAAACCTTTTGCCAGGACTAGACCTTCCTTTTTAATGCATGTAATTCACCACTAGGGTAAGCCCTGGACAGCCCAGGGGGCAGAGAGCAATGTATTTTAAAAGCAGGACGTGTATTTTTAAGTTTTACATGTCCTGGATTTGAAAAGCTCCTAAATTTTGTTTTCACTACTGCAAGGCCCATCTCTCCCATAGGATAATATTGGAGTTGCCTTACTCCATTTTATAAGTGTAATTTCCAAATGGGAAGAGATGAAAAGTGTGATTTTAAATTACAATTCAAAAAATGCCACTTTTAGAAAGTTTGCATTTTCTTGCTTAGTCATTTGGTGCCTGCAGCCTATCTCTGGTCACATGACTGGATGTAGTTTGCAGTTGGGCTTTGTGTATACCTCCTAGACACCACACACAATGGGAGCTAAGGTGTGTCTGAAAGGGCCATCACTGGCAGGATGGGAAGGAGGAGCTGGGGCCAGCCTCACCTGAATAGGCTGTGTCCTGTCTTCACACACAGGACTGCACTCTCTCACTCACAGCATGCACAGAAATATTCATTTATAGATAGCAAAACATGCTTTTATGGTGCTATGCAGTAAAACCACCAAACCACAGCGGGCCCGATTCACAAAAGTAATCTGAGACAAAATCCTAACTTTTCGGTATTCACAAAAGGCATTTAGGAATAGCAAAGTTAGGATTCCTAACTTTACTACTCCTAAACTGAGAAAAATCCTAACTTTACGACTTTCAGTATTCACAAAAGGCATTTAGGAGTAGCAAAGTTAGGATTCCTAACTTTACTACTCCTAAACTGAGAAAAATCCTAACTTTACAACTTTCGGTATTCACAAAAGGCATTTAGGAGTAGTAAAGTTAGGCGGGACGCTGATTGTGCCCGGGGCATAGTTGGGCCGACGTTGGGGGCATTCATCCTACAGCAGCAACACCCTGGTGGGACCCCAGTCCCAGTGTGCATTACCCACCATCTTCTGCCTCCCTAATCCTGCTGGGCTGTCAATCACCCTGGTGGGACTGCAAGTCCCAGGGTGCAACGCGAGGTTCTACCGCTGCCGTAGGTGAGGGGGAGGTGCTTCCACCGCTATTAAAAGCGCTGCCTCACCGCCTGCGGTGCGGGATGTTGATTGTGCACGGGGCATAGTCGGGCCGACGTTGGGGGCATTCATCCTACAGCAGCAACACCCTGTTGGGACCCCAGTCCCAGGGTGCATCACCCGCCATCTTCTGCCTCCCTAATCCTGCTGGGCTGTCAATCACCCTGGTGGGACTGCAAGTCCCAGGATGCAACGCGAGGTTCTACTGCTGCCGCAGGTGAGGGGGAAGCACTTCCACTGTGCTTAAAAGCGCTGCCTCACCGCCCGCGGCGCGGGACGCTGAATGTGCACGGGGCATAGTCGGGCCAATGTTGGGGGCATTCTTCCTACAGCAGCAACACCCTGGTGGGACCCCAGTCCCAGGGTGCATCACCCGCCATTCTTCTGCCTCCCTAATCCTGCTGGGTTGTCAATCACCCTGGTGGGACTGCAAGTCCCAGGGTGCAACGTGAGGTTCTACCGCTGCCGCAGGTGAGGGGGAGGCACTTCCACCGTGCTTAAAAGCGCTGCCTCACCCCCCGCAGCGCGGGACGCTCCCGGGCAAAGCTCGGGCCAAGGGCGGGCCCGTCCTTGCCCGTCATTGCCAGGAAGAGGCAGGGCAAGGCCATCCCCCTTGGCGCCGACTTCTTTATGCTGACTTGTGGGTAAGACTTTGCTGGTTTAATCATTGTTTTCCTGGAATCACAGTTCCAAAAAGTACTTTTTTGCGGTGAGCTATCTGACGCTAATCAGCCCAATCGCAGCGGGGAACAAAGTGTGTCTATTGGTAGGAGCTTAGGCAGGGGAACCAGAAAAGATCACTCCTTAGATCCACTGGAACATCTTTGACTGCAACTCTGTACTGTACGGGACTGGGAAGTACCTGAAACATTCTTGACAATATTCCTTTGATTATTGGCCAATCAGCTCGTAATTATTTCCCTCAGTTTCGTTAACTGTGTCTTTCAATTGTTTTGTGGCTCCCCGCTCTTGACTGTACAGCTTACATTTCGTCCAAATTACACCTAGGTCTTAGTACGCTGATCCTAGTGGGGTGGTTGCATTTGGGTACTGCCAGGGATTAATAATGGGAAAACGCACTTGCCAAGCTAAACAACAACCCTGACCCCAAGTAACCATTTCTTCCCCAATGCCACCAACCTCAATTGATAGGATGTTACAGAGGGCTATAGGTGTGTCAAATACAGCAATAGAGCTTACTGAGAGGCGCTTGTCATTAACACCAGATCTTGGTCACCCGGTGTCTGATATATCCACTTCTCAAGCTGCCACCCCAGAGTCTACTTCTAGGGCAACTGTGTCCCTCCCATCCCCACACCAAGAGGTTCCACCTAAACCAGCAACTCGGAGGGGGGGAATTGGCACCAGCATGCCAATGATTGGGAAACGCAAGCAAGCAAGTGGGGCGGGAGTCAAAAGAAAGAAAACCAATGTGGGATTAACAACTAGTGTCGAGGATTTAGATAAACCTGAGGGAGTAGTGGGATGCAACACCAACACTCGAACAGACACGGATTATCCATCTTGGGTGCTGAGTTTGTTAACGGACCTACAGAGTCAACTGAGAGCCATCGTGAAGGAAGAACTTGCTCCCCTACTTGATCGCATAGATAAAGTGGTAACAATGGGGGACAGCAGGCAAACAAACACTAGTGCAAGCAACACACAAGTTCTAGTGAGTGGGAAAGAATGTAGTTGTCAGACAGACAGCGCAAGTCTGACATCATTAGATAGGTCTGGTGCGCTGAAGGACGTAGACCCTAATAGTTTACCGGGTTCCAGTCGGGTAAAAGACCATAGTCACCAGATGGGTAAATCTATTCTGACTTCTACAGAGAGGCCAGGTGATCAGCAGGCCCAAGACCACAGTACCGTCACTGGCCCCAGGAGCTCTAACTATGAGGTTGGGAATGATAACCTAGCATATCACAAGAGGGGTTTAAACTAAAATAGCCCCACTCAAACAGGGTCTAGGGAGAGCAGAGAAGGGTTGGGTGGCGAGGAGGGATCAGCTAGAAGGCCTGAAGTAGCGATTCTGCCCACTATAAATTTACCCCCAGCTTCACTTCCGTATGTCATTATACTGACAGGAGTACCAGAGATTAAAACTGGCCAGAGGGAAACACAACTGGACCTCAGGAACAAAGGCCTGTTCTGGTTGGCAAGGTACAGGCAGCTCCCTTATGATAGGGCAGGGGAAATTCTAATGGTTCGTAGAGTTGGCTGGGTGGGAAAGAGACAAAAAACAACACAAGGGGATTGTGTAGTCATTAATTTTAGAAATCCCCTAACCGTCCACAGCCTATTAAGTCAGGAACCTCGTCCCCAGGAACCATCCACAGGGTTAGGGCCTTACCACTGGATTACTTTTACTCACAATGTCATATGCAATCTAGGGCCCATAATAGTACTGATGTAGGTAGGTGACCACTGGAACATCAAACAGTGGGCCCACCTCCCAGACCCTTGCTATTCAATATACCAGTAACAAATAGATTTGGGGCTCTAGAAGAGATGGATTGACACTCAATGACAGGGGGACTAGCCCATGGACCCAGATGCTCGGGTCTGGAAGGGAACTAAGGGAGTGCAGCAGCGGCAAGTCGAGCCAGACCACTTGCCACGGGGTAGGGGCAGAACTAAAGGACCAGCAAATAGTAACACAACAGATGCCCACCAGTGTATTAGGGACACGGGTTGAGCCGCATGGAATATCAGTTGCTCCAGACCGTGTCCCCCCAAGTATTAGTATATTGAGGGAAGGTGTACCCATGATATTAGTAGACGATTTTCCCTCGGCTCAGACGAAGGATAATTAATTTCCCAAAACCTGTATTCTTGAAGCTACCCTTGTCAAGCGCAATCTAGGCGATAAGCTGAGGGTTCTATCCTGGAACATTGCCGGTCTAAAAAGCAAACTGCCCTTCCCGATTGGGGGCTCTTTGTGGACCAATACGATGTATGCATGTTTCAGGAAACTTGGGCATGGGAAGACTTTGTAAGGGCGGGGTTTGCAACATTCAATGTACCTGCCATTTCAAGGGGGAAGGGGCAGACCATCGGGGCGCTTATGTATTTGGGTCGGCACACATTTGGGCTGCAGAGTGGAACAGTTGAACCCCCTGCCTAATGACATCTAGTGTGTCACACTTACTTTCTCTTCTAAATTGAAAATAGCTTTTATCAATGTCTATTCTCGACCCGTAAGCTTTAGCCACGAATCCCCGACCTTCGACCAATTGAATACTTTCATCGCTAGTGTCCCCACAAATATGTAGTTGATTGTAGGGGGGGGATTTTAATTGCCAATTTGAGCCCCTTGTTGAACCCACTGATACAATCTCTAGCGAGGAGGATCTGCAATGGCTAATTCCAGTCCCCCAAATTCCACTGATTAAGGCATGGTCCCCGCTGGCACTTCAGATAAACTCAGTCACACTGACCCACTTCCTGAGAGCATGTAATGGCCGCACTAAATCGGATCCACCGGGGATGTTAACATTTAATAGAATAGGTCAATCCTCCCTGCTGGATTATATCTTAGTAGAATCTAGGTTATGGCAAAGGGTTGTTGACTTCGCTGTCTTGCCGCTACATGACAGCGATCACAATGCCCTGACCATGGAGCTGGAGCTGCCGGATTTTGGAAATGCTACGGTTAGCTGTACCTCCTTAGATAGCAGACTAACACTTTCTAACAACAGAAGAAAAATAAGGTGGGGGCAATTCAGCATTCATCTGGCAAGCTGGCTACTTTATATCCATTAATCATCCTGTCCTTATTAGAAATGGGAGAGGCTGCTACCACAAAGGACATTTTTCTAAACACTGATAGAATTGCGGTATTGCATGCAGAATTGACATCTAATTTGTCTGATATATTTTATCCCAAGATATCCTTTAAAGTGAGAAAAAAGGGGCCAAACGATCTTGGTTCAATGACACCTGCCGAAAGGCTAAGCAGGCTCTGTTAGATGCCATCAAAGCAAAGGATAGGTCCTTAATCAAACAAATGAGGGTGCTTTATAGAGACAAAATCCAAAATGCAAAAAAGAGTTGGGAACTAGATAGATGGGATGCCCTAAAAATCGCCCTATCCAACAAGGACATGAAGGCGTTTTGGTCTATAGTCAGTACAGGCAGTAGTGTAGGGAAGTCAGCCATAGAGCCAAACATAGCAGCGGATGTATGGAAGATACACTTCCAGGCATTATATACTACAAAGGAAGCAGCTGGCCCAAATGGTGAAACATCTACAACTTCCCCGGGGATCACTTATGACGAGGCCCCCGGGATTACTCTGACTGAAGTTTTAAATGCAATAAATAAGCTTTCCTTCGGAAAAGCACCGGGATTGGACAAGCTACGGGGGACCTCTTTCGGGCAGAATCAAAAATATGGGGACCTTACCTATCGGCATTATTTAATGCTATTAAGAAAGGCTTGGCGATCCCTGAGACCTGGGTCGGGGCAGAAATTGTCCCAGTTTTTAAAAAGGGTTCACCCCTTTTGCCTACGAATTACAGGCCGATCAGTTTGATCGTTGTGACCCAGAAATTATTTGCACGGATAATCCTTGATCGCCTTCACGTGTGGATGGAGGAGCAAGAAATCTTGAGCCCATATCAAACCGGATTCAGAAAAAAACATTTCCACCGTCGACCAAATATTTAGACTCCAACTTCTATATTGGAAAACGGTATCAATAGAGGGTGGCAGTCTCTATTTAATATTTGTAGATCTGAAGACGGCTTTTGATCTGGTCCTCAGAGTTAAATTGTGGGATGTACTCAGAGACCTGGGGATCCCCCTCTAACTCTTGAGTCTGCTTATGAGATTGCATGAGGGCAACTTTGCCCAAGTGAGGTATGGGAAATGCAGCGAATTAACTTCCTGTTTCCCAGTAAATAGAGGAGTAAGGCAGGGGTGCGTGCTTGCACCTACCCTGTTCTGCCTTATTTATTATTGCCCTGGTCGCCCAACTCAATGAGGTAAAGGATAATGATGCCCCAAAGTTAGCACGTAGAAAGGTGCCAGCAATGATGTTTGCGGACGACACACTGCTATTATCAAAATCGCCCATGGTTATCCAGAGGGTCCTTGATAGTTTTACCATTTTCTGTAACAACAGGGGGTTGGAGATTAACACGCAGAAGACCAAATTTATGGTCTTCAATCCAGCTAACACATCCCGCTCTAACCCCTGTTTAAATGGCACCATGCTTGAGAGGGTGTTGGTTATTGACTATCTAGGTGTTACTTTGACAGAAAATCTGGAGTGGGGCCCGCAAATGGCTAAAGCAAGCCTTAAGCTAGCCCAGACTGGGGGAGAATTGCAAAATTGTACAGAAATTCCTCCTACAAACCAGCTGGGCCCATAGCGGAGATTTATACGGTGCAGGCAAGGGGTGTAACAATGTATGGGGACGAATTATGGGGTTATTGTTCCTCTGGTAGCCTGAGTAAAATGGAGAACAATTTTATGAGGCAGATGTTAGGCCTCCCCCTTAGTACTCCCCTCACCCCCTACATCTGGATCTAGGAATTAGACCAATCAGGTATGAGATTGGACTTAGGCCCCTAACCTTTTAGCGCAGATTGTGGGTGACCCCGGAACTGGCCACTTATCAGGCAGAGTTAAAGGAGTTATTGAATCTCCCGGGGGTGGGTAAAATACCATGGTTTGCATATATAAAGGACATATGTTGTAGGCTGGGTAAACCAAGTTTATGGAGTAACCCTGAGGAAATGTGTCCAGTAATCTCACGCCTAGAACTGGTAAGAATTTATACGTCGCATAAACTAGCAGATATCCAGGGAAGCTCGGATCTAGGACACCTGACAGCCGAATTCCTGGAAATCAAAGGCAAGTATCTAATTGAGTCCTTTCTGGATGATATCCAACCTACCCTGGCAAGGAAATTATACATCCAGTTTAGAATTGGGACCCTGCCGCTCTGTGCTTTTTCTAATAAATGGTCAAAAGTTACACCCCTCGGTTGCCCTGCCTGTAACTGTGAGGAAGAGTCTGAGCTTCATGTTATTTTGCTTCTGTCCTGGCTATAAACCAGCCAGACAGCGTTGGCTTATCCAACTCTGCAGAAACCTAGGGTTTATGCACTGTGAGGAGGCATTTAGAGTACTGAAGTACGATACTCACACACCCATTGTCTTTGCTGTATCTCGATTTTTAACCTTGATGTGGCGTAGTCGCTGGAAGTTTTTAAATTCGCCACTGCGACCTTAAAAGTCTACAATGTACGCATTCCTTTTTAACCTGTTTTTATCCTTTTAATTTAAAGCCTATTGATGAATTGAGATTCTACCTGGATAAAACTGTATGCACAGTTATTTATGGCCCTGTGGCTTTTACATAGGGAAACAGATATGGTAGCTGGATGAGGACGGGTTGTAGGAATGAACTCCCCGGATCTCCCACTCTGTGATTTCTGTGATGCACTTTAAGGCCGCTAAATCTGAAATTTTTATAGCTATTCATGTGGATTGTTTTATGGTACGTGCTTTTATGTATGTCAATTTTTTATGTATGCACTTTTATGGTCTACATCGACCGAAATAAAGTTTGTTGGAATGGAATGGAGAATGGTTGGCTTCGCTGAAGTCAAACAAATCTGAAAATTAAATAAATATGGCCCTTTGATTGACTGCATGAACAAGCAATTTTACTGACTGACCACAATAAAATGTTGCAGCCACCATGACCTGACTCGGAAACTCAGTCCTTGATTCCTGACAATTTAAAAAATAAATTGGGTAGGGACACCCTGAATCCCCATACAGTTTTGGGGGGACATAGATGTATCACCCAGGAGCCAAAATTGTTTAATAGAAATTGTGCCACAGGTACCTCGGTTTTCTTGCGGAACCCAGCACTGCCCTCCCATGAGCTACCACAGTACTCCTGCTCAGAGCTGCTTCCAACCCATGGTACTGCAGTGCCATGCAAGCTTCCTTGTGCAAAGCAGGTACCATACCGGGATACCATGGATGTGATGTTTGAGCGTCGGGTATCACAGGACTACTATGGCACCCAAAATCTTTAAAAAAACAAAAAAACACAATGTGGTTTGAGTGCCCACAGGAGTTGCCCACCCATGGGGGTTGGTTACAGAGCCTGGCCACAGGCCATGCCCTACGGCTAACCCCACACTGCTCACAGCTAAAGGCTGTGAATGTTGGTTTCGGCATCCTGGTCAATGTTGGAGGAAGGTCCTGTTGTCAACCCCCACTATGTATGGCTGAAGGGCATGAACTGAAGGGGCAGCCTACCCACAGGGGGCCAACCCCCCGACTGTGCACAGCTGAAGGTCATGACCAGCATGTGATTGGTGGTCCGCAGCAGATGTAGGTGAAGGGCCTGGCCAGAGGCCTGAGGTGAAACTCCCAGTGCACAGTTCTGAAGGCCATGTGCAGTGGATTATGGCCGCCCACGGCAGGGATAGGGTTACTCCAAAACCTGTTCTTGCATGGCCTAAGGCTGTGCACAGTGTAGGGTTGGTCACCTGTGGTGAGGTCGGATGCAGTGTCTGACAGGAGACCAGGGACTCTAACCAGCCCCTCGCTGCACACGACCAAAGCCATGCGCAGCGTGGATTTGGATGCCCGCAGTAGGAGTTAGTTGCAGGATGGTGCCAGGGGCCTGTGTGCAGGTGGGGCAATTGGCTGATTATGATACAAATCAAGAAATTCACTGAGGCAACTAAAGTCACGTTATAGTTGGGTATGGTAATCACTGGAAAAAACAAAGAATAATCGGACAATATGGTTAGGTTTGGTAATAAGATTTTATCTTACTTTCAAAGAAAACCTAGGAATGTATTGAAAAAAACAAGGGTTAAAGTTAAACCTTGGCAGAGTTTGTGGAGTTTTACTCCGCGGAACTCCGCGAAGTGCCAGAAAAACTCGGCCGCCGCTTCCTGAATTCTGCCAGCGGCGGAGTCTGTTAAGTTGTGCTGCTCGCACTGATTTTTAGTGCCAGGAGTTTGTCCTGCGCTGTGAAATCAGCAGAAATGGCACTCTGCGTCACACCAGAGGGCTCTGCTGCTTTCGGCTGCTTGAGTAGACATTCTACTTGAGCGTTAGCTTCCTCAACACGAATGTCAAATTTCTCAACGTGAGCGGTTGCGACCTGCCGCGACCGCCCGCAATGAGAAATTTCACCAGGAGGAGGTGTAGTGTGTCATTTTTTATCAGAAGCGCTCGCCAACTTACCGCTGGCGAGCCACTCGAGAAAAAAAACTCCACAACGTTTCACTTCGCGGAGTTTTTTGGAACTTCTCACTCTACACAGAGCCCGGAGTGCGCAAAACTCTGCAAACTCCGCCGGCGGAGCGGAATTCTTCGCCCACCCCTACTTAAAGTGACATTATAGTTAAATGTTAAAATAAAATACAATGTTTAAGAAACAAAAAACACAAAATTTCACCAGTTACACTTTACTTAGCTAACGATGCTGTGCTCCCTTTCCATGCACTTATTATTGCCCACATGACAAGTGAAATGACATTGATGAAATCTCTGATGTTGGCCAACAATGGATGGTGGAAGGAAGACACAGGCTCTGGCCTATGTCCAGGCCATATGACCAACCAATGATGTGCATGGGCAAAGGCTGGGTGCAGAGGGGAGTTGGCTGCTCATTGCAGGTTGGTGCAGGGCCTCCATGGAGAGCTGACCCTGTGGCCAATGGATTGGCTGCCCATGAAGAATAGGACAATCCTGTGGTAAACCACTGTATACAGTGGGGTTCGGCCTCCCATGGGGGTGTGATGTTGTTGAAGGTGACCCCAATGTGCATCGCCAAAGAGGACATGGCTCAGGATATGGCTATGGGCCACACCCTTGCTTCACATGGACAAGCGACATGAACTGCAGGAGTTGACTGCCCACAGCAGTTTGAGCACAGGCTCAGCTACTACTCATCAATGTCTACAGTCATCATCTGTGCGCCATATATGGTCATATACTGAATATCGGGTTTAAAGAATTGTTGCATGTTCAATACGGATTTTAAAAGACACAGACATTTACTGAATAAAACAAAGGTTAAAGTGAAGTCATCAGCTTATCACAACAAAAAGAAAACACCACACTAAACCACACAGGTGCTGCAAAAACCCCAATATTTCACTACAACTCACACTATGATTTAAAAACACTCCATATAATATAAACAGCCCACAAGCATCATCGTTTATACAACTACCAATGCATCCAAAATAAAACTGATATAGAGTTTGACGGACTGAGTAGTGTTTGTCGATATGGCAGAGGACATTACCAATGCCACTTTAAGGGTACTCCGCCTGCCATATTTAGTGTTGTCCCCAAGCCCCAGCGCCTTGAGACCCTCACGGGTGAGTAGTAGCGCTTAACAAACGCGTGATTGATTGGTACTCCGCCCGCCATATTTAGTGTTGTCCCCAAGCCCCAGCTGAAAACTCTGTACATTAAAAGGAACTAACATCATGGGTGTTCCTTTTAATGTAGAAAATGTTTGGTGTATGTCTGCCATTAATTTTGCCAGATGTAAACCAACCTTTTCAAAACATTTTGTTTTTAAAAACAGACCATGACCCCCACATCCTGGGAGTTTTAACCAAGGGTGGGGGTGGGTCATTATTATTTTTTTCCTAACCCTCACTGCTGGGTCTTACATAGAGCAGGTAGTGATGGACAGGATAAAAAGGGCATTGAACTGCCCACCCTATTAGGGCGGACATTGTTATGTATTTCTCCAATGGACCCTATTCCATCGGGCCATTATAGGAAAATTTCCATTGACAAAGTTGATAGAAGCTCAGTTGATGGAAATCTGGCAGTCCATCTATCTGTAAATGTGGTGGGCAGATAGATGGTCTAGCGGACAGGGTTCTCCATTGCATTTTAGACCATGTATCTAGTTTGCCAAACTTTACATTAGGCTCTTAGAATCAATTAAACTACACAAGCAAGAACACATATACACTCTGTTATGACATGACATTCATTGGCATATACATAAGCAAGCAGACAAGTACCCTCAAAACACACCCATATGTTACTATATAATCACATGAAGTGCATCAAACACCTTATGCCCTTATAGTAGCTAATGCTATAGGAGAAGAAACCCTCCATCGCAAAAACAACATTCTTAGCCTATAAAACATATTCATTAAATATAAATGATGCCACTTTTAAGGAGCTCTAACACCCCAAGGTATTCTACATGCCCTATACAATTGTAAAAACTAACAAATAAAAGCAAATATTGCCCTGCATGTTTTTGAGAATAAATAATAGCTGTGTCCTCATATTCCCATTAGGTATGCTATAACGGATCCCCAAGCGGATTCATTTGTTTGCCTATGTGCTCATTCATCTTCCTCGTGCTTCTTTCAGGTGTCTTTGGATGGCTTGGACAACTCTTCTGCACCAATCACATATTGGTTTAAGTATTATGAATTCACACTGAACTTTGAAATTGAAAGGTCAATTGTGTTTCCTTTTTCAGAGAGTAACACAGAGTTCACAGAATCTAGCTAGTACCAGAAAGAACATTTTGGCACTCATTTTCCTCACATTATTGTGACAGAAATATCTGGAATCTGTAAAAACACATATAATTCCTACCATACCATAGAAGCACATTTGAAAATTCAAATAAATTTACAATCAATACCTTAATAGCAGGACCAAATGCAAGCCCACCATGTTTAATGGAGAAGCACTTAATTGGGTTAGCAATGTCTCCCTTACTCCTGAATGCCAGCTTGGCAAAATGGAGATTCCAGTTCAGTTTATGATAACTAATAACTCCTAAGCACGGGTCGCTAATGATATGCTCACTTGACAGGGAATTGATTGTTCAATCAAAGACAGGCTTCAGCCAAAAGAAATAATCTTGGTTTTATATAAAAGTATCTTTATGTTCCTAAACCTATTATATTCTTGCAGCCTTTAAGGCTGTTACTGTAAAACTATCTGCATCTTTGATTTGGTGATTACGTCATCGGTGTATGCTCAAATGCTAATCTTGACTGGGGGTGAATGTTTTGATTTGTTCTGCATTCCGTCCATCAACTGTGTGTCTTTTGCATTCTCGCCCTAAGTGCGCCAGGTATGCCCAGACGTGGGTCCCGGGCTCACTGTGCCACTGGAATCAAGCTATCCTGGCTGATGAGGGGTGAAACCCTGAAACCGGTCCTAGGATGCTTGTTTCCGGTCCAGGGAGGACCTGGCTTGGCAGTTCGGGCTGGACTGTCACAGGGTCAAGACTGATTTGCATATGGCCAGGTCTAAACTGGGGTGGCATGGTGAGCAAAAGAATGATGGATTTAACCCAGATCTCTTGACTGGGGGTGAATGCTTTGATTTGTTCTGCATTCCGTCCATCAATTGTGTGTCTTTTGCAAATGCTAATCCTGACATCTTCCAATTTGGGAGCTAATCTGTCTAAGTCGTCCAAGAAGACTGACATAGTTGTCCTATCTAAAGAAAACAACAATGGTCTCTTAAATTCACCCTTGTTTCAACCATTGGTAGTCTAAATCTTAGCGGAAAACCCCTTGCCGTTTGGCACATTACCTTCAACCCAACTGTTAGAACTGTGAGCCTTATGGTGGTCTTTCCCCATACATTTTGCCTACTTACCTCCATTTTTGTTTTGTTGACTTTAGGACTCTGTGTATTTCCCTTGTACAATTATTTACCATATACCAAGGGCCTCTAAATTAAATGCTACTAGTGGACTTGCAGCACTTATTGTGCCACCCACTTAAGTAGCCCCTTAAAACATGTCCCAAGTCTGCCATTGCAGCCTGAATGCAATTTTAAACTGTTAATTCGATTTGGCACTATTTGCCCCTTGCCAACCCTTAAACTCCCCTTTTATTGCATATAGGTCACCCCTAAGGTAGGCCCTAGGTAGCCCATAGGGCAAGGTGCATTGTAATTGAAAGGTTGGACATATGCTTTTCAGTTTTACATGACCTAGTAGTGAAAAACTCCTACATTTGTTTTTCACTACTGTGAGGCCTACCTGTCCTGTAGGATTGCATTGGGTTGCCTTATTACATTTAATACATGCTAACTTTTGATTGGAACTAGCTAAGCATTTCATGCTTGGTATCTATGGAATTGTAATGAAACATCCTCCTTAATGGGAAAGTCAGATTTTAAATCACAATTTAGAAAATGCCAATTTTAGAAAGTTAACATTTTGCTGCCCTATGCCATTTGGTGCCTTCAGTCTCCCCTGGGTCACATTACTGGGTGTAACTGACAGTTAGACTTTGTGAATTCCTCCCAGACAGTCACACAATAGAGGGGTTAGGTGTGCCTGAATGAGGCATCTGCTGGCAGGATGGGGGGTGGAACTGGTCACAGCCCCACTTGCAACTGAGTATGCTTTGTTTTGCCTTCACACAAAGGGCTTGGCACCTACACATGGTCACTGCAATCAGCTCGGAACCAGGGCAGGGAAGTTAGAAAATTCCAAGCACTTCAAAGAGAAACCTCTAGAAACTTCTCCACACTTCAAAGGAGGCATCAGATATAAAAGTAGGGCCCTCAGACCCACTCTTCAGTTCACTTTCTGGACCTGCGGAAGGACTCTCAGAGAACTGCCTGCTGATATGACCTGCTGCGTATGCTGCAAGGCTGCTTTGCTGTACCTAGAAAGACTGCTAGGCGCAGCGGCCAGAGCAGCTGACTCCGGAGCACGGGGTTCATGGTTCAATCCCCGGCGCTGGCAGCAGCTCAGCTCAACATCATGTGACTCTAGGCAATAGCTCACTTATTTTCCCCGATGGCCCCCAGCGCCTTGAAACACTTAAGTGTGCTTTACAAATAGAGGAATTATTATTTTTATTAATATTACTGCTTTTCTCCCTTGAGCCTGCCTTAAACACTCAGAGGCCAGCCCTGCTTGCTGTTTGAACACTACATCTTCACCTGAACCCAGGACTACCAGAGTGACTCCAAGGGCTAGTTTGCTGTTCTCCTGTTCACAGGCACAGAGACATAAAAGGCTCCCACTATCTTGAACCCACACCTGGACCCAGCCTGAGTGAGTCTTAAACCCACAAGTGGTGTCCCACCAAGTTCTGGACCCATGGTTGTGGTGCTAGAGGTGCCCAGATAGCCAAAATCCAAACCTTTGCCAAAAAACTGCTCTGAGAATTTGGGGAAGGCTGGGACCAACCTACTCGCTGATCCACCCAAGGTGCATTGCAGGTCGGACTGACTTAGCAGCTACTCCCTCTATGTTCTTCTCCACAGCAGCAAATCCTTTTCAGCTGTATTTCACCAAAGAGATATCCAAACTCCTGGAATTATCTTTGGCTATTGCCTCCTGCTTTGTCCCGCTGGAGATTTTTGACTTCCAGAAAAGTGACTTAGTCTGGACGTAGAAATCTTCGCCAAAACTTCACCCTGAGGCTTCCCGACAACGTTGACGCTCTCACTTTGGACACCGCTTGCAGCCTTGCCCAGCTGAACTTTACCTTCTCAGAGCTTTTTTCTTGAAAATTCTTCTAAGTCCAAAGGTAAGTGCTGACCAGGTCCAATCCACTTCTTGTATCCGAACCATGCTCCGTAGCAGTCACAGTCGACTTATAACTGGTCTCGCCCTACTAGATGCCCGCAGTTGGTGCTTTGATCTTTTAGGCGCCAGTTTTTACCAAAAAGTTCATAACTGCGGTTCTATTGATTCCATCGATTTTTGTCGTTTTGGTGTCAAATAATGTATTAAAATTGACTCTATTTTTTTTAATTGGTGTGGGATTTGTCTTGTGTTGTGTTTTCACTTTATTACTGTTTGTGTGCTGCATATCTACTTTATACCTTGCCTCTCAATCAATCAATCAATTAATCAATCAATCAATCAGGCATTTGTAGAGCGCGACTACTCACCCATAACGGTCTCAAGGCGCTGGGGGTGGGGGATGCAGGTTCCAGTCCATCAAAGAGGGGGTCTGTCGAAGAGCCATGTTTTGAGGTTTCTTGCGAAGATGGAGAGCGATGTTGTCTGTCTGGAGGTGGAGCGGAAGGGCGTTCCAGGCTCTGGCCGCGAGGAAGGAGAAGGAGCGGCCTCCCGATCTGGTCTTTCTGGTGCGGGGGACCACAGCATAAGAGAGCTGGGCTGATCGTAGGGTCCTTTGGGGTGCGTGGAATTTGAGTCGGCTGTTCAGGTATGCTGGTCCGGTGTCATGGAGGGCCTTGTGTGCGTGGATGAGCATCTTGAAGGTGACTCTAGCTTCGAAGGGGAGCCAGTGGAGTGTGCACAGGTGCTGGGAGATGTGGCAGTGTTTTGGCAGTTTGAGGACCAGTCTTGCGGCGGCGTTCTGGATGTTTTGTAGCTTGCGGTGAGGTTTTTGTTTATTCCGGCGTAGAGTGCGTTGCCGTAGTCGAGTCTGCTGGTGACCAGGTCGTGAGTGACGGTCTTTCTGTGTTCGAGGGGTATCCCTTTGAAGGTCTTACGTAGGAGGCGGAGGGTGTGGAAGCAGGAGGACGAGACAGAGTTGATCTGGCGGTCCATTTTGAGCTCGGAGTCCAGGATGATTCCCAGGCTGCGTGTGTGGTCCGTGGGGGTGGGCGGGTTTCCGAGGGCGGGGGGCCACCAGGTGTCGTTCCAGGCATCAGGGTTTGGGCCCATGATGAGTACTTCTGTTTTGTTGGTGTTTAGTTGTAGGCAGCTGTTTTTCATCCATTTGGCGACGGCTTCCATGCCTTCTCGAAAGTTGTGTTTGGCGGTGTTGGGTTCGTTGTATAGGGAGAGGATGAGTTGGGTGTCGTCTGCGTATGACACAATGTTGAGTGCGTAGGTTCTGACGATGGGAGCGAGCGGAGCCATGTAGACGTTGAAGAGCGTAGGGCTGAGGGAGGACCCCTGGGGGACTCCGCAGGTGGTTGGTGTAGAGTCCGAGAGGAAAGGGGGGAGTCTGACCCGCTGAGTTCTGCCGGAGAGGAAGGAGCGGATCCAGTCGAGGGCCTTGTCCTGGATCCCTGTGTCGTGGAGTCTGCGTATTAGGGTGCGGTGAGAGACTGTGTCGAACGCCGCTGAGAGGTCGAGGAGGATGAGGGCTACTGTTTCTCCTTTGTCCAGTAGGGTGCGGATGTCGTCTGTAGCGGCGAGGAGGGCGGTTTCCGTACTGTGGTTTTTTCTGAAGCCGGATTGGGAGGAGTCGAGGATGTTGTGCTCTTCGATGAATGTGGCAAGTTGGCTGTTGATGGCTTTCTCGATGACTTTCGCTGGGAACGGAAGCAGGAAGATGGGTCTGTAGTTTTTGAGGTCGGTGGGGTCCGCCGAGGGTTTCTTCAGGAGGGGGTTGACCTCGGCGTGTTTCCAGTCGTCGGGAATGAGGCGGTCGCCAGGGAGCAGTTGATGGTGTGGCGGAGTATGGGTGCGATGGTGTCGGCAGCTCTGTTGAAGATGTGGTGGGGGCAGGGGTCTGTGGGGGCCCCAGAGTGGATTGACTTCATTGTCTTCAGTGTGTCTTCGGTGGTGAGGGCTGTCCAGTTGTCAATCGCTGGCTTCAGGGTGTAGGGGGTGGTTGGTGAGGGTTCAGTGTGTTAGTTGTCTTCGTCGAAGTTGTCGTAGATGCTCTTGATTTTGTGGTGGAAAAAGGTGCTGAGTTTGTCGCAGAGGTCTTGTGAGGGAGGGATGTCAGTAGACTCGCTGGTGGGTTGGGCGAACTCCTTGATGATGTTGAAAATTTCTTTGCTGTTGTGCGCGTGTGTGGAGATTCTGTCTTCAATCGCTTTTTTCCTCGTTTTTCTGATGAGTTGGTGGTGGGCGTTGGTGGTGGCTCTGAAGTTGTTGTGGGCTTCTGTGGATTTGGTGTTCCTCCAGGCCTTTTCGAGGCGGCGGCAAGTGCATCTGGACTCTCGAAGTTCGGTGGTAAACCATCTGGCTTTCTTGGCGTGGGTGTTGTTGTTTTTCTTGAGGGGGGCTATGGTGTTGGCGCTGTCGGAGATCCATCTGTGCAGGGTTCAGGCTGCTGTGTTGGGGTCGTCGTTTTCCGCGATGGTTGGGGTGGAGTTGCTGAGGGAGGAGGTGAGCTGGTCGTCGGTGATTCTGGTCCAGTTTCTTTGTGGGAGCAGGTGCTGGTGTCTGTGGATGGTGGGTGTTCTGAAGGTAAAGCGGATGCATCGATGGTCAGTCCATGGGAGTTCGGTGGTGTGGCTGAGGGTGATGGAGTTTCCTGTTGTGAAGAGGGGGTCGAGGGTGTGTCCTGCTGAGTGCGTGGGTTCGGTCACGATCTGGGGGAGTCCAATGTTGTGGAGGTTGTCCAGGAGGGATGTGGTGTTGGGGGTCTAGCTGGTTGTCGAGGTGGAAGTTGAGGTCTCCCAGTAAGGTGCAGTTGGTGGATGCGATGGCTTGGGGGGAGATGATGTCCGTGATGGAGTTGGTGAAGGGTCCGCGGGGTCCGGGGGGGCAGTAGACGAGAGTTCCTCAGAGGGTGGTGGTCGGGCTGGCCTGTATCTTGAAGTGTAGGTGTCTCTAAGTTAACTCTGACTGCTTTTTCTGCCAAACTACTCAGGGATAAGCACAAGTTAATTTAGTGACTTTTTGTGGTTCACCCTGTCAGGGATTGTGACTGTTGCTTGACCAGGGCTCACACCCAGGTGAACCAACATCCCAATTTCTCACATTGGTGTTCAGCAATGTGGATCCGGATTTGCGTTTGTGCAGTACCATACAGTGATTTGTGTTACACAAGAATACCTGATAAATAATTTGACAACAGAGTTGACCTCTTTTAAAAATCTTCCTAGTTTTCCATTGGTTGTTTTCTCCATTTTCTAAATTTTAGTGCCCTACCTTCCTTTTTTTCTCACTATGGAGATGGAGTTGTGCAACTACGACACCCTCAGCAGGCTGAGCTGCTAACACTCTGCAAACAGAAGAGGTTGAAGGCAGACAAGTAAGCTAAAAAACGGGATCTCCAGGTAGCCATCAGAGTCTATGAGGAGGTTCCGAGGTGGCAGTCCATGCCAGGAGATGATGATGGTGATGACAATGAGGAGGGGGAGCACTATCAGAGGATGAGGAGATGTTGGGCCTATTCCTGAGCCCAAATCAACCCCAGCAGATGACCAGGATGCCCAAGATGGAGCAGGGAGCAGTGTGTCTGCCAGGGCCTTGACCACAGAGGAGGTGGAGGACAGGAAGGCGGAGAGGGAGCCCTAATTTCAGCTGGCCAAGTTGAAGCTGGAAGCAGAGGAGAGAAGGATGAGGCAGAAAGAGGCTTGGCCAGGAAATAAGCTGAGGCAGAAAGATGGGACTGAAGGAGTTGGAAAGGAAGGCCAGGCAGATTCCAGAGTCCAGCAACAATGGAGGCAGCATACCTGCAGTGTCCACTGGAGAGGTGAGGGTCCGCGTACTACAGGATCTGATGCCCAAATATGTGGTTGCAGATTAAATTGATAAATGGTTCTCAGATAATGAGGTAGCACTCAGGGTACACAAGGTCCCAGAGAAGTACTGGGAGAGTTGCTTGTGGAAGTACATGCCCACAGTGGGGAGTGACACACTTCTTACACATGAGGTAGTGGAACAGACCAAGTATGCCACCATGAAAGACAACCCTATTTTTAAATTTGGGCTGACCCCAGAAATACTGTCAGAGATTCAGGGATAGTCACAAACCTCCAAACCAGTCCTGGCTAGATTATTTCAGAAAAGAACTGTAGGGATGGATGAGGGGCAGCAAAGTGGATGCTTTTATTGGGCTGTGCAACCTGATTCTAAGGGAAATTATGCTCAATACCTGTTTACAGAGCTGCACCAACACCTGGTAGATAGCAAGCTGACTGACCCCAGGAAGCTTGCTGAGGAGGAGGACCTCTGGGTCAGCACTAGAGTGTCAAAAAAGGCATCTGGGGGAATCCCAAAAAGGTGGTCAGGGGTCCCACCAGAAGAAAGAGGAGGGAGATAAAAACAAGAAAGAGTTCTCTCTAGGCACCCAGAGTAGTTATCAAGGGAAATGGTCCCATTCCCAAACTGGCCAACAGTAGAAATCTTTCTTGACAGGAACATGGGTAAATTTGTCCTCAAGTGCTATGAATGTTACCAGCAAGGACACACCAAAGGAGATCCCAAGTGTCCCAAGAGGGCACAGCCTTCCAGTGGTGGACAGACACAGGCGTTGGCTAGTGTAGTACTTGGGGAGAAGATGGCCCGAGTTAGTGTGGGGGCCTGTAAATTAAAGCTACTAGTAGGGGTGGGCGGAGAATTCTGCTTTCCTGATGGAGTTCACAGGGGTTTGCCTGTTCCGCGAGGTACGCGGAGTTCCGCAGAACTCAGCGTAGTGACAAGGATTGGAGTTTTTTCTCTCGCACGGCTCACCAATGTTAAGTTAGCAGTGTGAGCAAGAAAAATTGTGTGCTAGACCTCTTGCCGCTCACGTTGAGGAAGCTGCCGCTCCAGTAGAATATCTACTTGAGAAGCAGAAAGAAGCAGCGCACTCTGGCGTGACATGTAGTGCCTTTCGCAGTGATTTTACAGCACGGGACAAACTCCCGGTGCTAAAAATAAGTGCGAGCAGTGTGACTCACTACACTCTGCCGCTTGAGGAACTCCGCGGTGTGTGGTGGAATTTTTTCAGCACTTTGCTGAGTTCCGGAGAGCACAACTCTGCGAACTCTGCCCAGCCGCAGCTACTAGTGGGCCTGCATCACTTATTATGCCACCCACTTACAAAACCCTTTAAACCATGCCCCAGGTCTGCTATTGCAGCCTGAATGTAGTTGTAAACTGCCAATTCAACTTTGCAATATAAACACCTGCCATGCCCATCCACATTCATTGCATATAATCACCCCTAGGGTAGGCCTTGGGTAGCCCATAGGGCCTGGTGCATTGCAACTGAAAGGTTGGAGATGTGCTTTCAAGTTTCACATGCCCTGGTTGTTAAAAACTCCTAAACTCAGACAGGCCTATCTTTTTATGTGTGGATTTCTCTGCCCCAACTGCGGAGTGTCCGCACTCGTAAACTTACTAATAAAATGCAGTTTTGTGAATACTGCAAAAGCGTAAACTTACACAATTGTGTAAATTAACTTTGTGAATCAGGCCTGGAGAGTCTTTAATTGTTTCCCACCCACAGGTTGGTGAACCCTACAAAGCCGGACCCTCATCCAGCCTTCCCCACAAAACTGATGATCTTGGAAAATGATATATCAGGCAGACTGAACCTGCTGCACCTGGCATCTGTGGCCTTTGAGAAGGATCTGAGGAAGCTGGATCTCTTTCTACCTAAAAACAAGGACAGAAAGATCTCCAATGGTCATAAGGTTTATCACCTGGGTAGCTTTAGAAACATGAAAAAGCTGTAGAGGACATTCCCAGAAAGTATTGCAGCTGCCCATTGGCAAGTGGATCTGGACTGGACTTTGCTGCTGCCGTCAGCCTGACACCCTAAGAGTTTCTAAGTGCTCCCCCTGAAGTTTTTGGAGGCATTGGAAGGATACTCCTATGATTATCTGGGCACCAGTAGATGTTTGGTAACTTTTTTTAAATGTTTGCTCCAGACCTTGAATGGAACCAACCACAAAAGTATACGGCTGTCAATTCCATGGTGTTGAACTGAATTTAGGGTTTGTTCTGTCTGGCAAAGAGTTTTTCTTCAGGAAAATCACAAAGTCCTTTTTCAGATTAGGTCTTAGAAACTTTTTTAAACTTCCCTTCTTCCATGGCTCTAGATGACCAATCCAGTCTACTTGGTATATTCCACACCGAGCTTCAGGGCGGTCAGACTCATATTGTGTCTAGCTCAGTGTCTACTGCAATCACTATCATTGATGCTTTGTGCTTTTCAGTACTATTGTCACTTAAACCTTTACAAAATCATGTCTCCTGCCCCCTTATTGGAATTTTGTCATTTTGTTTACTAAGTTTCATTCTATTTGTCTAAATTGGAGTGGGATTTGTATCGTGTTTTTGACGTTTAACTGTTTTTGGTTCTTTTGAATCAATCATTCAATCAGGATTCCTATGGAGCGTGACTACTCAGCCGTGAGGGTCTCAAGGCACTGAGTGGGGGAGGGGGTGGATCTGCGGTGCAGTCAAAGAGCCAGGTCTTGGGGTCCTACCTGAATTGTGGCAGCGATGGCAATTGCCTGAGGTGCAGAGGCAGAGAGGTCCAGGTCTTCACAGTGAGGTAGGAGTAGAATCTTCCTCCATCCATGGTCTTTTGGATCCGTAGGATAGTGGCCAGGGCCAGTTGGGCGTGGCAGAGATTTCTGGTGGGAGTGTAGAAGGAGAAGTGATGATTGAGGTACGCAGGTACGGCATTATGAAGGGCTTTGTGGGTGTACGTGAGGAGCTTGAAGGTAATTCTTTTATTGATTGGCAGCCAGTGAAAGTCTCTCAGGTGGCCAGTGATGTGGCTGCTGTGTGGGATGTTCAGGATGAGTCTGGCAGAGACATTATGGATGTTCTGCAGTTTCCTTTGGAGCTTCTGGGTGGTGCCGGCTTAGAGTGCATTGCCGTAGTCAAGTCTGCTGCTGACGAGCGCTAGGGTGACCGCTTTCCTGGACCCGGTGGGGATCCAACTGAAGATCTTACGAAGCAGACGGAGCGTGTCGAAGCAGGAGGATAAAACAGCGTTGATTTGGTGGTTCATAGAGAGCGAGGAGTCCAGGATGATGCCGAGGTTTCGTGCGGACTAATTTTCCCCACTGCCAAGTGAAGGTATTTCTCGAGAATAATCTGTGTTGGAGCCTTGGGTGGAATGTGGGACTATGGGCCTGATTTAGATTTTGGTGGATGTGACAAATAAAAGATACTGTTCGCTGCACTATAGTTCATAATATTATTCTATCACTGTCTACTGTAATAAGGTGGATTGGATATCCGTTATCCGCCAATTGTGTCCCATCTGCCAGACTATCACCCTAAGCCTATAACCTAAGTTTGGACTTAGGGTAATAGAATGGAGGAGGGAGTTGGAAAAGAGCAGGGTCATTGGAATTATAACTCAAGTTCCCATAACATGCTAAAGCTGGGCTGTTCCTCAAAACACGCTGGAGTGCAGAGTAACCAGACCCGCCAGCACGGCTCCGCTATGTTGCATAGTCAAGTATTAATTGTGCAGCATACATACTTATATGCATTGCTCATTAATGGCAAGGTAAGGTAATCCACACAAAGTGTGTATTCTGTTTCACTATGAAATTAAATCCTTTCAAAAAAACACATTTTCTTTTCTTTCTTTCGATTATAAGTTGGTGTTCTGGCTTAATATTATTCCTTGCTATCAATGCTATGATTGATTACCTAGCTATGATGTGATGCATGGGTGGGAAGAACTTGGCCCAAGTTGTGTGTGACTGACTAGTACCACTATCAATATCATCAATGATCACACACAAATAAAATTCCAATGGCCCTAGGGGAACAGCAATGTTCTGCTACTGTACTACGCCACTATAGACAGCTTAAACAAGTGTTTGGGTGAGCAGATCACAATTTGTGTTTTGTGTTTTGTTCTCTTAATTTCTTGATATAGCTACTCCTGCTGATGGTGAGTCTGGTAACAGGTAGCAACCAGCGCCGGACCACCCATCAACAACGCAGGAGATATCTGCCCGACTGCGGAAGCAAAAGTTGGAAGTAGCGAGCTCTTAATATCACCGGCTGGTGCCCCTGGAAGTTGAGGTTTAGGAGGTAAAGGCCCAGCAACCATATGGTACCTCAGGCCACCAGCCAGGCTCGCCTCCAACTAGGACACTCCACCACCCCCGCCTGCAGCTGCGATACTCTACTGCCACCTGTACCACCACTGCCCTCCCCTCCTCAGATGTAACACACCACCTCCTCCACCGTGTCCTATGATGGCTGGCGTACCTTTAGCATGAGACAGCAGTGCTGTGGCAAGGGCAGCAGAAATTGACCAGTGAACTTGATGCCCTAAGGTCATTTTTTATTGATGTTTTGTTTTGTTGTGAGGGCATGGTATGGGTGGAGAGGGTGGGGGTGCAAAGGTGGGAAAAGGGTTTACTTACATTGGACTTTTGGACTTTTTCTGGACTTTTTGGGACATTTTTGCTTGGGGAGAGCCTGTTGTGAGTGGAGAGGGTGGGTTCTAAACATGAATGGGTATCACTTTTTTCTCATCATTCATTATATGTCTTTCTATTGCTAGTTGGCGTAGTGTAATTTATTATAGCATTGTTAGGTGTATTGTTGTTTCCACTAAACTTTCCCTACTTGAAGTATTGTTTTTTCCCCTAAACTTTCCCTACCTGAAGTCCCTATTATTCTTCCGCAGGTTACTTACCCCTCCCTGCAGTCCATTTATACCCTGCCACCAGAGTGGCACTGTCTGGCAACAGAAAACTGGTTAATTTTAATCTGTTTCACTTGATGAGGTTTTGCAGCACCCAGCCACTAATCAATTTTACTGTACAGTATAGTAGTAGTTAGTGGAGTAACTGCCCTTGTCCGACCATCTGTAACGATTTATAAGGGGTCTGGCAACATACAAAAATGTAAGTTATCTCTCCTTCCAAAAAACAACTTAAGTACTCACTTAACTAATTCCTTCTTACCCGAATTGATTAGGCGATGGTACCTCTCAAAAATCTTCACAGATCGTATTGCAGGGTTTCCCAAAAGGGCCTTCCTATCAATGGTGGTGGAGTTAGTGTTAACTTCTCTTGTTGTGCTACCAGGGAAGACATCACAACACAAAGCGAGGTCCCACTCCCTCCTATTCCAATGAGGTGAACTCCAACTGCCAGATTCATCAGAAAGATTATTTAGCACAGGCAACTAGACTGAAAGAAAAATGAACACAGAATTAGTGGGTTATTAAAGACTGAGACCACCAGACCACCATAACAAAAAAGTAAAGCTCTTGTACTAGTGTGCACTATCGTGGGACACTGGAACAGAGTCAGACATTGTTCTGACTCTTCTGCTCTATGATGATGTATTATTATATTATCCCTTTCATGCCTGGATGGGTAAGTGGGGCTGGTGTGGATCCCGCAGGGGGTTGGTATTGCTTTCACCACATCTGCCCCACCAAGTGTGCGAATAATATATGGTGTAAATTAAGTCACACCTCAATAAATCACACAGTCTGGGTGAAGAGGGTTAGGGGTTTGATGAATGGATGGGAATGGGAAGTTGAGGAAAGCTGTGACAAAGACAAACACTACACAACAACAATATTCATCAGGGTGATGAGCAGCACATCATCATCATCATCAAATCTGTTGTGGAAGGAAATTAAGGAATGACAGTTCAATTAAATGCGTTGCAAACATCCTTTAGCCCCAGAGACCCAAGTATATATTTAAATGTTCTGTCATCTAGGTTTGAAAAATACAAATTATGGAGGAGTGAACCCACACAGTTCTAAAGATTCTGATTCATGATACTGTATATATATATATATTCACTGAAAAAACCACAGGTTTCAGTGACGTTATAGTTAGTTAGACATTTCACTCGCACAAAACCAGAGAAATTTGGCCGTTATAGTTAGTTCAGCTAACTATAACTCGCGCCCCCGCAATCCACTGCTGATGACGTCACATATTACATCATTCATGACATGGTCAGTGACATCACTGGTGACATTACTGATGACATCTCAAATGACATCAATGATGACATCATTGATAACATCATCCAGTGACTGTGTGTTTCTGTAAAGTTTAAATATGTTTTATATATATCTATGCGAAGGTGTATTGAAGAATGAGTGGGTGTATAAGTGTCTGAATGGAGGATTTAGTAGGTGTGTGACTGTCTGTATAAGTGCGTGATTAAACGTGTTTTACTGAATGCATGGGTTAGTGACTAAACTGTGTAAATGTCTGTATCAGTCTGTCAGTTGGTGTGTAAGCGGTTGCATGGGTTGGTGAGTAGCTAAATGAGTGTCTATATGGGTTATTGATTGGTTGTCTGAGTATCTGTATGGGTGCCTGAGTGTCTGTGTGCGTGGGTGGGGAGTGTGTGACTCTGTGCATAGATGTGTGAGTGGGTGATTCACTGGGTGTATGGCTTCAAGAGTGCATCTGTGATGGACTGTATGGGTGGGTGACTGTGTGTATGGGTGCGTTGGTGGGTGAATGGATGTCTCAGTAGTACATGTGTGAGTAACTACATATCTAAAAGGCAGTATATGTGAGTGTTGGAGTATATAAATGACTATATGTGAGAGTGAGTGATTGTGAGAGTGGCTGTATGGATGAGTGTGTGCTTGTATTAGTGATTGTATAAGAGTGTAAGTATGTGTTAGTATATGTATGAATAAGTGAGGTGGTGTGTGTGTATAACTGTATAGGTGAGTAAATGGGAGTTTGATTGATTCTTTGCATGACTGACTAGGTGTGTGAGTAACTATGGATGAATGGTGGTGTGTGAGTGTCTGTATAGGTGTATGAGTGCATATGATAGTGCCGTATTGATGAGTGACTGCATGTATGAGTGACTGTATGGGTGAATGAGTGGATGTGTGTGTAGACCTAGGAATCAGTGGGTGTGTATGTAGTAACTGGTATTGGTGTGTCTATGGTTTCGAAAATGGTAGTCTGTATTTTAGAGTGGGTGTATCAAAGGTTATATTAGGGTATGAGGAGGTGCATCAGATTATCATGTGGATGATGTCATCAGTGATGTCATCAGTGATGTTACTGACCATGTCATGAATGATGTAATATGTGACGTCATCAGCAGTGTATTCCAGGGGCACGAGTTATAGTTAGCTGAACTAACTATAACGGCCAAATTTCTCTGGTTTTGTATGAATGAAATGTCTAACTAACTATAACGTCCCTGAAACCTGTGGTTTTGTCAGTGAATTTCTAACGTTTTTTAAATGCTAATTTCTAACTATAACGTCCCTGAAACCTATGGTTTTTTCAGTGAATTTCAAAGGTTTTTTAAATGATAATTTCTAACTATAACGTCCCTGAAACCTATGGTTTTTTCAGTGAATTTCGAAGATTTTTTAAATGCTAATTTCTAACTATTCCTACAGAGGTAGGACATGTGCAGAAGCAGAAAGAGGAAGAAAAGCGCAGAAAGAAGCAAGAGAAATGCAGAAAGAGGCAACAGAAGTCCAGAAAGATGAAGAAAGTTGCAGAAAGAAGCAAGAGATATGCAGAAAGAACCAACAGAGGTGCAGAAAGAGGCCTTGTTGCAAAGTCATCCTGTGCCCCCAACTTTTTGCTGACTGGTACTGGTGGTAACTGACTCTGACTAACCAGGCCCGGAGCCAGTGCTATGCTGAAAGACACTTAGAATATAGTGAAAACACCTACATACACTAGGGTACAGTATGGGTTGGGGTACCCCTGTCATTGGCATAAACTCCCCTTAAGGCCCTAGTACATAATAGGGCAGGGGGATTAAAACTACCTCTAAGTCAGCGGTGCAGAAAGAGGCAAGAGAAGTGCAGAAAGAAGCAACAGAGGTGCCGAAAGAGGCAAGAGAGGTACAGAAAGAAGCAAGAGCAGTGCAGAATGAACCAACAGAGGTGCAAAAAGAGGCAAGAGGGGTGCAGAAAAAGGTAGGAGGGATGCACAAAGAGACAAGAGAGGTAGAGAAAGAGGCAGGAGGAGTGCAGAAAGAAGGAAGAGAAGTGCAGCGAGAAGTAACAGAGGTACTGAAAAAGGTGCGAAGGGTGCAGAAAGAGGCAAGAGAAGTACAGAAAAAAGCAACAGGGGTGCCGAAAGAGGCACGAGAGGTGCAGAAACAAGCAAGAGAAGTGCAAAAAGAGGCAAGAGAATTGCTGAAAGAAGCAACAGAGGTGTAGAAAGAAGCAAGGGAAGTGCAGAAAGAACCAACAGAGGTGCAAGAAGAGGCAAGAGGGGTACAGAAAGAGGAGAGAGAAGTCAGAAAGAAGCAAAAGAGGAGCACAAAGAGGCAAGAAGGGTGCAGAAAGAGGCAAGAGCAGTGCAGAAAGAACCAAGAGATGTGCAGAATGAGGCAAGAGACGTGCAGAAAGAGGCAAGAGATGTGCAGAAAAAGGAAGAAGGGTGCAGAGAGAAGCAAGAGAGGTGAAGAAAGAGGCAGGAGAAGTGCAGAAAGAAGCAAGAGAGGTGCAGAAAGAGGGAAGACGAGTGCAGAAAGAGACAACAGGGGTGCAGAAAGAGACAAAAGGGGTGCAGAAGGAAGCAAGAGAGGTGCAGAAAGAAGCAATATAAGTGCAGAAAGAAGCATCAGAGGTGCAGAAAGAGTCAAGAGGGGTGCAGAAAGAGGAGAGAGAAGTGCAGAAAGAAGCAAAAGAGGTGCACAAAGAGGCAAGAGGAGTGCAGAAAGAGGCAAGAGCAGTGCAGAAAGAACCAAGAGATGTGCAGAATGAGGCAAGAGACGTGCAGAAAGAGGCAAGAGATGTACAGAAAAAGGAAGAAGGGTGCAGAAAAAACAAGAGAAGTGCAGAAAGAGGCAAGTGATTTGCAGAAGGAGGCAAGATAACTGCAGAAAGAGGCAAGAGAGTTGCAGAAACAGGTAAAAGGGGTGCAGAAAGAGGGAACAGGTGTGCAGACAGAGGCAATAGAGGTGCAGAAAGAGGGAAGAGGGGTACAGAAAGAGGCAAGAGGGATGCAGAAATTTGCAACAGAGGTGCAAAAAGAAGCAAGAGCAGTGCAGAAAGAAACAACAGAGGTGCAGAAAAAACAAGAGAACTGCAGAAAAAGGCAAGAGAGGTGCACTAAGAGGCAAAAGGGGTACAGAAAGAGGCAAGAGGGGTGTAGAAAGAAGCAAGAGAAGGGCAGAAAGAAGCATCAGAGGTGCTTAAAGAGGCAAGAGGGGTACAGAAAGAGGCAAGAGAAGTGCATAAAGAAGCAACAGAGGTGCTGAAAGAGGCAAGAGAGGTGCACAAACAGGCAAGAAAGGTACAGAAAGAGGGAACAGGGGTGCAGAAAGAGGTAAGAGGGATACAGAAATTTGCATGAGAGGTGCAGAAAGAAGCAAGAGCAGTGCAGAAAGTAGCAAGAAAAGTGCAGAAAGAAGGAAGAGAGGTGGAGAAATAGGGAAGAGGGGTGCAGAAAGAGGCATGAGGGATGCAGAAATTTACAAAAGAGGTGCAGAAAGAAGCAAGAGAAGTGCAGAAAGAACCAACAGAGGTGCAAAAGAGGCAAGAGGGGTACAGAAATAGGTAGCAGAGGTGCAGAAAGAGGCAAGAGGGGTACAGAAAGAGGCAAGAGGGGTGCAGAAAGAAGGAAGAGAAGTGCAGAAAGAAGCAACAGAGGTGCTGTAAGAGGCGCAAAGGGTGCAGAAAGAGTAAAGAGAAGTGCAGAAAGAAGCAACAGAGGTACAGAAAGAGGCAAGAGAGGTGCAGAAAGAGGGAAGAGAGGTATAGAAAGAGGCTAGAGAGTTGCACAAAGAGGGAAGACGGGTGCAGAAACAGGCAAGAGAACTGCAGAAAGAGGCAAGAGAATTGCTGAAAGAAGCAACAGAGGTGTAGAAAGAAGCAAGAAAAGTGCAGAAAGAGGCAACTGAGATGCAGAAACAGGCAAGAAAGGTAGAGAAAGAGGGAAGACGAGTGCAGAAAGAGACAACAGGGGTGCAGAAATAAGCAAGACAGATGTGCAGAAAGAGTAAGAAATGTGCAGAAAGAGGCAAGAGAAGTGCAGAAACATGCAAGAGAAGTGGAGAATGAGGCAAAAGAAATGCAGAAACAGGCAAGAGATGCGCATAAAAAGGCAAGAGGTGCAGAAAAAAGCAAGACTTGTGCAGAAAGAGGCAAGAGAAGTGCAGAAAGAGGCAAGAGAAGTGCAGAAAGAGGCACGAGAAATGCAGAAAGGTGCAAGAGAAATGCAGAAAGGTGCAAGAGAAGTGCAGAAAGAGGGAAGTGAGGTGCAGAAAGAGGGAAGTGAGGTGCAGAAAGAGGCTAGTAAGGTGCAGAAATAGGCAAGAGAGGTGCAGAAAGAGGAAATAGAAGTACACAAAGAGCCAAGAGAAGTGCAGAATGAAGCAAGAGAAGTGCAGAAAGAGGCAAGAAGGCAAGAGAAGTGCAGAAAGAGGCAAAAGAAGTGTAGAGAGGCAAGTGAGGTGCAGAAAGAGGCAAGAGAGGTACAGAAAGAGGCAAGTAAGGTGCAGAAATAGGTAAGAGAGGTGCAGAAACAAGCAAGAGAAGTGCAAAAAGAGGCAAGAGATGTGCAGAAAGAAGGGAGAGAAGTGCAGAAAGAGGCAAGAGAATGCAGAAAGAGGCAAGAGAGATGCAGAAAGAAGAGAGTGAGGTGCAGAAAAGAGAAAGAGAAGTGCAGAAAGAGGCAAGAGAGGTGCAGAAAGAAGAGAGTGAGGTGCAGATAGAGGCAAGAGAACTGCAGAAAGAGGCAAGTGAGGTGCAGAAAGAGGCAAAAGAGTTACAGGAAGAGGCAAGAGAAGTGCAGAAAGAGTCAAGAGAAGTGCAGAAAGAGGCAAAAAAAGTGCAGAGAAAGGCAAGCGAGGTGCAGAAAGAGGCAAGAGAGGTGTAGACAGAAGCAAGAGAAGTGCAAAAAGAGGCAAAAGAAGTACAGAAAGAAGGAAGAGAAATGCAGAAAGAGGCAAGAGAAGTGCAGAAAGAAACATGAAAAGTGCAGAAAAGAGAAATGCAGAAAGAGGTAAGAGAGGTGCAGAAAGAAGAGAGTGAGGTGCAGATAGAGGCAAGAGAACTGCAGAAAGAGGCAAGTGAGGTGCAGAAAGAGGCAAGAAAAGTACAGAAAGAGGCAAGAGAAGTACAGAAAGAGGCAAGAGAAGCGCAGAAAGAGTAAGAAATTTGCAGAAAGAGGCAAGAGAAGTGCAGAAAGAGACAAAAGAGAAGTGGAGAAAGAGGCAAAAGAAGTGCAGAAACAGGCAAGAGATGCGTACAAAATGGCAAGAGAAGCGCCGAAAGAAGGAACAGAAGTGCAGAAAGAGGAAATAGAAGTGCAGAAAGAGCCAAGAGAAGTGCAGAAAGAAGCAAGAGAAGTGCAGAAAGACGCAAGAGAAGTGCAGAAAGAGGTAAGAGAAGCGCAGAAAGAAGCTAGAGAAGTACAGAAAGAAGCAAGTGAAGTGCAGATAGAGGGAAGAGAAGTGCAGAAAGAGGCAAGAAAAGTGCAGAAAGAGGCAAGAGAAGTGCAGAAAGAGGCAAGTGAGGTGCGGAAAGAGGTAAGAGAGGTACAGAAAGAGGCAAGTGACGTGCAGAAAGAGGCAAGAGAGGTACAAAAGAGGCAAGTGAGATGCAGAAAGAGGCAAGAGAGGTGCACAAGGAGGCAAGAGAAGTGCAGACAGAGGCAAGAGAAGCGCAGAAAGCAGCAAGAGTGATTTGCGCACCATTAGTACCAATTTAACACCCACATTTAGCAATAAGTAACAGGTGACCATTCCAGCTTTGCAAAGGACCTTCCACCACGCTGTAACACTTGTCGCTGCATTTTTGGTAACATTTGAGCTCTTTGAGCTAGAAACAAGATTTTTTTGTTCAAGTCTGCAGATTATACAGCAGATGATGGATTATGCGACAAATGCAGAAAATGGATAATTATGCGAAAATCATTGCAGCCAAACAGTTGCATAATTCCAGTGGCCTTGCTCATACCTCTGACTAGGTCCGGAAGTGCTCCTCAGTGGTTCCTTCTTTTCTTTGTTTCATTGAGTTTATAGTTTAACTTCTATAGAGACGAGGAAGACTAAACCTGAGGTTACCACTCCACAACACAGACTACCATACCACATAATTACTCACTTTAACACATAATCCCACTCTACATAATTCCTATACACTAAATACCACATAATACATGTGCGCGGCCCAACTCCCCAGGCCGATTTTGGCCCCGGGGACTCCATCCCCCGGGGCCCGGACATTCTTTTTTTTTTAACTAAAGGGAGGGAGGCCGCGTGGCCCCCCTCCTGGGCCACTCCTGGCCCCAGGGACCCCATCCCCCGGGGCCGGACCTTTGCATTGCGGACCGTGGGGGGAGCCCCAATGCCCCCACGGTCCCAGCCGGCTCCCCGCCTCCTGCGGGAGCCAGCATTGCTTTTGCACAAGGGGAGCTGCTGACATGCAGCTCCCCTTGTGCAAAAGCAATCTGCTTTGCTTTGTTGAAGCGAGAGCAGATTTTCCTGCTCTAGCTTCAATGAAGCAAAGCAGGGTTTGCTATGACAGGGCGGGAGCCATGCCCCCGCCCTGCCATAGCAAACAGCAATGTCCCGGGGGTGGTCACCCCGGGACATTGCAGGAGTCGGCCCAGGGCCATCAAGGGCTCCAGGAGGGGGGCTGTACGGCCCCCCTCCCATCATTTTCAAAGCCCCGGGGAGGTGGTGGTCCCCGGGGCAGTGTGGGGGGGCAGGAGCCCCCCCACACATTTATAAAACAAAGTACCGGGGAGCTGGCGGCCCCCGGGGCTGCGGGGGGCCGCATGCCCCCTGCATATAATTGAAGAAAGTCCCGGGGAGGAGGCGGTCCCCGGGGCTGCGGGGGCCCCGCGGCCCCCGCTAATTTACTAGGCATAGCCCCCGGGACCTGGACCACCCAGGGGCTTACAGATAACGAAGCGCGGAGTCCACGCTCGTTTTTTAAATTTTCTCAGCAGGATTCGTGCACCCAGCACGAATTCTGCAGATTTTGTTTAAAAAAAATGCTTTTTTTGGGCCTGGGTCAGGGTGTTTTTACCCTGCCCCCTTTTCTTGTTTTTTTATCTTTTTTCCACTGTTTTCTTGTGACTCGGTTACCGAGTCACAAGATGGCTGCCAACACTTCCTGGTTTGGAGTGCTGACAGCCAATCAGATCTCACGATGAGATGTGTGGTTAGGCTCCGCCCAGATATCGATATTTTTTTTATTTTTGAATTTCTTAGAAACTCCTGAACGGATTTGCAACATTTTAAAAAAAGCACGCTTTTTAGACCAAGACCTACCTTTTTGCCAAATTTGGTGTAATTCTGTTCAGCAGTTCGGGCTGTAACTAGGCCTGGGCGGAAAACTACGCTACGCTCGCGTAGTTTGCGCAACTACGCGCAACGCGAATTGCACGTAGCACAGTGCAAAAACGCGTAGCGGGCATTTTTTGCTTGCTCGCGGTCCTCAACGTCAAGTTGGCGACCGCGAGCGAGCAAAATGACATCCCGGCGAGACTTTTTCCTCGTTAGCGATCAGCAACATCAAGTTGCCGATCGCGAGCGTGGAAAATAAACCTCCCGCGAGATTCTCACCGCGGGGAGGTCAGGTTTCTCATTGCGAGTGGTCGCGTATGCTCGCGAACGCTCGCGATGAGAAACTACCAGTCCGCGTTGAGAAAACTGCCGCTCGAGTACAAATCTACTCGAGCGGCAGAAAACGACTGCTTGCACTGTGCAAGATGCCGTTTGCAATGATTGCACAGTGCGGACCAGCATCCAGCACTGTGCAATCATTGCGAACAGCATTTCCTACCGCACTACGCAGTTCGTGTAGTGCTACGCGTAGCTCGTGTAGTGCACTTCGCTTAGCTACGCGTAGCGCTACTACGTGAACTACGCCCAGGGTTAGCTGTAACCTGTTTCAAAATTCCTATGGAAATTAACATCGGGAAAATGCGTTTTGGGACCCCCTTTTTTCTCAGACCCCGCTTGACAAATCACCCCGAAACTTTCAAGACAGGTGCTGACTGGTCCACCCCATTAGTTTTGAAAATTTCACGAAGATTCGTCAAATGGCGCCAAAGATATTGGCAAATCAAAAAACACTTTTCCTATGGAAACTAGGTCCTAACTATAACTACCTACTGGTGACCGCCAGTAGGTAATATATATATATATATATTCCAACAATCGTTCTCGCACAAGACCCAAGCCACTATATGATGGCGTGCCGGGGCGGTGTGGCGAACCCCTATATCTGCCACAAACGCATCGTTCCACCTTACAATGAACAACACACCTCGGCCCAACTTCTTATTCAGCGTGATTATTTATTTAGCAATACAACTCCACGCGTTTCGAAGCTATCTGCTCCTTGCTCACGAATAAACTTGTTGCGATTACGTGTGGTCTTTAATACATCATGTGACTCACCTCAATGTGATAGACAATTAAAACAGACTCCTCATTGGAAGTATCATTTTAGACTGCAATAAACTACTGCAACAGTCATTAAACGTGAAACATTAATCCTGATGATACATTCTCATCATTTGCAAGTGTGGCACTGTTGTATTTTCAACAAAACCGTTTCTTAGTGGATTGCGGAACCAACAATCATTGATACCGTGATCATTACATGTTGTGTTAATAAAGCTTTTGAATTGAAAAGCTTTATTCAAAAAAGCACCATTCAATAAACGTAATGGATTTGGATTGTTGACAAACAATTCACAATGTCAATACCTGCATACTCATATGCCCTCCGTGCTTTCCCAGGCAAAAACGTGCGTTGCACTAAATCTATATTGATCGCAAATCGGACAACGGGAGATCCAGTGTACTTCAACAATTCTGCCCCAGTGGGCTTAGAGTCCCTCTAACCATCAAGGAGTCCTCTTGCTCATGTTCGAAAGTTACCAGTTTTGCCCCAGTGGGCATCCTAATTAATTTACAGGGAGATTCTAATACGCCAACCCTCTATGCTAACCCATTCATCGGTGCGACCTCTAAAGTGTTCAAAGTTCCATTTCCAGTTTAAAGATATCATGCTCATTTTGCCTTCCACTTGCATCACAATAAACTCGAGAGATCTGTAAAATAATTAAAAATATACAGATATTAAATATACAGTGAACCAACACATACTAAGTGCAACAAACAATTTTTAAACCAATAACAGTGAGAATAAAAATTTGGTTACAATCTAGAGGATTTTAGTTCTGCGGCTACATCTCAATGATGTCGGCTAAAGTTTACAATTTATCCTAAATGTACTGACAATGCCTCATCTCCATTGTGTTCCATGGGGTACATTGTGTGATATTTTATTATCATTCTTGATTCCAGGCGCCTAAGTTCCTGAACGTGATCCCCTCTCTTTCTTTCAGTGGGATCATATCTAAAACACAGAAGGACAAGAGGTTGCTATTTTGATTATGCTGAGCTTTGAAGTGCCTAGCAATAAGATATTGCTTGTCATCGTTTTTTATTGCTCTGAGGTGCTCAAGGATACGTTTTTTGGCCTTATGAATTGTGCTGCCAATATAGTATTTTTCACATGGGCACCTAAGAGCATAAACCACATATTCAGTATTGCAGGAGACATGTTTGGGTATTTGAAAAGGTTTGCATTATAATTATAATTTCACCTCTTTGCAATTGTAGCTATGTTTGCAAGCTTTACACCTGCCACATGTACAAAACCCTTGGATGGTGCTACGTTTGGTGTCAGGAGTGATTAAAGCTTGGCAGATCATATCTTTCAGTGACCTAGCTTTCCTGTAGGTGATTTGAGGGTATTCTTCAATGTATGTCACTAAGTCTGTGTCAGTTTTCAAGACATTCCAGAACGTATCTAAACCTTTCCTCAACTGTTTAGATTGTTTATTAAAGGTCGTGATAAACCTGATTTTGTCCATTGTCTCCTCTTTAATCTCTTTCTTGTGTTTTAATAAATCATTTCTATTTCGCTTATCTGCTTCTGCACATGCATTCATCACACAAGTCTGTGTGTACCCTCTAGTTCGAAATCTTTCTACCATTACTGCTTTTTCCTTGTTATATCCATCATTTGTACTGCAATTTCATTTTGCTCTTAGAAATTCACCCAAAGGGATACTTCTGATCAAATTCTCAGGGTGACAGCTCTGAGCGTGTAATAAGCTTTTGCCAGCTGTTGCCTTCCTAAAAAGGAAGCTATCTAACTGTTTCTCACTGACTTTTAGTCTCAAGTCTAAGAATTCAATGGATTCTGTATTCAATTCGCTACTGAACCTCAAATTAAGTGTATTGTTGTTCAGAACCTCCACAAACTTATTAGCTTCATCGATGCTACCATTCCATATACAGAAAAAATTGTCAATGTAACGGACCCACAGTTTAACATGCTCTTTAAACAGATCAATACTGCTGACCACCTGCTCCTCCCACCAACCGAGGTATAAACCTGCAAAGCTGGGGGCGAAGCAGGTGCCCATCGCAGTTCCTAGTGTTTGCCTGTATATCTGTCCATTGAACGTGAAAAAGTTCTGAGTCAAGCATGTGTACATCATGTCCACCAGCATCTCAGTGTGGAACAGGTATGATAAAGACCTATTCCTCAAAAAATGACGACATGCTTTTATGCCCAATTCATGTGGAATGCAGGTGTACAGACTATTTACGTCTAGACAGATGAGTAAAAAATTCTCATTCCACTCGATGCCTTTGATCTGTCTCAAAAAGTCCCCTGTGTCTTTAATAAAAGACGGTAGGTTCTGAACCAGTGGTTGAAGATAGTAGTCAACATATCGTGATGTGTTTTCCAAGCAACTACCTCTAGAGGAAACTCTTGGTCTGCCTGGGGGATTGACGCTGTCTTTATGCAATTTTGGTAGCAAATACAAGGCAGGTAGTTTGGGGGATTTGAATCTTAAAAATTCTTATTCCTCCCACTCTAGAAGGCCCCTCTCTCTCCATTCACCCAATTGATCTTGATAAATCTTGTTGGCAGTTTCATATTTAACTTTTGTGCTTTTTTCATATCTGTCCTTGTCATTCACCTGGCTATTACCTTCCTTTAAATACATTTCTTTAGACAGCACCACAACGTTGCCTCCTTTATCTGATTTTTTTACCACTATATTCTCATCCTTCTTAAGAGTCTTAATAGCTTGAATATGTGCATCTGTAATATTATTGTTGCCATATTTTTCTTTTTTGACAATTTTTTCAACTCCTGAATCACACCCCTTCAAACACATCAATAGCTTCGTTGGCAATCTGTGGCAGGAATATAGACTTTGGTTTAACGCCACTGTTATGGCTCAGATCTAGTCTAATATTATCGTTGGTCAGGTTAAGATAAGGATCTTGCAACAAACCTGGGTCCCCTTCAAGCTCATTTACAGTATATAATGTTTCAATATCCCCAATTTGAATATTGCTGGGTACCTCAATAGTATTGTCCCATGCATCAGTCGCTCTGGTTGCAAACCATTTTTTCAATCGTAGCTTTCGAGTGAATTGAAACAGGTCAATACGTCCTTGTGTATAGTCAAAGTCAACGGTGGGGCAGAAGGAGAGTCCCAAAGATAAAACTTCAATTTCCGTTGTGCTCAGGTTTCGACCTGATAGATTAATTACTGTCTTGGGGTCCATTACTTAGTTTTCTTTTGCACTCTTGTCCTGCTTCCCACTGGGCTTTCCGAGTCTTCTCGCAATCTGATATTTGCTTTTGCATCTCCTCTCCCTCCTCGACCTCGACCTTTGTAACCTGTGGCACCCTGTTTGTTTTGAGCAGAGATTCTGCCTGGTGCCATCATGGTAAATTCTTTTAAAATTTTGTTTTCTGCTCCTGTTTGTTCAGGGTTTGTTGACATATCGCTCTCGCTGTTGTCACTCTCCATTGCTGCACTCAGTTGGAGTGCAGCAATGGAGATATATATATATATACCTGGCTGGTCAATCTCACAAATGTCATAACATTTAGCTGAGTGCATGCATCATGTGATGATGATGATGTGACATCATGTGTCTGTCTCCAGTTAGAGGAGTTTGACATTTGAGTTAACAGTGCTCAACACATACTACTCAGCATTTCCCAAAACTACACACCTCACTCCAGTCCTCAGGACTGAGTAGGCCTCTTAAAGACATCATCATGTTTGTTTACCTTTGAAGTCAAAAACTTCTTTCTTCTGGCTGTTGAGGTAGGCCCGCCTTGACTCCTCCTGACTCCAAGTAGCAAATCACTCCGACTCCCGACCCAAATGAGATTGAGGGAGATAGACCTGTATTGCACTTCTGTTGATGAACAAGAAGAGAAAAAGAATTTGAGCATTTTGTGTAAATTTGTATTTGTTAACTAAACTAACTGCTGTGGTCTCTGAAGAACCAGAAAAAAAAGTACAGCAAGAGGGAACCATGCAAATAAATCTAGCTAAGTATGAAAGGCAAAATCACCCATCAGCCCCCAAACATTGCAAATCATCAAAATCAAGTTTACAAATGATCCCTCCCACGCTATCTGCCACCACATGAATCATGTCAATCTTCAATCACACTCACTGAGTATCACTCATTAATGCAATACTAGTCACCTGTTCCAATCCAAGCACAGTGGTACACAATTGTCGTATTGTATCTCCTCTTTACCATGGAAGCAACATGATCTTTACTGTGCTAGCCCTGCTCGGGACTGAAAAAAAGAAGGATAGGCATGGGACGGAGGAAGGCACTGTCGCCAATGTCCTTGAAGGGAATGGGAGGCTTCTTCACTGCACACTGGTCCAACTCCAATCCGGCCATACATGTGCATAAAATAAAATCATGGTGGGCGCTGGACTGCATAAGTCAGACACAAACAAAATATATAATGTTCCACTGGCTATATCCATTTTTCTTTTAGCAAAGTAGTTTGACGATATTTAAAAAGTTATATGGTGGCCTACTCTGCCAGGGAAGTAGAGTTTGTCCTCAAACTCAGGTGGTTCACCCAAAAGTTGATCAGTTAACACACTTGAGTCTGACCAATCACCCTTATCCTCCTTCTCCTCCTGCGGTATTTCAATGAACAGTGCAATTGTGTGGTGTGAAGTGTTGGTTCATTTTGATCATGGTCAATATTTCCACGGTTTGAGGCAAGAGACTGATCCTTCTCACTGTGACAACTGCACCAGCTGCATGGACACAGCCCATCAGACACACTGGCTACCAGACAAGCCAGATACTTTGCCAGCCTGCTGAGCTCTGGCCATTGGCGCATCTTCCTATACCAATAGACCAATAGGTTTTGATCCACGTAGACTTCTTTATGGTCATTCAGATAGTCCTGTAGCATTCCTCTGAAAGGTCACTGGTGCTTCCACTTGCTCAACCTCTTTTGTCTACACCTCTGCATTGTACCTAAGCCCCGCCACTTGAAACCAAGTCAATGTAGAGGTTGGGTCTGATTCGTCTGTTCCGGTTGTTGTTGTTACCGGTGTTCTTGTTGCTGGTGTTAGCTGCTGTGAGACAACAGCACTACTCGCTATGGAAGCTGAAGGCTGTACCCCAGAGCTTCTGCCTGGGACTCTAATTTCTTGCTGTTCTTTTTCTAGGTCTCTCCCTTGAGAAACAATCCACAGCTTGCATAGTGAAACATCCATTTCTGAAAAACTAATGAAAGTGGCCAGTATTTTTTGTACCGTGGATAGAGTATAGTGGCACAGATGTACTCTTTGGATGACACAATGTCTCTTTGCAGCCTTAGATTAACAGCCAAGAAAAGGACTAAGCTTTCAACTAAGCCATTCGCTACTCCATTGTCGTTCATACCTGCGAACCTTTGCAACACCTTTTTTAACTGGTCCTGCAGCAGATGCAACATTGGGATAGCTTGGCTCATCATACTGAACTCCTTACTGACAACCCGTGTGAAAAGCTCAAAAGGAAGTAGCATCTGTGTCAGGCAGTTTATTAGGCCATAGTTCTCCATCTCCATGGTCATGCTTTTCCCAGTTGTATCCCGTCCTCTTTGAATGGCATAGTCATTGATCAGTTTGTACTGCTTAAACAGACGTTGCAACATGTAATAGGTTGAGTTTCAACATGTTGGCACCTCCTGGATGAGGGCTTTATCTGGTACTCTATTAGCGCGCTGAATGATCCTCATCTGCTTCCGGGCTTTAAAAGAATGGCTGAAATGAGGGCAGATTCTTCTGCAGGTGGTCAGTATGTTGCAGACTACATCTTCTTTTTTGAGAAAGTCTTTAACAATCAGGTTAATGCAATGAGCCTAATACAGGACCCTGAAATAGCCACCATCTGCCATGGCCTTAACTATATTACTGCCATTGTCTATGGCAACAAATCCAATTCTGAGACCTCTGGGTCGCAGCCATTCATGCATCTTGCTGTTACAGTCTTCCAAGATGTTTGCAGCTGTATGGGATTTCTCCACGGCAAACATGGTGAACATGACTACGGCTGCATGCCGCCGAATGCCCTTAAAAGTTTCTTTAGTGCTGAGACCTATAGATAGCTGTTTCCTAACCCCCACAAAAGAGATCCAGTTTGCAGTGATACACATGTAATCAGTGGCTTGAGATTTGGTCCACATGTCTGTCGTATGGTGGATATTGGGAACAGCACTACTGCCTAAAATGCCTGTATTAGTAGCCTGGAATTTTATATTTTGTGGTGCAACTGATGCAGGTGACTTCCGGAGAGAACTAGGAGATGGTAGACTCCTAGTGCGTCTTGGGGCAGTCATAGTTTTTGGTGGTGTTTCCATCTCACTCTTGAGCCATTTCGAGGTTGCTGAGGTGGGTGAAACTGGCCCACTGCTGGGGACAGGGCTGCTTTGTGTAAAGCTGTCACCCTCTTCTTCCTCATCACCTTTACCTCCCACCGTGATCGGAGCTGATTCGCCTCTCTCATCAACACCACCACATGGAGCAATTTATTTAAGCTGCGCCTCCCACCGGATTGCGTGATGTTCTTTTATATGGGTTGTTTGGCCTCCATTATCAAAGTGTGAACCAGGCTCACCTTGACGAACACACGTGTGGCAAATGGAGCATATTGAAATGTTATCCTCTAGCTTGCTAATCGTAAAAAAGTCCCAAACTGGGGAGGAGAACTTTTTCAGAGAGCCACTGGTATCACTGCCAATGCCCATATATCTGGAAGTAGGTGGGTGTGTTGACAATTGCCTCTAAGCAGTGTGTACTTTCACTGAGGTAGTGGTGGATGCAGGTCTTAGCAGGAGCCTTACAAATTTGGAAGCTGGTGGTGGTACTAGTGCCACATCCCTCAGAGCAGATTGAAAAGTAGGGGTAATGTCAGTGTCCTCTGAGCCAGATTCCATGAAAATGACTGGCTTGTCCTCCTCATCCCTTTCCATAATTGTAAGGCTTTCAGGGGCTTTCCTTTTCCCTTGTCTCTCCTGGCGAGTCTCGGACTCCACTAGGGTCCAATTCATCATGTCCAGATCATCAGAAGGGGGGGCTTGGAGAAGATGTTGGAACACCCTTCCTTCTTCTTGCTGGAGATCTGGAAGCCAATGGTTCAAGAAGAGGAACAATATCTTGTTCAACAGGAAGCTCAACCTCCTGTTCTGCTCCGACTTCAGAAAGATCTACAATTGCTGGATGCAGCTCCTGTTGCCCATTTTGCTCAGCTTCCTGCGATGATTGGGTACTAGTTTGCCACCGAGACAAATCCAGTTAAGACTCATTGCTCGTCACCAAGATTGCAGTGGCAGCCTCATTGAGAGGCATGGCCTTGTGCTTAGGTTGGGGTGGTGTCATTGAGGCAGGAGTGCTGCTCCCAGCTTGCTCCCCAGAGGAAAGTGTGGCAGGCACACAATGTTTCCTGAAAAAGGTTTGGGATGGCACACCAGTGGTGGCAATCTGCTCACTGGCCACTTTCTTGGCAGCACCTTTCTTTGGGCTATCTGAACGCTCTGTCAGTTGGCAGTGGCACTTAAATACACAAGCGTAAGAAACTGGTGGACACACATGTTGTGGTCACATCACTTTGTGCCAGCCTTCTTTCTGGTAGTACTGTGGGTAATGTATCTTATGCACCTAAAAGCAAACAAGAAGATAAACATTTAGTGAAACGTGGCATTTTTACAGTTTGAATTATTCATAGTACAGATGACATAATTTAGTGTGATTACTTATTATCCTAAATTATTAACAACATTAGTGTATCCATTTCAAAGTCAAACCAGACTGCCATAACATAATATTTCATTTTCAATCAGGATAACAACATAAGATGTAACTGTTTGCTTTCGTGCATCTGAGGGAGAGACTTGTGGCAGTCAGGGAGGAGCAGGGGAAAATTGAATAATCCTTACTAAATGAATGCTGAGGATGACCTTGCCTTCCCTGGGGCCTTGCTTGGGGCCACTGGTGGACCACACAGCCTAGCTTGCATCGAGCTAGGAGCGGCTCACTGCACCTGCTGCACATCACGTTCTTAAGCGCCTTCTCATTCCAGCAGCATGGAATGACCTTGCCTTGCCTGGGGCCTGGCCTTGGGCTCCTGAGGGATCACAAAGCCCAACCTGCATCGCGCTAGGAGGCGCTCACTGCTCCTGCCTTGCCTGGAGCCTTGAGTTGAATGTGTGAAAAACAAAGTACAAGGTGTTTGAGACCGATGTTGCTAGGAATTGTGCAGCAAGGGTCGGTAATGAAATTCTGGAAAGGTTCCATTACTGTGACTATTTGGGGGTTAAATTATCTGATAAATTCAAGAGGGAACCTCAACTCAATAAGAGTTCTTAACTAATACAACACAGATCCAAAGCAATCAATCGATTGCATAATAGAACTAAGGGTGTGCGGTAAACTCTGCTCCTCTGGCGGAGTTCGCTGAGTTTTGCCCACTCCACCCTCCACCTGGAGTGCAGATATCCAAAATAACTCTGCAAACTGTCACGTGACAGAGTTTTTCTCACACACAGCTTGCCAACGTTAAGTTGGCGAGCGAGAAAACTTGAGTGCTAGGACGGGTCCCCGGCATGATTTCTCAATGCGGGTGATCGCTGCTGGTCGCTACCGTTCAAGTTGAGAAAGTCTACTCAAGGAGCAGAAAGAAGCAGCTCCCTCTGGCATGGTGCGTGGTGCCATTCACACTGATTTTACAGCGTTGAACAAGCTCCTGGAGCTAAAAATTAGTGCAAGCAGCACAACGTGCGTAATTCCGCTCCTCGTGGAATTCCATGGAATTTTGCTGAGTTTTTTGTAACTCTGCCAAATTCCGTAGAGTAAAACTCCACAAGTTCCACCCACCCCTAAGCATAACTTGCTCCCACTCAATATCCCCTGCTCTCAAATTTACCGTGCTAAGGCACAAAGTGCAGTGCTTTTTGGAGCGGAATTTTGGTGTTGTGCTGACATCCAGAAGCTGGCTATAGCAGAGAATACTTTCATAAGATTGTTTATTTCAGTCCCAATTAGCACTCCCCTTATCCCTCTTTTCCTTGATATAGGTAGTAATAGAATCTCCTATGTGGCACAACTAAAGCCTCCAACTTATTGGATATGCCTCTGGTTTATGCTGGAGATAATCAAATATAGGAATTTTCTTGGGGAATTGTGAATATAAATAATGCTATCAAAGTCCCCTGGCTCAAATTTGTAACAAGCTGGTTCAAGAATCTAGGTCAATTGAAACTAAGGGAAGATCCAGGAAATATCTGTAAGGCTGAGGCAGATGGTTTAAAATCCCGCTACTGGGCTTATGTCTGTGAACAACATGTTGTGAGTGGGACAAACGGGCACCTAACAAATCAGTTTCTTGAGTTCAAGACCAATCCGTGTTTTAAACTATTCTTAAATACTATCACACCATCTTTAGCCAGGAGCTTGTTTGTGCATTTTTGATTGGGTAATTTACCCTTGAGATTACTTACAAGCCAGATGGAAAAAAGATCAGTTCTTTGAATTGTGTCCAGCTTGTGGTCTCCTGAGACAAACGAGAATATTATTTTCTTCTGTTCATAACATCTTGACTCACGCCGCAAGTGGATACTCCCAGTGTGTCTGAACTTGGCAGTGACCCGCTATTTAGTTGCCCTGAATTCCGAAAACTGATACCTCAGATCTAACTGTATTTGCTGTTAGCCAATTTTTGTTAAATGTATAGCATGAGCACACTAAGTGGCATATTTACAAGGGGATTGCACCTGGAACATCACTTTTTAAGATGTTCCAGTAGTGCAATGGCCTGCACCATATTTATAAAGTGCTGTTAATTCACTTTGCGTGGCTTAACACCGCTTTGTAAATATTTTACCCTTTCATACAGTTTTCTGCATGAAAAGGGGGTGCAATAGGTGTTGCTGTGGGCATTCCACTGCAAAACCCATTGCTTTTTGACGCTGCCCCAGATTTACAAGGATCTGTAAAGAATTTTGCAGCGTCATGCTGCGCCTTTTTCTTGTATATATGGCCCTAGGTTCTTGGCATGATTGGTCCAACATGCATTGGTTTGATGCAAACAGAGCTATCCTAGCACTGTCTAGGACTCGGTTTTTGGAATAAATCTTATACTCTGCACCTTGTAATTCTTGCATTTCTGACCTTGCATTATCCTATTGTTAATCAATTGCACTAACATGATCTTGCATTTTATCTAGTTTTATATTGGTACCTTTTTAGATCTCACCTAGGCAGCACTTGCGCTGTCTCTTCGAGACATGCTGTATTCAGGTATGGATTTTAAGCTCTGAACATTTTCAGCCGATCTTTTCAATTGGCTCCTGTTATTGTCCTTTGTAAATGGTGGCTTTTGATTCGTTAATAGGCTTGGTAGTCCCTCCTTAGTACCACCTTTTATCTGGTTGTAACCTCCCTTGAGGACTGCCCCTGTTACATGTATTGTTACTTAGTATGTTGTATTTACAGTTTCTGAGCACTATTTTATTAATGACTTTCTCCTAGCTGCTGTTGCTGGAAGGGCAGGCTCTCTGGCTTCTGCAACCCACCCTGTGGTTTAACTCCATGGTGACGCTGCACATGACCCATCATCTTTAACAATGGCCGCCGCGCCTTTTTTTTCTTCTGCGCAGCTCACTAAACTCAATTTTTAATATTCTATTTCTTTTTAGTAACGCGTATGCCGCCTTTAATCTTAAACAATGGCAGCCGTGAGGCTCGCCCAACTCTTTTTGTTCATTATTCATATTTTTTTTTAGCAGCACAGCAGTCGCTCCTAATCACCAACAAGAGCGGCCGTGCCTTTCTTTTCTTGTTTACATCTGTATTGCATCCTCTCCCTACATGTAGTAGCCATCTCCGTTGGAAACTTTTCATTTCTGTGGTACAAACATACGGGCAGGCTTCTCACACAACAAGAGCGCTTCACGGCCACTGCTTTATTTTTTGTTTGTATTGGCAACCCACCTTGGCACTTCAAAGTCGGAAGTCTCCAGGGCAGAGCTGTACTCTGCAGAGTTAGGTGCATTACATGCCCCAAAAGCTTGTCATTTTGTAAATTCTCCCCAGAAACGCCCCAAGACTTTCCTGCACGCGGAAGAGAGGAAGCACAGCAGCAGCAAACGTCCTGTTCTACCTTGCAGGAACATCAAGAAAAGCTAAATGAGTTTATCAAAGAGGGCTGAAAGTATTTGAGCAATGATGGTAAGTGCAGAAGTTATAACAGTTGTGTTATTTTGTGGCAGGATGATGCGTGCATTGGAAACCAAGGCAGAAAACAGCTTGACAATGAACTGAAAATTTCATGTGCATGTGAATAGTGCTTCAATCTCTATTTCCAAGCAGCAAAGCTCATTACCAGACGGGGGACTTTGCTTGAGAGCAGGGGTGTGCTAGGTTGGAAGAGTGAAATAATGTTAGACTGCATATAGCTTTTTGGTGCTTTTTGGGCACCATGCTCTCTATTTAAACAGCTTGTAGATTTATAAACAATAACATTAATTCACACACAATGATGAATAAGCTTGCCCCTGGAAGGCAACCAGATCAATTCATTAGCCTAGCAAAGGTATTATCTCTGCAATATTGCTTCCTTTCTACCATGACTTCATTCATGCAGAAATACATTCACCCATTCACTGTTATTTAATTTGCTCGCTAATGCGCACTGCGCGCCCTATCCCCCTCCTGTGCCTCTAGCATTTAGCAGCGTGCTTTTCATGGGCCCGCCCTCCCCTATCACAGACGCTCTGCTCAGCTGGTGGGCCCTGCCTCTCTCCCCTCCTTTTCCTCCGCCCAGTCGCAAAAGACGTGCAGCCAGTGGGCTTTCTCCCCCCCACCCGAGAGCCGGTGACTCATCCTCTCAAGCGGGCATGTTGATATCATCCTTCTGTTTTTTTCATTTCTACATACAACAACAGAGAGGCCCCTGCCCTGAGAGGCTTTGCATGTGCTGATGCAATTACTTTTGTTTTAAAAAATGCAGTAATGCAGGAAAGAAGATGCATTTTTTGCCGGTGACTGTGGAGGCAGTTGAGCAGTTGCATCATCCTCAGCACCTCAGACTGGTGTAACCGAGGCAGCTCCGCAGTTTGCACTACATGGTTTTAAAAGGAAAACAGACAGAATATGCAATACAGAGTAAGCCTGGGCGGAGTTTGCGGCGTTGTGACAAAAAAACCTCCGCCAAGCTACGCAGAGTTCCACGAGCGGCGTAGTGGGTTACCTTGCTCTGTTCGCACTGATTTTCAGTGCCGGGTGTTTGTCCCATGCTGTAAAATCGGCGCAATCAGTATCTCCCTCAGTGCAAGAGGGTGCTGCTTCTTTCTGCCACTCGAGTTGAAGTTCTACATGAGCGCCAGCCTCCTCAATGCGATATGAAGGTTTCTCAATGCGAGAGGTAGGGGCCATCCGCGACTGCCCGCATTGAGAAATCTCGCTGGGAAGTGGTCTAGCATTGGATTTTCCTTGCTCGCGCTCGCCAACTTACCATTGGCGAGCGCGAGTGAGGAAAAAACTCTGGGGCATATTAGCAAGACCCACGTTAAAATTATCGCCGTTTTAGCGGCAGGAAACTGCCGCTAAAACGGCGATAATGGGCTTGCCGCTAAAACGGCGATAATGGGCTTGCGTTATAGATTTCCAATAGAAGCCCAGGTTAGATGTGCAGGACATCTAACCTGGGCTTCTATTGGAATTCCATAACGCATATTAGCAAGCCCATTATCGCCGTTTTAGCGGCAGTTTCCTGCCGCTAAAACAGCGATAATTTTAACGTGGGTCTTGCTAATATGCCCCTCTGTTCTGTGGAGTAGAGTTTTTCGGAACTCAGCAAGCTCTGTGGAGTGCGGAGTGCAAAAAACTCTGCAAACTCTGCGGAGTTAACCACCCATTCTTAATACAGAGCAGAAGGTGCTATTGGAAAAAAAGTGATGGTGCCTCACCGCCGCAATGGATTGAAGCATTTCTATCATAGCACTTTCCTCCTGTCTGAAGCCCAGAAGCATTTTCTGGTTTGTTAATCACTTGATTGTTTACAATGACCACAGAGGACATGTTAAGTTTTTATAATACATAGCCTTGTATTGTGACAGGGTACAATAAGAGGTGGCAAACAGTTGGGGGGTGACGCCCACTATTTTGTTGCAGAGCTGTGTATACTTTTCCACACAGTGGTTCGTCCTGGAGACATTCAGACCCATTTGATGGATGCACGTGGTTTGCTAGGGGGCTGGTATGAACTTTTTTTGAGGTATGTTTCAGCTGCCAGTGCACCACCGCCATGTGTGTATTAAAGTTAACTAAAGTTAACTAAAGTGACTCGATCAGTGGCTTCTGAGTATTCATAAAGGTATGGCCCAAATTTAAAGCAACTGCATCTAGCTTGTGGGAAATATCTCAATTCATCTTCACAGCCGCATTGGCGTAGCTTCCATTGGTACAGCAGGTGTAGTGGCACCGGCACCCAAAGGTCTTAGGGGCCCACTGAAGCCTGATTATTGTTGTATTTCACAGTACAAAAAGCGGTCAGGGGGGACATTTCCTTCCTTGCACTAGGGCCCCTGGCACACTGGCTACGCCTCTGGAAAGCCCTGAGCTGAGACCTATACTTCCCCTCTCATAGTCTTCATGCAGACAATGACATAACCCTATAGTCTGGGTCTATCTGAACTTAAATAGATTTTTTAGGTGTGCAAGATATATCATTATATGCCTTGAATTTTGAAAGTAATTTCACAAATGTGGGAGCGTGAATACCTCAATGCGTACCATTGTGGAAATGCATGACTTGTACATGTATAAAGAAAGTCAATAGACAGGTAGGTTCTGCTAGGATTCTTACTATATTTTGTCATTCTCAGAACACAAAGGAAGCCAGAGCAACCAGAGGCATTTTTAATACCTGTATTCTGAGCAGAAGAGGCATAAACTCCCAAGAACCAACATTGAAAGTAAACCTTTCAACATAATGCAATTCAAGACTCTCCAGCGTATATCGTCAAGCATTTGCATTGCATTAGGTCTCGCATTACTGAAAATTTCAGCTATTGGCATTGTAAATAATAATACAACACCAATAGCTCAAACGTTCGGTAAGAGGAGACCTGTTGCATTGCAATTGCTTGTTTAGGTTTGCTTTTGAGCTGTTTTAATGTATATTGTTTTATATTGTGACGTAAATTTTACAAGTGTTCTCAATCCTTATTGCTGATTTGCATGTATGTTAATGCAGTGCCTACTATAATTAGACCATTGGAGAACATCTCATGGTTCTTGCACGAGAAGTTCTTTGGCACAATTACTTATTAACAATTAAATTGTAATCATTTTTTTTATATTTATATTTTGATTGTTTTTTATTATGACTTTTTGTTTATTATTGCATACTTTTTATAACCGAATAAAGGAATTTTAAAGCTTAAACTGAAGGCTGTTGTGCGCTTATGGCAGGTAGGGACCAGGAGGTCCAGGGGAAAATGGAATAATCCTTAAAAAATGAATGCTGGTGTGTGGCTGTGCGCCTATGGCAGGCAGGAGGTCCAGTGGACAATGAGCAATGACAATCCTTTAAAAATGAATACTGCTGTGCGGCAGGTGCCTAATGGCAGGCAAGGGGGTGAATGGAGGTAAAATGTAAATACAAAACACTTTATTTTTTTATTGGTTAGTTTTTTTTTATTTGAAAAAAATAAAATATATAAATTAACAAAAATGAATTAAATAAATAAATACATAAAACATGAATTGCTGGTGTACTAGGGGACTATGAGAAACCCATTGGGAGGCAAGAAGGTTAAGGGAAAAATGCTAACGTATATAATATAAAACAATGTTCATATTTACATATACTACAATGACCCTCAAGTATCTTAAAGAGATATAAGGGAAAAGTAAAAAAATGAATAAAAACAAAAAGGCATAGCCCTCTCTTATCTTTCACCCTAGAATATGGCTTTAAAACTGGAAAAAAAGATTTACATGCTGGCTGGCTACACAAAATGGCATCCGGTCACATGGTCAAAAAACAACAGCAAGCAAGGAGGCATGGCCACACGAAAGATCACATGCAGGCCTATTGCAAAAGCAAAGCACACTGGCTGACAAAGCAAAATGGCCAATGGCCACATGGTCAAACAACAACAGAAAGCAAGGAGGCATGGCCACAACAAAGAACACATGCAGGCCTATGGCAAAAGCACACTGGCTGGCTACACAATTTGACCACCGGCCACGTGGTCAAAAAACAACAACAGCAAACAAGGAGGCCTGTCCACAACAAAGAACACATGCAGGCCTATGGCAAAATTAAAGCACACCTGCTGGCTACACAAAATGGCCACTGGCCACATGGTCAAACAACAACAGCAAGCAAGGAGGCATGGACAACAAAGAACACATGCAGGCCTATGACAAAAGTAAAGCACACCTGCTGGCTACACAAAATGGCCACTGGCCATATGGTCAAACAACAACAGCAAGCAAGGAGGCATGGACAACAAAGAACACATGCAGGCCTATGGACACCGACTACAAGAAATGGCCCCGGCCATGTGGCATGGAGAACAAAGACAAATAGAGGCTTATGGCAAACACAGACACACTGGTTAGAAAAACGGAGGCATGATATCACCGATGAAAACACTACTATTAATTCAGGAATGCCAAAAATGAAAATTAAGTCAGCTATACAATTTTTAAAACTACACACATCCTCCCAAGGCGTCAAATATTACCCCACCAAATTACACTTTTTGTAGAAAAAACACGAAATACAAAAAAATAAGTTTTAAACCCTCATTTTTAATTTAATCCAGTGCCTTTCCTGCCCTACATGATATTTTGAAAACAACATATATCACAGAACCAGTTGTTTCATGTACCCATGACTAGTACTGGGCCTACTGGCTGGATGGCCAGTGGGTAGATTAGGCCACATAGTAAAATAAATGAATAGTGCAAATTGAATAAACATGGAGAAAATGTACTGAGCTGTGAAACCTTTTTCCCCTTACAAAAGATAAAAAAATTATATGCAAAATAACTAGGCCCTCACTGAAACTTCAGGCCACCCACCACAATAAAATCAAAAATCAAATAAAAGTACAAATAAATACTGATGCATGCCCCCAATCAAACAAACAACACCCTTAACAGAAGTTGTTGAACTTACTCGTGATATCACAAAAACAGTCCTCAAATTCAATGGTATATATGCAGCAGACAAAGAGAGCTATCCTTCCACCTCGAAATCCAAATGAAAAATGACCAGGAGATAGACAAAGCACTGGGAGGAGCCTACTGGACAGGAAGAGGAAGTTGGAGTCTCTGGAGCAATTCCTCCTTGTTGAAACAAAAGTTAAATTAAAAACAAAATGCTTCTCGTACCAAAAAACAAACTGAACGGTCGGTTGAAGTAGAATATTAACTCAAAAACGTCTTTTCAAGTAGACTTAGCTGTTTCTCAGGGAGAGAATCTGCTCGAGAAACAGCCACGGCTGCTCGCTTGTGTCACAAATATGGCACCGGAAAGCTCTGCGGTGACCAGAAACTCTCACATGCGCTTGCTAGCGACTGGCAAATCTTGTCACGCTCGCCAGCATGCGTCAAAACAAGCCTTGCTTGCGCCAACTGAAATATACTTCCACCACACACCGGATGGCAAACTTTAGTGGGAACTCCGCATTGCATGCATAGCATGGAGTGCCCTAAGAAATCAAAGATAGGAAAAAAGGTCACCTACCTGTTGGACCTGAAGACTCCCATGAGCCCCTTAAGGGTCCTTCATGTGAACAGGTTAAAAGCACACTTTGAGAGGTCCAAAGTGATAATGCTCATGGTTACAGATGGGGGCAAGGAGGAGGAAAGCGAAACCCAAAATGCTGGAAATGAGAGTGTTAGAGCCCCCCTGTAATCCCTGGTACAGCCCAGTGGTGCTGGTACCAAAGGCTGGCCCACTGGGTCGCATCCCATAACTGAGGTTCAGTGTGGAATACAAGGGCCTCAACTCAGTCACCAAGACTGATGCGTACCCCATCCTCAGAGATGATGAGCTCATTGGCAGATTAGGGGGCACCAAATTCCACACTACATTTGAATTGACCTAACTGAGTGGGCCAAGTCAGCAAAACATCCAAATGCTCTTTCAATTTTGAGTGTCACATGCAGAATGTCCTGGCAAAGTCTGTAATTTAAAAAAAAAACTTACCAAGTAAAAGGCTATCTTCAATAATCCTACTCTCAAACTTGGAAATGATTTTTGAATTCCAAAAACGTGTATTTCCAGAAAATCTGTTGAATGACAAATGGGCTGGGCATTTATTGACTATGTATGTATACAAATATGGTACAAGTGATCAAGTGAGCAATGGCTGCTAATGGAAAGAAATTGGCATGTGTACAATGCATTGCAAGTAGATCATTTTCAAAACAAGCAATTTGGTAAAATTCCTCCTTCACCCCGTGTTAGGTTGGATGGAAGAAAAGATGAGAGTGAGAATGAAATGTCAGTCACTTTGGCACATGTGATCTGAGATTCACCAGAGCCAAGAATGTGGAGTACATCCAAGAGCTTCACATGAGATGGCAGGGATGAGATCCAAAGTGGGTCAAATTTCATCCAAAAGGGCCATAATAACGGCTCTGTTAAGTCTATAATATTGCATTAGATCTACATCTCGTTCATCGATAAGTGAGACCCCCTGCAAGGAAATCCTCTCTTTTAATGCAGTTTGATGTAGTCGCAGACTGTGCAGCAGAGTGAATATCTCCAATGTTTCCTTGTAATGTGTGGCGCGATGTCCAATGTTGCTTTTTTATAGGTACTGATTTTTGCACTGATTTCTTCACCTACTATTTTCCAATACAAGTTGAGATTTGCACCTGATTGTGTGATTCTGTTAGGAAGTGGTAAATCGAACTGCATGGATAATATGTTATGTTATGTTGATTTTTATACTGCACTAATCACCTGGGAGAGTATCCAGGTGCTTGGGTGTAGGTGTGTGGTCACAAGGTAATTATATGAAGAGCCAGGTCTTCAGCTTCTTGCAGAACTCAATAAGTGTTGACTACACCCTTACACGCCCATCTTGCAATAATTAAGTTAACTATTACATAGCACAATGTAATGCAGAGTTTGCACAACACAAGGTGTAAAAATGACACAATTCCTATATTGCACAACATAGTGCTTTGACCACTGCGCTGCTTCGCTTAAAAAATGATGCAACAGCTCAGTATATTTATCCCTAAGATCGTTAAGCAGAAACAGTGATTAGAATTAGAATGTTTTGCAGAGTCTAATAAAAGGAAATCTTTGGGATTTGAAGCAAAGAATGGAAGTGTCATCTCAGAATTCCTTTACGTAGTGGGATATTCCACCTGGTTTGCCCCAGCCCATTGTGAATAATACATCATTTCTATAATGGGAAAAAGAGCCATGAAATCTATTACCGTTTTGGGTCATTTGCAGACTCTGTCAGTGCAAGTGGAGAGCATTTATTATCCTGAATCCTTTATCATCCTCAATAGACATGAAGGCCAGTCCTGGAATGATAATTCAGAAGCAGCAGGCCTCAAAAATCATATTCCTCTAGCTTTGTGAAATTATCTGAAGACACATATTTATTCAGCTCAATCGATTAACGAAATTTGGAGGTCTGATCTAATCTAATCTAATCTAATCTAATCTATTTGATTTGTAGAGTGCATGGCTACCCAGAGGCTTCCCAGTGCTAACCCAAACCAGCAGTTAGTTATAACTGACCCTCGTGAGAGCTGACCAGAGATAACTATTTGATGAATAGCCATGTCTTCAGAGTCTTCCTGAAAGCGGATTTGGGGTCTACATGACACAGTTCAAGTGGCAGGGGAATTCCACAGTTTAGGCACTAGGTACTTTGAAAGAGTGACCACCCCATCTGGATCTGTGGATTCTGGGCATCGTTGCTAAGAGAGAGGTGGCAGACTTTACTGACCTTTCAGGCCCTCCTTGTTCACTGGTGCCTTGGAATTTAGAACAGGAGGCGGGCGGGCGCATTTTGGATGGTCTGTAAACTTCTTTTGATGTAGCGTGGGAATCCTAGATATAGGGAATTCCCATAGTCCAGCCGGGAGATGATCAGGGCTGAACGATAAGTCTGCGTAAAGGGGGATCGATGGGGGTGGGGGGCAGAAGATCTAACACTTTTCTTAGATGTCTGAGTATTCAAAAACACATCACTGCTAGTGTATTGGCCTGGGATTCCAAGGAAAGCGTGTCATCCAACCAGACACACAAACTTTTTCTTTTGTTTTTTGGGCTCGGCGTGGTCCCAAAACATTCCAGCCAAGGGAGTAAAGTTCTGTCTTGTCCCCATTTAATTTGAGGGAACAACTGGCCATCCAGTTGGCTGCCTCCTTTAAGCAGGGGACAAGTTGTTTGCAGTTGGAGCCATGTTCCTGGGTGATGGAGACGACTAGTTGTGTATCGTCCACGTAGGAATCCGAAATCAAGCCAATAGATTAGACTAACTTTGCTAAAGGATGTATGTGAAGGTTAAAAAGGGTAGGGCATGATATGGAGCCCTGAAGTACTCCGCATTTCAGGGGTAGAATCTCCAAGAAGCACAGTTGGTCCAGTACTTCGAAGGTTCTGCCTTCGAGGAAGGACATTAGCCCTTTTAGCATGTATTTGTTAATCTCTACCTTTGAGAGCCTCTGGATAAGTGTTGCATGGTCCACCGTGTCAAAAGTAGCACTTAGATCCACAATGATAACTGTCGCCTAGCCTCCCCGGTCCAGAAGTTGTTTGGGTTCTTCTCTTACAGCTAGCAGTGCCGTCTCAGTGCTGTGGTTTAAAACCCATTTGGATGGAATGGAGAAGATTGTTAGACTCCAGAAAGAGGGGGAGGTGTTGACTAACATGTTTCTCCAGGAGTTTGTATACACCTGGCAGTAGGGAGATAGGTCTATAATTTCCCAGACACAAGGGGTCTAGGTGTGGCTTAGTCAGCGGTGGCTTTACCACTGCATGTTTACATTGTTCGGGGACTAAAACGGAGGATAGTGACAAATTCAATAGTTTTAACAGGACAGAGAAAATGCTCTCAGAGCCTTGTTCTAGGATGCAGAGGGGAGCTGGGTCAAGGGGGGGAGCCTGACTTCACTTGGCTAAATAATGTCAGAAGTTGGTTGTGAGTGATAGCAGGAAAGGCCAGGAGTCCTTGCTATTGGAAACACAGGGATTGTTTACTTGAGAGGGTCTTTGTCTCTTTTGTTTTGTGAGGGAAGGATGAGTAGATGGCTAAGATTTTTTTTTGAGAAGAAGGAGACCAGTTCATTGCAGAAAGCGACTAATGGTTCTAGGGGGTGGACAGTCTGTCTTCACGTCTATGAGTGTCTTTAGAATTTGAAAAATTTCCCTGGGCGAGTTGGAGGCATTCTCAATTTTTGCTGTATGGTAGGTTGCTCAAGAGGCTCTGATCTCGGAGATGTAGAGTCTGACTGCATTCGGTACTCCTGCTTACTCAATTCATCCTAATACTTCTTCCATTTCCTTTCTGGCCTTTTGCACTTCTTGAGTGCTAACAGATGAGGGGAAAACCACGGAGATATTTTTACTTTGCTTTGTATCTGTTAGACCTGTCAGCCATAGGGTGGTCTTGCCCTGTTTTTTTCCCTTTTGCGCCTCATTTTTGCCACCATATTTTTACTGGACCTAGGTCTCCGGGCGCCTTGCCACTGCTGGTCAGTGCTGAGGTGCAGGTGCTCTCTCACTAAAGATGGCTGCCACAGGCCCCTGCTACTGCAGAAGGGCCTTACACACATACACGCTAGTAGCCAGGGTCAGGCTGGGACATAGGGATACAGTATCCATCCCGTCCCCGCCTCTGGGCCACATAGCTAGATAGGTGGAATGTTCCAGAACCTTCCGGGCTGTGGGAGGAGTTAAGTTTTGCCGCCTTTAGGAGGGTCACCTGACCTAGGGGTATAAGAGGCTTGGAGGGAAAACCTTTTAGTCAGTTAGGTTGAGGCACCGCTGAACCTGGGAGAACCTGTGCCGGAGTATAGGCTTTAGGGCCTAGGGGGAGACCTACACTACTGCTGCTGACAGGGCTGAGGCCCTGCTGAAGTAAGATAGCTGAGGAACGCCCACCACCCACTGACCTTGCCCAGTGTGAGGGGACCCAGGGAACCACCTTCAGCGTGTTGGGAGGAACATCAAGCAACCCCAGAACCACCAACTCACAACCCCCTCATAAGAAGAAGAACTCTCTGACAAGAAACGCTTGTCACGGACATTATACTAAGCCACTTCTGACAAGAAGCTCCTCGCAGGAGCCTGAAACCAAGAGTAACTGGAACCCCTAACCGGACAGTCAGTCAACCCAAGCTGAATCCTCAAATGGGGATCACGAGGCGAAGCGCTGTGTCCTAAGCGCTAGACCTTCACCCCCCTATCCACCCCTGCCTGCAGCTGGACTGTCCCCACGAACCCTTCCCATGCAGCCCTGTGTATAGGCTACCAGCGCGCCCCGCGCTTCAACTCCACGTGGGAGAAATTGCCACCCCAGTCACTGACCTCGTGACTGAATCGCCGCCGCCGCGTGAAGAGAGGTGCTGAGGTGAGGGAGACCTCCCCCCCTTTAGTGCGTGTGGTGAGGTGCGCCGTCCGCGCCCTCACCGAAGCCCCCAAAGATCACCGCTGCGGCCCTGGTACCTGTACCCCTGGGTAGGGGTGACGACGTGCTGCCCGCGCTGTGGGCACGGAGAAGGAATCGCCCAGAGGGGCTCCACTGCCAGCGGGAGCCCCCCGGATCATCCCCGTGGCCGCTGCTGTCCGGGCCGGAGAAGAAAAGGCCGCGCGGGACTGAAGAGCCGGAGGCGGGAGGCGTTGCCCGGCAACGAGAGGAGTCGCCGCGTCAGGGGACCCGCCCCCAAAAGGCCGCGACGGGATTGGTCCCTGCCAGAGCTGAGAGGAACGACTCCGGAGGGGCTCCACTGCCAGCGGGAGCCCCCGGAAGAACGCAAAGGCCGCGCAGGGATTGGGCGGCGTCCTCGGCCCGCCCCCCCCAGCACGTACGGAGGTAAGAGGAGCTCCGTGTGCAGCAGAGGGAAGCGGGGAGCTGTCTGCGAAGGACTGCCGGCTCCCGCTCCCTTTCCCTTCCCACACCAGTGACTCCACGGGGGCCGGAGGAGTACGATACCGGCCCCCAACGACCCGCGATTGGAGGAAAAGGCCCCACAGCCCCGTCGGGGCTCTGATACCTACCACGAGGGCCGAATCCTAACGGGCCCAGTCGCGACCAGGAATGCCACAGCAGGTGAGCCCGGGAGGCCCCTAGGGCTCCAGAACAAGCCCCTGGGGGCCGGGGGCCAGCATTCCCAGGGGGATTAACGAGGGAAGAGCCCTCATTAACATTGGGTGCAAGGCGAGGCCTCGGTGAGGAGAGGGCCAAGCCTGAGTTAACCCTAACCCCCCCCAATTAGACACAGAAACCCTAAATCATAGGGAAGCCCCAGTTTAATGGACATGTTGAGGGGTTCCCTCTAGGATTTCCTACAGCATATTGTTATGCGTGCTTTAATGATTGCCTAGGCCTGATGACTAGGCCTATAATGAAAATGTCTTTGCCTGATGATTTAGGCCCTGTTTGAAACGTAAAGTCAAGTACCTATTTACAAGGGATTTTCATATGCCTGAAGTGTTTTGCATGTTTTAGGCCATATTTTATTACTGCACCCTGGGATCGTTATAGGGACTGTGATTAGGAGATGATTCTACACTGTTGATGGTATTTTTAAGAAGGATGTGCACCAGCTGAATAACGTAATGATTTGCAATGTAAAGGAAGTAATATGCCTCATCTGATGCAACCTTGAGTTACATAAAAGAACTTGATTTTAATTACGCAAGCCTGGTGTGGTGTCCTATTATTGCTTCGCATTTCTGAGTCAAGGTAAGAGTGTGCTGCACAACTGCCTTACACATTGCCTTCGCGTGCCTTCCCGCTTTGCGCCATGCTACCGTAACGGACTCGGTAACCCCGGTTCCAACAGTATCCTTGCGTGTTTTCGCCGAAAGGACTTGGTCCAGGGAGTTAGTAATCCAGTTAAGGAACTTGAGTTTGCCCCTGATATATGCTCCCCCAGGATGGGTTTGGCTTTCTGAGAGTGGCCACTCAGTCTTCATTGTCTACTGTAGACCAGCAGCGATCCTTCCTCTTAGACCGGGGTGGGCCTCTGAGCGAAGAGGGAAGGTGCAGGGTGATGGGAATGAAATGGGTTTCTGACCATATGACTGGTAAGGGTTATAGCACTCATAAGTTGGGGGTGTTGGTGAAAACCAGGTCAATAGTGTGCCCTTTCTCGTGGGTGGGGCCCTTGACCTTCTGTTTGAAATGTAAGGAGGTGAGGTCCTGGAGAAGGCTGTTGGAGGCGCCCATTGTGCTATCCTCAGCGTGGATGTTAAAGTCTCCCAGCAGGGAGAAATTGGTTTCATTAAGGGCAATATCTGTGACTGTCTCTGGGAGAGTGTTGAGGAAATGGGAGGCGGGTGACCTATAAAGTATGACTCCGGAGAAGTCAAAGGTTGGAGTGAGAGAAATGGCGAAGGAGGGGCTTTCGCGATCCTGGCAGTAGCGGCTCGTGGAGGAGCAGGGTGGGGGGTAGTAAACTACGGCATACGGCCGAACAGAGGTAAGTAAACAAATAAATAAATAAAACGAATTTCATTGCGCGCGCTGCATCGCATTTGGCAATGCAGCGCGTACAATGAAATTCGTTTTATTTATTTATTTGTTTACTTACCTCCGTTCGGCCGTATGCCGTAGTTTACTACCCCCCACCCTGCTCCTCCCCCGCCCCGCCCCGCCGCCCCGCAGCACTCCCTCCACGAGCCGCTACTGGATCCTGGAGGATGGAGGGAGGGAAAGCTCCCCTGAAGTTGTCTTTTATGATAATGGCGACACCCCACTTCCTCTGTTTACATGGTCTTGCAGGATGATATGGTATCTGGACATGGCCTGGACTATATCGGGCTTGGGGCCTCGTGTAGCCAAGTTTCCATCAGAAACAGGACGTCTGGGCTGTTATCCTGAATCAGGGAGAAGACATCCAGCTTGTGACAGACCAATGACCTGCAGTTAATGAGGAACAGGCATAAATCTGCCTGCTCTTTGGTTCCTCTAGGCTGTTTAGGGATGGGCTGAAGGCAAAAAGTGCAGGTCTTACATGCCATGTTTGGTGTGTTAGGGTATAAGACATATAGACAGCCACTGTCCACACTAACCTGAAAGATCAAAATATATATACCAATCTGTCTAAAAGGTCGGCATCAGTGATGCAACTGCAGGCCTGAGATGTCTCTCAAAGATCTACTATTGACCAACAGAAACCCATTAACTTCATCAGGTACTATAGTTAAATATGTTTTGTAAACAATTTTACAGTTCATGATTGCTGGTCCTGAGTGGCTTAGTGGACTATTGTGTCCACTGTAGGGACCTGTGTTCAACCTTATGGTCACAGGTTCAAATCCTGGCGGGTCCACTCACCCTTTCATCCTTCTGAAGTCAATAAAGTGAGTACCATTGAGTTGGGGAACAACGAGCATCTGTTATTCAGTGCCAAGATACCCTTGGGTGAAAGCGTGCTTTACAAATACACATTATTTTATTGTCTTCATACTCAGCAGTCCCTACACCAAAAGGCCTCTGGGTAAATTTGCACTTGCAAGTTTATGTTGATGTAATTAATTAATTCATTTACTCTGAATAGGTGTTTAATAATGTTGAGTTCATCTCTGCATAGATGTTGATTTCTAAAGTTTGTAATTGTGAAAGAATCATCTTGGTAGAGACAAATGTTTCTCTGAGAACCTGAGATCAAATCTCTGTGTTAACTCCATGCATACTGCCTCTCCCACAGGTATGTGGTGTATATACGGTTTATTATGCGGCAAAGATATAGAAAGAGAGCAGAATATAAACGCTTAAGTCTCCTGGGCAGACATGCAGATTGTATCATATGCAATGAATGGCGTTGCAATCTTTTCTGTCCATGCAGAAGCAGCTCCATGTATGTATGCATGTATGTAAGTGCATATATATCTTATGTCTATAGCACAAACCTTGTCAAAAGGAGGCGGGGCGCTGAACATTGTCACAGACGAGCATAAAATCAGTGCCTAAGAGGAGGGGGAGCTGGGGCATGGATGGTTAATGCATTTTGATGTAGTGTTCTTCAAAGAGGTGATTCATCAACTCTTTCCTAAAGTAGAGCAGTGTTGGGCGGTCCTGGGGGATACAGGGATGCTGTTCCAGATCCTGGGTGCACAGATGCTGGGGCGGTCCTGGGGGATACAGGGATGCTGTTCCAGATCCTGGGTGCATAGATGCTGGGGCGGTCCTGGGGGATACAGGGATGCTGTTCCAGATCCTGGGTGCATAGATGGAAAAGATAAACAAGGGTGCTGTTTGTGATTGCTTTATTGGGCAAGGAAGAGTTAGCAACATGCCTTAGTATGCAAAAGGAGAGCAAACTGTAAAAATAGGCGCTTTTATAGTTTGCACATGTACAGAGAGGGTGGTTGCAGTGCAGTGTTTTGCAGTTTGCTGTAACTCGAGTCTGCTTTTGTGGCGCCAAGGAAGTTCACTGCCCTCACAGCACAAACTGTCACCAAAAAGTTGTCAACTGCACTCCTCAATAATGTAAATGGGGTTGAAATGGACTTAAGATTAGTTTGGAAAATGTGATAATGCTGGGACAGAGGCGTGCATGAGTGTTTTTCTGTTCCCCATTGCACCATCCATGCTACCAATTCACCCAGCTCAACCAAGGGATAAATGAAACTCCACTTTCTTTGTCAGCTTCAAGAACAGTTCAAAAACAGGTATCCTAGTAAAATGTACGGCCAGACAAAGGGCTAGAGACTCCGGGCCCGAAATACTAAAGTATCACACAACGCAGCAAGGTTACCTGCTGCTTTGCATGAAATGGATAAAGCAGAAATGTGCAATTTCCACTAATATATGGCATACTGCTCTCTCCTGGCACTGGCAGACTGTGTGGTGCACGGTGCCAGAGCAGACACCCTTGTGCCATGGTGCTTGTGCTACAGGCAGGATTGCTTTGTACAGGAGGCACACCTTCATGCACAAAAACAATCCTTACAGGCAATTTATGTTTTCTACGTGTGATGCAAAAAGCATCACACATAGGAAGAGGAAGTAATGGAGGAATTAAACTATTTCAGCTTGCTAGGCCATCCCTGGCAGGCGCACTATTTTGGCGCAATTGCAGGTTTACTGAGTTTTGTAAATTTGGGTTTGTGGCAAATTCCATGGGTAGATACATGAGAATGGCACGCTCCATCCATGGAACGCCTACTACTAAGAAACGTAACGCATCGCAGCTCAAGCTTCTGTGTTGCGTTCCGTTTCTTTACAAAGTCAAGCACGGTGGAGCAAATCACCCCTTGCTTGGCTTAGTAAATATCACATATGGACTTGTGTTGTCAGGTGTAAACTTGCTGATGCAAAGACAATGCAAGTCTATAGTAAATCTGAGCCTTTTTGAATATTCACTGTGGTAACTCTCAGTAGCAATAGGTTCACTTGTACTAATAGTATGTAAACTAAGGTAATATAACATAACTTAATATCACATAACACAATTTAACAATACAGCATAACTCATGTGATATAATATAATATAATATAAATATAATATAATATAAATATAATATAATATTATATACTATAACATAATATAATATAATATAACATAATATAACTCAATATAACATAATATAATATATATAATATAAATATAATACACTATAATATAATATAAATATAACATAATATAATATATATAATATAAATATAATACACTATAATATAATATAATATAACATAATATAATATTAAATATTGTGAATTTTTAACATTGGATGCATGCAACAACATAAACATATCTCATCAAATACCACAACATAACATGACAGGACACGGCTCAGTTTAACACAGCATGCAATAACATGGCATAACAGAATGCAGTAACGTAGCACAACACAGCATACAATCTAAACAATAAATAGCCCTGGGACCATTGCAGATCCTTGAGAGTCTCCACAAGTGATGTTCATCGATGAAGATTGAAGAAGGCCATTTTTAGGTTTCACTTGCGCTGCGCTTGTGAAATCTATTGTTTTTAATATAAATCTTAAAAGGGGCTTACATCCTACCCCTTGCTTTACTGGCTTTTCATTGGTTCCTGTGCTTGCCACTTACTTTTCCTCCATTTCTATTGGCTGTAGCATATTTTCCTGCACTTACCAATGCTTGTTCCGCGTCTGCTTCTCTTATCAGTTTTCCGTAGCCGAAATACTGTTAACATCCGCTTTGGTGAAACTATTTTTTCATAAAGGTTTCACACTTTCTGCTTTTTCATCTTGCGTGATACTTTAAATTAAATTAGCAGATTTAAATAATGCAATTTATCACCTGGAAAGATTAAGCGATTTGCACAGAATCACAGGATGTTGCACCAATGAGACTCAAACCGGGATCCCCAGCTCCTGAGCAGCTATGGCCGCTGCGCCACATCCTCTCCTCTTCCATAATACTTTTATTTTTGGCTGAATGAGCACTGGAGATCAATGTGAAATTCTACTAAACCTATAATGATAGCATTGAGTCTGGCGATATTTTGAATTATTTTCCCCCACCAATACCTTGTGAAATAATAAACCAATAACCTGAAATTTTCCTTTTATCTTGTGGATACCGCCTTAAGAACATTAAAAAGCTTCCACGAAGTGCCGCCTATTAATTTGGCCGTTAATTAATTAAATGACATTGGCCCACCTGGTGCGGTGATACAAATTGTTGATGAACCGACAACCGGTGCTGTCCACATGCTGAGTCATGGACCTCTGACCTCCTGGTCAGGGAACTCTGCTCTCCCCTCATGAAGCTCCGTCGTTGCACCGCTGCCACCAGCACCTCTCTGGTCAGAGGTAGGTGTTCAATGCCCTTCTCCACCCGCAGGCTCCTCCCTGCACCTCATCCCTGGTGGTCCAATGGGAGAGTCTTGCTCTTCTGCTGGTCCGCTCTGCCAGCCTTGTCTGTCTGCCTTTTGTCTGTCTGTCTGTCCGTCCCCTGCTTTTCTACCCCGTTTGTGCTCTTCTGCCTTTTCATCTGTTTTATGCTTTGTGCTTTTGCCTTTTCTTCGTGCTATTGCCTCTTTGTCTATTTGTGCTTGTTGTGTCCTTTTTCCTCGTATTGTGCCCGTCTTTGCGGTTTTCCCGCTGCTGCTGCCCCCTTGGTCCCTCCCCCCGCTGGTTCCCGCTTCCACCTCCCTGCTGCCCTCCCTCCTTGTCCCCTACCTAATGGTGGCTGCTGCGCGGCCACGCCGCTGGCACGCTGAAGGTGCACCAAGGGCAAGCCCGTCTGCACTCGTCCGCGACCCGACCACGACCAGCACCAGGGACCCTGGTTCTCCGACCTCCCACCGCGATGACTCAGCTGCCCTCTATGCACTCAACCCCGGAAGAAACAACAACTGCCAGCTGTCGATGGCAAACACCACCCACGGCCAGTTTTCCTGCTGACACTGCCGCCGCACCTTCACCCACCTCCTGACCCCAGCAGCTACCACCCACCCACCAGACACCAGCGCACTCAAACCACTGAGCTGCATCCTCCTCAACGTACGTTCCCTGCACAGACACGCAGTAGAAATCTGGGACCTCCTCGATACCCTGTCGTCAGACGTCGCCTTCCTCACAAAAACTTAGACCAACGCCACCTCTGCCCCCAACATCGCTACCACCATCCCCGATGGATACAAGTTCCAGAGGAAGGACTGCCTCAACCACCCAGGAGGAGGACTCGCCATCGCACATAAGAACTCCCTCCAGCTCACCACATCCAGAATGAATGACTCCTTGGCCCCCATGGAACATCTTCATTTTCAGATCCAGACCAACCCCAGAACGAGCCTACGCTGCACCCTTGCCTACAGACCTCCCGGACCACGAACCATGTTTACCGCAACCATCACTGACCTCATCACACCCCACGCCATTGCCTACATGGACTACATACTGCTCAGAGACCTGAATTTCCACCTCAACAACCTCAGCGACCCCAACTCCACCGCCCACCTGGACAACCTCACCAACATCGGACTGAAACAGCTCATCACTACCCCCACCCACAAGGCAGGACACACCCTCAACCCCATCTTCACAGGAGGGAACAACATCCCATTCAGCCACACTCCGCAACCCCTCTGGATGGACCACCACTGCGTACACTTCTCCTTCTCTAAACCCACTGCATACAAACCTACACCATGCCCCCTGCGCAGGAATTGGAACAAGGTCACCGAAGAACACCTCAATTCCACCCTCAACCATGCACCCCCTCCCGCCACAACCGACGTCAACTCTGCAGCCCACAAACTCCACAGATGGATCACCGACTGCGCAGACAAGCTCGCCATCCCTCCGGAACTCCAACAAACAGCGCCCCACGAAAGCCACCTGGTTCACCACCGACCACCGAGAATCCAGAAGCACTTGCAGATGTCTCAAGAAAGTCTGGAGAAACAGCAAAACCCCGGAAGCACTGACTGGATACAAGAACGACATGACAGAATACCATCACTGCATCAGATCCACCAAAAGGAACTTCATCCAGGACAAGATCCTCACCAACTCCAGCAAATCAAAGGAGATCTTCAGCATCATACAGGAATTCACCAAACCCCCCAGCAGAGCTGCAGACATCACACCTTCCCAGGACCTCTGCAACAAACACAGCTCCTACTTCCATCTCAAGATCAAGGCCCTCTACGACAACTTCAACAAACAGATACCAGACTCCGACACCTCACCTACCTCCAGCAATGCCAGCCAGCCTACCATCTCAGCCTGGACCATGGTCACTACAGAAGACACCGCCATGACCATGAACAGCATTCACTCAGGAGCCCCCACGGACCCCTGCCGCCGCACATCTTCCACAGAGACACTGCCACCATAGCACCCGAACTGCGACGCACCATCAACTCCACCTTCGAAACCGGCACGTTCCCCGATGTCTGGAATCGCGCAGAAGTCAAGCCCCTCCTCAAGAAGCCCTCCGCTGACCCAACGGACCTCAAAAACTACAGACCCATCTCTTTCCGCCCCTTCGCAGCTAAAGTAACTGAGAAGATCGTCAACATCCAGCTCACGAGCTTCTTCGAAGCTAACTCCATCCACGACTTCTCCCAATCTGGATTCCACAGCAATCACAGAACCGAGACCGCCCTCCTAGCTGCCACAGATAACATCCGCACTCTCCTCCACCTGGACCACACAGTGGCCCTCATCCTACTAGACCTCTCTGCAGCCTTCGACATCGTCTCCCACCGCACACTCACCGCCAGACTCCATGACGCCAGCATACAGGGAACAGTCCTCGGCTGGATCCGCTCTTTCCTCACCGGCCGAACCCAAAGAATCAGACTCCCACCCTTCGTCTCCGAACCCACAGACATCAGCTGCGGAGTACCCCAAGGATCATTGCTCAGCCCCACGCTCTTCAACATCTACATTGGCCCACTCACCGCCATCGTCAGACAGCACGGACTCAGCATAGTATCCTACGCCGACGACACCCAGCTCATCCTCTCCCTCACAAAGGAACCCGACACCACCAGACTCAGCTTCCAGGAAGGAATGAAAGACGTTGCCTCCTGGATGAGCAGCAGCTGCCTGAAGCTCAACTCAGAGAAGACAGAAGTCCTCATCCTCGGACCCACCCCCTCCACATGGGACAACACCTGGTGGCCCACTGCCCTCGGCAACCCCCCCACTCCTACGGACCACACCTGCAACCTCGGCATCATACTCGACTCATCCCTCACCATGACCCGACAGGTCAATGCCATCTCCTCCACGTGCTTCAACATCCTCCGCAAGACCATCAAATGGATCCCCCCGAATCCAGAAAGACCGTCACCCATGCACTCATAACCAGCAAACTGTACTACGGAAACGCCCTCTATGCTGGAATCAACAAAACCCTGCTCCGAAAACTCCAGACCATCCAGAACACCACTGCCAGACTCGTCCTCGGCATCCCTCGACAAGACCACATCACCCAGCACCTATGAGACCTCCACTGGCTCCCCGTTGAGAAGAGAGTGACCTTCAAGCTACTCGCTCACACCTACAAATCCCTCCACAACATCGGACCCCGGTACCTCAACGAAAGAGTCTCCTTCTGTGCACCCAAGAGAAGCCTCCACTCCGCAGACCTCGCCCTTGCCAAAACCCCTCACATCCGCAGAGCCAGAACGGGTGGAAGAGCCTACTCCTACATCACGGTAAACACCTGGAACGAATTCCTGCTCAGCATCAGATGTTCCCCGAATCTGCATGCCTCCAGGAGAGCCTCAAGACTTGGCTCTTTGGGTAAGACATAGCTGCACGATTCCCCCCCCCCAGCACCTTGAGACCCTCGCGGGTGAGTAGCGTGCTTCACAAATCACTGATTGATTGATTAATACACCTGCCACAGCCTGGAGAAGCACAGCAGACTAGATTGTCCTATCTCCTGCACACTGCAACATCATTAGTTCTGTGAGAGATTATATTACACTGCCGTCAGTACAAAAGACTCCAGCGACAAGGAGCAGCAGGGACCCGTGTAACAACACTTCCAACACACACTCTGTTAGTATCAGGCATCACTGGGACACTTGTAGCAGCAGGTCTCTCCCCTGGACATGATTGCACTTGTCGTGTGTGTGAGTGGTTTGCGTTGATGTGTGACAGCTCTGTGGTGACTGTGTAACACTGAAAGAAGATCTGGTATAAGGAGGCGCTCACATGGGCAGCAGCTGACATGACAGGAAGCATGCTGTTAAGCTACGGCTACATCCCTCCTCTACACCCAGCTGTCTTTCCTCCTCCACCCTGCTCTCAGCCCTCAGTGCTGCTGTACCTTGTTAAGGTGGGGATTGCGAGTGATATTAGTGAATGTATGAATGGTTGGGGTGCGGTCAGTCATTTTGGGTGTACGCTCCTTATTTCTGATGTTATTAGTGGTTGTATGCATGGTTAGGGTGCGGTCAGTCGTTTCGGGTGCACACTCCTTATGTATGATGGTATTAGTGGTTGTATGCATGGTTGGGGTGCAGTAAGTCGTTTTGGGTGTACACTCCTTATTTCTGATGGTATTAGTGACTGTATGCATGGTTGGAGTGCGGTCAGTCGTTTCTGGTGTACCCTCCTTATTTATGATGGTATTAGTGGTTATATGCATGGTTGGGGTGCGGTCAGTCGTTTCGGGTGTGCGCTCCTTATTTATGGTGGTATTAGTTCTTGCATGCATGGTTGGGTGCGGTCAGTAGTTTTGGGCGTGCGCTCCTGACTTCTGATGGTGTTAGTGGTTTTATGCATGGTTGGGGTATGGTTAGTCGTTTCCGGTGTACGCTCCTTATTTATGATGGTATTAGTGGTTGTATGCATGGTTGGGGTGCGGTCAGTCGTTTTGGGTGTGCGCTCCTTATTTATGGTGGTATTAGTGCTTGTATGCATGGTTGAGGTGCGGTCAGTCGTTTCGGGAGTACCCTCCTTATTTCTGATGGTGTTAGTGGTTGTATGCATGGTTGGGGTGCGGTCAGTCATTTCGGCTGTACTCTCCTTATTTATGATGGTATTAGTGGTTGTATGCATGGTTGGGGTGCGGTCAGTTGTTTTGGGTGTGCGCTCCTTATTTATGGTGGTATTAGTGCTTGTATGCATGGTTGAGGTGCGGTCAGTCGTTTCGGGAGTACCCTCCTTATTTCTGATGGTGTTAGTGGTTGTATGCATGGTTGGGGTGCGGTCAGTCATTTCGGGTGTACGCTCCTTATTTATGATGGTATTAGTGGTTTTATGCATGGTTGAGGTGTGGTCAGTCGTTTCGGGTGTGCGCTCCTTATTTATGGTGGTATTAGTGCTTGGATGCATGGTTGGGTGCGGTCAGTAGTTTTGGGCGTGCGCTCCTTACTTCTGATGGTGTTAGTGGTTTTATGCATGGTTGAGGTGCAGTCAGTCGTTTCAGGTGTACGCTCCTTATTTCTGATGGTATTAGTGGTTGCTTGCATGGTTGAGGTGCGGTCAGTCGTTTCGGGAGTACCCTCCTTATTTCTGATGGTGTTAGTGGTTGTATGCATGGTTGGGGTGCGGTCAATCATTTCGGGTGTGCGCTCCTTATTTATGGTGGTATTAGTGCTTGCATGCATGGTTGGGTGCGGTCAGTAGTTTCGGGCGTGCGCTCCTTACTTCTGATGGTGTTAGTGGTTTTATGCATGGTTGAGGTGCGGTCAGTCGTTTCGGGTGTACGCTCCTTATTTATGATGGTATTAGTGGTTGTATGCATGGTTGGGGTGCGGTCAGTCGTTTCGGGTGTGCGCTCCTTATTTATGGTGGTATTAGTGCTTGCATGCATGGTTGAGGTGCGGTCAGTAGTTTCGGGCGTGTGCTCCTTACTTCTGATGGGGTTAGTGGTTTTATGCATGGTTGAGGTGCGGTCAGTCGTTTCGGGTGTACGCTCCTTATTCATGATGGTATTAGTGGTTGTATGCATGGTTGGGGTGCGGTCAGTCGTTTCAGGTGTGCGCTCCTTATTTATGGTGGTATTAGTGCTTGCATGCATGGTTGAGGTGAGGTCAGCAGTTTCGGGCGTGCGCTCCTTACTTCTGATGGGGTTAGTGGTTTTATGCATGGTTGAGGTGCGGTCAGTCGTTTCGGGCGTGCGCTCCTTACTTCTGATGGGGTTAGTGGTTTTATGCATGGTTGAGGTGCGGTCATTCGTTTCGGGTGTGCGCTCCTTATTTATGGTGGTATTAGTGCTTGTATGCATTGTTGCAGTACGGTCAGTCATTTCGGGTGTATGCTCCTTATTTCTGATGGAATTAGTGGTTGCATGCATGGTTGGGGGGCGGTCAGTGTTCCTACAGGCTGTGACCAGGTCTCCAGTTGATGGTTTTAACTCTGTGGGAGAGGTTTGCATTTGGGATTGCCGAAGTTGACATTAAAATCACCCTGGAATACTTTATTCTTTGTGTTAGTATTAGGCAGTGTGTGAGGTAATCTGAAATGGTCAAGGAAACTGCTCAAGCCTGGGTGGATGGTATCTTGTGTGTACTCAGAGAGTGTCAATCAGAGAGAGAGAACAAGTTACTTACCTCTGACAACCCTCTTTCTGATTGATATTCTATCTAACCACACCTTCACCACATGTAGAATATTCCCAGCCTCTGGACTGGATCCAGAGGTCTCTAAAACAATAGGTCCCACATATCATCAGGTGGCGCGGATAGACTCCATGTCAGCCTCTCGCTGTCCAAGAAGTGATAAATTGGAGCCACATATAGGCAATGCCAGTCCACATCAACATCAGTTTCTGTACGGGGGGTTCAGACATGCACCTGGGGGGACAAATCAATGCATCCACTCCTGCTCCTTACTTTGGTGTCCTGTATTATTGCTAAAGCAGCTTTAATGCTCGTGTTAATCCCTCAGAATAGGTATAAAACAGCTCCTTGTTGAAAACTCCCCTGTGACTCCTCTGCCTGCTCCCCCAAGAGGCACAAACATGACTTGCAACAAAAAACAAAAAAACAGCTTATTATTGATAACATATGCGAAACACAATACATTTACCAATGCTTGCTACTTAATACCGCCTGTCTGACGGGATGAAGTTAGACACTTAAGCGGTGTTCCCCCGGCACTACAGAATATTAAATTCCAGTTAGGGAGGATTCGATGAAAAGGAATAGTGATGGCTGAGAGCAGTAGAGAAGGATGAGAGTCCAAGCATGTTCCTCATCCGGTGATGTGAGAAGATCTTGAACTTCTCACGCGTGTGGGTGCCATCTCCGGGTGTGCACATTACCCTTGTTTTTTCCTCTTTCTATGCGTGCTGCATTCTGCAGCACACATAGAAAGAGGAAATCATCTCTGTTGATTGAGTGTCTGCGTTTCAGGGGGGATTGTTTTTGGGCAGAAAAGGACACCTTCCTGCACAAAAACAATCACCCCCTACAACGCAGACACACTTGCACCATGGTGCAAGGGTGCCTGCTTTGGCGCACGGCAGCCATTTGTGCGCCAGTACAGGGAGAAAGGACAGGAATGCTCTGTATCTGATAGATACTGTGTTTTTCTGCCCTTTTCTATTGACGTAGGGCAGTGCAGCAGGAAGGCTTGCAACGCTGCCCTTTGCCAAAATATTGTAAATGAGGCTGTCAAATTTTAGCTTTCAATTTAAAATTCGGTCACATTTCAGACCATTTCAAAAATTTCAATATAGTATTTTTTTATTTACATGTACTTTAATAATCTACTAATGTTATTTAATTTTATAAACAGTCGCAGACCCCTCAGGTAGGCGTGGGCTTCCAAGGGTCCCCAGACCAGAGCTTCAGAACCACTGACAAAGAAAACAGACACAAGAACTGTTAATAAACAGAAATAATAGGTGTTTGAAGAAGAGATGAACAATGTGTTATGCAACAAATGTCTTCATAACTTCAGCTAATTTTAATTCGGATAAAATAAATAAATGGCTTTAAGCAATGGCTTACCTTTTGAAGTGCTATTAGGAAAGAGAAGTGTAAATGAGGGGCCCTTGTGACTGATAATGCCTCTCAGTGACGCCTGCTGAATATGCAGGAGGTCACAAGCCCTCGGAGGTGTTTGTGTTTTATCCTACTGCACACACCACACACTGTCAGAAGTATCTTTCCGGCTATGAATACGTTTAGATGATGAAATAATCCTTTGTTCTGTCAGTTCAGAGAATGAATCAACATTAATCTCAGCACAACAGCAACATTATATAACCTGTAGTGAAACTCAGAACATCTTCAGACATGCCAACTAAAAACTAAAACAACTGAAAACTAAAACAACAAGCATTTGCAATGCAATAGGTCTCGCATTACTGAAAGTTTGAGCTATTGGCGGTGCTTTATTTTTTGCATCGCCAATAGCTCGACTTTCAGTAGTGCGAGACCTACTACATTACAAATACGGGTTTAGAATTCTTTTTATTACTGAAGGTTGTTGAGACACCTAAAGATATCTCTGGGCCACACCAAAAAATGAATGTGCTCGACAGAGCTCAAATGCATGCCCACATCTCGTAAGTGCCACATAAATGTTGCCATGATAATGATGGCATGCAAGAAGTGCTGTTAAGAAAAGGCCATCGGCAAATCATTAAACATAAGCTGTCTGAATCAATGTCCCACTTTCTCATCACCTCCATATTCACAGAAACAAAAATCATATTGATATTGACCTAAAGTTAGTATTATAAATGTTTTAATGACAATGATATGCAATAACGATATTTCTCATTAACTTATCTACTTACATTAAACTATACAGATGTAATCATCACTTTAGTTTTTACAGGAAATAAAACATGTTAATTTATATGTAGGTTTTTAGTGCACAATACCAGAACATTTCTCATTGTACTTTCATTATTGTTTTTTGTCTTTGACAACAATAAGCTTTGAACCTTCTCTTTGAATTTACTTGCTTGAAATTTGCAATTAAGTACTATTAAAACATTGGAATGTTGGGAGCTCCATTGAAGACAATGGAGTTGCTCTGGGCTTATAATGGCTGGTATAAGCCCAGCACTCCAACATTCCAATGTTTGTCTTTTTGTTTCTCCATTTTTAATTTAGAACATTCTACCCTTAGTGGGTGGAATGCTCTAATAGCCTTATAGCCCTTCTGCCTCAGGCTATACCGGTTGTTAAAGGCCCTCTCCCTCGTTATGCGGCTCGGGCCTATAACTCGGGATCAGGGCCTTTAACAACCGGTATAGCCCTCGGCAGCGGGCTATAAGGCTATAATAATACATCAATAATTATATAATTACATCTAAACGTGTGCAGGATTGTGATTGTTTTACTTTTAGTAATATTTGAGCAACAGCAATGTATCTGTCGTCTTTACCATAGACAATGATTATCCATAGACAATGATGATCCATAGATAATGATGATCCATAGACAATGAGGATCACAGATAATGATGATCCATAGACAAAGATGATCCATAGACAATGATGATCCATAGATAATGATGATCCACAGATAATGATGATCCATAGACAATGATGATCCATAGATAATGATGATCCATAGACAATGATGATCCATAGATAATGATGATCCATAGATAATGATGATCCATAGACAATGATGATCCATAGATAACGATGATCCATAGATAACGATGATCCATAGACAATGATGATCCATAGACAATGATGATCCATAGGCAATGATGATCCACAGATGATGATCCACAGATAACGATGATCCATAGACAATGACGATCCATAGACAATGATGATCCACAGATGATGATCCACAGATACCGATGATCCATAGACAATGATGATCCACAGATAACGATGATCCATAGACAATGATGATCGACAATGATGATCCATAGACAATGATGATCCATAGACAATGATGATCCACAGATAACGATGATCCATAGACAATGATGATCCGTAGACAATGATGATCCATAGACAATGATGACCCATAGACAATGATGACCCATAGGCAATGATGAGCCATAGACAATGATGATCCATAGATAATGATGTTCCATAGACAATGATGATCCATAGATAATGATGATCCACAGATGATGATCCATAGATAACGATGATCCATAGACAATGATGATCCATAGTCAATGATGATCCATAGACAATGATGATCCATAGATAATGATGATCCACAGATAACGATGATCCATAGACAATGATGATCCATAGACAATGATGATCATAGATAATGATGATCCATAGACAATTATGATCCACAGACAATGATGATCCATAGACAATGATGATCCATAGACAATGATGATCCATAGATAATGATGATCATAGATAATGATGATCCACAGATGATGATCCACAGATAACGATGATCCATAGACAATGATGATTCATAGATAATGATGATCCATAGACAATGATGATCCATAGACAATGATGATCCATAGATAATGATGATCATAGATAATGATGATCCATAGACAATGATGATCCACAGATAATGATCATACACAGATGATGATCCATAGACAATGATGATTCATAGACAATGATGATCCACAGACAATGATGATCATAGACAATGATGATCCATAGATAATGAAGATCCACAGACAATGATGATCAATAGATAATGATGATCCACAGACAATGATGATTCATAGATAATGATGATCCACCGACAATGATGATTCATAGATAATGATGATCCATAGACAATGATGATCCATAGACAATGATGATCCATAGATAATGATGATCCATAGACATTGATGATTCATAGATAATGATGATCCATAGACGATGATCATAGACAATGATGATCCATAGACAATGATGATCGACAATGATGATCCACAGATGATGATCCACAGACAATGATGATCGACAATGATGATCCATAGACAATGATGATCGACAATGATGATCCACAGATGATGATCCACAGACAATGATGATCGACAATGATGATCCATAGATAATGATGATCCATAGACAATGATGGGCAAGAGAGAAAGCAGTATCGGACAAGAGAGGGAAGCATTAGAAAAGAGGGTAGCATCGGAGAGGGTAGCATTGGGCAAGAGAGGGCAACATCGAAGAGAGGGCAGCATCGGACAAGAGAGGGTAGCATCTGACAAGAGAAGGTAGCATCAGACAAGAGAGGGTAGCATCAGACAAGAGAGGGTAGCATCAGACAAGAGAGGGTAGCATCAGCATCAGACAAGAGAGGGTAGCATCGGACAGGGTAGCATCAGACAAGAGAGGTTAGCATCGGACAGGGTAGCATCAGACAAGAGAGGGTAGCATCAGACAAGAGAGTGTAGCATCAGACAAGAGGGTAGCATCAGACAAGAGAGGGTAGCATCGGACAGGGTAGCATCAGACAAGAGAGGGTAGCATCGGACAGGGTAGCATCAGACAAGAGAGTGTAGCATCATACAAGAGAGGGTAGCATCAGACAAGAGAGGGTAGCATCATACAAGAGAGGGTCGCACGGACAAGAGAGGGTAGCACGGACAAAAGTTTCTTCTACCTTACACTCCGTTTGTCAGAATCAGTGTTCTAGAAGGCTCGTAGGCAGGAGTACTGGTGGTTGAGGGCCGACGACGAGTACACGGGGCATGGTCCCGAAAGTGAAAGAGGACCGCGTTGCAGCCGGGGCATGGGGATCTCTTGTCTTTATGGGGCCATGTGTTTCAAATTAGAAACACATGGCCCCATAAAGATAAGAAAGTGCTTTGCGACAGACGCAAAGCAGGCCACCGAGTCCGGCTCGGAGGGGGAAGGGCGTCTACAGAAAACCCTCATTTCCAATGGCAGGCCACCATTTAGCATAAACGGTGACGCCAGCCAATGGAAATGAGGGGCGTGGCTTCAAGCTCCCTTCTTAAAGTCCTCGTTTACAATATATCTCGCCGGGCGAGCAACGCATGCGCTGCAACGCCAGGCGAGACCTAATAAGACTAAGGGCCAGATGTACAAACATTCACATTTGCGAGTCGCAAATTGCGTTAATTTGCGACTCACAAATGTGAATGTACAACAGTGTCTCAGACACTGTTTGCGATTCCCAATGGGGTCGCAAATTGCATGCCTCATTAATATTCATGAGGCAGTTGCAATTTGCAACCCCATTGGGAATGGCTAGCACTCACAGGGATGGTAGTCTGCTGGGGTCAGCAGGCCACCATGTCTGTGACTGCTTTTTTAATAGAGCATTTTTGTTTTTTAATGCAGCCCGTTTTCCTTAAAGGAAAATGGGATGCATTTAAAAAAGCAAAATGAAACTTTTCAGTTTAATTTTCTTAAGGGCAGGCAGTGGTCCCTGGGAGCACTGCCTGCTCTTAAAAAATATTTTCTCACATACTCATAAAGGGGAAGGGGTCCTCTGGTGACCCCTTCCCATTTGCGAGTGGTTTACCACCTACTTGAAGTAGGTGGCAAACTGCGAGTGTTTTGCGACCGCAAATGCGGTCGCAAAACAAAAGTACATGGCATGGTGACTAGCTATTAGGAAGGGACGCCCCTTCCTAATAGCGAGAGTCGCAAATGCTATTTTGTGAGTCAGTGACTCACAAAATAGAATTTGTACATCCCATTACCCTTTTTTGCAGTCGCAAATGGGAGGGTCGTACATCTGGCCCTAACTCCATTGTGCACAGGCCAAGAATCCGTTATTTCGGATTTTTGCAGAATTACCAACATGTCTGCTTTGAAGCAGGTGTTGTCTGCCCTTATCCTTCCAAGAAGCTGTGAAAGTGTCAACTCACTCAGACCATGGAATTGATAAGACACCAGGGGTCGTATTATATATTGTGCCCCAAGGGCGCAATGGGCTTGTGCGCCTCGGGACACAATGATATTACAGAAGGGGCCATAAACGCTTGTGCATCCCCTTCTGTAATACTGATAGCACTTGCGCACATGGAGCACCAGAGTTGTCATAAGAGGGCATTCCCTCATTTGCATGGGGGCGTGGCCCCACAATATTACTGATGTGGGCGCAGAGGCAAACATGCCTATAGGAAGCTCACTGAATGTGTGCCACAAAAAGGTGGCACACTTTTAGTGCGCCTCCTAAAGTCAGCCTTCTGGGTGGGAGAAAGGGGGTCCTATGGACCCCCTCAGACATCACCCTGCAGGCAGATGTAGTCACTAACTGCATCCACCTGTGATGGGATCTCTAATTCCCCTTGAAAGTTCAGGTGGGTTACCGCCTGTATTGTGAAACAGGGAGCAGCTTTTAAACAGCTGCTCTGTATTTCAATTGAATGTGTTGTCCCCAGGGTAGCGCAGGTTCATTGCTACCCTGGGGGCAGTACATTCTTTGTAATACAGCACACTTTCCTTTGTTGTTTGCAAGGGGTGCACCACGTGAAAGGAAAGGAAAGTGCACCATATTCATCAGTCAGGAACAAGTGCCTTGTTATCTCCATTTCAAGGTCAAACAAGCATAATAGCAAAAACATTGTAGTCTGAATTGTCATATTTTTATCTTTGTTTATAAGAATGTGTGTAAGACAAGCATCTTGATACTCATTGATTATGCCAGAAATTTCTAAGGTGACATTGGAAATTCCATCTTAGATAAGATATAGTATAAAAGGGCTGCTACTTGACCACTTGTCAGTAGACTTCCTTTGCTCCAAATGTTCATTCCAGATACTGCCAGAGACAATCTTGACTGTGAGAGACGCTGCTGTATTGCCCTTTCCACTGAAAGCTGATATTGAGCCACCAAATCTGAGAGAAAAGTAGCTGATGCGATGTCTGTTTACCCTTCGCAGGAAACACAATCTCCCTGACTTTTGACAACTCAGTGCTTTGCTGTAAACAGGTTTGCAGTGCGCTGATTGTCACTAAGAAAATCTAGAATCAAGTTATACTACTCCATGCTCTCCTAGCATAGCGCAGAGAAGTAGATTTTTTAGATGACATTTTAACCATGGAAGAAATTTTCCTTTTCATCTTGTTCGCAACATGCATTTCTGCAGTTTTTATTATATTCTGCATTGTTGTTTTAGATGAGCTAAGCAAACAGAGTGCATCTGTTGAAACATGCTTTTTAATTAAACAGTGCCGTTTGTGTGTGCGGTATTCAGAAGAACAAAAGGAGTTTACTTCCAATCATTAAGTTTTCCCTGAATCCCTGTTTAGGGACTGTTAGTAACCCAAATGCGTTGACGCCACTTCAACCATGTATTGGGTGGGATGCTGCGGGGCAACAAAAACCTGTCTTTCCCATTCAAGCGCTGATGCATTGAATTAAGTTCACTCATATCACCTGTGGGTGTGAAAACTGAGCCAAAGACTCAGTTTACACAATGCTTGGATCACACAGAGAACTGACCTTGTCTGTAATGTATCAAATATGCTTGAAAGAAGAAAGAGCATAATGGGTGTCTACATCCCCTTCCTATTCTAACAGCTATATGTACCAAAAATGATATAGTCAACAAAGCATATTGGGAAAGTAATTCAGAGATTCTGATCCAATATTCAGCTGATCCCTATAGCCTTTAAAAGGAGTTTAGCCACCCATTTGAGGCATGCTTCATCGCTGAGTCCTTTATCATGATGAGTTTGCATCTGAATAAGCTCAACCAAAAAGGTTGCTCTTGATAACGAAAGCTTGAGGGATTTAGTGAAGAAGCTGTGGTTAAAGTTATCTAATAGGTTGCCACAGTGATACCGTACTTAGTAGGGTCATCTGGTAGGGTTAAAAAATGTTGTAACACAAAGAGGAGATTATCACTCCGGTGTTGAATTTCAGTAGGTATATGTGTCACTGACAGTCTTAATTGCCCAAATGGTCACATGCCCTTTGTTAGGACCAATGATCCGTTAGAATTGGATGTATTGAGAAAGGTCACATAGGAGTAAATCTTTCAGTACTGGTTGCTTGTTGGTACATTCAATCCTGAATTCATTTTGGAAAATGCAGTTCACAAAATACCAATCAGCATACTATTAAAAAATGTGCAAAAGTAATCTGTCTGGCATTTATATGTTAACTCATGCAAACATAATCACCATATATGTGCACAAACTATTTGTAAAGTGCCCCTGGTAACCTATCATTTTTTATACCACCTATATTTGTATTATTTTTATTGCCTACGTTTTTAGTGTCACAAAGAACAGTAAGCTTGAGAAATATAAATCTTTAGCACGTTAAACTGAGATTTATTAGCTTTGCTGATGTGTTTTTCATTTGCCATAGGTACAAAGAATGCTACATAGCCACATCGTGAGCACAAGGAGTTAAATGCTTGGAGTGAGATACAATCAGATTAATCAGGCCTTGTGGGGATGGTCCCAGTTTTTTCATTTCTAGAGTCTTTAAGCCATGTTAGGATAATCTTTGAGTCTTTAAACAGTATTTTCTGAAATTAGTTAAAATGTACTATGACAATGACTTGAAATATGATCTTTGGACTATTGTAATGAATACGTTTTTAATAATAATAGGATGTGGTTTTTACAGGTATGTAATAAACATTCATTTTCACAAAGCACAATAGATTATCACATTGGCATCAGAATTCAGCTTTGGATTAAGGGATACAAGAAAGGCGTTCATGGGGCTGTAGACCAGGGCAGAGAGGTAGAGAACTCAAGGAGGTGCACAAAGGAACAGTGAATCGCCGGCTCTCCATGCCTTGAGTGTGCCCCAATGTTGGGATTTTCATGTATGTTTGGAGTGGAGTAGACTTTGAGGTTTCTTCAAGAAGGCAGACATGGCGGCTGTCGGAGAGAGGTAGGATCTAATTGCTTTGCTAAATGGTTGCTTAAAATGAAGACTGTTCTGTTCTTTTTTTTTTACAGTAGCTCTTCTGTATTTTTCATTACTGCAGATAAACCGTCAGAGTAGGTGGAAGCAAGACAGGAACACCTATATTGGAAAATTGAGTTCTATTAAAAGAATTGTCCTTTTTTATTCAGTACATCTCTGAAGGTTGTGCGTATGGCAGACATGTGAGAATACCCTGGGTCAAGTTGAGCTTTCTTCCATTATTCTCAAACACTGAGTTCCAAAAGACCTATTTTGCTTTCGAGTTCGGCATTGATCGGCTCTGCAAATTTTGTGATATTTAGCGGTGGCCAGTTCGGGTCCATCTCTAAGGATTTCTGCAATATCCTATATTTACTTTTAGATTTGTACTTAAATAATGTCTTCATGGTGATCCAGAACTTGCGATTATCAACAATGTACGTCTAAAAATAAAAAGCAAGTGTTAGAAATGAAAAAAGTACATATTTCCAGTAAATCAATTGCAAAATAAAACACATTTGAAATTCATTTTTTTAAATGTCTTCTTCCTCAATCATTTTGCTCCTACAAACATGGCTTTAAAATTGAATATTAAACATGACAATTTAACTGAAGTCAATAAATTATTTTGTATTTCATTGATCGTACAATGTGTTTTATAGCAGTGCCATCTTAAAGAGTTTTTTGGTTCACTGGTAAGATATATTTTGGAGTCCACTCTTCAAAATAACATTCAAATAAGTACACATTTTCTGTTAATTCAATCCCACCATGGCTTTCTATGAAGGACCAAATTAGCACCATATGTGGCACCTGTTTCTCCACTCTGCAGCTGCTCAGGAAAACCTTCCCATGTCTCCATGTGTCATCAAGAAAAACTTTAGTCCAGGCACTGATCACCAGTCACCTAGACTATGGGAATGGTCTGCTAGTAACAGCAAACAAGACATTACTGACCAAACTCCAGGTGGTGCAGAACACTGCAGCCTAGCCTAGACTGCAACCTCGCCCCTGTACCGCCTCTGCTCCCATATTGAGGACCCTTCATTGGCTCCTTGCCAGGGAACAGGCTATAGTTAAACTATGCTGTCGAACACACCAAGCTTTAACTACCCAGCTGCCTGCTTACCTGTTCAATAGACTCAGCGTATACCAGCCAACACGTTTGCTCAGATCCGCGAACCAAGCTCTTTTAAAAACTCAACGCATTCGCGCTGATAAATTTGGTGGCAGATCTTTCTCCGACCTTCTCCATCCCACTGGAACAAGTTTCTTTTGCAAATTTGTATGATTCAGGATCATTCTACTTTCAAAAAACGTCTAAAATCATGGTTATTTTAATGGGTCCTTTGCACTTGCCACCACTGGTTGCTAGCACCGAAATACACCTCCGGGTGTGATTTGTTCAGCGCTATATCAAATGCCTGTAACATAACATAACACCATAATGATAAAGTTAAAGTCAGAAGTTAACCTTTGAGGCAAGGGGCCACACAAAGCACCTGAAAGGTCAAACTTCCCAGCACCTGCCAACCAAATAATACCACAAGGAAGCTTGAGCAAACCATTGATAGAGCGCTTTATATTTGAACTTAGATTTAGATCTTTTTTGTATTAGAATTTAGTATCTATGGGCCAGATGTACAAACATTAAGAATCCCAATTTCCCAATTGCGATTTTCTCCGAATCGCAATTAGGAAATCGATATTCCTAATGCATGAAACTCATTGAGTTTCATTTAGGGATTCCTTGAGGATCGTAAATCAACCTACCTAATGAATATTAATGAGATAGGTTGCAGGTTGTAACCCATTAAGAATCACAGACATTACAGGGATGTTGGCCTGCTGAGATCAGAAGACCACCATGTCTGTGATTGCTTTTTCATGAAGCAATATATATATTTTTTTAAATGCAGCTCAATTTCCTTATAGAAATATAGGATGCATTTAGAAAGAAAAAATGAAGCCTTGAAGTTGAATTTTTTAAGAGAGTGCAGTGGCCCATTGGACTACTGCCTGCTCTTAAAATATATTTTTTATTTAAATTCTCAAGAGGGAAGGGGGCCCATGGGTACCCTTCCCCTTAGCAAATGGGTTACCACCATTTTTAAACTGATAGTAAAACATTACTGTTTTTCAACCAGAATTCAGTCGCATTACAGCAATACATACCATATCCTTCCAAATACCAAATCATACAATTAAAATGCGATTCAGTAACAAGTTATAGAAATCGCATTATGCATTTTGTACAATTGGAAAAGCATTTTTCCTGTCGCATACAGCCAGATTCTGTGAATTGGTCCTTTTGCGACCGGAAAAATACTTTGTACATCTGGCCCGATGTGACCAAGCATTCTCGTCCTCCCAATCTACACTCTAGAAAAAACAAGGTGAGGGTGTAATTGCTGGATTGATTCATGTAATTTGAATTTCCATGGACCGTGCTCTGATTTTCACTGTTGCAGCAAGAATGCAGTTTGTAAAGCGGATTTACTTGTAATAAAGAATAAGGACTTGGGGGCAGCAACAGAAGGTTGCAGTGGTTGTCGAAGTAGTGAAGAAAGAAATGGAAGATACAATAAATTTTACAAAGAGAAGGAGGGAGACTATAAGATTGTCTGGGAAAATTATAGCATATAGCAACACCACCATAGAGGGTTCTGGGAAAGAAGAAGGGCAGAGCTGTACATAGAGTGAGGGAGATGAAGTAGAGACAGAGATTACGTAGAGAGATTGGTGAGGTAGGAATGGATGTAAGTTAAAGAGAGAAAGGTAATGTAGTCAGAAAGATACAGGAAAGTAGAAAGAGAGAGAGATAGATGGAGAAATGACATAGAGATATGTAAGGTTTTGGAGCGAGGTAGATAGAGAGATTAAGACTGGGGGAAGTAAATGTAGAGAGAGTGGTTGGCTACAGTGATGGTTGAGGTAGAATGAAAGTTAAGTGAGAAAGAGAGGTTATTTAGAAGGAGAATCAGAAAGATGTTTATGTTCAGAGGTAGTGAGGAGAGTTAGTGAGTGCAGTATAGACTATTGCAAGAGAGAGTGATGAGAAAAAGAGAGAGGTGAATAATGAGAAGAGGCATTCATGACAGGGAAGTAAAGAAGAGTAGTTAGGCAGAGAGAAAGAGTGCTGAATAGGAGAAGGAGAAGTGAGATGAAGGAGTAAAGAGATTAAGCTGATAGACAGGTGAGGAAGAGAGAGAGGGGAAGTTGATGCCCCATCTCTTCAATGCATACATGATCCCTCTGGCCAATGTCATCTGCACACATGACATCAATATATTCTCCTATGCTGATGACACACAACTCATACTCTGCCTCTCAGATTAGACCTCCAACACAAGAAGCAAGTTCTCCACCTTCATGACCGAAGTCGTAAGCTGGCTGAAAGCCGACTGTCTCAAGCTAAACACCGACAAAACACAAGTAGTGATCTTCGGCAATAACACCTCACCATGAGACTCCAAATGGTGTCCAGATGAACTTGTACCCACACCCACACCCAGCACCCATGCCTGGAACCTCGGAATAATAATCTACAGCAAACTGATTATTACCGCACAAGTCAACAACTCCACCGCATCCTGCTTCCACACATTCAAGATGCTGAGGAAGATCCTCAAATGGCCCTCAAGCAACACTAGAAAAACTGTCACACAAGATCTAGTCACTAGTGAGTTGGACTACGGGAACACCTTCTATGCCTGAGTCACTAAGCAACTCACCAGAAGATTAAAAACCATTTAGAACCAGGCAGCTACACTCATCCTCAACCTCCCACTCAGAACCCATATCACATCACACCTCATTGAGCTCCACTGGCTCTCAATACACAAATGCGCTCATTTCAAAATCCTCACACACTAATTCAAGGCACTAAAAATCTCCTTCCACCAAAACCCCAGAGACAGGGCTCCTACTCGCACACATCCCACACATAAACAGAACCAGATCAGGTGGAAGGGCGTTCTCTTACATCACTTCTAAAGCATGGAACAGCTTCCCACTCCCCATCAGAGTCTCCTCCTGTCTTCTTGAATTCTGCAAGCAGCCGAAGACCTGGCATTTCAGTTAACCAACCTACCATAGGCAGGGCTAGAAACACACTCCTGCTCAGCACCAGAATACCCTCACGGGTGATAGTGTGCTTTACAAATACACATAACAGAGGGTAAGGTAGTTAGAGACTTGCGAGGTAGAGAGAAAGACGTATGGTGAATAGATGTATAGATGTATAACGAGTGCGGAATGGTGAGGTAGAGTGTGATGAGAGGGTATAAAGGGATGTAGAGAGATGAGGTGTAGAGAGTTGAAGAGAGGGAGATAGAGAGGTGAGGCAAAGTTAGAGTTGAATTTGATGGATATATGAAGTAGATGGAGAACCGTTACAGAGAGGTGAGGTGGAATCTTTGGAGTGAGATGTAGAGTGAGATGAGGCATGAATTAGACAGAGAGTCATGGAAAGGGGTTAAGAGGTAGAGATGTAGAGGTAGCACAGTGAGAAACAGCAAGCGAGACAATGGTGAATTTGTGAAAAAAAGGTAGAGAGAGGTGTATAGAGAGAAGTGGGGTAGACATAGGAGCAGTAGAGTGAGTTGTGATAGTTTGAGGGGATAAGTAAATAGAGATGTTGGAATAGGTGCAGAGAGAAGGCTAAAGAGAGAGTCTGATGTGAGGTAAGGAGCGAGAAGGAGGCAGCAGAGAAAGAGACAGAATGATTATTTTAATTGAATTGCCACCAGCCCCTGAGAGAGCACAATGGTTAAGGTTGAGTATGCCGGGGTGCATACAGCCATATCTTTTATGCATAGCATTTTCTCTTTACCGGGGGCTGGAAGGTGGAAGGACCTGGGCAGTTTTCCACTTTGCTCATGTCTTAAATGTGAGGGGACACCTTTGCTCTGGTCACTGTACCAGTAACATCCTCACAAACCTTTACACCCTCTCAAACAGTTTCAATTCAAATAGGTATTTTACTGGATAAGGCATAATAGTTCTAGATGTAGGCTTCCACCCATAAGCCATACCTGCATGCTGTGCTGTGGTGGAAGCAACAGAAAACATAACTAATCAATTACCTAGAGACATACCAGACCCTACCCTTTCAATCATAATAAAGGTAATTTTGAAATAAATAGCAGGAAAGCTCTGGACAAAAAACAACCAAAACCTTGAGTGGAGGATCCAGTGCCCCCAAAAGTATTATTTACAATCTAATTATCAGTTTACAGACTTGCCAGCTTGGCTGTATAGTAGTATAAACACCTTTCAAAACATTTAAGGCCCTTAGTTAGAGTTTTCAGGTGGGATACTCTGTCAGCGCAGTATAACAAGAGCCTGTAATGTACTTGTAATGTGGTGGAGTTTGTTTGTGAAAACCAAAATACAAGCACACCCCACACTCTGGGAGTATTCTCTGGCAGCAATGGACAAAATAAAAGACATGACACTCCATATAGGGTGAGCAGTGTAATTTCCTTCATCTGATGGCCCTCGCTCTGTTGGGCCACTGGAGGAGGTATTCTGTTGCCGATCCACCAGGGGCTCTGTTGACAGAATGCTTAAGGTCTGCCTGTCTTTAAATGAGGAGGATGGACAAAGTTTTTGGTGGGCAGGGTACGCCATTGACCCCTTAAGCGGCAAAGGTATCCAGGCATCTATCAAGTGATGGAAGAGATGTAGACAGTTAACATTTCCAGTTCAGAATAAAGCATAAGTGGTTTTTCAGAATAGTTGCTCATGTGTTGGAAGTGGACTTTGTAGTAGCAAAGTTGTTATCTGCTACTAGTATGGTGTATTCTTGAAGGTTTGGACTCATATACAGGTGTACTCACATCACTGCTTAATATGTGTGATGCCTGGGAGCTGCGCCTGGCTAAAGATTTCACCTGGGTGGGTAGGAACTGTTGCCTACTCAGCCCACTGTCTCTGGGTGATATATATCTAGAGGCAGTTTTGTGCTACTAAGTCTCAGGGCCTGATTTAGATCTTGGCAGGACTACTGTTGTCCCACCACAGCAGCTGTTCCAAGTACTCTGTCAAGCTGACGGTGTTCCGCCCTTTTGTATTTAAATGTGGCAACATCAGATTGCGGTCCGCCGCATCGGGGACTTCTGAGCTGTCTAGCAGTACTCTGTCACCGTCAGGCCGGCGGGTTTTGCGCTGAGCCGAATTAGATGTTCCTGTTGTGTTGGCGGTGGAGTCCCGATGGAGTGAGGCCATGGGGGTGTGGAGACAGGTAAGTACTACTCATCATTATCCCACTACACATATATGTTGTGAATCTGTCAATATGTAAATGTAGGTAATGCGTAATGCCCTTTTTTTAAACATATAACATTGCACACCAACAACATACACACAACCGGGTGGCTTAGCATCAGGGTCAAGTAGTAGCAGCACAGGAAGGACCTGGAAGATGGGGTTAAAGATGAAATCTGAAGTGCAAACCCACAAAAAGGTAAGTTTTCACCTCTTTTTCTTCGATTCTGCCAACTCAAGCTTGGAGGAGTTCCCATCACAGTTGCCTCGATGGAATGGCACATCGTAATTGGTTCAGCAGTCTTCTTGGCAGGACTCCCTCCAACAGCTGCTTTTGCCTATGACACCATTGACGCGGGAAAACAATTCTAGTGGAGTCGGCGGGTCTCGGGCAGTCTTTCATCCATAGACCTGACTATATCTAAATACGGCAGGTGGACACCCAAGTAGGCGGGTGGAGGAACAGTCGAAAAAGCGGCAGCTGGACCAAATCTGCCAAGATCTAAATCAGGACCTTAGACATAAACACCTCCATATGTCAGTCGGACTCCATCTGACCAGTCTGTTTTTTGTTAATGTTGTTCCCTACAGTTACCAATAGTTATTGGTCTACAGGTTTCTCCCTTGTCAGGCCTACCTGAGATGTCTTCTTGTGTACTCTGCCTGGGAACTTGATTCTTCTCTTGATACCTAGTCTACTTGTCAAATTTTCCTTGCAGAAGGAATGAGTGTGGGTGCCTCAGCCGAAAGCACTCACCTCAAGCTGTGCAGGCCTTGCCCTTGTCCAGTGCTACCTGTGTCTCCGACACCTAACGCAGGATCCAGTGAGTGGCAGTATCCAATGAATCCAGCTTTACTATGTCGGTTCTCACTCACAGAGGATTATATGCCTGAATCAAAAACCAGCTGTGCATACTTAAGTCTTACTCAAGTCTTAGGAGTGAATTACACATCAATTTCCAGACCTGATTCCCAAAGCTGCATGTCTTACTTCTGATCTTAAGGAATAATTTACACTGATGCAATTTGCGAAGGCCTATCAACTCACAGAAAATGTACAGTAAAACAGGTCCAGCACTTCAGGAGTAGTGTATATCAAAGACACAAGTACAACACAACTTATAGAGAGATCAGTTTGTGAATCTGTCCCTCTGTGTCGTATGACTACGCCCTTCTGCTGTGTATGCAGGAAATGAAACTGCATGTTCTGGTGCATCCTGGGACACATGAAATTGCCTCCTTTGCACCACCCATATATATTATCAAACGTTGGGAAAGATCCTACTCATTAAAATCTTATTACCTTAAACCACAGGTATGTTTTTGGGAACAGCAAATGGAGAAGAACAAATATCTTACCTCCACAGTGTAGACTGCAATGAAATGCACAATCAACATTATGATCAAGGAAGTCCTCCAGTGAGTGGGAGTGCAAACAAGCTAAAGGGGAAAAACACACATTGATTGAGTTTACATGATCTTATCTGCAACCTACACTGTGTGTGTGTGTGTGTGTGTGTGAGTGAGTGTGTGCGTGTGGGTGTGTGTAGAAAACGAATATTATTATATGTGATCAGTTAGATCTTGGCTGCTGTGGGGTGCTCCTCAGTGAGGAGGAGCCTAGACTATTCTTATCTTTCATTGGCTCACCAGGAGCAGTGTGACAACGGTGTGAAAGCTTTGCAATAGTGGTGTGGCCAACTGAGCAGCTGGTCGAGGATGTCACTTCTTGTAGGAGCTATTAGAAATGTTTTATTATTTATAAATATGAACAGGTATATCTGTGCCCTGCTGAAAATCAACCAATTTTTGAACTGTGTTTTTTGCATTTCTCTTGTGTTGGATTAATGTTGTCGGATCTCCATTCCCGTAAGCAGAAACCACCCTGCGGGGTCAGGGGCCCCCACCCTGGAGTCTCACTCTGTTCATATTTCGGGGGCATGACCCGCTTGCCTGGTATTGGATATAAATGGATTTGCCTTGGGATTTCTGTTTACGAGGTCAGAAAGGGGGAAAGAGAGAGAGACCACTTTCTCTCTTGGACTTTTTCGGATTTCCAGCAAGCCAAGAAATATTTTAATCAACATGCACATGGGCACTTTATTTGAAATTACAAAATGCACTGCAAATAATATAATATACATTGTGGTAATGAAGATGCTATGATGGAAACTACATATTTGAAAGCAATACAGCTGGGGTCCCCATTCCCGTACGCAGAAGCCACGATGGAGTCTCACTGCTTGCTGTGTGTGTGTGTGTGTGAATATCTAGATATATATATATATATATATTCCAACACAGTGCCGCGTAAAGTCGATCCCCTCCTTTCGACACCGGTGCCTGCTGCGGCCGCAGCAGCCTCTATTATTTAATCCACATAGCAATTTGAGAAATCCCAAAATCAGCAAAGCGGCACACCAAAGGACAACACAATTACTTTATTGTGTCTACAAACGACGCGTTTCGGCGAAGCCTTTGTCAAGTTACTGACCTGCGACCTACTCCCCATAGAAATACAGGTCGCGGTTAATAGACAGTGAAAAAATACTTTGTTATAATGCATATTAGTGCAATGCGATTCGTAAATTCATGGCAAATCAAAATTAAATACATGTAAAACATATAAGAATTAAAGCTTAGAATTTACAATGTTAGGACATTCAAAGTGGAAAAGTTATACCTTTGTGGTCAAAATGCATCATAATACGTAATACTGTAAAACGTATAATTTAGCGGTCATATCCTATTTAAATGAATTTAGATACACCAATCACTGGCATGCACTGAAATACAAGCGTACAATCTAAATGGGTAATGTACCATATCTATTGTTGATGGTGACCTACTACATAACACCATAGGTCATGTCTAAATAAATTTCATATGACCGCACAATGATAGATGCATGTAGACTATCTAATGAGATTAACATCCCCAGAATGATCACTACCTATAATATGAGATCAGGCCTCTTACAACGTATGTTGAAACGACATTGGGGCCTACTGGAAACAGATCCCATTATAGGGAAAAGCATAGGGAAAGCTCCACTCATAACCTACCGCAAATCTAAATCATTAAGGGACCATCTTGTACATAGTTATCAACCGGTACCTACCAGCAGTACATGGTTGGGAACTACGAAAGGTTTCCACAAGTGCAATTCTTGCAAGGCATGCAAACACAGTCGTAGTAGGGATAATTACAATATTTACCCAGGTAAAACTAGGGAAATCACTAAATTTATAACCTGTACGAGTGACTACGTAGTCTATATCCTGGAATGCCCTTGCGGCCTGAGATATACAGGCAGCACAAAACTGCAGCTCAAAACCAGGGTCCTACAGCACATGAGAGCCATAACACATGCAGATTTTAATTATCCAGTGGCCAGACATTTCCAGATGAAACACCAGAGCAATCCCAATTTATTAACATTCTATGGGATTGATAGGATTGCACCTCATCCTCGTGGCGGAGATAGAGAAAAACTGTTACGAATTACTGAATCTAGGCTCATTATTGAGCTCAATACAAAATTTCCTAATGGGCTCAATAGTGGAGAGGAATTAGCTACACATATTGGATACAAATGAAATATTACAGAAAAGTATCCTTCTGTTGGTTCTTCCCTAGAATGAGTTGATCAGCTATGCTGTTTTAATCACTTACACCTTTTTAGTCAATGTATTAGGAAGACTTGGAGCACATAGTGGAGAGTCCTTCCTTGGCACAGTTTTCAGTGCAGGGAAGATCTTTAACTTATTGGTTGGGAATCCATGATGGTAGAGGTTCCGATATTATAATTGATTAGATGACTCCACTCATGATGGTTATCGAGAGGAGTTGTTTTGATCCTATAGTCTCCCATTATTTCTATTGCACTTGTACATACTCATTATTTATTCACTTTTTGTTCACTTCTCTTTATCACACTGTGTCACTAAACACTGTTAGCCTGATATTCCCCTGCTCTGAATCTTATTAGATTGAGGTTGTTTATATAGACAGGATTGCAGGACATGAAGGTACATTACCTATGAAATTTAACGCATAGTCTACATGCATCTATCATTGTGCGGTCATATGAAATTTATTTAGACATGACCTATGGTGTTATGTAGTAGGTCACCATCAACAATAGATATGGTACATTACCCATTTAGATTGTACGCTTGTATTTCAGTGCATGCCAGTGATTGGTGTATTTAAATTCATTTAAATAGGATATGACCGCTAAATTATACGTTTTACAGTATTACGTATTATGATGCATTTTGACCACAAAGGTATAACTTTTCCACTTTGAATGTCCTAACATTGTAAATTCTAAGCTTTAATTCTTATATGTTTTACATGTATTTAATTTTGATTTGCCATGAATTTCCGAATCGCATTGCACTAATATGCATTATAACAAAGTATTTTTTCACTGTCTATTAACCGCGACCTGTATTTCTATGGGGAGTAGGGCGCAGGTCAGTAACTTGACAAAGGCTTCGCCGAAACGCGTCGTTTGTAGACACAATAAAGTAATTGTGTTGTCCTTTGGTGTGCCGCTTTGCTGATTTTGGGATTTCTCAAATTGCTATGTGGATTATATATATATATATATATATTCACTGAAAAAACCATAGGTTTTAGGGACAGTTATAGTTAGTTGGACATTGCACTCGTACAAAACCCGTGAAATTCCCCGTTATAGTTAGTTCAGCTAACTATAACTCGCGCCCGCAATGCACTGCTGATGACGTCACATATTACATCACTCATGACATGGTCAGTGACATCACTGATGACATCACTGATGACATCTCAAATGACATCACTGATGACATCATCCAGTGACTGTGTGTTTCTGTAAAGTTTAAATATTTTTAATATATATAGGGAAAGGCGTATTAAAGAATGAGTGGGTGTATAAGTGTGTGTATGGATGATTTAGTAGGTGCGTGACTAATTCTATAAGTGAGTGATTAAACGTATCTTACTGAATGCATGGGTTAGTGACTAAACTGGGTGAATGTCTGTATCTGTCTGTTGCTGTGTAAGTGGCTGCATTGGTTTGTGAATAGCTACATGAGTGTCTATAAGAGTTATTGATTTGTTGTCTGAGTATCTGTATGGGTGCCTGAGTGTTTGTGTGGATGGGGTGTGTGCGACTGTGCATAGATGTGTGAGTGGGTGATTCACTGGGTGGATGGTTTCAAGAGTGCATCTGTTATAGACTGTATGGGTGGGTAAGTGTGTGTAACAGTGTGTTAGTGAGTGAATGTATGTCCCAGTGGTACATGTGTGAGTAACTACATATGTGAAAGGCAGTATATATGTGTGTTAGAGTATTTAAATGGCTATAAGTGAGAGTGTGTTATTGTGAGAGTGGCTGTATGGATGAGTGTGTGCTTGTATCAGTGATTGTATAAGAGCGTAACAATGTGCTAGTATTTGTATGATTAAGTGAACTGGTGTGTGTATAACTGTATAGGTGAGTAAATGGCAGTGTGTTTAATTATTTGCATGACTGACTAGGTGTGTGAGTACCTCTATGGATGATTGGCGGTGTTTGAGTGTCTATATAGGAGTAAGAGTGCATATGATAGTCCTGTACTGAGTGACCATAAGTATGAGTGACTGTATGGGTGAGTGAGTGGATGTGTGTGTGTAGACCTAAGAATCAGTGAGTGGGTATGTAGTTATTGGTGTTGGAGTGTCTATGGTTTTGCGAATGGCAGTCTGTAATTTAGAGTGGGTGTATCAAAGGTTATATTAGGGTGTGAGGAGGTGCATCAGATTATCACGTGATGATGTCATCAGTGATGTCATTTGAGATGTCATCAGTGATGTCATCAGTGATGTCACTGACCATGTCATGAGTGATGTAATATGTGACGTCATCAGCAGTGCATTGCGGGGGCGCGAGTTATAGTTAGCTGAACTAACTATAACGGGGGAATTTCACGGGTTTTGTACGAGTGCAATGTCCAACTAACTATAACTGTCCCTAAAACCTATGGTTTTTTCAGTGAATTTCAAAGGTTTTTTAAATGCTAATTTGTAACTATAACGTGTCTGAAACCTATGGTTTTTTCAGTGAATTTCAAAGGTTTTTAAAATGCTAATTTCTAACTATAACGTGCCTGAAACCTACGGTTTTTTCAGTGAATTTCAAAGGTTTTGTAAATGACAATTTTTAAATGTATTAATTGTTATATTAATTTTTTTCATACTGATTTACTACATTTTTAGAAACAATTTTTTTAACATATTTTATTTTTTAAGTTACATTGTAATTACATTATACATTACATTACAAAAAATACTTTCTCAGAATGAATTACTTTAGTTTAAATACTTTGCACATAGGCAATAGACTTTTAAGTACAGTAGTTACAGTTGTTGCAATGTGCAACACATTTTCAAACACAATGCAACATTCAGCTCAATGTGAATTTCTAGTTAAATGCAATTAGTTACTTTATGGATTACTTTTCTAACCACAGGACTGGATCCTAGATTCAGTCCTGGGACATCTCCTGTAAACAGTTGAGTAAAAGCGTTTTGGTTACAGTACTGATTTTTAAGGAATATTATTGTATTTTAAAAGTTGACACTTAGAAACTTTTTCTCATATAGTCACCAATGTTATCCTATGGAAGGAAATTCACTTAGCAGGTAAAAACTGTTATCGTTACTTTTTCTTACTCAGTGTTGGATCCTGGATCCAGCACTGGTGCATCTCCTGCAAACAGTTGAAAGAATGCGTTTAAGTCATACAGGCGATTTTTAAGGAATATTTGTACTTTGTAAAAATCAACACTTTGAAAACCAGACAATGGATTCCTATGGAAGAAAATATAAGTTACTGGTAAGTACGGTTAAAATTACTTTTCAGGGTCAGTGCTGGGCTAAAAGATGCAGCACTGGGTTCTCTCCTGATAACAGGTGAGTAAGTCGGAATTCGGATTTCGGCTGATTTTAGAGGAATATTTGTATGTTTCAAAAATCAACACTTAGAAGAATTTCCAAGTGAAACCAGTCAATGTTAGCCTATGGAAGGAAATTCAAGTTACTGGTAAGTACGGTTAGAATTACTTTTTCAGGGTCAGTGCTGGGCTAAAAGGTGCAGCACTGGGTTTTCTCCTGATAACAGGTGAGTAAGTCAGAATTCGGATTTCGGCTGATTTTAGAGGAATATTTGTATGTTTCAAAAATCAACACAGAAACTTTTTCAGCAAAAAGCAGGCAATGATATCCTATGGAAGGAAATTCAAGTTACTGGTAAGTACGGTTAAAATTACTTTTCAGGATTAGTACTGGGCTGAAAGATGCAGCACTGAGGTCTCTCCTGATAACAGGTGAGTAAATCGGAATTCGTATTTCGGATGATTTTAGAAGAATATTTGCACAATGGTGAAGGAAGGGGCGGGGCCTGAGGTGACATCTGTGCAAAGGCGCCCCGTGGCGCGTTTTAAGTTGGGGGATTAAGTCCCCTTGAATCCTGAGGGTCCCTAGAGGCCAACTAGCCCACCAGGAACCTCCAATATGCGCCAGGGGCTGCGTTGCAGAGACGTGTAGAGAGGCCACACCCCTTTAACACCTCTCTGCAACGCAGCTCTGTGGCGCTTTCTGGATGTACCTGTTGGGCTAGTTGGCCTCAGGGACCCTCAGGATTGAAGGGATTTAATTCCCATCTTAAAACGCGCCACGGGCCTGTTTGCACACATGTCACCTGAAGCCCCGCCCCTCCCTTCACCACTGTGCAAACACGCCCGTGGCGCGTTTTAAATTGGGGGATTAAGTCCCCTTGAATCCTGAGGGTCCCCGGAGTCCAACTAGCCCACCATAAACCTCCAAAAAGCGCCACAGAGCTGCGTTGCAGAGAGGTGTAAAAGGGGCGTGGCCTCTGTACACCTCTCTGCAAGCCAGCCCCTGGCGCATACTGGAGGTTCCTGGTGGGCTAGTTGGCCCCCAGGGACCCCCAGTATTCAAGGGGAATCGTTCCTCCTCTGCAAACGCGCCAGGGGCGCGTTTGCAGAGTGGTGAAGGAAGGGGCGGGGCCTGCGGGCCCGATCGTTTTTTTTTCCCCTGAAGGGGGGCTGTGTGGCCCCCTTCCTTTTCCTGTTTTTGGGCCCTGGGGACCCCATCCCCCAGGGCCTTACCCCTTTTTTGTAATTAAAATTTTAAAAAAACGGGAAGGGGGCCGCGTGGCCCCCTTCCCTGGGCCTGTATTGGCCCCGGGGACCCCATCCCCCGGGGCATGGCCTCTATTTTTAATTTTATTCTTTGGAGGGGGCTGCGTGGCCCCCTCCTCTGGCCATTTAAGGCCCCGGGGACCCCATCCCTCGGGGCCGGCCATACCCTTTTTTTAAACTTTGGGGAGGGGGCTGCGTGGCCCCCTTCCCTGGGCCTGTATTGGCCCCGGGGACCCCATCCCCGGGACATGGCCTCGTATTTTTTTTTTTCTTTGGAGGGGGGTGCGTGGCCCCCTCCTCAGGCCATTTATGGCCCTGGGGACCCCATCCCCGGGGCCAGCCTTTCCGTTTTTTTAAAAAAAAATTATTTTTATTTTTTGGGGAGGGGGCCGCGTGGCCCCCTCCCGGGCCCCTACTTGCCCCGGGGACCCCATCCCCGGGGCTGGCCCTCTCCGTTGGGGACTGTGGGGGTCCCCAATCCCCCCACAGTCCCGCCGGCTCCCCGCGTCCCTTGGGAGCCGGCATTGCTTTCCACATGGGGAGCTGCTAAGATGCAGCTCCCCATGTGGAAAGCAATGTGCTTGGATATTGGAAGAGAGAGCAGGTTTCCCTGCTCTCTCTTCCAATATCCAAAGCAGTTTGCTATGGCAGGACGGGAGCCGCGAGGCTCCGTCCTGCCATAGCAAACTACAGTGTCCCGGGGGTAGGCACCCCGGGACACTGCAGGAGCCGGCCCTGGGGGTGGCGGTCCCCAGGGCCATCAAGGGCTCCAGGAGGGGGCCGCGCGGCCCCCTCCCTTAAATTGCACAGCCCCGGGAGGTGGTGGTCCCCGGGGCTCTGAGGGTCCGTAATGGACCCCCACATTTATTTTATAAGTGCCCCCCACACCTTATTTAAATTAAAAAGAAGCCCCGGGGGTGGCGGTCTCCGGGGCTGCGGGAGGGCAGAAGAGCCCTCCCGCACCATTTTTTCAATAAAGCCCCGGGGGTGGTGGTCCCCGGGGCTTGGGGGCCCTTTGAGGCCCCCACACATAAAATTAACCCCCCCCACCATGCCCCCTGGACTTGGGCCACCCGGGGGCAAAATACAATCGCGCTTCGATTTTTTTTTTTCGGCAGGATTCGCGCACCCTGAGCGCATCCTGCCGATTTCTTTTGCCCAGGGGGTCCTTGTGGGACCCCCTGAGCAAACCTAGGGGGTCAGGGTGTTTCTACCCTGCCCCTTTGCGCACTTTGCGCACTTGTTTCTGTCCCTCGGTTCTACCGAGGGACAAAATGGCTGCCAACATTTCCTGAATCGGAATGTTGACAGCCAGCTGACAGCCAATTAACATGCAGCTCGTGATCGGGACAGTGCGCGCAGGGTGCGCTGAGGGTACGCGGACCCTACTCGGCCATAGATATATCTATCTTTTTACTTTTGATTTTCTCAGCAACTACTGAACGGATTTACACCATTTCACAAAAGGGTTCTTTCTGAACCAAGAACTACCTCTTTGCCAAATTTGGTGTAATTCCGTTCAGCAGTTCGGGCTGTAGCCGTGTCTAAAGTTTCCTATGGAAAATTGCATGGGGAAAACACGTTTTGGGACCCCCTTTTTCTCGGCCCCGCTTGACGAATCCCCCGAGACTTTCAGGGTAGGAGCGGACCGGAGCGGGCCATAAAGTTTGAAAATTTTGCGAAGATACGTCAACCGGCAAGAGAGTTATTTCAAATAGAATGTCGCGGATTTCCTATGGATAATAGGTTGTAACTATAACTATCTACTGGCGACCGCCAGTAGATAATATATATATATATATATATATATATATATATATATATATATATATATATATATATATATATATATATATTTGTAAATGTACCTATATTTACATGTACATAGATATGTGTGTATATATAAGTATATAAATAAAAGACCCTCTCTTACCTCCAGTTTAGTTTGAATGCTCTCATTGTTGGTAAATGTCAAGAAGAGGAAGACTGCAATGTGTGCGACCAACAAAAACGAATGCACATCTGAAACAAAAAGAATACATGAAGGATGCAGACCTGAGGGCTTTTATTGTACATTTGCTGTTAACCTGTGTTGTCCAGTAAAGTTCTCAGCACCAAAATGATGTCATTATGTACTGAGCTCTGACAAACCACCATGTTAATGGGGTGGCATTAGAATGTTAGATTAGCCCATGTCGCGATTGTTGATGTTGAAATTAAAAACTTGGCCTTCGCACATGTGCCTTACCAATGACATGAGTATGGTTCCTAAGTAAAGGTGGGCGAGCCACCATCCCAACAGTGCTCTAGTTGCCAACTATAGAGATGTTCACTGGTCCAGCAGTCATCTATGTACATTGAAAAGATCTCCCATCACGGTGGCTCCATTTAATGTACTAAGGGGCATATATACGAGCCCTGTGGGCCGCCTTTGTGTCACCTTTTGTGAGACAATGGTGGTGCAAACCACCAAATCATATTTAAGAGGCCACAGAAAAAAAGCCACTTTGGGTGGTTCTGAGTGGCTTCACAAATATGGAGTAATGCAACTCGGCGCAAAGCGCTGCGTTGCCTTACTCTGCGCTAGAGAGACATTCCATGGGCGTTGCGTGGGTGTTCCCACAAGGTCTTGTAAATCTTGGAATGCGCCAAAATCCATTGGAGTTGCAATGGAACAACCACGCAACACCCTTGGAATGCCTTTCCAGGGCACAGTAATGCAACGCAGCAATTTGCACTGCCTTGCGTTACTCCATATTTTTGAAGCCACTCAGGGCCACGCAAAGAGACTTTGCGTGACTTTACAAATCTAACTTAGAGGTTAGTTTCACACATGTACCTTGTTGCGTGGTGCAAAAGTGATGCAGCCCTCTCATAAACAAGCCCCTCAGTTGTTTGACTTCTGCACTTTATGATTAATGTGTTATTTTAGATTTGCACCTTTGTACATGGATGTAATCCATTTAAGTAATTATTAAATGAAACTTGGTCGAAATACTATAGACGACATACTCACAGTTCGTGTACAGGGGCTTCCTGAAGGGCTTCCCCTTGGAGACAACAAATGCGGCTGTGATGTAGAGGAAACTCGTAATCACCCATAAAGTTGTCGTTTCAAAGCTTTGCCCATAAGACGCCTCCCTCTGAGTACCATTTTGTAAAGTGGACATGTTTCCATTTTCAGTGATGCAAGCACTGCCAAAAAAAACTGTGTTTTAGTACATTTTTCCCCAAAGAAAACATATACAATTCAAATTTAGTGCAGACATTGTAAGGTTTACATCAAATTTCCTTAGCTGATGATTGTTTAAACATAAACAATATTTAAAACAACATAGACATCTCAGCAGTGTGCCTCTTATTGAGTCTACATGTTATAGGGTAGAAATTGTCCTTTTCAAAAAATCACTATTTGTGTTTTTTGTTTGTTCAGGTTGCAATTACTGAAGCAGAAATTATACCAGTTTTCAGGTTTCTCCAGATTCATAAGTGATGTCCAGGGGTGGGAGCAAGGCTTTCCCGTGTGATTGTCAGGAAGGTTGCCTTTGCAAATCTTGGGAACAGCCAGAAAGGTTTACTTTCGTGAGCACCGGACTTTAACTGTACTTCTAGTCTTGCAAATGCAAATGAGGGGGTGAGCATTTTCAGATAGAGAACAAAGTGTACAAGGACTGGCATTGCCAATAGGTCTGGTATAGGAATTCCATTCTGTTCCACTGATGAGTGCAGACACTCAATTTGTCTTCATACACACACTTTATCACTCATCTTTACACTCAAGCATCCATTCATCCATCCACTGACTCATCCTTCCATTCAGCCTCTGACACAACCACACAAACTCAATAACATAATCCAGATTAACTAAAAGAATTCCAGTACAATAAAAAAAACATGCTGCTTTTTAAACACGGAGAACATATGTTTGCAATAGCAAAACTAAACACAGCAGTGGGTGTCCGTCTTGCAAAGCTATTGTAAATAGTCCAGAATTGCTTTCAAGTTCAAGCACGGCCGGCACATTTAGAACCAACAAGTTGGCCATCTTGGAATGGTAAAACAAGAATGCACCATGGACAACGCGGTACTATTATGATATCCTGGTTTAGAGGAAGTGCCTATGTGGAATGCAGCGAACTGCAGAGGAAATGATTAGTAAGCAAGCGAACCGTTAGCACTACCTGGAGACCTGTAGTATCCTATTAAGAAGCAAAAAATGAGAAGACAAGAACCAAAGAAATGAAGGAGAAAATTCAAGATGAAAGGACTGGCCAGTCAGCCCTGATACTGAAGTGCACTCATTTTCTGTTGGATGTACACACATGATCAGAAAATCCCTTCATTCACTGGGCAAAAGAGCCAATGACTGATGCAGACTGAGTCACTTCCCCAAGAGGTACCCTGTCATTGGATGGAAGCAGAGTGCAAACGACACTAAGGCAGACCAGTAGTAGAACAGAGTCAACCCAAAGGCCCTCTATGAATCTATATGGATATATATTTATGGTTGTATGTATTATTTAATGATTTGTTTTTATTACAAGATCCTGGGAGACATTTAAAAAGAGATTATGGCAAGAATTATCACAGTGCAAATCTTCATCCCTAGGATGTGTCAGAGGCAGTAAGCAACACCAAAACCTTGCCTACATGGTAATTTGACATTTTGTGTAAGGCAATACCTATCTGTAGGCTCAAAAACAGAGAAATATCAATCTACCCATATATGCCTATTGATGTTAACATATGTTTTTTAAAATAAATATGTCAGACCTACACCCTTTTATCATGACCTTATATAATAAACAATCAGACCTATAGCTTTTATCACTGACTTTTCACGATAACTAACCTAAGCCCATTGTAGTGAGCGTAAGCTTTCCACAAGTCAACGATCGAACTGACAGTCACAAAAGCACAAATGCACACAAATTACAGTTGGAAAATGAAAAAACCTATCTTTTCTAGAAAAGCCTAATAAGGATTCTTGTAGTGCACGTCTTCTATACCCACAGTTTGTTTGATAGATCCCCAACACCAAAATCTTTCCCTACTACATGTGAAATTCTATGCAACAAAGTACCTGCCTACAGGCTTTAGCACAGAGTAATAACAGTCATTCCTTGAAAGCCTATTCTCTTTAATGCTTGCTTTTCACAACAAGTAGGTCAGGCCTACTGGCTTTGTCAGAACGTTTCATAATAAACAGATCAAACCTATGAAATCAGGCATACTTTACACAACAAAACTATGAAGCCTTTAGCACTGACTTTCAACTTTCCATATTAACAGACTATTCATGTGCATATATATATATACTTATATCTAATTACATCAAACAGCATTTATATAGCGCAGCACTATCACCCTTAGTGGTATATGGGCGCTGAGGGTCTTGTGTCTGTGTTGAAAAGCCAGGTCTTGTGTTTCTTGCTCAAAACCAATATATATAGGAAGTGCCAGACCTAAAAATCCATGTAAATTAATGACTGCCCTCCTCCCATCTGTGCTGCTTCTGGAGGAAAACACCATGAATTATCTAGTTATCTAAGACACTTTAATAGCTTTGCAACATCATGTGTGTGTCCCTGAAAATGTAATCTCAGGCGGCTGGATAAAAAATAAAAAGTGATCACAGCTGCATGGAGGGCAAATACTTTTTTGTGAAGACAAAACTTCTGCCCAATCAAAGCTTACACTGTTGGCTACCAATATGGAGGTGGAGCAAAAGCCCCTCTCCTGGTTATCCTTACAAAACTGTCTGGCAACAGCTGAGCTGTAAAGACAGACTATAAAAATGAGCCTATGCATCTGTGCTGTAACAAAACATGAGCCTAAGCATCAGTGGTGTAACAAAACATGAGCCTAAGCATCAGTGGTGTAACAAAACATGAGCCTAAGCATCAGTGGTGTAACAAAACATGAGCCTAAGCATCAGTGGTGTAACAAAACATGAGCCTAAGCATCAGTGGTGTAACAAAACATGAGCCTAAGCATCTGTGGTGTAACAAAACATGATGGGGTCTCCTGAAGAATGTGGCGAGCGGGCCCCTGAGACTCCTGCCTCTCACAGATACTCATAGCCTTCAGTTGAAAGGGAGTCCCATGACGGGGCAGCTGGGGCAGCATTTTGCTCTGGTAATGCATATTTGCCCTAGGTATAACCTTTCATTATTTGCCCCACAAAGGCTTTGATTCAGATGTGCACTGGGAAATGTAAACTGTAGATTTTCAAGCTGTAAAGATGACATTGGAGCGTTATTCGTTTGTAAATCAGGTTACATGTTATTCGCTTCTCCGGCACTGTTACAAGATGGGTCGACAGGGCTGTTTGCCTCCAGCACTGCTCTTTTAAAAGCCCCAAACTACCACTGCTGTGTATATTTATATAGTTCAAAAGAAGGCTTAGTCTGCTTTGAATTTACATTTGTAATCAGGCAGGTCCAGTCAGTTGCCACTAGGTGGCGCAGCACATTGATAAGTTACTTGGGCTCTGCAAAACTTCTTTCGGACCTGCCCACTTCAGTTACTTTATGGAGTTGGAACATATGTCAATTGTTTGCGGCTGAATGATTTTTTTACATCTTTTTATTTGTGGGTTGTGCAAGCTGAGCTCGTCTTCTAATACATATCCCAGTAAAATGATTTCTCAGTCTTCATCTGGAAAAGGGTTTTGCTCCAGGTTATGCTGTACAGTCATACTAAATGTAATTTAAGATGCACAATTTAAAAAAAAAAAAAAATTGTCCTAAAAATGCAATTTTTTTACTGATATCCTGCAAAACGTTTTACAAGTCTTCTTGTGCTCACAGTCCAGCAAATTCCCCAGTAGTTTGTACAAATGTACCATGTTGAATGGGAGATACGGAAGGCTGTGACCCATGCATGTCACAAAAAGCGGTGACCTATGCATGTCATGAGAGTATGTGACCCATGCATGTCACAAGAGATTGTGACCCATGCATATCACGAAAGGCTGTGACTCATACATGTCACAAGAGGCTGTTACCCATGCATGCCATGAGAGGCTGTGACCCATGCTTGTCACAAAAGGTTGTGACTCATACATGTCACGAGAGGCTGTGACCCATGCATGTCACAAGAGGCTGCGACCCATGCATGTCACAAAAGGCTGTGACCCATGCATGTCACAAGAGACTGTGACCCATGCATGTCATGAAAGGCTGTGATCCATGCATGTCACGAAAGGCTGTGACCCATGCATGTCACAAGAGGCTGTGACCCATGCAGGTCATGAAAGGCTGTTACCCATGCATGTCATGAAAGGCTGTGATCCATGCATGTCACAAGAGGCTGTGACCCATGCATGTCATGAAAGGTTGTGACCCATGCATGTCACGAAAGGGTGTGAGCCATGCATGTCGACCCATGCATGTCATGAAAGGTTGTGACCCATGCATGTCACGAAAGGCTGTGACCCATGCATGTCGCAAGAGGCTGTGACCCATGCATGTCACGAAAGGCTGTGACCCATGCATTTCACAAGAGGCTGTGACCCATGCATGTCATGAAAGGTTGTGACCCATGCATGTCACAAAAGGCTGTGACCCATGCATGTCACAAGAGGCTGTGACCTATGCAGGTCATGAGAGTATGTGACCCATGCATCTCACAAGAGGTTGTGACCTATGCATGTCACAAAAGGCTGTGACTCATGAATGTCACAAAAAGCGGTGACCTATTCATGTCATGAGAGTGTGACCCATGCATGTCACAAGAGGTTGTGACCCATGCATGTCACAAAAGGCTGTGACTCATACATGTCACAAGAGGCTGTTACCCATGCATGCCACGAGAGGCTGTGACCCATGCTTGTCACAAAAGGTTGTGACTCATACATGTCACGAGAGGCTGTGACCCATGCATGTCACAAGAGGCTGTGACCCATGCATGTCACAAAAGGCTGTGACCCATGCATGTCACAAGAGGCTGTGACCCATTCATGTCATGAAAGGCTGTGATCCATGCATGTCACAAAAGGCTGTGACCCATGCATGTCACAAGAGGCTGTGACCCTTGCAGGTCATGAAAGGCCGTTACCCATGCATGTCACGAAAGGCTATGACCCATGCATGTCACAAGATACTGTGACCCATGAATGTCACAAAAGGCTGTGACCCATGCATGTCACAAGAGGGTGTGACCCATGCATGTCACAAGAGGCTGTGACCCATGCAGGTCATGAAATGCTGTGACCCATGCATGTCACGAAAGGCTGTGACCCATGCATGTCACAAGAGGCTGTGAACCATGTGACCCATGCATGTCATGAAAGGCTGTGACCCATGCATGTCACAAAAGGCTGTGACCCATGCATGTCACAAGAGGCTGTGACCCATGCATGTCATGAAAGGCTGTGATCCATGCATGTCACAAAAGGCTGTGACCCATGCATGTCACAAGAGGATGTGACCCTTGCAGGTCATGAAAGGCTGTTACCCATGCATGTCACGAAAGGCTATGACCCATGCATGTCACAAGATGCTGTGACCCATGAATGTCACAATAGGCTGTGACCCATGCATGCCACAAGAGGGTGTGACCCATGCATGTCACAAGAGGCTGTGACCCATGCAGGTCATGAAAGGCTGTGACCCATGCATGTCACGAAAGGCTGTGACCCATGCATGTCACAAGAGGGTGTGACCCATGCATGTCACAAGAGGCTGTGACCCATGCAGGTCATGAAAGGCTGTGACCCATGCATGTCACGAAAGGCTGTGACCCATGCATGTCACAAGAGGCTGTGAACCATGCATGTCATGAAAGGTTGTGACTCATGCATGTCACGAAAGGCTGTGACCCATGCATGTCACAAGAGGCTGTGACCCATGCAGGTCATGAAAGGCTGTGACCCATGCATGCCACGAGAGGCTGTGACCCATGCTTGTCACAAAAGGTTGTGACTCATACATATCACGGGAGGCTGTGACCCATGCATGTCACAAGAGGCTGTGACCCATGCATGTCACTAAAGGCTGTGACCAATGCATGTCACAAGAGGCTGTGACCCATGCAGGTCATGAAAGGCCGTTACCCATGCATGTCACGAAAGGCTATGACCCATGTATGTCACAAGATGCTGTGACCCATGAATATCCCAAAAGGCTGTGACCCATGCATGTCACAAGAAGCTGTGACCCATGTATGTCATGAAAGGTTGTGACCCATGCATGTCACGAAAGGCTGTGACCCATGCATGTCGCAAGAGGCTGTGACCCATGCAGGTCATGAAAGGCTGTGACCCATGCATGTCACGAAAGGCTGTGACCCATGCATGTCACAAGAGGCTGTGACCCATGCATGTCATGAAAGATTGTGACCCATGCATGTCACGAAAGGCTGTGACCCATGCATGTCACAAGAGGCTGTGACCCATGCAGGTCATGAAAGGCTGTGACCCATGCATGTCACGAAAGGCTGTGACCCATGCATGTCACGTATGGCTGTGACCCATGCATGTCACAAGAGGCTGTGACCCATGCATGTCACAAGAGGCTGTGACCCATGCATGTCACGAAAGGCTGTGACCCATGCATGTCACAAGAGGCTGTGACCCATGCATGTCATGAAAGGCTGTGACCCATACATGTCACAAAAGGCTGTGACCCATGCATGTCACAGGAGGCTGTGACTCATGCAGGTCATAAAAGGCTGTAACCCAATGTATGTCCCACAACTTACTTACCTGGAGATGTTGCATTTTGGAAAACTATCAGATCTTGCCAGAGGCTTGCAGGAATACATTTTATTTCAGTGTGGGTTACGGGAACACCTTTGCCCAGAGGATGCACGCACAAGAAATCCACACCATCATTTTAAAAGTCTTTAGTAACATATTAAAGCCCACTTTTAATGCAGAATAGATTAAAGAGCATAATTGTAGATAAAGCATCATGATGAATAAAATAAAAGCAAAGCGTGTAAATAAAATGGCTATTGACAACATTATTAGTGGCAATCCTGGACGTAATCTGAGATGGAATCAATTCATAGTTCCCCTCGCCCTTAGCCCGAGCTATTGTCTACCTTAGCACCAAAATCTTGCCAAATATAGGGGCTACCTATATGCCTGCATACACAGGTTCTCTTCGTATTCATACTTTTGCAGCCTGCTGTGTGCCCAGAGGCAAGGCCTATCTTCATCTCTATTGTGCTGATGTGGTCAAGAGAACCAGATAGCAAGTAGCAGTGTGGCCTTGATTCAACTGCTTGTCGTAGAAGCTCCTTCTGGAAAATCAAGAGCTTCTGTTTCCACGAGCGGTTCTTGCACAGGCATAATGTATTCTTCACCTACGATCCATGATGCAGAGTGGGAACCAAAGTTCTCGAAGTCCTGTGCACACTCATCTAAAATCATTATTCTTTCCTCTAATAGTCACACTTGATGAATATATAACATATGAACTTGAAACAGTATTTAAAAATATTATTAGAACATGATTACACTGTAATTGTAATAGATTGAAATAACATAAAACTATTGTTTAATATACACGAAGCTGGAAACATTGATGAACCAAATACACATGATGGGGGATCAGAAGCAGTACTAATGTAAGGGATTAAACACCTGCACATAAACTTCATAGCATATGAATATACCTAAACCTACTGAGAGGCATCGGAGAAGCCACATGTCGCGAGGCCTCCTTCTCAGGAAGCATTTGTAATTGAGCTTTGGAGGAGGATCAACTTGTCTTCAGGTCTCCTCTTCAGGATTCTGGTCCAGTAAGGCCTTGCCTTTGAGCCCTCTGTAGGAACCTCTTGTCATTGGGCTTCTACCAAAAATACTTGTCTGTGAACCTCTGCTGTAGGAAGCACTTGAAATCCTGCCACTGTTAGAATAAGCACTTGATTTAAATCTCTGCTGTGGAAAGCACTTGTCATTGAGCCTCTGCTGGAACAAGCACTTGTGTTTAGGCCTCTACTGTAGGAAGCACTTGTCAATGAGCCTCTGATGGAACAAGCACTTGTCTTTAAACCTCTGCTATAGGAAGCACTTGAAATCCTGCCTCTGTTGGAACAAGCACTTGTCTTTAGGCCTCTTCTGTAGAACGCACTTTTCATCCAGCATCTGGTGGAAAAAGCGCTTGTCTTTAAACCTCTGCTGTAGAGAGAACTTCTCATCGAGCCTCTGATGGAACAAGCACTTGTCTTTAGGCCTCTGCAGGAGGCACTTGTCAATGAGCCTCTGATGGAACAAGCACTTGTCTTTAGGCCTCTCTGCAGGAAGCACTTGTCATTGAGCCTCTGATGGAACAAGCACTTGTCTTTAGGCCTCTCTGCAGGAAGCACTTGTCATTGAGCCTCTGATGGAACAAGCACTTGTCTTTAGGCCTCTGCAGGAGGCACTTGTCAATGAGCCCCTGATGGAACACGCACTTGTGTTTAGGCCTCTGCTGTAGGAAGCACTTGTCAATGAGCCTCTGATGGAACAAGCACTTGTGTTTAGGCCTCTCCGCAGGAAGCACTTGTCATTGAGCCCCTGATGGAACACGCACTTGTGTTTAGGCCTCTACTGTAGGAAGCACTTGTCATTGAGCCCCTGATGTAACAAGCACTTGTGTTTAGACCTCTGCTGCAGGAAGCACTTGTGAATGAGCCTCTGATGGAACAAGCACTTTTCTTTAGGCCTCTGCTGTAGGAAGCACTTGTCAATGAGCCTTTGATGGAACAAGCACTTTTCTTTAGGCCTCTGCTGTAGGAAGCACTTGTCAATGAGCCTCTGATGGAACAAGCACTTTTCTTTAGGCCTCTGCTGTAGGAAGCACTTGTCAATGAGCCTCTGATGGAACAAGCACTTTTCTTTAGGCCTCTGCTGTAGGAAGCACTTGTCAATGAGCCTCTGATGGAACAAGCACTTTTCTTTAGGCCTCTGCTGTAGGAAGCACTTGTCAATGAGCCTCTGATGGAACAAGCACTTTTCTTTAGGCCTCTGCTGTAGGAAGCACTTGTCAATGAGCCTCTGATGGAACAAGCACTTTTCTTTAGGCCTCTGCTGTAGGAAGCACTTGTCAATGAGCCTCTGATGGGACAAGCACTTTTCTTTAGGCCTCTGCTGTAGGAAGCACTTGTCAATGAGCCTCTGATGGAACAAGCACTTTTCTTTAGGCCTCTGCTGTAGGAAGCACTTGTCAATGAGCCTCTGATGGGACAAGCACTTTTCTTTAGGCCTCTGCTGTAGGACGCACTTGTCAATGAGCCTCTGATGGGACAAGCACTTGTCCTTAGGCCTCTGCTGTAGGAAGCACTTGTCAATGAGCCTCTGATGGGACAAGCACTTTTCTTTAGGCCTCTGCTGTAGGAAGCACTTGTCAATGAGCCTCTGATGGGACAAGCACTTGTGTTTAGACCTCTGCTGCAGGAAGCACTTGTCAATGAGCCTCTGATGGGACAAGCACTTGTCCTTAGGCCTCTACTGTAGGAAGCACTTGTCAATGAGCCTCTGATGTAACAAGCACTTGTGTTTAGACCTCTGCTGCAGGAAGCACTTGTCATTGAGCCTCTGATGGAACAAGCACTTGTCTTTAGACCTCTGCTGTAGGAAGCACTTGTCATTGAGCCTCTGATGGAACACACACTTGTGTTTAGGCCTCTGGTGCAGGAAGCACTTGTCATTGAGCCTCTGATGGGACAAGCACTTGTCCTTAGGCCTCTGCTGTAGGAAGCACTTGTCAATGAGCCTCTGATGGAACAAACACTCATCTTCAAGCCTCCTTCTCCCAGCAGCTGCCATTATCTTCTGTTACCTGACAGAAGGTAAGGTCTCCAATGGCTAACAAACCTCTGCTTTCTTTCACTGCAGTCACAGGCCAGACCTGTAAGACATGAGCCATTATCCATCGCCTGATCTTTATTTTCACAGCTCCTGGCAAAATACTTTTTACAATAGAGAAACTGGTTCTGTGTATGTCTTGCCTGTCTATTGTATTTGTACAATGCAAACCAGGTCAATGGCCATGTCGTTTTCTGTAGGGCCAAACAAAAGATACCATAAATAAGCGATAAGAGAGGTAGCTGGTCTGTGGCCTCTAGTGCCTTGTGACGTGGTGTGAACTGGGCCATGAAACTCTAACTCATCGAGTTTTCATGAGCCCTGATTCGTTAAACCTGTGGCAACTTATTTTGAGATCTCACTTGATTCTCTGTGGACTACGCACTATGTGTGATGCACTGCATGTTTATACGCTCTGAGGCACTAATACATTGTGTGTGATATTAACACCAGTCCTGGATCCTGGAGAACACCGTTTAACTCTTGGAGTTTACTCTTAGGTGTGAGAATGGAACAGATTGTCCTTGATGAGTGGCATGATTTATCTTTCATCTTATGGGTCATCAGTTTTTGCGACAGTATAATATCATTGTAACATAATGTGTGCACGACTTTACGTTGGCGACGAGCGGGTCTAACCCGACGTGTTTGCTGACTGCAACTCTGCAATTCTCCATGGGGGAAGTCGCCCAGTCTCAGACACCCTGCACCTGCTCAGCGCGTAACAGTTGTGGAGAGAAGGGGCACCTTCTCCTCGTTGTGAAAGAGGAGAGTGAAGAGACTTTTCGCCTTTCACAGTCTGATGTCCCCGCGGTCGTTCGCCAGCTGAGTGACTGGGCTGTGCGATAAGGAGAAGTTGGCTCAGAAAATGGAATGTGTCCGGCCTCCTGCCAGGTGAGGCGAAGCCCAGCAATAACCCTGGCACAAAGCAGCCGCCACTGGCGTTATCCAGCCTCGAAGGTCCATATCTGCACCGCCAGGGGAGATGCCGCACAAGTGTGGTGTTGTGGGCCCGGGGCCCACATGCTAGGGAACTGATCACGCAAACACAGTGGGTATGCTACTAGAACTGGCCCAGGGCACGTGCACCCGGCCTCTTTTATTTGCAGGGTCACCTGACCGGTGACGCCTGTGGTGGGTGGGTGGGTGTAAAGTGTGGGGTACAGACAGGCAGAACACTAGAATGTGTCCAGCAGGACACTACATCCCTCCCAAACTTTAATGAAAAAAAAAGAAACAAACAAAAAGTCCAACCTATAAGAGAAACCAAATAACAATACACAGCACCAATGAGTCTCTTCAGGCCATCTGCCGGGCAGTGCTGGAGCGCTGGACCGCATGGTCAGGATGCTTTAGTCCACCTCGGCGATGTAGTTCAGACCGGCCTGGTCTTGCGGTGTTGGAGTCTATTCACAAAGTTCAAATATTGGTGCATCTGGAGCGGTGGTGGAGTCCACTTCGGAGATCTTGCAGGCGCTCAGGTTCCGGTGGATGACAAACCTACAGCTATTGAGGATGATCTTGGTGGATGAGGCCTTTCCTTGGAGGCAACGTACTTGATGATCTTTCCAACTCCTGACAGCCGAGCAACTTCAGACTTGCCTCTCCTGCCTGGACTCCCCTCTCACAGGAGTTTCCTGGGGTGCCATCCTGCCGGGCTGCCATGGGACCGTGTGGACTGTGCGGGCTTCGTGGAGGCCTCGCGAAGGCGTCGCTGAGGAACTGCCAACAGGACCACAGCCAAGTCACTTTTGTAGCCGCAGAGGATGGTGTCTCGTCTGGGTGTTCTTGCCATCAGGGCTCAGGTTCTGTGCCTTCCTCAGATGGTCTTTGGGTAACCAGTCTTTATCTGTGACCTCCGTGCTTCCTGGTGCCTGTTGTGGGGCTGCTGCTGATGCATCTTTCCGATCTGGATTCCCCTCTCATAGGAATTCTGTTGAGGCCCTTGTCCCTGGATTGCCACGTGACCGCGTGGGCTGTGCGGGCCTTTCGTAGGCCGCGCTGAGGGGGTCACTGCGGAACTCCCAACAGGGCCACGGCCAAGCCTCGTGTAACCCCAAGGGTGAATGGTCCAATGGTCGGGCATGCTCTTCTTCGGCAGGCTTCAGGTTTACGGGGGCACAAGGAGGGTTCCTGGGTGGCTAGCGTCCCACAGCACCAGAAATGCCTCGTTGCACTCCGGCTGTCTCGAGTGGTTGGATCCACTCTGGTGGTACGATGCTCCTTTGATGTTCTTGGTGATGATGCACCTGGGTGATGGACATGATGATATTTGTTTCAGTTGGGCATACAGGCGGCGATCTCAGGCTTTAGGTGACCTTGTGGAGTGAGGAGGACTGGAGGGACTTTGCAGCCCATATCTTCGTCTTGCTGAGGCTGTTCTTCACCCGTGGCATCCACGGTGAGGAGCAGGGATGCCGTCCGACTTGGACTGCCGATGCTTGGGACTGGACGGTCGCGCTGGGAAGCGTTGGAGAGAGACGCGGTCCGCGCTAGCTGTGGCTTACATTTGGTTCTCCCATTGGGCTGTCTCCAGGGACGTCGGTCGGCTTGGTGGCTGTCTGGTGTCTCTTGGTGTGCTCATCTTGTGGTGGTACGAGTCCTCTGTCCTGTCGCCCTTCTCCGTTTTCCCTTGCGCGCCTATGGTGGTTATTTGCCCTGTGGCGTCGTGCCACTCTCCTTTCCTTCTTCACAGAGTGGCGTCCTGCCACACTCTTCTCTTTCTTCCTACCAGCTTCGTTACTCGGATGTGGCGTCCTGCCACGTGTCTCATGTTTGAGCCACATGGACATCTCGCTGGTCGTGTCTGGTTCTTGGGGCGGTCTTTCCTTTGCTGCCGACCTGTCATAGGTCTGTCCTGTTGATAGGACGTGCTTCTTCTCCTTGAGGACCTCTTCCCCTCCTCAGAGGTTTTCACGATGCTCCTCTGCTCTTCACTCGAGGGCGTCGTGCTTGCGCCTCGAGGCTGCGCCATTGTGGCGCTTGATCCTGCCTCCGTTCAGGCATGCTTGGCAGGGTTGGTCACTTCGAGTGACGTGCTCCATGCTTGCGGTGCGAATGTGGCGTCCGGCCACGTGTTGTGTGTCCTTGGAGCACATGTTGTGGTGGCAGCTTGCCACATGGAGTGTGCAACTTTCCTCTTGCCTGTCTTGGATCACTGGCGACTCCGTCTTGAGGCAGTGTGAGGGATGACACTCTGGCTGTCTTTGGCCCACTTCGGGGCTTCGCTGGTGCAGTGGAGATGTAGAGGATCTCCCAACTGCCTTCAGCATTGCTTCTCCTCTGTGGAGAGGTCTCTCTCTTCTGGGCACCTGACCGTGTTGTCAGCTTCTGGGTGCCTGCGTCGGCGCACCTCAGAACTCTGCGCTCTTGGTCCTTCTCCAAGGCGCCCTCTTCTGGCACTTGCGTGCCTTTTTTCTAACTTGCGGTGGTGGCTACTCACCACTGGGGGCATGCAGCGCACGTTCTCCTTCTCTTTACGTGGTCTTGCCTGGTTGCCTTCGGTCTTCTCTGAGCGGTCTTGCTAGTTTGCCAGTCACTCTCTCTTGGGTGTGCAGTAGGTTGGCCTTGGCCAGAATGCCACCAGGGAGCGTGGTGCTCCTTGTGCTTTAGAGATGCTACAAAAAAAAAAAAGTCTGGAGCCCTTCCTGCCTGGGTCAGGTAGTTGTTCGCTTTCTTTTTTTTTTTCAGGCCACACTCTTCTGTGTTAGCCGGGCAGAGGCACGAGTTGAGAGCTTCCGGGACGATCCTTCTCGTAATTATGCAGGATGACCTCTTGTGTGGGCCCTGTGCAGAGAGGCTTTGGGGGCATTCGTTTTCGGTTTTCTGCCGCTGTAGGCAGTGTAATCAGCACATCAGGGTTGTTTTGCCTTAACCTTTCAGTCCCTTCGGGCTGGCGCGATGCAGGAAAGCACCACTAGGTGGTGCTGTGGTCACCTGCACAGCGAACGCTCTGTTCTTTATCCAGTAATGCCGGCAGTCCTGGCGCCTCTGAGTGGCCGCTGCAGAGCTCACAAGATGGGCAGAGTAGGGTGGCTGAGGCCGGCAGCATGAACCCATTGAGGCTCTCATAAACATCAGGTAGGGAGACCGGTATCGGTCAACTGCTGGGGAATGCGCGGCTCCTTTGAAAATACCAGTCAGCTTGCTTGTGGGTGTCGGTTCATCTGCCGGGCAAATGGCCTTGCTCAGAGGTGACTGGGCTGCAAGCTGGTATACTAGTCACATTCACTTCAGTGCTAGCCCCGGCCAGGGCCTTTGCATGGAAGGCAGTCAGTGCTCATACTGCAGTATGCTGCCCCTCGCTGGTGCTGCATCAGCGGGTGCAGCAGGGGTAAGTGTTGCAGTGTTGGTTGGGAGCGCAGCACTCTCAGCGCATCTCTACTTGGGGCACTGTCGGAGTGAGAGTGGTCTCCAGGTATGGGCCGCGGCGGCAGCAGGGAGGCATCAGGGGCACGCCACTCTCCGTCTGCAGCTCCTCTTTTTTCTCTTGGGGTGCAATGGAAGAGCAGGGCAGGAAACGCTGATGCGGGGCTGATACGGGCACAGTGTTGTACACCCCTCTGGCGGGGTGCTGCGAATCAAGTACCGGTGCACCACTCATTGCATGCTGGGCTCACCTGGCACGCGCCTCATTAGTAATGGGATTCTCTTCCCTCCTCCACTGGACAGAATGGGGGCAGGCAGGGACAACTTGGGGGTGCCTCAGTACATGGGGCCTTGCCGTACCTCGAGGGGAAGTCATGCCTCGTCCACTCGTTGGCATGGACGCCTCCTTATTACACTGTCCTGTTCATGCCGCGACTTGCCAGGCAGGCGGCAACGGACGCTCCAGCCTGAGGGGTGTAAAGAGCCTTGAGCTCTTCCTGGGCCCTTCCTGCGCTGCAGGTGAGCGGCGGCTTAGTGCACAGAATAACGCACCACACTTGTAGAACGTTGGGTGCCGACTGGCCATGTGTGGGCACGCCCCCTTTTATTTAGCGCGCTCTGCCCTCTCGGCGTGAGCGTGTGGGTGCGACATATTACATCCGCCGTGGGCCGGCACAGTCAGCTAGACCGCTGACTCATTACATCCCATCCCAACTCAGTCCTTTATTTTCCCCAGGGACTCCGCCATTCACTTACTTGGTACGCAAAGTCCTTCAGGCGTGTGTTCAGTCGGGGGTTTCCCCTCAGTTCATACCTGGGGTGATAACTTCGGGTGCCGGAGGAATGTTCTGGCGCCCTGGATGCTGACGATACCTCTGGGGTCTCTTCTGCCATCACCTCACGGGGTGTGACAGGTGGCGGTCATGCCGGTTGACTCTCGCAGGGCTCCTCTTGTTCTGCTCCACCGTTCTCCCATGCGTCTGGGGACCCGTCGGTTCCTTCACCGGCAGAGGGCTCCGGTATCTTCTTAAACCATGATATGTTTTGTGTCTCTGTTTCTTGTTACAATGTATTATCATTGTTTTAGTACAAATTGTATTACTCATATTTGTTATTTATGTCACCCAATACTTTACTATTTTGTTGGTACATTCCTCCGCTGTGCCCCCCCCTCCTTTCCTCCTACCTGGTACCTTCCGCTGTCCCCAGGAGGCTACCTTGGAATGTTCAGTGGTGACAGTTGCTGCACTGTTGGTGGACAGAGGAGACCGGAATAAAGAGTTTTCCTACATACTTGAAGGCTTTGACCTTTCATCACTGGCGACGATCTGTGAAAGGGAACAGAAGACACCGGCTCCTTCCCTTCTGATGACCTTCCCACCAGTTCTTATAAACGGTACTGTGTCCTTGGAGTAATTTTCATTGCTGCCCCAGTTCTTCATTCCGATATTTCAAACGGAGATTTGAAGAACATTATTGGCTCCCTGCTGTTGTTTTGTGCTCAAAAGGTGGTTGTATCCCCATCCTTGCCACCTCAGCATCAATCACCGCCTCATCCCTGACGTACGTATCACGGAGATCGTTGAGGTAACTTTCCCTTTCCTCACGCTCCAATCGACCAGGGGCATTTTCGAAATCCTTTCAGAGGTGCCCTACGTTATTCTACGGTGTATGCCAGCGCAATAAGCCGAGGCGTCTTGTTCTCCACAGACTCTATCTTCACCTCATTCCGCTTCGCACTTCCTGTAAAGGCGTGGTGATCTTCTGGTGGGCGGCCCTCGGAGAAGGAGTTTATCCGTGACTGTCAGGGACGGTGTGCCTGGGTGGAGCTATTACCGTCATCACTGGGGGCGGCGGCTTTCTGTCAGCGCTGACGATTGGGAAAGCATTCTGTGCCAAGCTGTGTGTGCACTTGCGGTGACACGCACACCTCTACACTTTTGCCAGCAATTTGCGTGTCATTTACAGAGCGAGTTTGGAAAAGCATTCGGTGCCAATCAGCGTGTGCACTTGCCGGAGACACGCAAATAAGCAGTGTGTGCACTTGCCGGACACACGCACACCTCTACACTATTTTCCAACAATTGGTGTGTCATTTTCTATGACACGCGCACCGTAAAGTAAAGGGGCATTTGTGCTTTTCACTGTCAACCTGTGTGTGCACTTACCGGTGACGCGCACACCTCAGCACTGACAAGTATTGAAAAGCAGTTCTTGACAAGCTGTGTGTGCACTTGCCGGTGACACGCACACTGTATGTCATCCACGGTGACACGCGCACCTTAAAATTTAGGGACAATGACATGCACACTGTAAAGCATTTTGTGCACTTTTACCGCCCCATTTCACGTGCTGATCACCATACGCGTGTCATTCTACAGTGGTGCACACAACTGTATTGAAGGTGTCACAGTTTCTTGTGTGTAAATCTGCGGTGGCACGCACACCTTTAAGTACTGGGGCACTATCTCCAACATGCCATTGCGATTTCCTCAGCATGCATGCAGTTTTTCACGGTGACACGCACACCTTGTAGTTTTGGTACATACTTTCAGCGTGTCATTCTTCGTTTGGACAGAGCATTTGGTTTACCTGCATGCGTGCTATTCCACGGTGACACGCACTCCACGGAATAGCCTTACATTTCTATTTGTGTGTCGACAACGGTGACACACACACCTCATTTCAGTGCGTATATAATTACACTTATACCGCGTTATATTGATGCACATTTCACACAACTTCTGTAAAAGTTCCTCTGGCACCATAACACTGTTTTCTTTTTCCAGGAGCTTTAGTATTTAGGCATTTTCATATATACAATAATTCATATGTATGCAAAAGTTCATTTGTTCATTTTGGTCTGCACTGTACATTCTTGGTATTTTATTCGGAATAGCCTTACATTTCGATTTGTGTGTCGACATTTGTGTGTATTTGGCATTTTATTCTGACTCATTCTCCTGTATAACTAATTTTCATTGGCAAGTTACTGTTATGATGGCTGCCGCAAGTATGTCCCAACCTGCACCGTTCTTAAATGAATTTGGAGAACCCAACGTACCATGGAAAGAATGGGAAGATATTTTTGAATCGTATCTTATAGCAATTGGGGGAAAAGTTTAGTGTCTTAAGGAAACAGCACATTCTCTTACACAGTTTGGGACCGGATGGCAGGAAAATATTTGGGACATTACCTGAACCTGAGGATGATACTGATGAAGATGAGGATGATGATACTTACATATCCACCTTGTCAAAGTTACGTAACCACTTTGGTGACAAAGTGAACATAGTGTTGGAAAGACATAAGTTCTTCAGTCGTTCTCAAGGCAAGCAGGAAAGTGTTTCCACTTATGTAGCAGCACTTAGAGGTCTTAGCAAACTTTGTGAATTTCATGACCTGAATGATTCCTTAATCAGAGACCAACTGGTACGTTGTACAAATAATAAAGAAATTCAGAGGAAATTGTTACAAAAACAACCTAATCTTCAAGAAGCCATTGAAATAGCCAAATCAGTAGAGCACACGGCCATTTGCATAAAAGAAATAAATTCTCTAGATTCCAACGGAACAGTGGCAGAAATTAAAGAAGCAGAAGTTAAAGAAGTAGAAGTTTGTAAAATAAAAAATGATCCTAGCAAAACTAAGAATGATAATTGGCGCAACCAAATAGGAGACTCAGAAAATGGCAAATTTAAATGCTATCGATGTGGGAGTAGCAATCATTTAGCAAATAACCCCAACTGCCAAGCGAAATCAGCAATATGCAGGAAATGCAACAAAAGGGGTCATCTTGCAAGAGTATGTGGATGCTTCCCAAGGAAAACTTGGGGAAATGGTGCCTCTGATGACAAAACACAAGTCAAGAAAATCATACTACAAATTAATGAAAGTGACGATGATAAGCACCAAAGATATCCTGAATGCAATGTATCCATTGATGGCAAAGATGTTAAGATGTTTGCAGACTCATGTTCTCCTTTCACTCTGGTAAACTTTGCTGACTTCAAATCCATCTTAGGTAAAGAACAAGATAAGTTATGTAAAGCAGACATTTCACCTAGTGGATACAATAGAGATCCCATTCCGATGAAAGGCATGATCAAATCTCTCATCTCATTTAAAGACCGTTCTACAGTGGGGAAAGTATATGTAGTAGAAAATGGATCCAATTTATTAGGATGGCAACATCAAAGAGAACTGGGCATTAAATTGGACCCTAATAATCCGGAACAAGTTTTAGTGGTAATTCCTTCAAGCAACAGTGAACACATTGCCAATGAATTTCCAGAAGTTTTTTCAGAAGATTTAGGTTTACTAAAAGACTTTCAACACAAAATTCAGTTAAAACATAATGCTAAACCTGTGATTCATAAAACCAGACCTATACCCCATCTTATGTGGGAACCCCTGAAAAGAGAGTTATCTAGACTTGAAGGGTTAGGTATCATACAACCCATTGATTGTTCGGAATGGGTTGCACCCATTGTTATCGCAAAAAAAACCACAGCCAAGACATCAGAATGTGCATTGACTTGCGTGATCTAAATAACAACATCTGGGTAGAGAGACACCCACTACCCCGCATCCACGAGATGCTAAGCACAATGGGAGAGGCCACATGGTTCAGTGTTCTGGATCTCTCCATGGCGTACCATCAGGTAGAGCTACACCCAGACTCTAGGAGACTCACTGCATTCACTACTCCAATGGGTACATACATGTTCCGTCGCATGCCTTTCGGATTGGCCTCTGCGGCGGCAGTATTTCAAAAAATTATGCAACAGGTTTTAGAAGGTGTACCTAAGACATTATGCTTTCAAGACGATGTATTGATTTATGGGGCTAGCATTGATGAACACAATAATATTCTTAAGCAAGTCTTCTCTAGATTCAAGAAGGCAGGGCTCACATTGAAGAAAGAAAAATGTCAATTAGGTGTGGAAGCGGTGGAATATTTGGGGCACTGCATTTCAAAGGAAGGCTTTAAACCTAAATACTGTCTGCTAGAAGCAGTAAAGGATGCCCCAGCACCTACAAACAAAGATGAACTCAAGTCATTCTTAGGGTTAGCAGAGTTCATGGCAAAGTATGTAGATCATTTTGCTGACCTAACCTCCAACCTGAGAGAACTCACAAAGAACCACACTCACTTCCAGTGGTCAAATGATCAGCAAGCCTCATTTTTTAAAGTAAAAACGCAATCCTTTCAGCTCCGTACTTATGCAACTTTGAACACAATCGTAAAACCATACTCACTACTGATGCAAGCAACAAGGGCTTAGGGGCTACTCTCTCACAAATAATCGATGGCAGAGAAAGAATTGTTGCATTTGCTTCACGCACACTCACCAAAGCAGAAATGAATTACTCTGTAATAGAAAGGGAAGCCTTAGCCTGTTTCTGGGGTGTAAAACATTTTAAATTCTTCCTATGGGGCATTCAATTCTGCATACGCACGGACCACAAACCCCTAATTTTCATGTTCAATCCTAAAAATAACTCATGCAACACTCCCCGTATAGCCAAGTGGATCCTTGGATTAGAGGGCTTCTGCTTTAGGGTGGAATATGTTCCAGGTATTCACAATTCTGCTGCAGATTTTCTTTCAAGAAGTCCTTTAGACAAGGAGGAGCAGTTTGACACCCCTGAGTACCCCATCCTTCAACTTAATCTCACCACCATCACTTCACAAGAATGGTTAGATTGCATGAGCAAAGACACTACGATGACCCAACTCTTAAATTACACGGTACAGGGTTGGCCCACTTCCTCTGATTTGGTAAGTGAAGTTGTCAGGAAATTCTGGGAGGTTCGTCATGAACTCAACATTGTACAGGGAGTTCTATTCAGAAATGACAAAATTGTACCACCTGATCCTCTGAGATACAAAATTGTTGATCTTGTACATGAGGGTCACCTTGGCAGAAGTTTGACTAAAGCTAGGTTACGTGAACGATACTGGTTTCCAAACATGGATTCGATTGTAGAAAACAAGGTAAAGAATTGCTCAACTTGTGCCAATAGTGACAAGTCAAAAACAACTAGGAAAGCACCCATCTTCCCAGTATCAGTACCTGATAAACCTTGGGAGAAGATTGCTCTTGACATAATTGGTCCGCTCAATTACAAAAGTACCCTAAAACGATTCGCACTGGTCTTAATAGATTACCATTCTCACTGGACTGTAGTGAGGATGGTCAACCAGATTACCACTGACTATGTCATCCAATTTCTCAAAGATGCATTTGTCCTGGAAGGCATTCCGTCTTCCATAATCACCGACAATGGGGTTCAATTTACTTCTCATACCATGACAGAGTTCCTTAGTAAATTGAATGTTAATCACTTGAAAACGCCCTCTACTGTCCCAGGGCTAACGGCTTGGTAGAAAGAATGAACCGCATGATCAAAAGTTGCATACAGTTAGCTAGTGTTAACAGAATCCCAATAGAACAGGCAATACAAGAGATGTTATGGGCTTACCATACCACTCCCAATCAAGTTACAGGAGTCTCCCTTTTACTGCATTAAAGGGTAGGAAACCCTGCACCAAATTCTTTCCTAACTGGTTGGGAGGTGGTACTAGTGTTATGCACGACGTTCAGGCATCAAAAGTCAAAATAAATACTCACCAAAACAAGTACAAAATCCATTACGACCTCAAATATGGAACAAAAACTCCACAATGGAGAATTGGAGACTGGGTATGTGTTAAAAATCCCAGAATTTGCAATTCTGACTCTAAATTTTCAAAACCTATGCAAATCACAGCAATCAGGAAAAATACAGCCATAATGGACAATAACCAAATGTGGAGCATGGATAGATTGACCAAATCCCAACCCATATATAGTGAGACATCCAATCACAGATCCACCAAAGAATCTCATGAGCATGCTCCACACGAGCTACCTACGATGCAGAGAATTCGCAAAACACCCAGTTGGCAACAAGACTATGTCATGACCAAATAATCTCCTTTGTTATCTTCCTTTCATTTTTCAGGGGGAAGATGTGTTACAATGTATTATCATTGTTTTAGTACAAATTGTATTACTCATATTTGTTATTTATGTCACCCAATACTTTACTATTTTGTTGGTACATTCCTCCGCTGTGCCCCCCTCCTTTCCTCCTACCTGGTACCTTCCGCTGTCCCCAGGAGGCTACCTTGGAATGTTCAGTGGTGACAGTTGCTGCACTGTTGGTGGACAGAGGAGACCGGAATAAAGAGTTTTCCTACATACTTGAAGGCTTTGACCTTTCATCACTTCTCCTCCTCTTTCGGCCGTTATCATGGTTCCTTTTACGCTGACTACTGCCCAGTGACCTGGTTCGTAATGGGTCCGGAACTTTCCTCCCGGTCTCCTGTCCCTCAGTAGAACGGTGCCGCCTCTTTGCACCTTCCGGGACGTTGCTCTCCTTGTCCGGCTGGCGGCTAGGTTTTGTTTCTCCCTCTGCCCAATGGCGTCTTCTTCGTCATAGGGGGGCGGCGCCCACCCATGGCAGGTGGGGAGGGTGTCACGGCGGACTCCGTTGAGCATGAGCGCCCACGGTGCTTGGCGTGTGGTGCTGTGGGTAGTACTTCGGTATTCTCGGAGGAACATCTGTAGGTGTCTTTCGGGGTCCTCGTTCTCGGCCACAGCAATGCGGAGGGTCTTGTTGAGAGTCCTCATAAATCTTTCAATCTCCCGGTTGGCTTGAGGCCACTGTGGGGTGATGCGACGGTGCCGTATCCCATAATGTTGCAGGAATTCACGGAATTCGTTGCCCTGGAACAGGGGTCCATTGTCACTTTTAATCTCCTCCGGGCACCCGAACATTGCGAAGATCTTCTCGAGTACCGGGGCAACTCGGGAGAAGGCGGTGGAGCTGATGACCTCTACAATGGGATATTTGGAGTAGCTGTCAATCAGGGCCATGGTGGTTCGGCCATCTGGGAAACTCCCAAAGTCGAGGCTCACCTTCTCCCATGGGACCCTCCCGTGTTCTTCCTTCTGGATGGGTGCTGGCCGTTCTGATGCACTCGTCAACTGGCAGGCGGGGCACTTCCTTACTGTTTCTTCGACCCGGGCATCCAGCCCTGGAAACAAGACTTTTTCCCTCATGCGGGCTTTCATCTTTTCGACTCCTTGGTGTCCCCCGTGAGCCAGTTGTGTTGCCTGGTATTGTAGGGCTTCCGGAATGATGATTCGAGCACCTCTTAGCAGGATTCCTTCTTGAGTCATGCTCAGTTCGTTCCGGATCTTCCACATTTGCATGAGGCCTTCCTTTTCGGGGCCTGTCCAGGTGTTGGCGGATTGCAAGAAGTGGTGCCAGTGTCCTCCTTGGACAGCGGCGCGGACTTTGGTGAGGACGGGATCCACTTCTGCGACAGCGGCCACATTTTCCAGCATTAGTGCCTTTGGGCACGTGATGGTGGAAATCATGTTCAAATGTGCTTCTAGGGCGTCTGTGTCCGACTCTTCTCCTTCGTCACTTTGCGGGGCTGGATGCCTCGAGAGGAAATCGGCGGGGTTCTTGGCACCAGGCCGATAAGCCACATCCATCTCATATTGTTGGAGCCCGATGGCCCACCGCTCAATCCGTGGGGGGGATGTGGTGCTGACCCTTTGAACAGCGGTACTAGCGGCTGGTGATCCGTGATGACCCTGAATGATTGGCCGCAGATGTATAGGTGGAAGTGGCGGCATGCCCACCGGATGGCTAGGGCCTCTCTCTCGATTTGTGCATAGCGCCTTTCAGTAGGTGATAGCGCCTTGCTGGCGTAGGCTAGGGCTGCCCATCTCCCCGGCTCCTGTTCTTGAGTGAGAACGGCCCGAGGCCTACGGGGCTGGCATCAACCAGTATCTCTGTCTGCTTGGCAGGGTCAAAATACACCAGCGTGGTGTGGTCAAGAAGGGTGTTCTTGATTGCTTGGAATGCTGTTTCCTCCGAAGTCCCCCACTGTCACATGGCATCGGTGCGTGTTAGGTTTCGGAGTGGCTCCGCGATGGTGGGCAGATCGGGGATGAATCAGCCACAATACGTAGCCATCCCCAGGAAGCTTCATACTTCTGACACCGTCAGTGGAGCCGGGGCATCTTTGATCGCCTGGGACTTCCACGGGTCTACTTGGATTCCCTCTTGGTTAAAGGTGTATCCGAAGAACTCTATTTGCTTCTGGAAGAAGAGGCACTTCTCTCTGTGGAGGGTGACGCCATGTTCCTGGAGTCGCTTCAGCGTAGCTCTTAGGTGTTTGTAATGCTCATCCGCAGTGGATGAGGATGTCATCACTTACATTCAGTACCCCCGGCAAACCGGTTAGGATTTCTTTTACAGTGTCCTGGAATACTTCGGCTGCTGACGATATCCCGAAGTTAAGGCATTTGTACCTTTGCAGGTGGGTACTGAACATAGTAATGTAGCGGCTTTCCTTCCCAAGTACCAGCTGGTGGTAGCCGGCATTCAGATCCAGCTTTGAAAACCAGCGGGAGCCGTTGAGGTCGGCCACGATGTCGTCCATCGTCGGCGTGATGTGATGTTCGCGCCGGATGGCCTTGTTGGGGAGGCGCATGTCTATGCACAGTCTGATCTTCCCTGTCTGTCGGGGTTTTTCCGTGATCACCATGGGGGATACCCATGGCATTGTTCCAGAGACCTTCTCAATGACCCCTTGGTCTTCCAGCTCTTGTAGCTCCTGTTCCACCAATGGTCTGAGGTGGAAAGGGATCCTCCTGTGTCGCAGTGCCGTCGGGGTGATGGACGGGTCAATATGCAGCTTGATTGGGGCCTTTTAGATCCGTCCTAGGCCTTTGAACAAACTTGCAAATTGGCTCAGTAGTTCCTTTGTTTGGTCTGCTTGCACACTCCTCGCGAATGTCACCAGCCCGAGGTCTTCCGCAGCGTGGCTGCTTAGTAGGGTGTTGGCCTCTTGGTTTATGACGTGAATGTCCGTGGTGATTGCGTTGTCTTCGGACCGTATGGGCACGGTCATCTTGCATCGGAGTGGCAGGGGTGAGTCGCTCCAGTATGCAAAGATCTTCGTCTTGGAAGGTCTGAGTTCTGGTTTGGGTTTCAACCGATTATACTGCTGGATTCCCATGACGTTAACTGATGCGCCAGTGTCAATCACCGCGCTTACTTCGGATCCAGCGATACGCACCGTGCACGTGGGCTGAGGCCTTCTTCGCTTTTTGAGTACTTGTGCGAAAGAGACTAGATACGTCTCTCCTTCATCATCTTCCGAAGATGTGTCATCTGCTTGGTAGGCAGCCCGCTCGTTCTTTCTCCCTCCTTGGGAGGATGCGAGGGAAACACTTGAAAGCTGTTGCACCAGTTTATGCGTGGGCTTTGTCCGTCTTCCGTCCTTCCGCCGTGCCTTTCTCCTGCACACGGACGCAAAGTGATTTGGGATGCCACAGTTAGTGCATATTTTCCCCTGGGCCGGGCATGATTGGGGCGGGTGTTCCTCGTGCCCACATTATCCGCACTGGCCCCTCGAGGTTTGGGGTAGGCGGTCTCTCGGTTTTCTGCCTCTGTCATGTGTCTTGACGGCATCGGCATGCTCCACTTTGATGGTGGCACTCTTCTCGGTCGTGCGTGTCAGTGCTAGGACCATCTCGTCTGCGCGAGCTGCTGACAGGTCGTGTGACCTGGCCATGACTAGGATATCGTTTAAAGGTATGTTCGGCTGTCGTATTATAAGCCCGTGCAGCACTTTGCTGCGTATCCCTTGGATGAGTTGAGCTCTGATTTCTTCTGCCGCTCTTTCATCCGCCAGGTGTGTGCTGGCTAGCTTCCTCAGCCTCGCGTGGAAAGTGTCGATGGATTCCCCTTCCCTTTGCCTGGCTTTCCGCAACTTGAACCGCTCGAAGTCCGGGTTCAGTTGGGGGTCAAAGTGTGCGTTGAGCGCTGCCACTGCTGCTTCATAGTTATTCGGGGGTCCGACATCTGGGAGATGTTTGAAGAGTAAGTACACCTCTTCCTCGGCGTAGTGGAGCAGGAGCGACCTCTTGACTGCCCCGTCTGTTTCTCTGGTGGCTATTAAGTAATTCTCGAGACGGCCAAGCCATGTCTTCCACCTGGGGGAGGCTGTGGTGGGATCCGCGGCCTCACTAAACGGGGGTAGGACGCCCGTGGGAGGGTGCTGCGCAACTATGCGGACCGCTGCTTGGTTCTCCTCTGCGTTGTCTCCCAAATTGTCTTTGGGTTGTGTCCCTGCACCACGTGGTATGGGGTCTGCAAGGCCTGCTGCTACACTGGGCTACTCAGGTATGCCCTGGTTGGACACTCGTGCCTGTGCTGTGCGTGAGGCTCCTCTTCGCCCGCACGGGCATTGCCCAAATGGCCACGTGGGTGGTCTAGCGCGGGCTCTGCGCTGCATGGAGTCTGGTCGGCCGACCACGTGTTTGCGCCTTACCGGTGACCGCCGCGGTCTGTGTAGGGGCCTTATGGGTGTACCAGTGCCAGCTGCTGCCTTGTGCAAGGTCGTGGGGGCACGGGAGACGTCCTCGCGCCCTCTCGTAGGTGGTGCGCGTTGTCTGGGCCACTCGCAGCACTGCAGCCACAATCTTGCGCTTTCGGGCCGATTTCGTTTGTTTTATTCTTCTCTGCACTGCCCCTTGCTGTCGATCCGGCTCCGCCCCTCGTCGCCAGTGTAAAGAGCCTTGAGCGCTTCCTGGGCCCTGCCTGCGATGCGGGTGAGCGGCGGCTTAGCGCACAGAATAATGCACCACACTTGTAGAACGTTGGGTGCCGACTGGCCACATGCGGCCACGCCCCCTTTTATTTAGCACGCACCGCCCTCTCGGCGTGAGCGTGTGGGTGCGACATATTACATCCGGCGTGGGTCGGCGCAGTCAGCTAGACCGCTGACTCATTACAAGGGGGACGGCCAGCCTCTTCTCTCCCACCTCAGGGCCGGTCAGTATGGCAGGCTGCAGAAGGGGGCAGGCACTCGCCATCGTGCTCACAGCAGGTGCGGGGGCTCCTCATATTCTGACGATTCTTTCCCCCTTTACGAGGTTCATTTCAGCAGCAGGCATCACGGGGTTAGACCCGCTCGTCGCCAATGTGGTGTTGTGGGCTCGGGCCCACATGCTAGAGAAGTGATCACGCAAACACAGTGGGTATGCTACTAGAACTGGCCCAGGGCATGTGCGCCCGGCCTCTTTTATTTGCAGGGTCACCTGACCGGTGACGCCTGTGGTGGGTGGGTGTAAAGTGTGGGGTACAGACAGGCAGAACACTAGAACGTGTCCAGCAGGACACTACAACAAGCACTGGGAGAGGCCCGCACCGGCATTGTCAGCCCTGCGCTATCCGTCGTTCCCCCTAAGAGGAAGGAGAGAGTTGCAGAAGCCATAGCATGAGACGGCGTGCCCACTGATTCCTCCCTGCTGAGACTGGTCTGGAGACTGGTCTGACTCCTATGCCGCTATCATAGCACTAGCAGTGCCCGGATAAGAAACGCCCTGACAAGTGCACCAGCAGCCGACTGCGGCAGCCTGCCAGCATCAAAAAGGATTGAAGCCACTCCCTAGAACTTAAACAAAACCCACCAAGGGTTCAAGGAGCGCCGCACCAGTGCTGCACAGAGGCCTGCACCGCATCTCCAGAGACGGGTGTCCAGCAGCGTCAGCGAAGCCCCGAAGAGTGCTGCGAGAGCGAGCAGCTCATGAAGGGGCCCTGCAAGACCAGAACAGTGTGAGGATGCCACCAACATGATGGGGTGAGGCAAGCCCTGATGTGCCACCTAGCAGCTGCCACCTGCCTGAGCAGCAAGGGTAAAACTAACAAAAAAACAAAGTCAAACTCCAATCACACTCCCCGCTTAAACTCACCGAGTACCTGTAGACCTACAACAGATCCTTGCCTCCTGCTTTACAACGAGGGCCGCAGGGCCACAGCGCTGTACGGCCATGGGGTCCGTTTGCCACCACTGCATGCTGGCGATCAGTGCGGCAATGGAAGGGAAAACAGAATAACTAACTGTCCCTGGAGAAGCTCACTCGTGTTTGCCACATGCCCCAGGTGTTGACTTTAGGAAGCAGTGATGAGTAAGGTACACTGTTTGAAAGTGTCAGCGAAGCACAGTTAGCATAAACAAAAGGTGGCTGCAAAGTGTAGTAAATCACCTCGCAGCAGGAGAAAGACTGGCTAACAGGCTAAACACAGAAACTCACCGCTCTTTGGGGATTAGCAGAGCATAATTAGGGCAGGTACCCTCATCTAGAAGAGTGTAAAGAGCGGTGAGCCAAGAAGCCAAGCCGCCTGATGGAAATAAATACAGTCTGCCCACCTCCGTAAATGAACCAATACAATGCCGGCACACGCCACCAGAGGGCACCAGAGAAACTGGTATGCTGCAATGTTCCTCGAATGCAGCAGAGCCCACTTTCAGCTGTCAGCCCGGTCATAAGATGCCCACCAGACTCTAGCCTTTTATATGCTAATTACCAGGCAGGGGCGTTTTTCAAAACACAAAGTGCGTCAAGAAAGAATCACCACTGCTCACAAGCTAAACACAGTAAAGCAGTGGCGAAGGACTAACCTGCCCAGAGCCATTAGTGAACTGGCCGGAAAAGAATAGGAATAAAGAATGAGCACAAACTGGAGTAGGAATAGTAAATAATACTATTCCTAAGTCCAGCGCGCCCCCTACAGCAAGGCGTACAAACGACTTGCGATGTAATGGCACGCGTGGTAACAATGCATTCGTTGTAAACAGCTATATTCACTCAAAGCGCCAGAAGAGGGCAACCAAGAACAAGGACCGAGTGTGCGAAGACAGAAGTGCGCAGAGGGCCGCACCAGCGAACCTGACAGCACGGGCCTGGAGCCCGGGAGAGAGAAACCACTCCAAAGAGGTGAAGCAATGCTGAACAGGAAGAGGCCACACCAGCTGACTGCCCGCAACACAGAATGGCCACCGTTGGCTCAGCATTGAGCACATCACACAGAGTGACAAACCCTGCCAAGCATGCACAAACCTAGACAGGATCCAGCGCCAAGACGGTGCAGCCTCGAGGTGCAAGCAATGCACCCTCGAGTGAAGAGTAGGCAGAAGGGAGGTTGCCTGCCATCAACGATGCAAAGCTCCAAAGAGATCCCAGAGAAGGGGCCCAGTGTGGCCGGAATGCAGGAAGGACAGCATCTACACCTTAACTGCACTAGCAGCGCCCGCAGTGGGCCAGAGACTATTCAGAGAGTGCCCCCAATACTGCATTAAGACTGTGTCATGCATAGGACCATTACAGGCACACAGAGAGTTGCACGTCCCCTAGTGGCATTCGGCCACCACTATGAAAGAAAGGAGACCCTCACCTCCCACAGCGAATTTGAGTTGCACCCGCAAATACCTTGTCAAGGAAAAGAATGGTATGGAAGAGGCTGCAGACCAGATTCATCAAAGTACACCTACCTAAACAGCCGTCCACGAAATAGCTGATGCACCTGACAAGACACCCAGTCTTACAGACAGGACCGCACCTGCAAGTGGTCTGTGACGGGGGAAGATATGCAGTTTAATGAACATGATGGAGCTGGCTGGAGGTCCCCGTGAGAAGAACAGACAAGTGGCCTGTCACCACTTCGCAGCATGTGCAGACAAGACAATCAACATGTGGCCTGTCGCCACGTCACAGCATGTGCAGAGAAGGCATGCAACACGTGGCCTGTCGCCATTTTCTCGGCATGTGCAGAGAAGACATGCAACTTGTGGACTTTCGCCATATCTCACAGCAAGTAAGAAGGAGAGAGTGTGGCCCGTTGCCACACTGCAAAGAAGAAATGAAGAGTGAAAGGAGTGCGACGATCCTGTCACACTGAAGAACGGACGACCACAGGTGCGATGGAGAAACTAACAAGGGGACAAGAACGAGGACTCGTACCACTATCTGAGTGCACCTACTAACACAAGCCAGGCACCGGGGTGCAGTGACGTCATGGGAGACAGCTCAGGGGGAGTACCGAACATAAACTGCCTGCATGCGCAAACCATGTATCTGCCTGCGGCTTCACAGAGTGACCGCCCAGCCACATGTCACCGCTGCTTAGAGCAAATGGCATCCCTGCTTGCAAGCAAACATGCCAAAGAAGAAGAGCTGCACCAAGTGTACAACAAGCTACATGGCTGCAAAGTCCGTCCAGTCACTCTTCATCCATACTGGTCATCACCACCTATCGTTAAGTCGTCTAATGGCGACCACTCCATCATTTGCAATGTGCATCACTACCACCCTGGAGCGTCAAGTAACAAGACTGGAGTCCTGCACCATTGTCATATAAATTGACACTAAGCACCAGTGACAATCTAAAGAACCAGTGACCATCTGCTCAACTGGCTTGCATCCTGAACCCAGTAGCGAGCACAAGTTCTGACCAGGACACATCCACCCCTGACATTGCACGAGTGACTAGTCAGTGGCTCTGAGGTGGTCCTGCAGCTGTCCAGATGCAGACACATATGCAACCCCAGTGCAGCCCACAGCAGTCCAGTGGCAACTCAAAAAAGGGGCTTCCCTCAAGCATGAGAGATGGACTTGACTTTGTCCCACCAATGGATTCCAGGAGGTATCCAGGCCGTGTAACAGAGACTTAAACAGGTCACAGCACACCAAGACTGTCTTCATTGGATCAGGCAACACCATCGTCGAGCATTCCCAATGGACTCCACCGACGCTCCTGATGCACCAAGCTTGAACTGTTAATCACCAACTGCATCACAGCACGGGCATGCAGGACTAATCAACATCACATGGGAGGACTCAACTGACGTCAATCAATCAATCAAACAAACTTTATTCGGTTTTCACAGATGAAACCATAAAAGTATTCTACAATGCCATACATGATCAAAAAGGGTAAAATCATCACATTGGAAACATTGCTGCCCTAGAAATTCTTGTGCAAAGCATACAATAAGTTATAAAGTGCGTTTATCCTAATTCATAAAAGATACAAAAACAGTCGAAGATGTAATCCTGATCGCCTCCTCAATACTATATATGTCGCAAGAGTGGCTAAAATAAAGGAAGCATGCCCTTGTGGCTACAATCGTTTAATCAAGGCAAGCCCTAAGCTTCACTGCAGACTTTAAAAAATTAAGAACAAACAAAATGGAATCTTCATACAGCAATTGTAGATGAATAAAAGCTGGTCGTACCTGCTTAAATTTCAATCTTCTTAAGACCGGGATGATGAAGGTTTTCCGGGGGGGTTACGTAATAATTACAAAATATTAAAAAATTAAGCATATGCTGTGGAGACTTACCGACGCAGCCACAGGGTTCTAAAATCTGGCCTCTACTACTCCTCCTTGGTGAGGCCAACAAGACGTGAAACAAGTCCAATCGAAACCTGGTCAGTAAAAAACGTTCATAAGTGCTAAAAACTCCCAGGAGATATGGCTCGGTCATCAGTGTTGTTTTCAAGATTAAAAATTTACGCACACTGGGTTTCCTTAGTTCCAGCTCTTCCCTCTCCATTTTCCTTAGTCTACAAAAGTACTCTCCGACCCACCCCAAATCACTCTTGGTCACCACTTCTGGATTTGTGAAGAGTTCTGCTCTTCCCAAACTTTCAAAACTACTTTTGATGTATCTGAGCCAGGGAATATAATGAGCATAATCAAGAGACATACGCTCCTTCAAGATTAAATGATTCAAAGTTGTTCCCTCATTCAACCAAATCTTTAGCCAAAATGTTAAAGGGCGTAAAGCCAATAAATCCCAGAGATAAGGCACCCCCAATTCCTCATGAGCCACCATGTTCGACGTACCTCGGGGCACGCCTAGCAAACGCTGCAGAAATGAGTTCTCGACTACTTGTAACTCCTTCATAGAGACATGACCCCATAATTCGCTGCCGTATGCGGCCTTAGCCACACACTTGGCCCGGTACATCTTTAAAAGTGCAGCAATCGGTCTCCTACCTAGTTTAGAAGCAAGATTTAAAACAGCTGTATTTGCACCTGCTAGATCCCCCCTTTTTCTCTGTCTTAATGCGCCCCATTTCATTTGGTCATCCATTAGGACCCCCAGATACGAAAATACATCAGTTCGGGGAACTTGAGCGGATCCAACCATAAATTGAAAAAGCTTTTTCGGGCGAGGTCCCACCTGCATCACATAGGATTTGGAATTGTTTATTGACAGGTCCAAGTTTGCCATAAAGGAGGAGAAGGAGTCAAGCAATGTTTGTAAACCCCTTGCGGTCCTTGATAGAAGTACCGCGTCATCTGCATATAATAAAATGGGCAGACCACATCTGCATATAATAAAATGGGCAGACCACGTCTGCATATAATAAAATGGGCAGACCACATCTGCATATAATAAAATGGGCAGACCACATCTGCATATAATAAAATGGGCAGACCACATCTGCATATAATAAAATGGGCAGACCACATCTGCATATAATAAAATGGGCAGACCACATCTGCATATAATAAAATGGGCAGACCACATCTGCATATAATAAAATGGGCAGACCACGTCTGCATATAATAAAATGGGCAGACCACATCTGCATATAATAAAATGGGCAGACCACATCTGCATATAATAAAATGGGCAGACCACATCTGCATATAATAAAATGGGCAGACCACATCTGCATATAATAAAATGGGCAGACCACGTCTGCATATAATAAAATGGGCAGACCACATCTGCATATAATAAAATGGGCAGACCACATCTGCATATAATAAAATGGGCAGACCACATCTGCCTACCTGTGGATAATCTACCATTGTCTTCGTTAGAACTTTATCCAAGTCATTGATGTACAGAAAGGGGGCTAGAATACACCCGTGACGTACTCCTCTCCTTATTGCAACTTTACGGGAAACCTTTAGATCTTGGGAGAATCTGACCTGCGCCTTAGTTGAATGGTGGAGGTCTTACAAAATTACCATCTACTCCCATAGCCAACATGGCCTGCCAAAGTTTAGCCCTATTCACGCGATCAAACGCGGATGACAGGCCCATGAAGGCTAGGAAAATAGTTCCTTGGCGGGCTACTGTATATTTATTCAAGATCATAGATAAGTTAAGGCACTGAGCCACAGTGGACCGCCCAGGGCGAATTCCATACCGGACATCCGTTAGGATAGTATGTTCCTCTGCCCAAATAGACAGCCTTTCCAGGAGTACTCGACCTACCACCTTTACTACCGAATCCAACAGTGAAATTGGTCTACAGCAGTGGGTACTGTCTCGGTCACCCTTTTTAAAAATAGGTACTACTGTAGAGATAGACCATCACTCAGGGCAGCTTGTCTTTACGGCGGCATTCATCACTGCCGTAAAGACCGGTGCCCAAAAGGTTGCATCTGATTTGTAAAGATCCGGCGGGATACCATCCGGACCCGGGGCTTTGTTGCTTGACAGCCCAATGGTGCCTTCTTTAACCTCATCTATGTTAAAAACCAAGTTGGAGGTATCTGCCGCACCACCAGGGATAAAGTGTAGGTCAGGGGGGCACTGGAACATAGCTTCAAAATGAAGCACCCACTCTTCTTCAGTAATATGGGCACCCACCGTACTTCCTTCTTCCTTATTCAAAAAAGGGCTATTAATTATGCTCCAGAACCTGGAACTGTCCTTCAACGTGCTAGCCTCAATTAACTCCCTCCAGGCTTCCTCTTTTAACATGGACTTATGTCTTGCCAATTCCAACTTGTACTCCCTTCGACAGATTCTAAGTAAAGTCAGGTCTCTTGGACTCTTATTCAGAGCTTCCCTCAGCTTCATAGCTGCCCGGGAGCAATTAGAGTCAAACCATCTAGGTTTCTGGATAACCATTCGCCGACACGGGGCACTTAAAAAATCACTAATTTTGGCAGAAATAGTGTCAAAGGCACTAATAACCTCACTCAGGGCCGTTGACGGCGGGTGCACAAGGCTAACTCTTTGGTGCACGAAACAGTTATTAACTCATAGAAAGCGTCTGGGGATATCTGGGCCCATTTAAGCCGCCTTCCACCATCTGTTGGTCTCACCACCCCACTCTGCCCGGCCCCCCCTCTGTGTGTCAATAAAGGCCCACTTAGTTGTACACACAAAGGGTTGTGATCACTATATACACTGGCATGAATATTAAATCCGCTAAATAACTTGAGTAGAGGTGTCGATACCAATATAAAGTCAATAAATGACCCGCCCCCCGCCCTTGAAATTATGGAATAGGTGGCTTACTACGTAATGCCAAAGGGTCTGGACTTCATCAGCACAGTGTTCATGTCCAGACGTACATGGTTAAATTATGGATGCGTGCTGAAATGCCCTGGTATTCCCAGCTGCATCTGTTCACCACTGTCCTGCGGACTATCTCTCGAAGCTGTGAGACTTGAGTTGTTTTTAGTTGTTTATCATTCCTTCCCACAGGTTGGACTTTGTTTTTGTTTTAATAACATTTTAAAGAAATTTTGTGTCCTGCTAGACACAGTCTAGTGTTTTACCTGCCTCTCCCACGACGGCTGGTCCATGCACCCACCCCACACCCATCTAACACAGGCGTCACCAGTCAGGTGACCCTGATAATAAAAGGGCCCGACTGCACGTGCTCGTGGCCAGTTCTAAGTACTATACTTGAGTGTCCGTGCCAATTATTCATAAAGTATGTGGGCGTAGAGCCCACGACTTTACAAACGTGAACGCACAAGGGTCCTGTTTCCATTGTAGTTTTATTACAAGCTCCAGTAGATTTAGGGGACATTTCTAGCTCCTCTGCAGATCTGAGGCGCTGCTGGTCTTCCAGAAGGAATACAAGTACAGTCTATTATATTCAAAGTCTGTGAAATCGATTCCAAATTTTCCAATGCCTCCTTTCAATCGCAGCGCATTTAGAATTCCAAACTCGCTCAAACGGGCAGGGATTTCACCAGTAAAAAGCTATAAGGTTGTCAAATATCTTGGTTAATCTGGTGCTCAGATGTCCGCTTCTAGGCACATTTAGTGGGGTTCCCTTTGATGTGATGATTAGTATGTTCAGGGCTTTAAGTGGTCTGGATAAAAAGTAGGTGCTGAGACGGTACTCTATCGGGCTCTCCATTTTGCCCTCACCCTTGGGGTGAAACAAAATCTTAACTCTGCAGCAGTGCCACCTTCACTGCCCTTGATGTAACTTCAAAGATATTCGTTTTAGTTCTTTCACAGTCTCACCATTTCATAAGGGAAGCATTTTCAATATTATATACAATAAAGCCAAAGATATTGCTTATTTAACTTATGCAACTAACAACCATTGGCAAAGCCAAAAGTCCTGGCTTGTTGTAGGTGTAATGTTACTTATTGTAATATTTATTTGGATGCAATGACAAAAGCAGCAAATTTACCAGTCGGGCGGCACACTATGCTAAGCACAGATTTTTTAGCTTATGTGTGTTAAGCCACAACCTTAATTACACAGGCCACTCCCCTTTGAGAGACCCCCCCAGTTTTTTCATCCCACTTAAAGCCCTGAGTATATTATGCTATCCGTGTTTTTATAGAGCACCGTGTGGGTATCCAGGCGCTGTGTAGCAGGTGACTGTTGTTTTGTCATCTATTAGATTACATTTAAAGTGAGAGCTTACGAGTCTGTGGTTTGATCTTTGCCTTTCTGACATCAATTAATTGCATATGTTTATGTTGGGGGCTGTAATGCTCAGAGTGTGCCCATTCGGTTGGCGTTACTTCTCGAGTTACTATTTTGAAATGAAAGCTTCAACGGCGGACCTATGGCTCTGCACCTCATGCCAGAGTAGTCCTGTGCACTGATACCCCAGCAATAGCCGTTGCGTGGTGCCTCTGTGATCCAGATCCTGAAAGGGGCAGCTACAAGTGGGGTGCATCAGGCAATGAAGCCCAAGACACTTGAGTTGTATCAAACGCCTTTATTTCAATTTAAATTCTTTACATAGGTTAATAGCACAAACAGTTCAGCCAACGCGTTTCGTTCCCACAAGGAGAACTTCATCAGGGCTGAAAGTGACACATAAAAGATTCAAAATCAAAAACACATACAGTAACCAGAAAATTAAATACATTACAGAACAGCACAGGACTCAAACAGACACTTAACACAAACATTTATTTTTACAAACATTTATATTAAAACATATGAATACATGGAATATTGCACAAATACTACTTAATAGACACCACATTTATAGTGATAGCACCAAAGAGGAAAACCTTTCTATTGAATATTGAATACATGGAATAGTTTTAATAGAAAGGTTTTCATTGCCTGGTGCACCCTCACTTGTAGCTGCCACTTCTTGAGTTACTGTCTGTCGAGATTTCTATGCAGTTACACAAAACTCTTGCATGCATACATACATACATACATACACACACAGAAGAGGCCTTTTAGGCAACGCATTTCAGTCATTGGCTACCGTGCTTCAGCTGTCTAGGCATTGGCTCTAGGGGTTGTCCATCAGGACTGATACATATGACCTCAAGCATTTCACGGATATGAACTACTTATTCAGTCCACGTGCATATTGCCGTTAATTCATTTTTTTAAAAATCTGTTTGCTATGATATTATGCTGAGGGCCCTTGCCCCCTTTATATGTGCTTACCAACCCACTCGTGCCAAGTCACAATTGGCCTGGTGCTGCCTCGCATCCTAACACTATGGTTATAATTTCTGTCTGTCTTTGTGACATTATTAATTTCTGCCGTTAGATGGCAGCAGAGCATCAAATTAGAGAGCAGCACGGACCGCGGTTAAACTTATCCTCCTGTGGAGAATGTAATAAAAGCGGGAGCCGGCGAGCTCCGAACCTCAAGGCGCATGCGGTGCAGAGCAAGGGTCAGTGGATCCATCTGCATTGCCACACAGTGTAGCGCCAAGAATGCACCAACACATCCAGGCAGCGCTCTCTGACATTCTGGGCCATGGGAACCATGCGAATTAACGGCTGCCAAGTTTTCCGCATAATTATGGAATTGTATCATTCATTTGCCACAAATTTCACCATCTGCTGCGTAATCTGCAGATTTTAACAAACAATCTCTGGCTCAAAAGCTTCGAACGTTACTAAGGACACAGCGCCACCTGTTGCCGCGCAGTGGAAAAGCCCTTTTAATAGTTGATTAGTCTGCTTTCTATTACTTATTGTGTATTTGGGTGTTAAACTGGTACTAATGAGACAGTGTTAACCTGACTAAAAATGACAAAATAATTAAGTGAAACTATTAAAAACTTCGCCACGTGATGCTGTATAACTTTACTTTTATTGCTCCATAAATTAGTCGTCCCTGCAACATACTTTGGCCCTCCTCTACCGCATAATTCTAGTGGCCATGCTGTTAGTCACTGTACAGGAATGCAACAGTCACCTGCCTTATGCTGGTGGTACCTAAGGGAGAGCACAGGCATTGTCTTCTGCAAATGAATACATTTCACTTCAACATGGTTCCTGTGCTACCCCAAACCATGGTCTTGGGTTTTTGTCGCCAGAGGCGACGGCCCAACGCAGACCTCCTCTTTGTCTCGGCCATGTTCATTCTCCACGACATGGGCTGCTCTTCCTCTGTAGGGAGCTGTCCCCCGCACTACCTGTACCCTTGTAGTGCTGCTCCTCTACCCCTTTACCAAGCGCTACTTCTCCCAAGGAACGCCCACTGTCCATATTTTCCAGCACATGCTGCCCCCCCTACTCCTGCAGCACACTCTGGGGCAGATTTACAAGAAAGTGACGCATCTGTACAGATGCGTCACTTTCCCTGCGCCACCCTTAGAAACCCTTGCGCCACCATGGATGCGCCGTATTTACAATACGACGCACTATGGCGCGAGGATTGACAGATGCGTCAGAAATTCTGACGCATCTGTTGGCGGAAAAGTCACGCATTGCTGGAGTCGTGTCGCAAGCACGACGCAACTCCAGCAATGAGTGTTGAGGCCTATTCCCACTACACTGCGTCACTACTTACGCCTGCTTCAAGCAGGCGTAAGGTTTTGACGCAGTGGCATCCTAAAAGTGGCGCAGTGAAATCTTGTAGATTTCACTGAGTCACTTTTACGAGGCCTTCCTGCGTGGGAACGCCCACCCTGCATACATTATACCTGACTCAGGTATAATGTGACGCAGGGCTTTACAACGTGACGCTTCTCCCTAGATGCGTCACGTAAATAGGCCGCATTGTTTGCGCCGCTGTTGCGTCAAAAAAGTGACGCAACTGCAGCGCAAAAGTCACGCAAGGGGCTTGTAAATCTGCCCCAACGTGCCTTACCTCTGTGCTGCCACTCTGCTGGTGGCACATTGTGTAGCTTCTCCTGCCTTACCTGGCCCACTGCAGCCCAGCTGTTCTTTTCAAAGATGCGCTTCCCTCCCTCATAACGCACTCCCTGCCTCAACCCTGCACTGCCTCACCCTCAGTATCGCACTGTGTACCTTCTCTTCAGACGCTGCAGCCCAGCCTGCATCTTACACGGTGTTGCTGCTTCCCTAGTAATACACTCCCTGCCTCACCCCTGCACTGCCTCACCCTCAGTATCGCACTGTGTACCTTCTCTTCAGACGCTGCAGCCCAGCCTGCATCTTACACGGTTCTGCTGCTTCCCTAGTAATGCACTCCCTGCCTCACCCCAGCATTGCCTCTCCCCAGGGCACTAAAAAACAGAAGTGGGGGGACTAACCTAGTTAGGCAGCATGCAAGTGACATCACGGTGTATGACATCACGTCGCGTGGCATCATGTTGCGTGACATCACAGTGTGTGACATCACAACACGTGACATCACGGCGCATGACATCACGGCACATGACATCACACGTGGCATCACAGGAATTGACATCACCGGAAGTGACATCACAAGCCACCACTTTACAGGAAGTGGCATCACAAGAAGTGGCATCAGATCTAAAGCCCTCACATATGATTAGCAGGTCTATCATGTCCACGTTTGAGCACATTGCGAGGATAATGGCACAGTGAGCTATGGAAGATGATATGTGACTTCTACACCTTGTAATCGCCCAGTTTTATGTAACATATATGTATATGTAACGTATATAATTTATTGTATATGTAATATGCATGTCTGATGTAAAGCGCTCTGACACCCTGCATTGGGATGAGTAGGGCTATACAAGAAAAATAGTGGTACTTAAATTATTACAACGCCTCCTAGGGGGAAGTAAGCTCTATATAAATGCAATTTGCTTTGTGTAAATACTTGGAAAGACCAACATATCTGACATTCTTACAGTGCATGCATATCTCCTAAACAGGGACTGAACAAAGTAAAAAGCTGCCTCTCTTCAGTATGTGTGAAGTGCTAACAAGGTGTGAGCCTTTGTTTCCCCTGTGCTTCATTTGCATTAGGTGTGAGGCTCCCGACTGCTGCCAGCCAGGAGACTTGAACAAAAGGAGGCCTGATGACCCCTCCGATTCGGCCTTTGTTATGAGCCCAGCAGGAGTCTGAACTAAGAAAGCCCCATCCCCGCCTGCACGTTGTTGCTTGTTGCAGATGGAAAGCAGACAACGTGCAGGCGCTGCTGAAAGTGTCCCAGTGTTTGGAAATTACACCGGGACGAGTTCAGCACATTATTCAGTGGGGCCAATTTCTTGGCAGGGTGGATGGCGTTCACCCTGTGAAAATAGTGGGTGGATACCGTCCACCCGCGTGTACCCCCTACTTGTGCCCTGCCTCTCCCTCCGTGGTGCACCGTGTACCTACCCCTGACCCGCTGCAGCCCAGCTTGCACCTCACACCTGCACCTTGCACAGGACGGCTCCTTCCCCAGTAATGCACTCCCTGCCTCACCCCAGGACACGGAGAGGTATCCCATTGCTCCGAACCCCACATCATTGTTATGACCCCCAATGGGCTCTCATGTAATTCAGTGACATCTGCTTTAGTCGAGATATAAAAAACCTGCAACCACTCAGAGGACTGTCGCTGTCATCCCATCAGGCCAGGGCACAGGCGGCAATGCACAGACAGCCGCCTGCAGGAAGTATTACACAGGGAGAGTCCTTCAAATACAACAACCCAGGCTGGATGAAATGGATGTCATTTCCTTTTGTGCATATTACACTTTTTTATATAATTTACATACATTTTTAGTGCAAGATTCGTCTTTACATTCTACATTAGTGAAGTGTTGAATAATACTTCTGCGTAGTCCTTACATCTTTCAGACGGTTCCATTGACTCCCCCTCCCTTGGCGCTTCGCTCTTTACATCTCGCTATCAATAAATTTGTCTGGGGCGGGAAGAGGCCGCGTTTCGAAGTTAGCCAACAAGCGCCGCCGAAGGGCAAAGGCGGCTTGGGCTCCCCTTAATCAATCGGTATTATCAAGCCACACAACTCTGATATCTTGTGGAGTGGAATAGGCCCCTCTCTGAACAGCGCTGGTTCTTTATGGACCAGACGGTAGCGGGTGTGAACATTTGGCGGGAAGCTTTACTTCCTCTCAAATTCAGGGCCCGGGGGTATATTCTTCACCGGTGATGGCTCTGATGATGTAAGTCTGGGACAGTGTTGCTCTCCGTAAGGGCCTGTTGCCGTTCCCCTTCCCGATGTCACAGATTCTCATTAACCCTGACTTCCTCCCTTGGCGCGGCGCGGAGTTGTTCAACTGCTGGCGTGAGCAAAGATGTAAATTGGTGGGTTCCCTCTTCGATCCATCGGAGATTATCCCCTTTGAACAGCTTCAACAGGACTATTCTCGAGCCGCATCGGACACATTCCACTATTTGCCAACTGAGGCACTGGGTGACCTCCCCATGTTTGAGAAATGGCTGGTCCGCAAAGAGGGTGATAAGCACCTTTTCTCCAATCTCTATACTATGCTTTCAGTGGAGGGCAGGACGTGTAAAACCAAAGGACAGTTGCGCTGGGAGGAAGAATTGGGGTGCTCTCTCTCCTCCAAGGAAAGGGCTGACATTTAACGTTGCGCGCTGCCTCATATTCAGTGAAGCCTCCACTTTCGGCTCCATCACATGGTCCCTACACACTGACTTATTACTGTACAAGAATACTCACTTTCCATCGCCAGCCGGGACGGAAGTACAACCGGCAGAGAGATTATAATCTCATTTTATTTTGCCAGAAGCCCTGAAGAAGTCTTGGGGTACTTCCCCAGGCGAAACACGTGTTGGCTGGGCAACCGTTCTGGATTAAAAAGAAGAGCTAACAATGCTCTTGATCATTCATCTTTATTTCACTGTCTTTATGTAACAATGGTTCTCCATTCTTGAAAAGATACGATACAGAGAACTGTTTTGCAGATACTGTCTACGTGTGCACAGGCTCATTGTTATTGTGTGTGACCGTTGGTCTTTCATTTAGGGGGTTCAGGGTTAACCCCTACCTGTGGCACCGCCCTACGTATATTGAGCTAACCAACACGCACACTCATTGTTGGCGCCACTACCTACCACATACGTTGAAACCCTGTCCTTTGTGTCTTATGAAAAATTGGGTCTATGAGAACCTCTCTGAATACCTTCCAGTATGAAAAGCGTATAGCAAACTGTCAAACCCGTTATATGATGTCGACATTTACGATTGATCTATATAACACATTTGCAAGCAACATCTTTAGTACTCTCCTGATAACATTTCCAGATTTACTGATAGAAAGATTTTAATTAACAAGTAAATACACATTTTTAACAAATTGGGTATTATTTGCTAAGGACGTGAGTCCTTCATAAACAACAAATCAACAATGTTCTCTTTACTGTGGACCTAGTACCCCAATCTAGCTCATAACTCTCTCAGGGAAGGGTAGCGAAATGGTCTGAGGCCTACTCAGGGGAGGTGGTTTCGGCTAGTACCACCAGCTCACAGTACACAACAACAGCACTCATAAAATAATTTTCCAGTCAGTGTTTTTTGTTGTAAAAAGGTTTTTTATGCACATGACACTAAATACTATGCAGTAATATATATACACCTACAATTAGGTAGATGGAAAGTCCTTTGGTGACATCCTCAGAAATGGTCACACCGCCAACAAGCCCTAAACCCTATAATCACAATCACCCTACCTGTACCAAACATCATTTACAGGAGTGTCATTCTCAAAAAGACAGTCCTACTCGCTACGTTAGGGTTTCAAGGTATCACCACATTGCTAGGTGCAGAAACATGTCATATTTAACACATGCAACACACTGAAATAATTTGGAATGGTACCACCTTGAATTACTTTCATTAACACATGTAACACTTCACTTAATATCCACATTGTCACCAAAGCATTATTTATTGTATTTAATGTATGCAAGAGCCCTTACATTACTCTCAACATGTTGCAAATGTGGCCTTATTAACCCCACCCCAAACAGAATTACCGGCACTCTATAACTCATGTGCCAAAAGCACTAGCTCCAGGCGTGCTACATGTCTGGCCACCCCCAAGCACACTGTTTAATTTGATGGTGGCCCTCCTGCCCTTCCTGAGACACCCCATGAAACAGAATGCAAATTTCTTAGCCATTGCAGGGGCTTATGGAATTCAACACTGCCTGAGGCCAGGATTATTTTGTGAGCGGATTCACTGTTTTGCAGGGAGGCTTTCCTATTAAATATTTGTCCTCACACAACGTTTTTCTATTCTTTCTAAAGCCATGTGCCAGTGCCCACTGGGGAGGCCTGTATCCTCCGTTTCCACTGCTTCCTTCCTATATGCATGCTATGTGGCCCTCCTCTCCTTTAAAATAAATACATCCCTGGAAGCTGTGGTCCCTAGGGCATAAAGAGGCTCGGGAGGGGGGTAACGTGCCCCCCTCCCACTTAAAATATATATGGCCCTGGAGGATGGGGTCCCCAAGGCATAATGAGGGTTTGGGAGGGGGGCCACATGGTCCCCTCCCTTTTATTTAAATTTCAGCATCAGGGAATGGGGTCCTTGGAGGTTAATTAGGCTCAGGGAGGGGGCAGCGTGCACCCACCTTTTATTAATTGCTCGGTTCCGGGGGATGGGGTCCCCAGTGCCTAATGAAGCTCAGGGAAGGGGGGGGGGCACATGGCTCCCTCCCATTTATAATGTAATACGGCTCCGGGGAAGGGGTTGCCAGGGCCAATTGAGGGGACTGCACTTCCCCTCCCCTTAATATATAGGTTTTGCCCCAAGGGATGATTCCCTGGGGCTTGAAGGCCAACCCCATGGTGAGCACGCCAAAGGCTGTGCGTGGTGTGTGGTTAGCAGCCTGCTGGAGGTTTGGCCACAGGTTTAAAAAAATAAAGATAACTTATCTGCCGGCCAGTTGGCTGGCCGGCTGCCGCCTCTCCTCTGTCCTCTTCCTGGCCTTTTGTCAAACAGGAAGCAGGAGGCCCCCTGGCTCCCCTGAGCCAATCACTATGCTGCAATGCAGCATTGTAATTGGTCTGAGCGCTGTGGTTTGGTGCTCAGACAAGGAATGCTAGCCTTGTCAAGTTCTCCACCCAGGCTGTGATGCAGCCTGGGTGGAGAACATGCAAAGTGTGCATAAATGTTTGGCCGGCCCAAGACAGCTGGCCAAACATCCATGTGCACTTACAGAGTGTCACCAATCCTCCCCCTGCGCAGCCCCGCCCCGCCCCACTGCCTTAGCATGGAAAAATAAAATGATAATAACCTTGCATTATTATCATTTTATTTTTCCTTTATTGCAGTGCTGAAAGGCAGTGGGGCGACGCTCCTCCGCCTTAGCGGAGGAGCTGCCCTTGGTGAGTGCCCATTTGTATCAGGATTTGTGATGAGAAAGATTATAAATTGTCATTGAGAAAACTCTTTGTAAGATTATATGCCTTGATGAAGTTTGATGTGCGTGAGCGAAATGCGTTGGCTGTATTTTATTAAGTGAATTGGAAAGAAAATAAAGAATTCGATCTTAACAACACCATTTGAAGATGTGTGAAGCTTTAATTTTTGGACTCATGAATGAGTTGCCTCTCCTTTGGTTACATTTTCTAAAATAGTGTTTTATATTGTGACCTCTTTCATTTCTTATAATTGTTTGTATTATAAAGTTAAGTTATTTTTCCTTTTTATTGTTGTGCTAAGCTTTTGATGTCCTTAATGGAGCTATATTGAGTTACCTTATAGATAATTTATATATTTTTTTCTTTCTAGTGAGATATCTATGGTGTTTTCTGTGCCTGCACGGAGTGAGTGCAGTTGATGCTCAGGCTAGCTCTTTGTGGCAAGTACGAGGTATGCAGGTATCTTTCTGTAGTAGAAACTTCCTTGTGTGGTTTGTATTAATAGATTCTTTGCAGAGCTTTATGTTTCAACAGTTGTATTTACTGTTTGATTCAGCCACAAAATGTTGAGTTCTAATTTGATGCAGTGTTGTTTATAGTTGTCTGTCTATTGTGACAGTTTTATTAGTAAGCATTGTAGCTGTTCACAGGTTGACTGCTTGCAGGTTATTGGTTTTCTTTTCTGACTGAGCCTATGAACATGGCTGTGAGACTGACTCTGCATCTGAGTCAGAGGACCAAGTGCAAGATTCTACCACTGACTTTTCTGTCAAAGAGTAATCATTTGATGATGAATCCACTATTAGTGCAGATGAAGTGCCTCATTTAGTGGAGGGCATTGGTATGCTTGTAGTGCAGTATGAGCCAGATGGATTGCAAGCAGGGTTTTGAAGGCTTCCCACTGGAAGTACTGACCCTGGATTTCCCCGAACATAGTGAGACCTGTCTTGCCTCTCTTTAGTGGTGTTGCAGGATGTAGAGTTAATATAGCAACCTTTTTGCCTATCAGTTTCTCTCAGTTCTTTATTGAGGATGTATTTTTTGCTGATGTTGTGGAACATTCCAATCTCTATACAGAACAGTTTTTGAGGGGCAGTAGTGCCACACTTAAGACTCACTCGACAGGTACCCGGTGGACGCACACAAATCTCCATGAGATGAGACAGCTCTAGGATTTACATTTTTTGGTGCAATTGCTAAGGAAGCTATTATTGTCATTATATCAGTCTAGTACTCCCTCGAAGGCAACTGCTATTTTCCAGTAATCATAAGTAGGGATTAGTATTTGTTTCCACAGTGGATGCTGCATCTTGTGGATAATGCTGCGGCATTGCCACAAGAGTATCTGATTGTGACTGTCCCTTCAAGATTCAGCCTGTTCTTGACCATTAAACTCATCGTTTCTCAGGAATCTATGTTCCAGGTCAAGATATAACTGTGGAGGAGTCTCTGGTCCTGTTCAAGGGCTGTTTGGTTTTCAAAAAGTACATACCCAGCAAGAGAGCATGTTATGGTATTAAGCTGTATATGTTATGTGAAAGTGCCATTAGATAAGGTATATCATTTCAGGTTGTACACCAGTAGGAATTCTTCATTTGACCCCAGTTGTCCTTCTACTGTTGAAGTCAGTGAAAAAATTGTGTGTGGTCTTGCAAGAACACTTTTTCACATAGGTCACGATTTTTACTTTGACAATTTTTAAAGAGGAGTGCAATTATTTATGTGGCATATGGCACAATCCACTCTTACCTTAAAGGTCACCCTATTGAGCTTTTGTATGAAAAAACTTAAAAGAGGAGAGAGTACTGCCTTGCGTAGCAATGAACTACTTGCTTTTTAACATTTCTGGCAGAAGAGATGTCCACAGGCTCACAACTATTCACAATGAAAGTACTTCACCTGTGACTGTTTAGTGAAGTTGCAGAAGTGCACAAACCAGTGTGCATTCTAGCATACAACAAGCCATGGGAGTAGATCAAAGGTTGGAGCCTTAAAATGCTGCTCAAAAGTCATACATCTGGTGCAAGAAATTGGCTGTTCATTTGTTTCATTTTGCATGCTTACGTTGTTTTCAAAGGTCATTCTCCAGATTCCAAGATGTCTTTTGTATGGTTTCAGCAGTCTGCTTTAGGCATCCTTGTTGCAGTACAGCAAGCAAGTGCCCCTACAATCAGAGTGGTTGAGGATGTGTTAGATTGAAAGAGAGACACTTTCCAGAATAGGCTCGTCCGACATCCAAAAAATACTTTCTTGTCACAGATGTAGAATCTGTTTGAAGAGGAGTATGAAAGGAGAGTTGTATGTACTGCCCGGAGTGTCCTTCTAATCCTGACCTACGTGTGCCCCCATGTTTTAAACTATACCATCAACTTTTTAAAATATATTTAGTAGCACCTATTCTGCATGCAAGCACAGTTGGTGTTCGATATTCTACCAATTGGTGGGTTATTTTAAATTTGAAAAGGAAACCGAAATCAATGTGCTTTCTTTAATTGAATGTTTGTTTTTGCTGTATTTGCTTTGTGTGTGGTCTGCTCATTCTGGTAGTGTTTTAGAAATGAAAGTGGCATGGAGCTTCATGGTGATGTCTGAGTGGTGGTTGGCTGGTGGTGTGGGTGTGTGTGTGCTGGTTGGAGGTGTATGTTATGGCAGTTGACTGACGGTCTGTGTGTGTAGTGGTGGTTGACTGCCATCATATGTAGTGGCAGTTGACTGCCGTGTGTGTGCAGTGGTGGCCGACTGACAGTAGGTATGTGGTTGGTGGTGGTTGAATGGCGGTATGTTTGTGTAGTGGCAGTTGACCAGAGGTGTGTGGGTGTATTAGCAGCTGGCTAACAGTATGTGTATATAGGGACTTGCTGATGGTGTGCCTGTGGGTTAGTTATATCAAACAAATGAAGGAGTATACCCTGAGGACACAAAAGATGTCCACGCGGTATAAAGAGGTGCACAAAAGGGGAAAAGTTCTCCTTTTTTTTCAAAAAGACCCCTCACTCACCAACCTAGTTGGTGACATGCTTCATCATTGGGGTCCCACTCGAACAGCCGAATGCTATCCGGGTGTGCTTCAACACCTGATTACAGTGGAGCAGGTTTCCTTTAGCAGCAGTGGTGCAAGTGAGTGAAATCAAGTGAATTAAAAATTGGCCAGATTTAACTCCCTACAAAACTTTAATATGGAGCAACTGGACAATGTTAAAAACAGTGTAAGATACCATGCTCGGTTAGATTAACCTCAGGTATTTTAATGGTGGTAAAACGTGAAAGTGGCCTACATGTTTCAACCTGTCGGCGATATTACCAGGTTTTCTTCAGGACTTAGCTGTGTGACCCGAGTGGTAAACACGCGCTAAGGTGTACCCAACCCTTGGTCACTGTAAAACCACACCATGTACTCACAGTATGGCACCCTCTCGTCAATTGCTGAAAGGGAAATTCTGAAAGACAAACGAACAATCACACGTATTTTAAATCAATTGCGTGTGCTTTGGCTCAGAGATGGTGGTTAGTGCTCCTCTCATACAGGACTCAGTGTATTCGGCGTTTGAAATACACATGCTGTATATAGTGATTAGTGCATACCATGCGTGGCGTGCCCTACGTATTGTAAGACACCAGTGAATGATAACTGCCAGTCGCACATTCACTCTGGGCTAGTGATCGGCCCGTTTTTGATATTACAACCCCCACACAACATTTATTATGGTGGGTGTCTACACGCTCAATTCAGTGATTAGAGCGTGCAATTACAGTGTGCAACCCACATACAACATTCATTATGGTGGGTGTCTAAACGCTCGATTCAGTGATTAGAGCGTGCATGTATGAAAAGGGTTTCCAGTTAAAAAAGAAGAAAGCATACATGCTTATTATGCGCTTAAAAAGAACTGCCATAAGGAACACAAGGGAAAATAAAGGCTTACTCGAGACGCAATTGTATCGTGCCTCATGGAAGCCGGGGTCGGGGTGCTGGCTCTAGTCACACTCTAAGGAAGTAAGCGAGACATTATGGTCCAGCGATCGCATATCACATACCTTGAAAGTGGTTCGTGGAGCAGCGGAGCCCACCCGCATTCTGCCAAGATAACTTACTTTGTCAAACCATACCGCCCGCTTGTACGCCTATTGTGGAGACCCTTACCGGCGACCCGAGGATCACCATTTGTGCATTTCCTCGCTATTTTACCAGGACCGGTGTCAGACTTCTTCCGGGTTCGTCACGGAAGGCGTGGTGACGTAGTCACGGTAACACGTGACCACGTCAGTGGGGGCGTAGTCCAGTATTGGGTGGAGACGCTATTCCAGGGAGCACTCAGTTTGTATAGCGAGGCTCTCAAGGGATTGACAATAAATTTTGCAACCGGGTTGTGGCTGACAAATAAAATCTGTATAAAAAGGGGAAGTACCACAGACTGTAATGAACAAGGCATTAGGAGTGTGGTTGTGTGCCAAGGACAATGCATGTCGTGTGTATGTAAACTGATTGGCCATATGTATAAAACATACGTGAATGAATATCCTGATGAAATTGTGGTTGGCCTGGTAGTTGTGCATATTGAGTATTCACCCCATTGTTTCAATCAGTATTGCGATTTTCTCAAGGACCCTAATGATGCTCTGGTAGTCACGTCTTAAGGCTGAAGGTTATCTTTGTAGTACTGAATTCCATGGGATATTCTCATTAAGCCCGCTTCTATGTGTGGATAGTCTATAGATCCAACGTTGCTCCTTTTCAAAAAGACGTTGTTGGCTTTTATCTCCTGTTTTGATTTATCAAATTATTGTCCACTTCATGTCATTGGTTGTGTGGTTGGTCTGAAGAAAATGTTCTGTGAGTCTTGTTGTCACTTTCCTACACCTGATCGTGCTGCGGTGTTCACAGATTCTTTGTTTAATTTTCCTGCTGGTCGTGCCAACGTATTGGAGGCCACACGGGCAAGTAATCAAATATACTACGTTGGCACTGTTGCAATTTGTATGTGCCCGTTGTGTCCACACTTTCCCAGGTTCCAGTGCGAGTGTTTTTGTGTTGCTGGTGAGGTGGCACACGCTACAATTCCCGCATGGAAAGTGGCCCACGATGTTCGGTAGGCCCCATGCGTTTAGAACAGTTGGTGGGTTATCCTGTCCTTTGTTCCTTGGGCGTGTGCTCACTAAGGAGTCTTTCAAACTCCTCACTTTTTTGAAGGAGAACAGAGGTTTCTCCCACTGTAAGTTCCCTGTTTTTAGGATGCCCCAATGCTTGTTGATGGATCGTGTCACTTGGTTGGACGCCGTACTATATGTGGTGACACAAGTAAGTGGTATTTCCTCCTCTACAATTCTCTTGTCTTCCAACAGGGCATCTCTCGGTTGGTTCCGGGATCTTTTTTGGCATTTATTCAATATTCTTTCAGGGTACCCTCTGTCTGTCAATTTTCTGGTGAGATCCACTGCTTGGGTACGGTAATCTGTGGTCTTGCTGCAGTTGCGGCGCAGCCTGAGATACTGGCCATAGAGCAGATTCTCCCTTAGCGGTTTTGGATGGAAGCTCTCATATCTAAGTAAATAGTTTTTGGCAGTAGGTTTGTGGTGGGTCTTTGTTTCTAGACAACCGTTCTCTTTTGTGATTATGACATCAAGGAACACCATACTGTTGGGGTCCCTTGTGTGGGTGAACTTCAGGTTGCGATCACAGGTGTTGATCCATGAAATGAAGTCAGACAGAACATCGTTCGGTCCTTGCTAGATGACAAGGACGTCGTCGATGTACCTCTTCCAGAACGTGATATGTGAAGAGAAAGGGTTCTGTTCATTGAGTATGAATTTCTTCTCAAATTCAAAAACGTGGAGCCCGGCCACACTAGGGGCGAAGGTGCTCCCCATTGAAGTACCCCCAATCTGGAGGTACAGGGCTCCCTCGAATTCAAAGTAATTTTTCTTCAGGGCCAATCTGGCACACTCGATGATGAAATCCTTAGATGTCCTGTATATCCAGTCCGACTCGTCCAATGCTTTTTTTAGGGCCTCCAGCGTGTCATCTTGGGGGATGCTGGTATAAAGGCTTTCAATGTCGAAGCTCACCAAGATTGTAGTTTCATCTACTGTGATATCCTTTAGCAGGTTGAGTAGACTCTTGGTGTCCTGTAGATAGGTCGCCGTATTTTGTATCAAAGTCTTCAGAAAAAAGTCACAAAAGCGTGACAGGGGTTCCAGGAGGGACCCTATTCTGGAGACGATGGGCCTGCCAGGGGGAGGATTCTTGTTCTTATGCATTTTGGGCAGTGTGTAAAAATAGGGGGTCTTGCCCTCACTGTTGGTAAGAAAGTCTGCCTCATGTTTAGAAATATGTCCCCTGGACTCAGCGTAGTCCACAAGCGATCTTATTTCTTGTCTCAAGTCCGGAGTAGGGTTAGATGTCAAAGGACGGTAGTTCCTCTCGTCCGACAGTAGTCTCCGGCATTCTGCTTGGTAGGCCGTCTTGTCCTGCACAACGATGCCGCCCCCTTTGTCTGCTTGTTTTATGACAATATCCTCACACCTCTTCAAACCTTCCAGGGCGAGATTCTCTTCTCTGGTCATGTTGTGGAATGGTTGTTTGGTTTCCAGTTGTTCGATGTCTTTAAAGACAGCCTGTTCGAATGTTAGTATCTCCATGAGGATGGTGTGAGGAGGCGGTATGAAAGTTGACTTTAGCCGTAACCCTGTTTCGTTATGATCTTCAGTTGGTGGTTTGTCACCTTGTTTCTCAAAAAAGGCCTTAAGCTTTAATTCTCTGAAGAAGCCAGAAAGCTCACAGTGGAGATTGTATTTGTCTAGTCTTGATGTCGGGACAAAGCCTAGTCCTTTGTTGAGGACTTTTTCTTCTGTTGGTGAAAGGGGTCTAGAGGCTAGGTTGGTGACTAAGCCCTGCTGTTGCTTGTCCCCGCTAGGGGTTCCCGTGCCTTGCTCCGTGTGTTGCTGCCCACTGGGTCCTCCTCCTCCCAGTGTACCTGGGTTGTGCCCTTCCTCCTGCCTCTTCCCCTTCTGCCCCTGCCTAACAAAGGCGGCCTGAAAGTGTTTGGGGGGGAATAAGGGTTGTGGGAATGGTGGCTGCCATCCATACATTGGATATTGAGGTTGCTTGTTAAAAGGGCCTTGAAATCCAGCCATCATCTGCGTTTTGTACGTGGGCCAAGTGTTTTGGGGCCTGTTCCTGCCTCGTTGCCTTGACCTTCCGCTTCCTGTGCTGGAACCACTACTGGCTGTGGAGTCATTGCTAGATGCGTCTGAATCCCTATCTGACCTCATGGAAGGTATGAAATCAGGATCTGAGTAGGGGTAGGTCTTGACGTATGAGAAACGCTTAAGATCCTTCTGGAATTTTGGGACTTTCTGTTGGGTAAGGTTGTCCTTGTATTCATTGATCTGCCTGTGGGTTAGTTGACATCTGTGTGAATGGTGGTGTTACCGATGTGTCAGTCCATTGAGCATATAAAAGCGAAGGGTCCTTGAATGGCGCTGTTTGTTGATGTGAATGATGTAATGTGTTGGCATGGCAGCTGGTGATGTGATTGGCTTTCTTGTGTGATGCATGAAAGGCTCGTCAATGACCTGTAAAGTGGTTGGTGCCTTGATGTGGCTTTGCAGTTCATGAGGTGTGAGTCATAGGTTCAGTATTCTGAACTTACAATTATCTTATTAACTGTGCTTTCTGAATTTTTATTTTTGTGAAATCATTAGTCAATAAAATGTACATTTTGAACTTTTCACTCAATAATATAAACTACTAGAGGTATCCCACCCAGTGTATTTGGGCTCAGCGCTAAACTCTTTTGGCGTTACCCGCTCAACGTGGGAAAGGAAGCACTTCCTTTTTGTTTAGTAACCCTGACACACCCTAGTGGTGTCATGCTTCATCATTGGGTTCACCCTGACCCCTAAAGGCTCAACCATATTCCAGGGAGCGCTTAGGAGAGATAGACCAGGGGGTCTAAAGATAAAAATCCCTCTCCGTCTCCAGGTATCCCTCAATTGTTGGAGGCGTAGGGGATATTAAAAATATATATACAAGGGGTCTTCAGGAGCTAATGGTCCTATGACCCTAGTGTCTTGCCGACATGTTTCAGCCCTTCAAAGAGGCCACTTAGGTCCCTGGCTTTTCACTCACCCATATGTCAAATCCAACCCGAATATGTGTACTTCAGTAGTGGATGGGTGTACTATATTATTTGTTTTTTATGGCTTTCTCTGCCAGGGTGCACACTGTCTTCTAGGGAAAACCTACCAATACCACATATTGTGGTAAACTAGATTCCCGATGGAGTCCAGGGTGGTGTGCCTCATGTGGATCCCGCAAAATTTTACCCACAATGTCCTGCAAACCTCCTTTTTTTGCCTAAAATCACACATTTTACTTACAGTTCTGTGATGTAAACATCTGGATTCTGCAGGGATCCACAAAATTCCTACCACCCAGTGTTTCCCCACTTGTCCCGATAAAAACATTACCCACTTATGTGGCAGGGCCTAGTGTCTGATGACAGGAATAGATCAATACAGAGTCAATTGATGATGCCTGATCTGGAGGTTCAGCCAAGAAAGAAAATATTCTTGTGTCACCTAAGCCTACCAGTGCCCCCATGGATCCAGCGCCCGCATGGCTATTGTAGAACATTGACCCTAAACGTACTTCACTGATCAGGGTACTGATGTGAAGTCCTTCCCAGAGGGCTGGCTAACTTCTGAATTTATGGATGGAATAATTACCCGGTTGTTATAAAAATCCAAACTAGACCTCCCCCATACTTGCTAACGCTAGGCATATTACCAAACTGTCTGTCTTGGTCAAAATCATGAAGAATTTCCCAGCTTCAACAACTCTTTGGACATTTGCGATTGTCTCTCAACCCTCATTCAGGTTTCAGGCTCCTGGGATTAACACTGAGGTGGCTGATGAGGGGGCGGGCTGGATGCTGGACATTCTCAACCTGTCAGCAGCTTCCCTTAACCAAAATTCAACAACAGTTGTATATTAGTCAACTCCAGTTCAACAGTGCAAGAACGGACTTAATCTTGTTTAGGGGAAAGCTCAATGACTCAAGAACCATCCCCTTGCCTTCCCTGCTGGTTCAATCTCTGAGTCTAGCCTCTTGCACAAAGAAATATGCATCACCATTAAAAGCAGAATATATTTGGAGCCCCAAATTGATAAGATAGTGCCTGGTGGTTCGTGCCATAAATAACTCCAGGCTGGAACACTGCATCTGTACATATGCAGGTCTCTCTGCAGCTTCAATAGGACAACTACAGAGAGACTGAAAAGCATTTGTATGGGCAGAGGGTGGCTCAAGAAAAGGGATGATGTCTCCTGAGCCAGGAAGCTGTTACACTGGTCTCAGCCTCTGGCAGAATCATTTCCAAGGTAGCACAATTTATGTACTAACTCTACTATTATTTAGGACCTGGATCTCTTAAACCGAGAGTTTCTCTTTACTCTGAGAGTTGTACTTTACATAACCAGGATCATGTCCTGCTAATCATCCTAAGGGACAAACATAAGGCCAGGGGCCGTTGAGCCTTTTCAATGGCAAGCCCGGTTCTACAGATCTCAAATCCAGTACGACTTAGAATGCTATCCTCAATCATCAGCTTCACTTCAGCCTTAAACACCTATCTATTCTTAGCCTACAATCAGATAGGCACCAAGATCTCGTTTAAGGCCTAACAAATGCTATAATGGCCTAATCAACTTACCTTTAAAGACCCTAGTACATGATACTCTGTGTACCCAGGGCCTGTAAGTTAAATATCTCTTCCCGTACATCCTGGTTCACCAAGTTCACATCAGCTTTAAAAACCAACTTATCATAAGACCGGGACTTCGATCGACACCAAGGGACCTCGTGTAAGGTGGTGTGCGCATAACAAATGCTATCACTCATCACTGATGTATAGAAAGGCTGAGATGAGTGCTAACCTACGTGATGCAGGAATGAAAACTAAGTATCAGTGTGAAGAAAGTGATGCAGGCCACTATGATGCAGATAGTGGTAATGTAGTAAAGAGGTGAAAGAACATGGAAGAGAGCTGGCAGGTCATCCTTTGGGATGTCAAGGGGTGGCATCTGCAGACCAACAGGTAGAAAATAAGTGATGCTGGTTGGTGCACATCGGGCAGTGTGTAGGTATGGGGCTGAGTGTTGTGAGGAGTTGCAAGTACAATGAAGAGAGCGAGACTGGGTTTATGAGCAATGGCCAGTGAACTATGGAGAGTGAGGATGTGTTAGAATGAGGTCGTGCAGAAGACAAATGAGATGCCATATGGACCAAAGTGAGTGCAAAATGAGGTGAGGCTGATCCACTTTGAGGTGGGTGGACATTAAGCAGTGTGCGTTAGTAAACACTCAGGATTAGTTTGAATGTGATGGTAAATACCCCCCAGGAGGTGTAGGCACACAACACAGAGGTGTGAATGAGGTGAAAAATGGGTACAAGGAGGTGCGCACACATCAAAGAAGAGTGTGATTGAGGTGATGCAGGGCAACCATAAGTAGATTTACATTAAAGAGACTTTTTGTAACTGTAACCCAGATGTTTCCCCTAATATAGAAATCATCAATATTTGACAAAGATCTTAAATTCTGTACCTGAATAAATGAGTCTTGCTGTACCATGGCTGCTGCTGGACCAGAAGAAAGGCACAAGTCAGGATGATCAGGCTGGCTAGGAAATTTACCACAGTGGAGACCAAAACAGGAAATGAGATCAGGTGCCTCGGTGGTCTGTAGGGCGATAGCTCTGGGGATGCTTTGTTTAAAGTTACTGAAAGGCAAGAACAATACACATGTGTTTTTAAAGCAATAAAATTCAATTTTCAATTTCAATAGAAAGTTAGGGTGCTTTCTCATAAATGGATGCTCTTCTGCATTGACAATCCTACCGTTAAACAAACAATGATGGAAGTGACAGGTGATGCCAAACTACATATCCCAACTCTAGTGAGTATCCACATAGTGTGAGACAATGCAGGCCATGATATCTGAAAGATTGTGGAGGATATGTGAGTGTGAGTGAGTCAGTGAGTGAATGGATCAATAAGTGCACGAGTGCCTGCAGGAGTGTGTGCATGATGGAATGACAGAGTGAGTACAATTAGAGAGTTCTCCTAATGAAACAAACCGTCTAGGGGAGGCTATAGGATTTTGAAGACCTCTGTGAATTTTAGTAGACCACCTCCTTCGATTGGTTAAGAACGGGTCACACTAGGTGTGAAGATAATAGGTTGCAGCTCAGTGGACCAAGAACTAGTAGGTGAAATAGTGTAAGGATCAGAGTGGTCTACTGGTAGCGTACATAACAATCTTTCCTTGAAGATAGGATGTGTTATGGAGAAATGACAAGTGGGCATTAGCCATCCCACTTGAACATGCCCCTGTACTTAATTTGTAAATGAAAGAGTGCTGGTGCCCAAAGCTTTGCTCTGAAACATGCGACTGGTGCAATTCAATGTGAGCCCATGGAATACCACTGCTACATAGTTCTAAATCCACCTCAGGCCTTATTAATCCACTAACATACACTCCCTGCACCTTCAGCTCTCTCTTGCAGGTTCCTGCTGTCTTCCTTGTGGTGGTTTTTCCTTCTTTCTCTTCCTCCTCCTTTTCTGTTCGTGTGTTTTCCTTCTGATGCAGAAAAATATGTGCCGGTCTCAAAAATAAGTGCAGGTGCCCCCTACTGGCAACCACTGGTTCAAATGAAGCGCTGATCTGCCCCCTGGGAGGGCAGAAAGTACACTAGACACCAGGGATATATTTTAATGTACAAAAATCAAAATGATGTGTGGGTGGACAACCCTGGTGTTAGGCCTATCCTCCAGCCCTAAAATCCCAACAGCCTTTCTGGCCACCTGGGTGCAGAGGAAGTTTTGTTTCTTTTGAACATAATTTTGACATGTGGACTGTCAGGTTAGGAGTAAATCCAAAATTCCTCCTACTTGCCAAGGTGAATGGTTGCACTATTCGGGCCCTTAACTCGACCACCCAGGGATTCTAATTAAACCCACTCTTTTTCAAAACTAGATACCCATGGGACTCCAGGAGCTGTGCCTCAAATGGCTCTCAAATAGGACTTCTTTTTCACAAGCGCTTGCAAATCCTAAACTTTGGCTAAAACACACATTTTCTTCACATTTCTGTGCGGGAAAGCTTCGTAATCTGCAGGGTCACGGGGATATATAGCCCTTGGGCTTGATTTACAAAGGTGCCCCTGGTGCAGAAACTCCACAGTCGCAAAGCTACTACTCGTAACTTACCTTTGTGAATACGGAAACATTGTAAAGATAGATTTTTGGTCTAAACTTAGAATAAAAGTCTAACTTTACCTTTGTGAATCAGGCTCCTTGTTGCAAGTCAAAAAACAAGAGATATCTAGAGATAACAGCAGAGCTGCAGCTTATAATTATTTTTCTTTGTGCACAGACCAATCATTTATTTATAAGGTAATATCTAATGAACAGTATTTATACATTTTAATAGTAACCAAAACTCAGAGTTTAGAAAAAGTGATAATTTCTACAATTCTGAATTTGGAGGGTACCATTATATTTGGTGAATCGAAGGGCGGTTTTCAAAATGTGTTCTTTCTACCACACTGATGAACATTTGGAGGCCAAAGTGAATTGACTTTAAATAGATATTGTAAGAAATTGGGGTATTGGTTGAAGTGTGGAATCCCCATTCAGACAACAACCCCAGTCTTTGCCAGGGTGAACCACAAAAGTCACTAGGGCCTGATTTAGATCTTGGCGGGATTACCGCTGTCCCACCATCTCGTTGGTCCCAAGTACTTCGTCCAGCTGGCAGCAGTCTGCCTGACATATTTAGATGTTGCGGTTATAGGGAGGATCCCACCACCCCGCCGTTTTCTCTGCTGGCTGACAGTGCTCTGCCACTGTCAGGCTGGCGGGTTCCCGCTGAGACGATTTAGATGTTTCCGATGTGCTAGTGGTGTCCTGGCAGCAGAGTCCTGATGGAGTGAGGTCCTGCTGGTGTAAAGACAGGTAAGTCCTACATATAATTATGGTAAAACACATATCTATTTTGTATATGTGCCGTAATGTATATGTAAGTAATGTTTAATGTCCATTTTACTGCATGTAAAATAACATGAGGCAAAAGCAAATGTTACCATACTATCCATACGACAAGTGACACAGAAGTCTACCTTCAATTCTGATGACAACGGGGTTGCTGAGCGTCGTGGTCAGAGAGCAGCAGCACAGGAAGGATCTGAACAATGGCGCTCAAGACAGAACCCAAAGTGGAACCTCGAAAAAAGGTGAGTCAACGCGGGAGCAGGAGTCTTGGCGGAGGCGGCGGGACTGTGGAGGTCATCTCCCCCAGAACCCGCCGGACCGCCAAGGTGGCGGGGGGAAGACTGCCGAAAAACCAACAGCAGGATCGGGTCCACCAAGATCAAAATCAGTCTCTAAATTAAAATGTGCTTGAATCTCTGGTAGCCTGGCACAAATCAGTCAGGCACTGTGTAAAGTATTTATGATGCACATAAGCAGCAATAAAGTGAAAACACAATACAAGAAAAGTCCCAAACCAATTTAGAAAAATAGAGTACATTTTATAAACAAAATGATACCAGAATGACAAGCAACCAATTGCAAAAACTGGCGATATTCAATTCCAAGCACAAAAGCACCACTCATGGTCATCTGGTCTTGTTAGACCAGAGGAAAGTCAGACCGATGGCAATGGAGCGCGAGTCAATTACAGGAACCTGGTTAGTTCAACTGAAAAGTTACCTTCAAATTCTGACGTGAAGAGTTCTGTTCACAGTGTAGGTGGCTGAAAGGAGAAGGAAGAGTGTCACGGAAGGTTTTCATTAAAGCGCGAAGAGCAGGCTGAGCATAGTTGGCTGTTGCCGCTGTAGTGCAAAGAGACAAGCAGGCGTCATGGCCAGCCGTTGCTGTAGATTCACGTTGGCGGTCACTGTGGTCTGTCAACGCTGTAGTGCAAAGTGTAGTTCTTGTGTTGCTGGCCATCACTAGCAGTCGCTGTAGCGCGAAGAGTTTGCCTCACTGAAGCTTAGCGTTTGCGGTTGTTGCAGGAAGCAGAATCTTTGTGCAAACGGGCCCGTTCACAGTCGCACAGGGCTCAAACCTCAGAAATGTCTCCTTTTCTTGCAGAGGAGTACACTTTGATGCCAGCCAAGGGTCCAGAATGCACCTCTTGGGAATCAGGGACTCGCTCCAGCGGAAGCCAGCAGGGCTCACGCAGGTTCAGTTGCAGGTCTGGGCAGATCCAGTCACAGCAGGTCAGTAGGCCATTGCAGGAAGGCCTCTGAAATAGTTGTGTCCCTGTAGCTCACAAAAGAGGTCTGCTAACTGACCCTTGTAGTTACTCAGGGACAGCCTGGGATGAAGGTAAGCAGGGTCACGCCTCCTTCCCAGACAGCAAGGCAGTCCTCTGCAGCGGACTAGTCCTCAGGAGTTTTCTGTAAAGTGCCACTAGAGGTCCAATATGTATGCTTGCTGCCAGCCTTTATGTGGGGGGACTCCCTGTCCTACCACCACATTCGGTCTGGATAGTTTTTCCTCTTCCTCTGTCAAGACTCCAAACTGTCTGGGGTGACAAAGGACAGGGCAGGCCTCATGTCAGATTGCTTTGTGTGTGGAGGAGGCAAACCCCTTTGAAATATAAGGCTGGGTACAGCTCCTCCCCAGTCAGTCTTCCAGGATGCTCCATCCTGTTCACACCTAAGCCCCCTTTGTGGCATTGTCTGGAAGGAATACGCACACCTTAACAGCAGAGCCATTTACAACCATGCGACCCAGGACACTGGCAGAAGGCATAAATTGTGGGGACAAGAAAATGCAACCTTTTTAACAGTGACATTTTCAGAATTTCGACTTAGAATCTGACTTTACCATTAAAGAGGATTTTAAATTACAATTAATTTGAGTGTAAACTCTATATCTCTATTGGCTCCCAGACCGAACTTAGCACTTATCAACTGTAATAAGGTAACTCAGTGTTAATTAATGGGAGAGTTAGGCCATACAAAAGTGAAATACAACTTTATGATATTTTACTGCCAGGACATGTAAAGCCTGAGTGCACATCTACTTTTTCAACTCAATGCACTCAGCCTTAAGAGCCTTTAGGGCCTACCAAAGGGGTGGCTTATAAGTATTAAAAAAGAAGGTTGAGGCCTAGCTAAAGGTTTATTTTGCAAGGTTGAAATGGCAGTTTAAAGCTGCACTAAGGCTGCAGTAGCAGGCCTCAGACATGCTTTAAAAGGCTACTTTAGTGGGTGGCACAATACGTGCCGCAGGCCCGCCAGTAGCATTTCATTTACAGGTCCTGGTACTTGCCGTACCATTTGCTAGAGACCTACAAGTAAATTAAATGCTGAAATATTGTGTAGGGCAATTTCACCTTGTTTGAATAAGAGAGAACAAGCCTTTTAGCACTGGTCAGCAGTGGTAAAGTGCACAGATTTCTAAAGGCAACAAAAACGGGTTCAGCAACACAATGCAAAATGCTGGGGGTGACCCTGCAAAAAGGGCAGGTGCAACAGATAATAACAAACATGCTACTATTCTGTGTTCCCACCCTGCTCCTAATTAAAATGGAACCACAATTGTTTGGCCTGTCACCCATCAGAAGAAGGGCCCCATATGCAACAAGGAGACATCAAGATTTCCCTTGGAATTCTAATCTTTCTGAAGATGTGGTCAACTGCAGTATTTGGGTTCAGGGCTAGCCAGTACCCAAGGCAGCCTACCAACCCCAGACATTTATGAACTCTTGCCATTTGGAGTAACCCAAGGAATGGCTTATTTGGAGCCTGCCACTTTTTCTAACCAAGAATGCCCTGCAGATATCAAACTTTGGATAAATTATAAATTTGCTGCACTTTTCTGGGAAGGAAAGTTGCAGAATCTATCTGGATCCTCAAAATCAGGCTACTTGGTATTTTTCTTCTTTTCTAGCAATGTGGTGAGTTGCAGTTTTTGTGTCCAAGGTTGCCCGGCACCCAGAGAAACCTACCAATCCCAAACATTTCAGAAAATTATCAGAGAAACCCAGAGTAGTGTGGCTTTTGTAGATACCATTGTGTTTTCTCACCTACAATGCCTGGAAACATCAAACTTTGGATACATTTGAAATGTCCTTCACATTTCTGAAATGAAAAGATTCGGAATCTCTTGGAATTTTAAAAAGTCCTTCCACCCTGTGTTCCTTATTTCTCCTGATGATAATAACACCCCTCTTCTGGGCACAGGTGGTGTTACTATGTTGAAAATTACAGTTTTGCCTTACATTTCTGTGAGGGTAAGTTCCAGAATCTACTATAAAAAACAAATGTAGTACCTCACAGTGTTCCAGCACAACTCCCAAAAACAACAGCACCCAACTCGTGGGCAGAGCTTTCGCTCGCACAAGAACCCATCAAAATTTGGACCATGTGAAATGAATGTGGTGTCAATGAGGTCTTCACGTGGTTATAGTGTATGTCAGTTCCTATGACGTGTCAGGTTTCCCCAAACCTTTGTTTTGATCAGGAGCTGGGTGGTAAGATCCCTGGGAATGTTGCACTGACTGATCATGTAAAAGGTGTTTTTCTGATGCAAATATAGTCCAGCACCCCCCTTTCTTCCTTTTCTCACTATTTTCTCTGGTAGCCTGCTGGCCTTTCAGCCCTCCTGAGTGGGCTAATTGTGGTGGGGTTAGAAATCCTTCCAAAACACACCACCAGGGAAAATGGTGAGAAGCAGTCAGGGGTGCAGTGATTGCAGGTTGTAGAATTGAACTGCAGACCAGATAATCTATCAACCCCACGCCACCTTAGGCCATTTTTATCAAGGGATTGTGTCACTTTTGCACCAGGCAATGTGGTGCAAAAGCGTTGCAACCCCTAAGATGTGATTTATCAAGCCACACAAGGCCCCCTTGCATGGCCCTGAGTGACTTGATAAATCCAGAGTAACACAACGCAGCGTAAATCACTGTGCTGCGTTACTCTGCCATGGGAGGCGTTCCATGGGTGGCGCATGGGTGGTGTGTGGGTGGTGCATGGGTGGCGCGTGGGTGGCGTGTGGGTGGTGCGTGGGTGGCGCATGGGTGGCGCGTGGGTGGTGCGTGGGTGGTGCGTGGGTGGTGCGTGGGTGTTCCCATGCAACACTCATGTATTTGATGCAGTCCCAGATTTACCATTACTGGTAGAGCTGGGACTGCCAGTTCAAGATGCTGACCTATGCCCCTATGCCTACAGAGCCCTCCACAACCAGGGCCCTGCCTACATCAACAACCGCCTGAATCACCACCAGCCCGCCAGACAATGGCAACCTGCCTCCCACACCCTCGTGCATGTTCCTTGCATTTGCCAAAGCCACAGTGGAGGTAGTTCCTTCTCCGACTTTGCTGTCAAATCCTGGAACGACCTCCCCCTCCACCTGCGTACATCACCCTCACTCATGGACTTCAGATCGACACTTGGCTCTTCGACCAGAGTCTTGTGGCACCTCAGCGCCTGGATACCGCAAGGGGTAAATAGCCGTGCTCTATAAATTCTGCCTGATTGATTGAATGAACTGCTACGCCTTCCCAGGGGAGGCGTAGCGAGGAGAAATATCTTTATTTCTCTTTGTTTTTTCCTCTTTCCATGAGCGCTGCATTCTGCTGCAGACATAAATAGAGTGAAATGCCTCAGGAGTTGTCTTTGTGCAGGAATGTGAATGTGTCCCTTCCTGAACAAAAACAATTCTGCTTGCAATGCAGACACCGTTTCACCATGGTGCAAGAATGCCTGCATTGGCGCTAGGCAGCACATTGTGTGCCAGCGCTGGGAATAGCAGGAATGCATCGTATTGTGTTAAACATTGCGCAATCTAGGTCTGGGCGTGAAATTCTGCACCACTCATGGAGTTTGCGGATTTTTTTTGTGTCCGCGCTCTGCGTAGCACACAGAGTTCCGAAAAACTAGCATAGCGGAGCAGAGTTTTTTCCTCGCTTGCACTTGCAAGTGAGGAAAATATTACTCCCGAGCACCACCTGGGGAGATTTCTCAGCGCAGGCGGTCGTGGATGGCCGCTACCGCTCGGGTCGAGAAATCTTCCGTTCACGTTGAGGAAGAGGCCCCTCAAGTAGAACATTCACTCGAGCGGCAGAAAGAAGCAGCGCCATCTTGCGCTGCCCATGGTGCTGTTAGCGCTGACTTTCCTGCCCTGGCACTAAAAATCAGCCCGAATGGCACAACCTAAAGCACCACTTGTGGCACTCCGTGTAGTGCGGCAACGTTTTCTGGACACTTTGCGGATTTCCGCGACGTGGAACTCCGTGAACTCCACCCAGGCTTTGCGCAATCCTGCCTTCCCTGTCATGCAGCACTGCGCAGCAAGGTGACTTGCTGCGTGGCATCACTTCTTCATAAATAATGGCCCTAACTTTCAGCCATCACAATATTCGCTATCTGATTTTCTGAGCCTGCGATGCAGAGACCTGGGCAAGCAGCTGCTGAACTTTGGTTGCCTGCGGTTTGCTCCACTGAACACTGGTGATATCTTGCAGGAGTCTTCTGATATCATAAGTCCGGCAACGTAAGGACATGTCGAATCTTGCCACATATGCTTGCTGTACAGAACTTTATGGTCGAACCTATGTACAGGGACATTCCAAGATCGTCTTACTGGATGTGTGAAGATTCGCCTACAGTTTCTAGTTCTTTGAAGTTATTTAATTGGCAGCATTTTCAGTCCCCACATCTGGACTCTAGTTCATGCAGTTTGGCGTCGGAGCTTTCTGCCATCGCGATGACTGCAATTCATCCAATCCGGGTCCCACCTGGAAATGGATTTTGATGATTAGGAAACCAATGTGGGATCACACTGCTTCACCTCCCAGCAGGTTCGCCCCTGAGCATTGTGGTCAATGCAGTTCACCAAGCGTGTGTGCTTGCAGAAATGTCTCAAGTAATTACAAAGTTGTACTGTCCATCTCTATACATGTGTTTCTGGATCAATATCCATCGTCAGTAGAGATTAGGCATTAAATATTTGGGGTTGCTGAGCAGGCTGCCAAAGTATTCTCAGGTCACAGTACCTCTCAAGGCGCGCAGGTGCCTCTCCACGAGCTCGTCAGCTCAGCCGGCTCGAGGGAGCCTTTTAAACAGGAAATCAATGTGGGATCACACTGCTTCACCTCCCAGCAGGTTCGCCCCTGGGCATTGTGGCGAAATACTCGAAAATATCGGAGCGATCTACAAGAAACTGCATTTACCAGAATGCCAGGGGCGAACCTTGCCTGAGAGGTCAGTGGTGTGCTCCCACATCCTGTTGTGGATTTTGATGATTACTTTGGAATCATTGACTGAAGTAGGGTGATCTTTCTTTTTTCTTCCCTTTTGAATAATCTTTTGAGTATTACAGATCCATTAAGTTTGGCATTGTGCATTTAATGAAATATTGTAAAATTATTTTAAGGGCCGCCGTCCGCCGCATTACAAGTGCATTATATCCTTATTGTAATGAGTTGGACGGGATATCCGTCATGTTTGTGACCAAGTATCTCATCCACCAAACTCTAGATCAGGTCTTTAGTTGTTTCTGGAGAGAGTTTGAGTTTGTGAAGCATTAATTTAAAAGGTTTTCAGTTTTCATTTGAGCTCAGAACCTGTGGGAATGAAGATCAATGTTTACATTTGTTCTCTTTTAGTCACTTGTACAATTAAGCAGAATAACTGATGAATCAGGATTAACACAATCGGTAAATATCCACCCACATATCTTTCACACAACTAATCAAGTATAGTGATTGAGGCTTCTCACAAATATCTACTTCAAAGAAATGTTTTCTCTTTTGTATAGGAAACCACAGAATCCTTGGAGTACATTTATATCGCCTTCATTTTGATGTTCAAACGTTCTAGGTGATGATTAGTAATGTGAGTCAGTGTTTGTTCAGTTACTTCATTGTTTATCAGTTGTTTTACCCCTTAGCTTGTTCCAATGCCGATGAAAAGTCCCTTGTTAAAGCATGAGTGGTCCAGAACAAAGATTCAATTTAAGACATCTTCTGAATCCTCCTCTGTCCAGTGTTTCTTCCTCTCTCATCCAATTCCCATTTTCAAGTTTGTTTACACTGATTAGTTTGCCAAGCGGGGGAGTGGTCAGACAGTGCTCTGTGGAAATCCATATTACCTCTTCAAGTTTGCATTTAGAAAATGCACGATTTGATTCTCCCTTAGGGGACGATTGGAATGTTTCCCTCTGTTCTTTTGCCCCAGGGGGCAGAAAGTTCATTAGACACCGGGCAATGGCGTAAAAAAACAGAATGGTGCTTGTCATCAGCATATCTTGACATCAGGTCCTGTGCCAGGGCACCAGATAGCCTATCAATCAATCAATCAATCAATCAATCAGCATTTGTAGAGTGCGGCACTGTCATCCCTCGGGGTATCTAGGTGCTTGGGGTCTACGTCGAAAAGTCAGGTCTTGAACTTTCTTTAGTAGTCCACCAGGGAGGGAGCAGTCTGGAGGTGGAGGCGCAGGTCATTCCAGGTCTTGGAGGCGATGTAGGAGAAGGAACGGGCCCCGTGCGGCTGCGACAGATGCGGGGTGTGTGCGCAAGGGCTAACGAGGAGGAGTGCAGGTGTCTTGCGGGTTGATGGAAGTTGAGTCGGTGGTTCACGTAGGCCAGTCCTTGCTACCTGGGAGTGACAGAATAGGGACCTTTACAATCCATATGTCAAAACAATGCCTAAGGGAATCCAAATTTCCTGTCGCTTTTTATCAGGATGACTACATTATTAGGGTTCTAGGCCCAAGGGGCAGAAAGACTGTTTGAACTGCAAGGGTGGAGGTGGGTGTGGGGGTGTGACCCAAAGCCAGAAGGGACCAGCCCCCAGTCCTTTAATAAAAAAATCCCAGGTCTGAATTATACATCAGATGACTGTCAGTGGCGCACCCTTTTTGGCTGTGCCTTGTTCAGACCAGGACAGTCTACCCCATTACAAACAAAAAATGTGGGGGCAGATTTACAAGCCCCTTGTGCCACCGGTGCGTCACTTTTTGAGACACACCAGCGGCACATTTTACTGCCCCATATTTACAAGGACAGGAAAAGCCACCCTGCGTGACTTCCTGTCCTTGTAAATATGGCCCCTTTGCACGCAGCACTTTGTGTGAAAGAGGCGTTCCATGGATGTTGCTGTGGGTGTTCCCACGCAACACTCATGGAACCTGACACATTTCCAGATTTACGAAAAATCGTAAATCTGGAAATGCGTCTGAATGCTACGCCTCCCTAGGGGAGGCATAGGGAGGCGCAACGAGGAGAAATGTATTCATTTCTCCTCGTTGTTTTCCTCTTTCTATGCGTGCTGCATTCTGCAGCACACATAGTAAGAGAAAATCACCTCTGGTGATTGTTTATGTGCAGGAAGGGTTCACTTCCTGCACATAACCAATCATTAAAACAATGCCGTTTTACAAGTTCTATGTGTGCTAATGCAGCACACATAGAAGTTGTAAAACGTCATTTCTGATTGTTTATGTGCAGGAAGGGAACCCTTCCTGCACATAAACAATCATCCCCGTGACGCAGGTATGCTTGCACCATGGTGCAAGGGTGCCTGCGTCGGCGCATGGCAGCAGTTCGTGCACCAGCACAGGGGGAAGCACAGAGATGCAACATATTGTTGTAGATATGTCGCATCCCTGTGCTTTGAAAGTGACTCAGTGTGGCCCAGCCAAATGGCTTGTGGCATGCACTGAGTCACTTTCTTTGTAAATCCGCCCCTTGGTCTTTAAGGCAGGCTTGAACACTCACAGTAGATTCCACAGCTGAGGAAAGGGCATTAGTGAAGCACTTGGCTGTGGGTTTAGACCATGGCTCCATCTTTCACTGGAGATGAACAGCCTCTCTTCTAAGGGGTGAGAACACATAGCTGGTCCATTGCATCCTAGTGCGCCCCACCCGAATGGAGGATTTGGTGGTCACAGTGACTGTGCAGCACCTCACTGTGGTGCACAGTCAGTGTGCCTGCTGAGATTTTGTTATCGCAGTGTCCATGTCTGTAACATAGAAACAGTCACAAAAGCAAAGTGCCCCCTCATTTGCATGGTGCCATGACACGATGCAAACAGTGAACAGCCCCTTATGATTGCGCATGTACACACTTTGTGCTGCAGTTGATGCACATTGTTGAAGGAGCTGCACAAATGTCTGCGTACACTTCTACAATGCGAAAGAGAAGGTGAAAAGAAACACCCATTGCGCCCCAAGATCATCGTAATGTGATTTATGTCCCCATAGGGGGGGCAGCTGGGGCAAATCCCCCAATCTTCCCCAATCAGGGTCAGAAAGACTGTTTAGCCTGTAAACAGATGGGCGGCTCCTCCGCATTGATTTTTCTTTAAATCTATCCCTGGTGTCTAGAAAGGAGAGCAGATTATCAGTAAATCTCAAGTCTGCTCCTTGGGTGTGGGGGGGGAAGGGGGCAGAAGGATTTCACAAAAAACTGTGCACACTTTAAGGATGAAGGATATTTGCCAATGCATAGACAGACCCGCTGCCACCCTGTTTCTTTTGTTTATTTTTAAATAAATACCTTTTTGTGTCTAGTGTAGGCAGGGCAAATTGAGGATAAAGCCACCGTTCCGCCACCCGGAGAGGGAGAAGTCTGTTGGCCCTTTCGGGGTGGTAGTTGGCATCATACCAGGATGGGCTGCCCCCATTCCTTTCTCATTTTTAACATAGAAACAAAGTTGATGTCTAGTGGTCTTTCTGCTCCCCTTTGAGGGCAGATTGGGGGTAAACAGAAACAACTTTGAGGGTCTTGATGGGTAGAGGAGCAATTGCCCAGGTGTGACCATGCTTCCCCCCATCCTTCACTGCCCTGGTGGTGAAACGGGTGTATTCCTGCTCAGGAATCACCCTCCTGCAGTGATCTCCAATTAGGGATTCCCTATGGAGAAGTATCATTGGAAAGAGGACATTCTTCTCTTTGCAGCGGTATGTCTGCCATTTTGATTGATTCTCGATGGACTTCAAAATGTCCCTCTGCAATGATCACACTGAAAACAGCCGGGAACGAATAAGCTATGGCGTGCTGCACAGATAATGAAAAGATCTCGGGCTGCAAGGGGTGACTAAGAAACGGTACCTAGAGGGGAGATGTTTGGTCGAGAAGTATAGGGTGTATGTTTGTACAGGTGTCTAATATGCATGATGTTAAGGTGTGTTGGATGTGTGATAGAGGTATGTGGGGTGGCTGATAGAGGTATGTGGGGTGGCTGATAGAGATATGTGGGGTGGCTGATAGAGGTATGTGGAGTGGCTGATAGAGGTATGTGGGGTGGCTGATGGAGGTATGTGGGGTGGCTGATAGAGGTATGTGGGGTGGCTGATGGAAATACTGATAGATACTTGCTCGAGATGAGCAAACATGTTTGCTAGATGTTTCTAGGATGTTTGATTGTATAATATTTTATGAAGGTGTGCAGGATATTTGATAGAAGTGTGAGGTGTGTTAGATACAACTGTGTATGATGACTGTTCATTTTGCATAGTGTATTGGATTCTTTATTAGGTGATTTTTTACAAGATTTAATAAATGTATTGGTGCCCAGGAAACACATTGTAGTGTATATATACATTTCCTGACATTTTAAACACTTGTTCTTTGGTGTCGCTTATGAGGAAGTGAATGCCATGTTTTTAAATGTAAAACTTTTTCATAAAACATTGTAAGCAATATCTCATTGATATGTGAACATATAACATTAACTGTAAGATTTCTCAAGCACATGTAGCATTCGTGTTTGAGTGGCAAGTTACCCATTGCTTTCCAGCAGGACTACCTGATTTCTGATGAATTTTGTACAATACACAATTATTGAGGCTTACTTGTCAAGTAAGTGGCAAAGCCAATTCCCATATCTTGAGTGAGATATTGGTAATTTCCAAGAAGTCGGCTTTGCTAAAATAAGTAAAGGAAAAAATAAGATGCAATAAATACATGATTTAGTAAAGAATTGCAGAAGAAGAATGTGATCACACCCAAAGAAGAATTTTCTCATGACAACGTGATCTGTCAAAACCATTGTTAGAAATCAGGTTATTGTTTGACTGGGGTGTGAGCCCTGGTAAAGCAACAACCACAACCCTTGCAGGGTGAACCACAAAAAGTCACTAAATTAACCTGTGCTTAACTCTGGGTAGCTTAGCACAAAAAGCAATTAGACGTAACTTAGAGGCAATGTGTAAAGTATTTATGCAGCACACAAACAGTAAAAAAGTGAAAACACAACAAAAGAAAAATCCCAAACCAATTTATAACAAGCATTTGCAATGCAATCAGTCTTGCATTTGTGAAAGTTAGAGCTCTTGGTATTGAAAATGACAATGTTTTTTACTATTGTTTTTTTGTATGCAATGGTGTGATATTTGCAGAGCACTATTGCAATTTGTATGACCTTGCGGCGCTGATGGACCAGAAAATAGGAAACAGGTTATGAGGGAGGGGAGACAACCATAGTATGCTGGCTGAAAAAAACTAAAAGTAACAACATCCTGGAAGCAGCAAGTACTCACAGGGAATGCAAAGCATGTGAAATGTAAGCAAGAACAACATGGTTACCTTAACGCTTTTACACTTATTATCCATAATCAATGGGTGTTTTTGCCTGAAAAGTTAAGGACAGGAAGGGACCCGTTTCAATGTCCATTGCTTATTTCCTTACAAAACGTAGGTAGTATAGTTTAAAAAGACCACATCCCTGAACACAGAGCTGCAGTACACATTTTATAAACTAAAATAAGGAAAACAGCTGATAAGAATCACATTTAACATTTTCCACTCTACGCATCAACCAGGTATTGCAGTACCTCCAGGAATGGTGCGCTTCCCCACCCGGGAAAACAATGTTGTTCAAAGAAAGACAAGAAAACGACAGTAGCGCTTCACTGGCAAACTCTGAAAAGTTGCGCTAATGTGTGTGGCTGTGAATAAAACCAATCATGCCACTTTGCGACCACTCTGTCTTGCTTTATTATTCATTCTTATGTTTTTTCGCATTTTGAACCTTTTTTTTTCTCTCCATCCCAAGGCTGCATTTTGGAATAGAAAAATGTCAGAAAAAGAGGACATTTGCAGCCAGAGTGTTTCTTTCTTTTTTGGATCAATTTCACAGGGGAATAAATAAAAGAAAGGAGAGGAAAGAGAGGGTAAGAGTCCTTTGTTTAAGTCATGGTTTTTGGCAAGTGAGGAGGAGCGAGACAGAAAGAGAGGGAATAAGAGGAAGAAAGAGAGAGGGGGGCAGCTGCTAGCGGCAGAGCGGGAGAATTCAACGCTGCAGGGAGGTGGATGGTGTGAGATGAGTGAGGTGAGGGTGAGGGGGTGGGGTTCATCATATTCATAAGGGGGCCCCTACACGTGGTGAGGCGGATAAATCCATGCAATCATTTGGATTTATTGCAAGTGGACCAAAGACGAGCCGAGGAGCAAATATATTGCCGTCAGCTAAACACGAAACTGTGTTAACATCCAAATCATGAAGCGCTGCGTCTGTGAAGCAGGGCTTCGTGCTTATTCACGAGCCGAGGAGCAAACCTGATGCTGTCAAATAAGCACGGAATCATGTTACCGTCCAAAACATGAAGCGCGGCATCCGTGAAGCAGGTGCCATGCTCATACATGAGCTGAGGGAAAGCAAAAAAAAAGAAAGAAAAGCCGGATGGGACGGGCTAATGAGAACAACAGCAATAGGTGGCAAGTAAAAATTAAAAAAAAGAGTTCTCTCACACAACAGCTAAAGAAGGAAAGTGTAAAGAAACTGTTCTTGGCCGGTGCTCCTCAGCCTTGAATGGAAGTGGGGTATCGACTGCGGGAATGAGTTAGGAGGCAGGAAAGAAGAGCGACACTGGAGTGAATCTATGGTAAGCAGCGGGTAGTATCAAAGTCATTTTTAGGATTATAACGCAAGTCTTGCAGACAGCGCATGCGCGCTGCCTAAGCTCGATCTGAAAATTGAGCAAATTCTATCAATGTCTATGAAGAAATATTGTTATATATTCTGTTCAAAGAAAAATTCTCAAAATTAAATAAATCAAATAACATTAGACAGACTGTAAAAACCAAAAGCTTGAGTTGGTTACTTTATATAGAATTATTTTTAACCACATTCACTTCACTCAAATTGACATTAGGCCTAATCCTAGATTCTAAACCCTTAGAATAATGCTCACCCTACATCAATGTTAATGCTTAACTTTAAATACACTCTTGTCCCCAGTCCCAAAACCACCCGTAACACTAATATGAACACCAAAGCTAAACATAACCTCATTCCTAACACTGTCGAAGAGACTGCATTTATCCATAATCCTAATGATAAACCTTATCCGTACCTTAACCCTAATTCTAAATATAAAATTTACCATAGTCCCCGTATGGATTCATGCCATTTCTTTGTGGACATAGACAGATCTTACATGTGCAAAACCTAATCTGAATACTAGGTATACTTCAATTATGTTGGCACTAAATACTTCTTTCTAAATCCTTTTTTCATATTGGTTTCTTCTTAACGGTATTTCCTCATTCTCTTTTATTTGTAGTAGCATATTACCTTCCCAAACCATGAGAAAGGAAACAACTGACAGGTTGGTCTTGTTAGGTGTGGTGTTGTCCAAAATGATGATATCCGTGCACTGGAAGTGGAGGGACGTATTCTATTACCCTTAGTATCAGGTGCAAATAGTTAACAGGGCAATACCAGAGAGGACCTCAGAAATTTTAATCAAGCGAAGAATGTGTTGGTATTGCTGTGGGATAGGTTACTGGTTTCGCTCACCTACCCCAACACCATAATTCCCTTGCGTGAGGCCCCTGACATCCAGTTGGTGAAAGCATTTGCTGAAATACAATGTCATTTTTAGTTGTGAGGTAAGGTGACCAGAGGAGAAAGGTACCAATCATCTTACTGACTTTAGGGCCCATGGAATGGTTTCTATCTCACTGTTGCCTTTACTTGAAAATTTCATGGATACCCTGCAGTGTTGTGCTCCACAAACTCTTTCAAAGCTGGATGTGTCATATTTCCTTCTGTTTCCCTTTGCCTCACTCCACAAAGCCCCTTTGAAGGAGCACCTTCCAGAGGAAGATTCAGTGATGTTTCTTAGATCAAATTGAACAGCAATCTGCATTAGATTCTTTTTCACAAGCTAAGCAATGGATGCAGCATTTGTTAACTAAACTCGAACACTGCAATGTATCTGTCTAGCTCACACACATCCTTTCTGCCTCAATATATAGGCAGATTGGTTTCCAGTGTATTTTCTGGGGTACCGTTTGCTGTGCTCAGAACTGGCTTCCAGGTTTTCCACTAAATATACTAAATATTTCTACTGGACCGTGTGCCTGTTCTGTTTGCTTCAGTCCTGCTCTGCAATCCACAATTCCACCAATGTTTGCACTCCAAAACATATTCAACAAAGCTTGGAGCTTGATTGTCCCAACATCTTGCAATTCTTTGTTCCGGTGAGCTGCATTTTAGGATCTGCTTTACTCAAGTAGATGAGGATCTGTCTTTGTTTACTGTCAATCCCAAATATGTGTAGGAACAAACTATTTCATGATCCTCATTGTTGATCTGACAATGTGTACTTCTTTTTTCACTTTTGTCCATCAGAGATTATCATAGTAACTTGAGTTTCTTTCGTCTGCAGTTCTGTTTGTTTTACTATAGTTCTTTGTTGTGGTAAGGGCTCAACAAGTCTCCTCCTTGTAGTTACACAGATACCTCAAGAAGTGTATTATTTCTCACTCACAATGGAGCATCCTGCCACTAGGGTCAAATCTGAAACTCAGAAGAAAGGGAAGAAAATAGAGAAATGACAAATAAGGGAATAACAGAGTGAATCAGGGGCCAAGAAGAGCCAAGTCTTCAAGTGCTTTTTGAATGGGGCTTCCAATTCAGTGAACCGCAAAGGGCTGGGGAGTTGGTTCCATGTCTGTGAGCCTAGGACCGAGAAAGATTTGCCACCTTTGGTTTTAAGTCGGAATAGGGGGGACTTGAGAAGATTGGCAAGGGAGAACCTCAGAGTCCTATTGGTTGTGTAGTGGGTAAATATGGCAGTCAGGAACTTTGGTCCAGCGGCTCTGAACGCTCTGAAGACCAGTAGAAGGATCATAAAAATGCTCCTTTGGTGTACCGGTAACAAGTGTAAGGTTTTTAGAGCTGCGGAGGCAAAGCTCAGTCTGGGGAGTTTTAGCACAAGCCTGGCCCCCATCTGAAGTTTGTGGAGTATTGGTTTCGAAGATATAGTGTAGAGACTATTACAAAAGTTGAGAGTAGAAATGAGGAGGGCAAGAGCAACTGTTTTCCTGGCAGCTAATTGGAGGAAGTCAAAGAACTTCCTTAAAGATTTAATTACGTTGAAACATATTCCTGCCACTGCAAAAGGTTGAGGGTGGAAGGAGAGGGAGGTGTCAAATTTTACTCCTAAATTCCTTGCAAATTCTACTGTGGCGGGAGGCACGGAATTCGGCCACTGTTGGGTTGGGGAAAGGCGATTAGACATGCCAAATAACAAGATCTCCGTTTAATCTCTGTTGCATTTTAGATGGTTTGATTGCATCCACAGGATGATAATGGTGAGGCAGTTTTGGGAGTTTAGAGCTGAGGAAAGGGACCCTTTGTCAAGCAATAGAATCAGCAGTGTATCATCAGCATAAGATGTAGTGGCGATTCCGAAAGAAGCTATCAGGGAGATTAAGGGGGCCATTTATATATTGAATAGTGCAGTGCTGAGAGACGAGCCCTGCGGAACTCCAGATATTACTGTTGATGAAAAGGGTCCCAGTGTGACTGATTGTCTGCGACCAGATAAAAAAGATTTAATACATGCCAGGGCTTTATGAGAAATTCTGCAGTGTTTGATTTATTGCAGAAATATGGGGTGTCAAAGGGTGTCAAACGCGGCTGAGAGATCAAGTAATCAAGCATTTCTTCCTGTGTCCACAGTCAGTTTTATGGTGTCTGCCTCCTACAGCAGAGCTGATTCTGTGGAGTGTTTGAGGCGAAAGCTGGATTGCCAGGGATGAAGTGCATTGAAATTTTCCAGAAATTAAATTAGTTGCCCATTAACACATTTCTCAAGCATTTTGGTTAGTGAGATGGGGCAAAGGATAGTCAATGTGGTAGGGTCGGCAAGAGATTTCTTTTGCAGAGGTTTCACGACTGCCAGTTTCCAGTCTGAGGGGACCTCAGCCATTGATAATGAGGTGTTAAGCATTTTGTTAATAAAAGGGTTGACAATGTCAACCACCTTATGAAGAGTGGCGGGGGGCAAGGGTCATTGGGGAACTGCATTTACATGAGAGAATGGCTTGTTGTGACTGTGACAGTGTAATCTCCTGAAAGGATGTCACAATTGCGGCCCCTGCCTTTAAGAGGGCATCTAATAAAACACTGTCAGAAGGGTCATGGTGGTTGAGAAGCCTCGTTGAATGGCATGTTCAAAGAAAGATGAGATCTGGTGGCATAGAATTTGGGATGGGGAATGTCCCTAGCAAGTACCTTAGGTTGTACAAAAGATTTTGAGATATTAAAAATAGTTTTGGGATTGAACTGGAACTCTTCAATCTGGGCAGTGAAGTATGCTTTTGCTGCCTTAATCTGGGCATGGTAAACTTTCTGGACGGGTTCAAAACAAAGCAAGTCCTTGGGGTTGTATGCTTGCCACCATTTGTGTTCTAATTGTTTGCAGAGCAGCCGTTGCTCTGCTGCAATCGGAGAAAATCATGGAGCTGATGGGTGGGACCTGGGCTTCAGAAGTTATTACCATGACTAATCATTAGCTGTGTTAGTAATCCAATTATTAAATGAAATGAGGACTTCAGCTGAGTTCCCCGTAGAAGTCGGAGCAGAGGTGGATTAATGTGGGGTTAAGTTGGGGTCAGTTATTATCTTGCCCCATTTGCGTAGGGTGTGAGGGTCCGTAGTCATGGTGGATAGGGGGGGGACTGTCTGGGTTAATCAAAATTCTAAGGGGGGTCAGGTTGTGATCCAACCAAGACTGATGAATAGGGGTTTCTACTACCAGGTTGGGGTTGTTAGAACAAACCACATGTCCTGCGATATGCGTAGGAGAGGTTACTATATGATTAAGGCCAAGAATGTTTAAGGAATTGATAAAATTGAATACTTTGGGGTTGTTGCTGATCTCAAGATTGAAATTAAAGTTTCCAAGAATAGTGAAATTTGCATATCGAAGTAGAAGAGGTGCCAGTGCTTCTCCTAAGGAAGCTAAAAAAGTAGATCCTGGGGCGGGAGGACGGTAGATTGGACCACCTGCAAAAGATTGAGTGAGACTAATCCTAAAACAAAAGCCTAGGCATTCTGCTCCTTTCAGGGAGTTTAAATCAAAAGTGCAGCATTGAAATGTATCTCGGAAAATGATGGCAAGGCTACCTCCGCAAGTCCAATCTCTGTCTTGCCTAAGAATAGTATATCCTGGGGGGAGAGCCAGGGCAATATACAGGTTACACCATTTTTTAATCCAGGATTCTGTAATAAAAAGAAAATGTAAATGGAGGTCCTCGATCAAGTTGTGGAGCTCTTGTGCATGTTTGCTAAGGGAGCGGGCATTAATAAGCCCACCTAATAATGACTTATTATGGGGACTGTGGGTCTGAATAGTAGCAAAGGACGCGTCTACTAAAAGACCAAACTCGCCTTTGCACTTGATGCAAGATACTGGGCCCTCGATACGAGATGGCTTCTAAATCAAGTGCTTCACAAATATTCTCAGCAACTAACAGATAGTAGCGACTTAAAACGTTTCAAATATGTGACTTTGAGTAATGTCGTATTTTTGCACTGATCAATATGTTGAACTCAGGATTAGTTAATATTTTTATCCTTACCCAGTAAAGCAGAAGGGCACAGTTGACGGCAGTGAGGCAGGTACAGATGATGTATTTGAAGACACAGAAGGAAGAAACAAGGGCACAACGTCCTTCCCTTTAAGTGAAAAACAAAGATGGAGCAAAGTTCTCGCAGCACCTTCTAATAGTTATATTCAAACATTTTTATTGGTTTTCACCAAGGACAATTACATTATAAATAATAATCAATGGAGCTTTAAATAACATATTATACATGTATGCCCCCCATCCGCATAAACACTGCCCATGTCCAGCACAATCCCCCTTCTCCAATGGAGTATAAAAGCACATTGGTTTAGTCTAAAGCACTTCAATACTCATTTACTAAGACTTATTCTAGATGGTCTCACAGAGGAAAATCAAATCAATGTGACAAGAATTGCAAGGGATGCTCTTGATGGATGTGTCCGCCTGCTGCATCTGTAAAGGGGGCCCTGCTTCCTCCCCGCGTTTACTGTGTAAAAGAGACCCTATGGATGAAGGTTTGTGAAAGTGATTCTTAATTGAGTAACTTGTTCTATAGGCAGCTGATTCTAGACTCTGAGCTACATGTTAAATGTGGAGACTTCATCTGTGCCCCAACAGGGCACTAAGACTAATTGTATATCCATTAAAAGCGATTACCATAATACCCTATTTGCTAATTTCATTGGGTGTTTACAGGTAATAGGATGCAGTGAGAGGGAAATTCTCCTTGGGGCTGATACAAAGGCCATTCTGTATATATCATAAAGAACTGGTAAAATTAGGTCACAGACGGCTGCACTGTCAAGCCAGACCTAGGAGGTATGCAGGACTTTCTACCTTTACTTTGGGATGTGGATTTCACCTGCTGGGAAGCAAACACTGGGCCCAATACCTGGACTGGATGACACTGAAGTTGATGCAGGACTGTAATGTGCCAACTCCTAAAATCTTTGAAGGTTGCTTCAGTTTAGATTATGAGGCAGCTTTGAGGTGTATGTGTCAGATACTAAACAACAGAATGCACAATTTCAAGGGTTATGAAGCACCTTGAGACCCTCACGGGTGAGTAGCAGCGCTATATAAACTCCTGATTGATTGATGCTAGTATCCTGTCTGCAATAGGTGTGTGCCATCGTGTTATCATTTGTGTACAAATCATTATTGCTGCTGCAGTTTGTAGGAAGAGCCATAACTGGTATGTACACCTTGGGTGGAGTACTTCGAGATTAAATACACATTCTAATACAGGATCTTTTCCAATTTAGTCAGATGACCCCAAGACCAGAAACAGCACAAACAGTCAGTTTGTTTGAGAAACAAAATCCATGGGCCAGATGTATCATAGTATTGCATTGCTCTTACATCACGCATGGTGTTGCAACAGCAACGCAATACTAAAGTCAGATTTACCAAGCAACGCAAGGCCCCCTTGCATGGCCCTGCAGAGCTTGGTAAATCTGGAGTAGCGCAAGGCAGTGTAAATAGCTGCCTTGCTTTACTCTGTGTTGGGAAGGTGTCCTATGGGTGGTCCATGGGTGCTCCCTTGCATCCACTCATGGATTTTAGCAAAATCCCAGATTTACCAACACTGGTAAACCACAGAATGTGTCAAAATGCAACACCTCCCCAAGGGAGATGTAACGAGGACAAATATCTTTATTTCTCATTGTTATTTCCTCTTTTTATGTGAACTGCATTCAGCAGCACACTTACAAAGAGAAAAAAAAACTCAGACAATTGTTTTTGTGAAGGAATGTCTCCCTTCCTGCACAAAAACCATCCTGCCTGCAACGCTGGCACCCTTGCACCATGGCGCAAGGATGCCTACATTGGCGCTAGACTGCCTGAAGTGCTCCAGCGCTGAGAGAGAGCAGGAATACGCCATATATTTGTAAATATGGCACATCCTTGTCCTCTCCAATTCACGAAGAGCAGTATTTTGCTGTGTTGCATGATGTAAGAATGATAAATCTGGCCCAATTATTTAAAATAAAGGTGCATTATACCCCCACATTAAATTAGCTATATATATATATATATATATATAGAAAAACAGTCTCCCCTACCATACCAGATACAGATATTGCAAGTTACCGATGAGTTCCATTGCCATGTAGAGGCGCGAGGCCGAAGGCCAAGTCCTATTATAAGATCATTAAACTCAGTCACTTTTAACATCCGTCTAACAGAGGGATATGTTACCCCACATATAATGAAAGCACATTAGAGAGAACACTTTAATTGATGACAGATCGACAAACTTACTTGATTAAGTTTGGGACACACTGAATGTTGGGAGTTTTGGAAGTGAAGGGTGAGGCCACTGACGCCTCCTGCTCCGACAGAGAGATTCCAGCATGGGCCATTTTCAAGGCCTGAAAGAAAACAACATATCCTTTTCAGGAACTTAGCTAAAGCTATAAAAACAACTTGTAGAGAAATATACATCATCTGTACTATTTGATATTCACTGGACCAATGTGGAGCTCCCAGTGCCTATCAAGGTGCTGGAAAAGATAACTGTCACTTGGAGTTCTGCCACTTTCATGGGATTGAAGATGCCCCTATGCCCTCTTGATGCCTCAAAAGACATCTTGGTTAACTAAATGAGCCTGTACTAGGCATCCTTACATATTTGTCATCTTCCACTCACCCCATGAAATACTCCTGTTTGCTCCGCTGCTGTGAGATGCTCAGGAGTCTTGGGCTTGGTTCAAATCTCTTTCATACAATACCCCTGTGGGTGATGCTGGCACGTTTCCTCCTCCTCATCCCCCGTTGTTTGGTGGATCCCTTAGGGCTCCAATTCCCCTGCTACTTTTCATCCTCTATTAAGGCCACCTGTGGACTTGCTCAGATTTTGAAGACTTCAGATCCAATTTTATAGGCATTTTGTGTGCAAGTGACCTTCTGAGGGATTTACCACTGTGCTGGGGGATATCCAGCTTGAGGCCAGGTTGGTGAAATATACCAGGCTAAAGCATAACAGAGTTGCACTTGGACCCAATCTGCTTCTAATTTGTTTTTTCCAGAATCCCCCACAGGTTTCTTTGGCTGTGAGACTTCCTTATCCGGAAGCTAATAGTCTTGAGCTCTCCGGTGTGAACACCTGAATACGACTGCCCAGACTGAAGCAGTGATTGCAGCATATCTTGTCCACCTTCACTAATGAAACAAGATTGTTCCTTTCTTTCCCAAGGTACAACTCAAGGCCAGCACGAGCCAGTGCGTGCTCCTGGCATAGTTAACACAAAACTGTGGTAAAGGGTTATTTTTTAAGGAAGTGAGATTTCTCCAGCTGCCGGCCAAATACCTAGGGGCCAGCAAAATATTTCATAATCTGTGGTATTTAGTCAGCAGCTGGCTAAATACCAGAAAATGAAATATTGATCTGGCTACAGACTAAATAGTAGAGATCATGTATTATGTGACCGCTGTCCAGTTAAATAGCGTGGAGGAGGTCTTTATTTAGCCAAATAGAAAAGGTACTCCAAGCAATGGCAAAGTGGTTGCCATGGTGTAATGGTGTTGCAGGAAAGAGTGCAAAGCATTTGACAATAAGTGCATATACAAACATACAAGGGTATGGACAAATGCAAGAGTATGATTTCTAAGGTAAGTTGTTTATGTTTACACATAAATAAACAGTGCAATACATTTTGAATAAATACATTTACCTTATTATAGTAATAGAATAAGAAATGTAGGAATCAAACTTCTCTTTTAGGAATTTATGACTTTGCACAGAGACTGGGAGTATTTGACTGTTTGCAAAGAGTAATGATCTCAACTATTGGAACTTCTGCTATGACCCAGTAGGAGCCACCAGGAGAGCCAATATCACTTGAACTTATTCCATTACAAAAAGCTGTACTGTGTGAGACTGATTCTGATGCAGATTTTTTAAAGAGAGGAAATTATAAAATTATAAATTATTATCCAGTTAATCAGTGCTACAGCTGGTCCTTTGATTGCTGTTGGTTTACAATAGATACATTCTTCCACCAGGGTAATATATTTGGATTGGCACTGGAGTATTTTTCCTTTTAATATGGATTATAATGCTGATTATAATTTTGCTTATGGTACATGGCAACTATATTCCTGATAAGACAGTGGCATTTCCTGTAATTCAGGAATTGCAAATTTTTCTTCTCACAGTGCAAGTTACAATTATCCTCTGCTGGACAGAGTTGTTTGGGAAAAGGTTCCATATCAAATTATTGGTCCGACAGAAATGATTCAAATTCCTTGTGTTTCGAAATTTACACTAATGGCATTATAATTACTGATTCCTTTGCAATTCATGGGACATAAATGCTGTTAAACGGTTGATGTGTGGTTTATCTTCCTATGCTACCCTGTATAACGAAGGTCCTTAATTAAATACTGAAAATCATAAAGAGCTGTTTTGTTTTCATACTTATGAACATCATTACATTCATAGAACAAATAGCCCCCAGGAAATATATAATTATACCAAGTGGGAGCATTGCAAGGCCTCACTCATTAATTGTCATAGAAATGTCCAGAAAAGGTTCCTTTATTTTACCAGTAATGACAGGTCACCCCCCATCTTTTTATTATTCTCAAAAACCAGAAAAATCTTTAAAGATTCTGATCATTAATCACATGTTCATACACACTGCACAGTTTAGTGAATCACTTGCTATACAAGGTTACGAATGTTAGAAAGAAAATATAAATGAAAGAATATTTGGGGAATTAAGTTTTGGCAAATAAAAAGTATAGAGGCGTTATTTAGACCATGCATGATTCCTCGAGTAATTATATATTTGATCAAGACGATCCAGCAGAATACATGCGCACTGGGTTTGCGTCAACTACAGATCTGAAGATACCATCCATTGCAAAGGTCATTTTCACAGTTTCCAGGTTGGCATCACTGACGCTGAATTAAACAAAATGGGCAAAATGGGACATATAATTTGATTCTAATGGAATTGCCTTATGGCCACTGGATATTGATGTGTGTGTGAAGAACAGGAATATTCAGATAGGGAAGCTGCAAAAGAATTAGGGAAACTGACAGAAAGATAATGCTCACCACATTTAAAGTCATAGATAATGGTTTCCTGATAGTCTCACAATGAGTGTACACAATTTCCATTACAATTTCATCACTTCTCAATCTACTGATTAAGGCCATCCTCAGATGCAAGCCACGCACAATATAATTGAGCATTACAAACCCTGGAAGCCAACAAAGTGTCATGGCAGCTCATAAATGAGAGTGCTGTATTTGATCCCTATATTTTTCCACAACTTAAAGAATATTGCTAAAAGAGAAGGATCATATAACCTTTTAAGTATTGAACAAATAGTAAACACCCCATGTTCTGTGGTAGGACACTCGCAAATTATGCGGCTCTTACATAGAGTAATCTCCATGCAAATCACCGACTTTCATTTTTATGACTGTCAGAGGTACAGATTCTTAGGTTGGCATGAAAAAATACACAATGCCTTCCTTTATCATGAATAAAAGTTTCTATTTGAATTCCCTGCCGGGACAAAAGACAAATCAACATTCATAAGCACATCTGCAAGCACCAATCTGCTAAGATATTCACTTCTGTGTGCTTCCATTACTCTGCATGGAGCTTGTAACCCCTTGATTCTAGATTTTGCTTGCAAATTGCTTGCAACACCTACTCCATTCATTTCTTCTTATCACACAGTCAATGGGAATTGGTCTTATTTAATAAGTAGAAATGACAGCTGTTGTTAATTGTAAAATATTGTGGTATTACATTGTATCCTACTGGAAGGAAATTGTTTAGAACTGTTCCATGGCCGAAAATAGAAATCATAAGTATGTGCTTTGATAGGTTAAAAGAGCTTGTTGTGATATTAATGCAGAAAGACTTATCTGTGGCAGAAATCTTTGTCTTACAAATGGCTCGGTCTTCATCTGAACTTCAAAGACTTCTGCAGCTGCAATTTCAAACCCATTTTGCTGACTAGTTGCACACCATTTCCCACTCATCAAACAGAACGGGCATAACTCAAGTTTTGGAAAACATTGGATCTGGCTTATTGAGTGGCCTTAAAACTATTTTGGGACTGATTCCTTCGCTCTTCAGTTCCCTATTTTCCAATCTGTTTGGTGGATTGTCAACAGCACTACAGATAGTCGCATGTGCAATTCTCGTTTTTCTTCTAGAAAAGTCAGCATGAATGCCAATGTGAGTGGAAATGACATCTATCTAACCAAGCAACAATGATGAGACAATATGACATTCTACTTCAGTGGAGAATTATTAAATGTCATTAGTGCAAATTGGACTCTGTCATTTCTCAAGTGCCAAGTTCCTCGAGTGAGAACCTCCTTTTGGTGCATGAGCTCTATCGAAACAATCTGCATTAATATTCCATCAGAATTACTACCAATAGTAACATTCAATATGAGAGAAGTGATTTGATGGCTAAGTTGCACCAGTCATACTGCACTGCAATGCAGTTGTCAGTCTTAACGTATATGATGAGCCATCAACTCCGGCAACACCCGCTCCATCACCTGCCCTGGCAAAAGTCATACTGCAAACATTGGATTCCATTAATGCTGTACTTCAAAATCTGCATACCAAGCTGCAATGACAACAACAAGACCGATGCTGTCAAGCTCAGCTGGTGCTGTTCTACAAGCTAGCATCAATGGTTCCTGTGCCATCTGTGGCTTCAACATCCACATTCCTTGAAAGCGTTTTGTCAACTTCGAGATCTGGTAGAAAGTAACACTGACAAGATTGCATCATGATGGGCCAGTAACTGTTCCATATTTTTGGGAAATCACATGAAGAAAAAGATCACAAAGGGACAGTTTGTACCTTGCTAATTGTAATTTTGTATCAATCAATACAGTCGGATTTGTATGGTGCTGCTAATCACCTGCGAGGGTATCCAGGTGCTAGTTCATTATTGGAATCAGTCGAAGAGCCAGGGTTTGAGTCCCTTTCTGAGTTTCAGGAGGGAGGATGATGTTCGGAGGTGAAGGGGAAGGTTGTTCCAGGATTTGGCATGAGGTAAGAGAAGGAGCATCCTCCACCATGGCTTTGGCAGATGCAGGGAGTGTGAGTGAGGGGGAGTGAGGCAGTGCACAAGTGTCTTGTGGGTCGATGCAAGTTCAGGTGGTGGTGGATGTATGCCGGACCTAGGTCATGGAGGGCCTTGTAGGCATGTGTCAGTATTTTAAATTGGCATCTTTTCTGAATGGTGAGCCAGTGGAGGTTCCTGAGGTGGAGGGTGATGTGGATCCATTTAGGAAGGTCAAGGATGAGTCTGGCAGCTGATTCTGTATTGTCTGGAGTCTCCTCAGGAGTTCGGTGGTGAATCCTATGTAGAGTGTGTTGCCGTAGTCCAGCTGGCTGGTGACCAGGGCTTGAGTGACCATTTTCGTGGTGTTGATGGGGAGCCATATGAAGATCTTTCGGAGCATGCAGAGGGTGTGGACGCAGGTGGAGGAGACTGCGTTGATCTGTCGTTTCATGGTGAGTGTGCTGTCTAGGATGATGCCGAGCGGGCGTGGTCTATTGGTGTGGATCCAAGTTTGGAGGGCCACCAGGTGTCAGTCCATGGAGAAGGGATGTTCCCAAAAATCAGCATTTCCGTTTTGTCCTTGGTGAGCTTCAGGCAGTTGGCTTTCATCCAGTCAGCGACGCTCAATATGCAGTTGTGGAAGTTTGTCCTGGTGGTGGAGGGGTCTTCTGAGAGAGAGAGAGAGGATGAGTTGGGTGTCGTCTGCATAGTATATAATGTTGAGGACATGTGTTCTGATGATGTCGGCTAGAGGCATTATGTAAGTGTTGAACAGGGTGGGGCTAATGGATGATTCTTGAAGGACGCCGCAGATGATACTCTTGGGTTCCAAAGTGAAGGTTTGTAGGCGGATTTCCTGTTAGAAAAGGATTCAGTGTATCCAGCTGAAATATTTTGAAAATGAGAATTATCGCCTGGCTTTTTACATTTATCATTGTGTGTGTAGCTTTACGTATAGTTACATATATATTCATTAGATATACCTGCCAGCACTCAGAAGTATATGTGTGGTTATATTTGAAATACACTCTTACTTACAATCAGAGACAGGGCAAGGAAGGGTGGAATCACAGATGGTTGTTGCCTTAACATAATCTTTCAGTTCCTCCAATTACTGCTGTATACATTCAGGAAACAAGAAAGGATTCAGTGTAATTGAACTTCTATACATGCGTGGCAGACATGTTGTGGGTACCTATGGATCTTCACTCTGCAGTCACTTGTTCCATTGTGGTGACTGTTTAAACAGAGTTGGAACAGAGATCTGTGCTTCTAAACTATTGTTGTTGTTCCAGCTGCTGAAGGAGGATGCCATAACCGCTGTCTCTCCTTCTAGCCTCCTCCAATGATTCTTGACTGCCCATCTATAAGAAGACAGGTTTTCTTTTTGTGCTAATTATTGAAGGATTGCTGCAGTTACCCAAAGCCTTACCCTTCGTGCTTATCGTGTGTGAGATAAAGAGACTGGAACTCAGTAAGTGTTGCTAATTACTTAAAGATGGATGCAGCTTGCCGAAGCCAATATTCTTTGTCTTTTTTCATGGTTTAAAGAGACAGGAACTCAGAAAGTGTTTTTCGACACAAGTTGATTCTTTTGTGTTAATGAAGGATCAACATTACCATCTAGTGACCAAAAGCAGAACTGTTCTATGAATTCATTCAATAAACCTTAAGATCAGCATTGGGTGTATTTCGTTTGAAAGAAGAAACCTATAGCAGAGTGTGACGTAACAGTTCTACTATTAGTGTGGACATAAGAAATGTCATGAACATAGATAATCATAGTCTAATCACCAGGAACTTGTACTTAAGAATTCTTGGGCACATGCTATGGATGATATATTAATGTCACTCTCACATTCTAAGTTCATGATTCTTTATACATGTGTTTTCTATATATAATCCTGTATATACACATCTCTACAGAGAGGCAGACAGCCAGGAAATGGTGTGCTAACCAATAGATGGGTTTCATTCTAGGTATGTATGACCACTAAAGTAATAGAGAAATAGTTATGAGTTTTTTTGTTCTTGTTTAGGTATTGACCATTGGATCGATTACTATCTGCAGTCTTCTCTTCCCCTTCCCCTTTCCCCCGGAGGCCTCTGTGCTCTAACATAGTTATTGGAGGTTGTGATTCAGTGGGGCAAGGTGTGAATATTCTTCGGCAGCCCATGATATCCCTGCAGTAGAGTTCAGATACAAGAGTCCCTATAGTTGTAACAATATCTCTATTATCATTCCGGGGATGTCATGATTATAATAACTTTTTTCAACTGAGTATCCCCTTCTTGACTGAGATGTGCTAGTCAATCAAAAGTGAATACATGGGATATATGCAGAATACACATTTAGTTTATGTTATTTCTTTTTGTAACATGATAATCAAGTTTTCCTGAATATATTCACAGTATGTATTCTAAAAGATGACTGTTCGACATAATTTGTTATTGATTTCTCAAGAATTTCTAGACGGCTCATAACTATGTGTCTTGTTTATTTCTATTATTCAAAAGAACATTGTCTTTCAGAATAAAAAAGAAAAAGGCATGGGGCCACTCTCTGTTAACTGCTTATTCTGAGAGATTCAACAACAGTGAAATCATGTTAAAACAGCAGAGCACAAAATATCAGTGGTTAGAGAGAAACCTTCACACCAGGCAAAAGCCAGCCGTGCAGACTCATATCACCGACTCTAAGTGAAAGCTGCTGGGGAGGGAGGCTTTTAACCTTCGCTTGCTTGTCTTATTCGTGCAGCTGGCGACGCATGATGGGAATAGCAGGCCTTGCTATTATACTGAACGCAAGCCTTATTGATCAAACAGGTATCTCAGAATAGGTTTTTATGTTCTGCTGTGCTAGAAATCGTTCTTAGTGCTTAGAAATAGCAGAATAAAGGTAGAATTGCTATAAAAGTATACAACAAGTATGTTTGAGTTCTTCCTTTTATTTACCCAATTAGTGAATGTTGCTGTTGCCATGCTGGTCTTTAGTGTAGCTGTAATCAGTGGTGTAAGGAAACGTGAGTGGGGCCCCCTGCAAGGTACGTGGAGGGGCCCCCTCAGGACTCAATTGGAGCTCTCCGGCCCGTGTACTGTGCTGAGGGGGCCCCCAGAGCTTGGGGGCCCCACTCACCGCTGGGACTGCGGTGGCCTATGTTACGCCACTGGTTGCAATGCATATGGTATGCGTTAGAATAGGGTTTTGACATTAAAATAAAGCTTTAAAATGCATCCATATTTTTCTATTGTTCTTGAGTTTGTTATTCTTTAATGAAATACATTTTGGGGATCCACTAACTATCCCTGTAAAGTCTCATGGGAATGATCATTGTCTGAAACAGATCTCACTCAAATATTGCTTAGTCAGTTGCGGGGTAGAAGCAGACCAACTGGTTTTCCATCTCGAGTTGGCACATCCTTAGTGCCAGGAACTCTAGAAAACCAAACTCTGTATCCTAGAACAATCTAGAAAATGTATCATCCCACTATTCTGAAAGGCCGCCCTTCTTAAATGGTAAGCTACTGCAGCTCTATTGTAGTCACCCTACTTCTTTCTGGTGACACAACCATTGTGCATAAGGTCAAGCAATGTAATTTCTGGTGATGTCATCATTATGCTAATTTGTGATTTTGAACCCTGTAAAATCCTATCAATTTCTGGTCACCCCATCATGACAAGTAAGCGACATACCAAAACTCACCCTGGCCAGCAATGCTCTGGCAGAACCATCACACATAACAAAAAACAATGCCCCCTCCCGAAGTTCACTCTACCAGGAGCCAGAGATGCATAAAGGAGGAGAAAATGTAGCCAGGGGCGTAGGTGAAAGAATGATAGTGTCCCAAGTCTGCCTTCTCGAAAATACAAAACCAATGACAAGAAAATCTCTATAAAGAGTTTCACAGCTATGGAGAGCCATTATTATTTTGAATGGATGTTTCCAAAAAATTCAAATGCGTTCTCAAGGATATTTCTTTGAAAGCTGACCTCTAAATGTCTTCATATAAAAGTTAAAAGTTAATGCTGAACATTATTTCTGTTAGTAAATAATAAAAAATCTCATGGAGCATGCATTTTTGTTTAAAAAGAATTGATTTAATAATGTGAATGACCTGCTAGGACCCCCATATGTGCATCATATAGACCAGGGGGCCACTGTGCAGTCTGGGGGCACGGAGCTTACTTAAGAGTCATTGGGTTGCCTCTGATGGCCCTGTAGCCCGAAGGCAGGGTACCTGGGCTTCTGTGTGGCTGCCACAGGATCATCACTTCACCATAACCCTGCCCCTCTCAGCCATGCCCTTCTCTCAGCACAGAAAGAGGGGCACCTGCTTTTATTCAAGGTCCACTTCAAAGACAACAGCAGCGAAAATGGCCAGTTAAATGGTGGGCCAGAAGATGGCCGAAGGCTGGCCGTGCTTTCATGATTTTAGTGGTGTCCTCTGTGGTGAGCGGGTTCCAGCCATCAGGTGATGGTCCTCTTTTGTGGTGGTAGGGAGTTGGCCGATGATATCTTCGGTGTTGTGCTGGGGGTCGAAGTAGTTGCATATCTTCAACTTTTGTAGTGAAAAAAGTCAGAAAGGTTTCTGCAGAGTTCCTGTGCGGGAGCGATGGCGTTGGTGGTGGCTGTGGGGTTGGAGAATTCTTTGACGATAGTGAAGAGTTTTTTTACAGTTGTTGGAACTGGTTTCTACTCTCAGTGCTGGGGCTGTTTTCCTGTCTTAATTATTTCTTTTCAGGTAGTGCATCCTTTAATGTGGAAATAGTTATCTGGTTAGAAGCTGATCAGAATTTGTCCGCACAACTGGCATCTTTCGTCGCTGCCAGACCTCCTTCGCCACAGTGCCCACCACCCAGTCCTTCCCCTCATTTAGCCACGCTGATACTCAGATGTAAACAGAATGGAGTCAGTGCTGTTGAAAGATGGGCTCTGTGAAGTACTGTCCCTGGGAACGTGGGGTCCCTGCAAAGACGTGGTTGGGGAGCAAGGCTTGCTCAACAAAAGAGGTATGGTTGGTCTGGCAGTGTGGGGTCATTAGTTGGTTTATGAAGGTAACAATCATTGGGAGGGCAAGATTAAAGGCACAGCAAACTCTAAAGTAGGCACTGCCACTTCTGACTTTTTAAATGGGGGGAGGGGGGCGGCGTCCCATACTACTAATTGGTCCCCTGACTACAAAAGGTCCTCTATTTTTTAACCCTGAGCACTGACCCTCAAGAGGCAGGCTACTACCTAGTCTCAATTGTGCCCTGTATCAATAGCTCTCACTTCGGGGTGATGGCGAACATATCACAGTGCATTTAGACTTCTTTAGAGTTCTGAATAAAGGTCATATTAGACATATACTCACCCCACAATCATTGGCTCCATCTCCACACATTCCTACATAGTAACTGTAACAAAAGAAAACAGTGTCTGAATTTTAAGATTATTACATGTGTTTATTTACCTAATAATGATGCAATCTTGTTCATACAGCTGACACAAATGCTTCTCACTCTGGCATCTTAAGAATGGGGGGCTGGGCCCAATGTGCAAAGACCCATGCACACACCAGGATGTTCTATTTTCACACCAAGTACTTTGTGAATGTGTATGCAAAGTGCAATGCAACCTGTCTATACAGTTTGCATCAAAATGTAATATTACCAGTGGGTAGGAACACAACCTACATAACAAATATTGCTTAAGGAGAACACAATTTGTAAACACTTAGAAAGGCTGTAAATGTGGGGATAGTGGACTGCAAGAGAGAGCAGACCTGTTTCCCTTCATTTGCTTTCCCACACAGAAACATGCATGTTTAAGGCACCCACGTCCATTGAAGGTGCTGCTTTAATAAGAATGCTTCTCATTGGAAGGACCACTGCCTGCTCCCTCCGAGGCTGAGTCCATGCTTCTCATGGGGAGGATTCTCATGGGTCAGCTGCCTTACAGAGACAGATCACCCTTTTCAAATCAAATACCACTCCCTTTGAGGTGTCACAATCTGAATAAGGGTTACAGAGTACTGATGCGGTCCATTGCAACCCCCAAACAGGAAGGCGAGCCCCTTTCAAAGCGCCTTCTGTGAGCAACATGTACTGGGTCACAAAGCCCCTTTCCCCAGACTGATAGACGTGTCTGATTCATAAGAGGGCTTTTGTAACTTTGAAAACACTTTTTTGCAGACTCGAAATCTGTGATCTTGCAAATTGCAGGTTTTGCAACGACAAAATTGTTTTGTACATTGGGAAAGCCCAAGAGCAGAAAATGTGTAAAGACTTGATTGTTGAAATTAAAATGAACATTCATACAGTTACAGTAAAGAGAGAATGTTCAAAGAGTTCCAATAAGATTCGTTTTGAATAGAGTTGCTTTATGCTCTAAGGAGCTTCCTGATATCTGAAGCCATCCACTGGATCACATCTCACCAATACGGCTCTCCCTCATCCAGCTTCCCATAGAGTCAATCAATCAATCAATCAAGCAATCAATCAAGCAACCAATTAATCAATCAATCAGTATTTGTAGAGTACTAATCACCCCATGGAGTATCCAAGCGTAGGTCTATTCAAATTATTATGCATAGTTTATCAGGCCGTACACGAGATTCCCCTCGGTATTTTTCCGACCATGTAGACTCCGCAGCAGAGACTCTGTCCTGCTGGACAATTCAGCCGGCAAGAAAAACAAAAACATTCAATCAATTTTTCTTTCTTTCTCAGGGAGTCATCCAGAATCTCGAACACCATCCACCCTCCGTCCCTGATTTTTTATGAGACCCCGCATCACCTTTGCACCGCGTAAAGTGGTACATGCGTGTTGCAGGGTTCTGAATCAGATTTATGAAGCCACGCAAAGGCACCCTGCGTGGCATTGAGTGGCCTCATAACTCTTGAGTAAGGCAGTGCAGTTCTGCGCCCAGGTGGCGTTCCATGGGCGCTGCGGTGGGTGTTCCCACGCAACACCCATGGATTTTGACGCTGCCCAGATTGACAAAATCACGTAAACCTGGGGTAGCACCAAATCCTTACGCCTCCCGAAATGAGGCATATCGAGAAGAAATATCTTTATTTCTCCTCGTTTTTTCCTCTTTCCAAGAGTGCTGCATTCTGCAGCTGACATAGAAAGAGGAAACGCCTTTTATGATTGTTTTTATGCAGAAAGGTGCCCCTTCCTGCACAAACACAATCCTGCCAACAACACAGGCACCCTTGCACCATGGTGCACGGGTGCCTGCGTTGGCGCTAGGCTGCCGAAACTGAACCAGCGCAGGGGAAAAGGACAGGAATGCACCGTATTGCATAAATATGGTGCATTCCTGCCCTTTCACGGCAAAATGCCATAAACGAGGGCCTAATTCTCCCACCGCATTAGATTTGTGATATGTTCGATACTTTGCTCACTAGTCAATCAGGTCCAGGTTTACTCCAACGCCAACGTGTGTCAATCACTCCATCGCTCTCTATACAGCGCCCTGCTGCTCTGGTGCGTCTGGTTCACCCTCTACACAGCGACAGATAAATGAAATAAACACATGCTTTAAACTTCGGGGCATATTCATGAGATTTGTCCCCCAGTGCAGCGCAGCAAGTCACCTTGCTGCGCTGCGTGACAGGAACGGGCAGGAATGCGCCGTATTTAAAAGAATATGTCTCCTTTGCTATCATGTTGTTTGCATGTATGTTAAGGTTCTTGTCCAGGTCTGGTATTACACTACTAGGACCCTACTGTGTGCACTTCAATCCTGAATGTCACCAAACCCTACTATTCCAATTGTGGGAACCTACACACGAGGTTTGTGAAACAGTGATCTATTATTTGCAAAATACGCTTAATTTTGCAAAACTTTTGTAAAGTTGTGCATATTTACTGATGTCTTGGCATGTGACTGCCTCAGCAGAAAATGTCTCTTTGCTGTTACTTCACATTTCCTCCAAAACATTTTCTGTTCAGGCTTGTGTTCCATTCGAGAACATTATGGGAAATTTCGCACTCGTAATGCAAACTACACACAGTTCATCAGAGTTTTCCTGTGTAACAAAATGTCACCCTGGCCTAACACACTCTGCCAGTGCTCCTCAGCCTGGAACAGTACTTGATGTTTAACATTTGGAATCATGCAGACATCTTGCAGTGACCTCACACCTGCAGCACTTCCTGCTATCCCAGTACAGTGAACGTAAGACATCTGCAATGCACAACTCTTTCACCAAATTGTGGATCTTTCTGTGATTCATAGTTCCTAAATGTTTTCCTGTACAGCTGTGCTTGTGAGACCTCCTGCCTTACACCAGCGTGCTCTGGTCCTCATCAGAAGATCTCACCCTCCCTGGTCCACTAGGGTGTCTGAGGCCACCCTTCCTCATCCACTAGGCTGTCCGAGGCCACCCTCCCTGGTCTACTAGGCTGTTCGAGGCCACTCTCCCTGGTCTACTAGGCTGTCTGAGGCCACCCTCCCTGGTCTACTAGGCTGTCCAAGGCCACCCTCCCTGGTCTACTAGGCTGTCCGAGGCCACCCTCCCTGGTCTACTAGGCTGTCTGAGGCCACCCTCCCTGGTCTACTAGGCTGTCCAAGGCCATCCTCCTTGGTCTACTAGGCTGCCGAGGCCACCCTCCCTGGTCTACTAGGCTGTCCGAGGCCACCCTCCCTGGTCTACTAGGCTGTCCGAGGCCATCCTCCTTGGTCTACTAGGCTGTCCGAGGCCACCCTCCCTGGTCTACTAGGCTGTCCGAGACCACCCTCCCTGGTCTACTAGGCAGTCCGAGGACACCCTCCCTGGTCTACTAGGCTGTCCAAGGCCACCCTCCCTGGTCTACTAGGCTGTCTGAGGCCACCCTCCCTGGTCTACTAGGCTGTCCGAGGCCATCCTCCCTGGTCTACTAGGCTGTCCGAGGCCACCCTCCATGGTCCCCTATGTTGCCCGAGGCAATCCCCCCCGGTCACTAGTCTGAGAAGACCACACTCACTGGTTCACTAGTGATGGAGCAAGGATTCGAGAAAATGAAACTTGCTCGAATTAATTCCCCATTAACACATACTAAGTGTCTGAATTTAGATAAAACGAAATTAATATGCATTAGACACCGAAACGTGGGAAAGAAAGCTTACGCATGCTTAAATTAATGAGAATAAAGTGTAACGCGACTATAACCCGCTTAAACTTGCAAAAAAGCTTTGCGCATGTGCAAACCTGAACTACATAGTAATAACGTGACTAACTCGCTTTGAGAGGGAAAAACTTAAGCGCATGCGCAAAAGAAACTAATATGCGGTCTTGAGGTACCGCATGCCCGGCATATGCTTGCTTGAATTTAAAAGAAGGCTGCTGTTATTAATGCTTATGCACAGAGAAAATAATATTAATATGGGATAGAGTAGAAGTGGGTGGTGAACAGTGAGAATTATATGTTCAAGAAAATAACATCTGATATGATTCTTTTATTAATAGTGTACATTTGGGCCTGTTAAACTATGACTGAAAAGGAAAATGGCGAAAAGTTGCGCATGAGCAATGAGTCCATGATGTGACCCGGTGACCGAGGCAGTTGAAAGCCTGCCAAGACCCAAGGACAGAGGAGCTGGGAAAGAAGAGGATATGTCCTACATCCACAAAGCCTGTATTAAAGAAATTATTTCATTTGCAACAAAATATGTATGGGAAAAATAAAAAGAATGAAGGAGCCAAAGGGGAAGGGCCAGCAAACAATGGGATTCACAAATAAAATGAATATGTCAGCCTGGTGCGACGACGACTCCCCTAACCCCGTCCAATCATATTCCGTATTTTAGTAAAATCGGTAACTCTTGAGGGTGGGACATAAAGAAATAAAGACTATAACTAGGTGACTTAAGTTAAAAAGGGAAGTGTTGTCCAGAGATGTCCGGAGGGTTATCCTGAGAGAAGTCCAGATGATGAGAAGTCCACAGAAGCCATTCTCAGAGACCACAGAGAGCGCCTAGAGCCTGAATGAAGAGAGCGAGAGAGCAGACTTGAAAGATTCAGATCCAAAAGACAGCCTGATTAGATTCGAAGATTGCGGAAGAATATCGAGGAGGGAGAGAGTGTAAGGGAGGGAATCGTCCGGGTGCGTCAGGTTTGTAGAGAAGTCTAGTAAGTATCAAGTTTGCCCTGATTCTATCCTATAATCTTTGTCGCCTGATCCTAAGTCAGGGGACCTCCGCCAGTCCTTTGGCCAGAGGGGTGGTTTTCCTATTTTCCTTGTTGGGTAAATATCATTCTGTCCTTAAGATTTGCATATTTCGTTGCAAATGTATGTTATTATGCCTTTTGTCTCTACCTCTATCCACTCTCAAGCATTTGATTAATTGAACGCATTTGTGTAAATGAATATATTTGCTAAATGATCTCTCTCTCTTATTACATGAATGTTGGTGTTGGCGTTGGCACTGTGAATCTGTAAATGATGAGCGTTCAACTTATGACTGAAACTTTAGATTAAACTTATAAATCTTACTCAGAGTCTGTGGTTATTTTCCATTAAAAGTTAGTTAAGAAATTGTTAATATCACCATCAACTAACTCAACTAATGGTCCATCGACCAAAGGAAGGGTGTTGATTTGTGAAGATTAGTTAGATCTCGAAATGGTATTTAATCCAATATGAGATTTTCCAGAGAATAAACTAATCAGAATCTAAGAGAATAATAAAAACTGACCCAATGAGAGTGATTTTTAGCCAGGGAGTTTTTTTGCAATTACAGGATAAATGCATATGGGCCCATTGAAACATTTTTCCAAGCTGTGTGTGTGTGTGTGAAATATCCATCCCTGGCTATCGCGCTGGATCACTAGGATGCCCGAGTTCACCTTCCCTGGTCCACTAGGCTGCATGAGGGCACCATCGCTGTTCCACGCGGCAGCCCGAGGCCACCTTCACTTATCCATGTGGTTGCCCATGGCCACTGTCCCTGGTCCAAGTGGCTGTCCGAGGCCACCGTCCCTGGTCCAAGTGGCTGCCCGAGGCCAGCCTCCCTGGTCCAAGTGGCTGCCCGAGGCCACTGTCCATGGTTCACTAGGCTGCCCCAGGCTGCACATCTACCTCTGAAGGCAACCAAGACCCGAGCTGTCAATCTATTTCCCTTTCACTACCCCATGCAGGATCCTACTCAGGCTGTGATCATGGCGCTTGCTGTTTGGGCTAACTGCTCGGGTCATCAGTGTCCAGTTCTCCGATGCTTCACAGCATTGGGTGTGCCATCTGACGAGGGGGCCTCGGATCCTGCTGTGCTGCCAGCAGGACTGCTCATCGACAACAATCAGATCTGCTGTATCACAGGACCCTCCCTGGCTGCAGGCACTTTACTGTGTCCAGTCCAACCAAGGGTTGACCTATCCTGCGGCAGGGCTGACTCCAGCACAGATGTGATGTCAGTGGGGCTGGGGTGAAGTCTGTACATCTATTCCACTCTGTTCCAGCAGACCACTCCTGGCTAGACAGCACTAAGTCCATGAGCAGGAGTTGGAAGATACTGATAAGAGCAGCACCATAGATCCAGGAGCTGCCAATGGGGAGGAAACCAATGCTGCAGGGGGCGGTGCCTGTCCATCACCCAGGCTGTGCTGCCTGCTGCAGGAGACAGTGCCTGTCCACCACCCAGGCTGTGCTGCCTGCTGCAGGGGAATGTGCCTGTCCATCACCCAGGCTGCACTTCCTGCTACAGAAGATGGCGTCTGTTCATCACCCAGGCTGCCCTGTGCTTCCTACTGCAGCAGAGGCTGCACTGCATTTCCTGCTGCAGGGGACGGTGCTTGTCCATCACCCAGGCTGCCCTGCGCTTCCTGCGGCTGGGGGCGATGCCTGTCCATCACTCAAGCTGTCATGCACTTCCTGCTGCGGGGAATGATATCTGTCCATCACCCAGGCTGCACTACACTTCCTGCTGCAGGAGGCGGTGCCTGCCCATCACTTAATCTGAACTATGCTTCCTGCTGGAGGGGACAGTGCCTGTTCATCACCCAGGCTGCCCTGCACTTCCTGCTGAGGGGGATTATACCTGTTCATCACCCAGGCAGCACTTCCTGCTGCAGGGGACAGTGCCTGCCCATCACCCAGGCTGCACTGCACTTCCTGCTGCAGGGGACGATGTGCCTGTCCATCACCCAGGCTGCGTTTCTTACTGCAGGGGATGGTGCCTGTCCTTCACCCAGGCTGTCCTGTGCTTCCTGCTGCAGGGGATGATGCCTGTCAACCACCCAGGCTGTTCTTCCTCCTCCAGGGGAGGAAGCCTTTCCATCACCCAGGCTGCGCTTCCTGCTGCAAGGGATGACTCCTGTTCATCAACCAGGTTGCCCTGTGCCTCCTGCTGCAGGGGACGATGCCTGTCCATCACTCAAGCTGCCCTGCGCTTCCTGCCACGGGGAATGATACTAGGCCTGGGTGGAGTTCACAGGGTTTTACTACGCGGAACTCCAAGTAGTTCCAGAAAAACTCATCCGCCTTCCGCGGACTTCTGTCAGCGGTGGAGTCTGTTATGTTGCGCTGCTTGCACTGATTTTTAGTGTCAGGAGTTTGTCCCACGCTGTAAAATCAGCGCGAACAGCACTATGCGTCACACCAGAGGGTGCTGCTGCTTTCTGCCACTCTAGTAGACATTGTACTCAAGCGGCAGCTTCCTCAATGCGAGCAGCCGTTTTTTCAACGCGTGCGGTCGTGACCTGCCGTGACCGCCCGTGTTGAAAAATCTCGCCGGTAGGGGGTCTAGCGCACACCAAATAATGCTGGCAAGGCGCTCGAGAGAAACAAATCCGCTCCATGTCATTTTGCGGAGTGGGAAAAACTCTGAAAACTCTGCAATAAGAGTGGAATTCTTTGCCCACCGCTAGATGATACCTCTCCATCAACAAGGCTACGCTGCACTTCCTGCTGCAGGGGACGGTGCCTGTCTATCACTCAAGCTGCACTGCTCTTCCTGCTGCGGGGGATGATGCGTGTCCATCACCCAGGCTATGCTGCCTGCTGCAAGGGACAGTGCCTGTCCATCACCTAGACCGCGCTTCCTGCTGCAGGGTGACGGTGCCTGTCCATCACCCAGGCTGCGTTGCACTTCCTGCTGCAGGGGATGATGCTTGTCTATCACCTAGATTGTGCTGCACTCCCTGCTGCAGGGAATGATGACTGTCCATCACCCAAGCTGCGCTGTGCTTCTTGGAGCTGGTGACAATGCCTGTCCATCACCCAGGCTGTGCTGCACTTCCTGCGGCCTGCGCTGCTAGTTTTGAGGGTGAGGGCTGGGGGGAGCAGGTGGAAGGAAAGGTAACACCTGCAAGCTGCACCAGCACAGACCGTTTACTAATGAAAACTAAACAGCCAGCAAGAAATGGGGCGTGGCTAAGCTGAGATAGACTAGTTGACTAAATCAGCAAATGGAAGGCGCGGGCAGCCACTGTAGGCAGGCAGCACGGCTCACGGCTGAAAAACACATGGTGCATTTCAGAATTCATGAGGGGTACAAAATAAGAGACAGAAAATACATCAGCATCTGTAAAGAGGTCTAGGAAGGACTTCCCAAGAGTATGCCCCTGCTGTTAAACTGGGGGCTGGCTTGCACTGGAGCGATTCCAGCCACAAAAGTGGCTCTCTGGCATCAATGATTATACAGGTTTGGATGGGGTCACAATAATGACTGGTGGACTCCTTCACTCTGAGGGGAATGCGGATTGGACAATGTGTGGCAGGAGCACATGGTCCCTTGGTGGGACAGGAGCTGTGGCACCTCAATGAGGGAGCACGTGAGTGTGCGTGTCCACACACAGGTGACAGGTGGGAGCAAAGGTCAGTAGGTTGAAGCGCAACAAGGCACTTCCATTACAAATGGCAGAAGGCGGCTGGCCTAGGCTAACCAATGGCTGAAGGGGGCTGGCCCAGGCTAACCAATGGCAGAAGAAGGCTGGCCCAGGCAAACTAATGGCAGAAGGCGGCTGGCCCAGGCTAACCAATGGCTGAAGGGGGCTGGCCCAGGCAAACCAATGGCAGAAGGCGGCTGGCCCAGGCTAACCAATGGCTGAAGGGGGCTGACCCAGGCAAAGCAGTGGAAAAAGAAGATGGCCCAGGCTAACCAATGGCAGACGAAGGCTGGCCCAGGCAAACCAATGGCAGAAGAAGGCTGGCCCAGGCTAACCAATGGTTGAAGGGGGCTGGCCCAGGCAAACCAATGGCAGAAGGCGGCTGGCCCAGGCTAACCAATGGCTGAAGGGGGCTGGCCCAGGCAAAGCAGTGGCAAAAGAAGATGGCCCAGGCTAACCAATGGCAGAAGAAGGCTGGCTCAGGCAAACCAATGGCTGAAGGGGGCTGGCCCAGGCAAAGCAGTGGCAAAAGAAGATGGCCCAGGCTAACCAATGGCAGAAGAAGGCTGGCCCAAGCAAACCAATGGCACAAGAAGACTGGCCCAGGCAAACCATTTGCAGGAGAAGGCTGGCCCAGGAAAACCAATGGCACAAGAAGACTGGCCCAGGCAAACCATTTGTAGGAGAAGGCTGGCCCAGGAAAACCAATTGCAGGAGAAGGCTGGCCCAGGCAAACCAATGGCACAAGAAGACTGGCCCAGGCAAACCAATTGCAGGAGAAGGCTGGCCCAGGCAAACCAATGGCACAAGAAGACTGGCCCAGGCAAACCATTTGCAGGAGAAGGCTGGCCCAGGCAAACCAATGGCAGAAGAAGACTGGCCCAGGCAAACCATTTGCAGGAGAAGGCTGGCCCAGGAAAACCAATTGCAGGAGAAGGCTGGCCTAGGCAAACCAATGGCACAAGAAGACTGGCCCAGGCAAACCATTTGCAGGAGAAGGCTGGCCCAGGCAAACCAATGGCAGAAGAAGACTGGCCCAGACAAACCATTTGCAGGAGAAGACTGGCCCAGGCAAACCAATGGCAGAAGAAGACTGGCCCAGACAAACCATTTGCAGGAGAAGACTGGCCCAGGCAAACCAATGGCAGAAGAAGGCTGGCCCAGGCCAACCGAAGGTTGGAGGGTTCTTCCTCAAATGGCGCTCTATGAGTTTAGGTCTGGGAACCACGCCGGAAATATAATGGCAGTCAGCTGAAGGTGTGTGTAGCCAGACCTACAAAGACCATAATATTACTTGGACTTGTTCATGGACATTCACTGATTCAAAGTTTAGCCAAACTGCCATCGCTCGTGTTTTCGTATTAACTCTTACGACCAGCCTTTAGCTGAGAGGAACCGTAAACAACAGCAGGAAAATGTGTCTTAATACACAGAGTTTGACAGCTGTCTGCAGGCGGTCCAGTAACACTACAGGGTCAAATTAAAACTACAAAATATCTGATGAACAGTATTTTGTGAAATTCCGTCCCCGGGTTTTCGTGAGCTGCATCATGGTTTATAAGGCCCCGAATCCAGAGTTTATAATTCCACTTTATTAAACAGATTTCACTGCAAGGAGTGCTGAGCCTGGTACCTACCTTTGCAATGAGGACAAAGGCTGTTGCCTTGGTACCCGGGGATTTGCTGAACATTTCATTTCGAGCATTAAAAGCTCTGATTAATGCTCAAGGATTTAAATACGTGATTGGGTTGGAGGTTTTCATGTTCCCGCAGGCTCGGATTGTGCCTAAGAGGGCCGGATCCACGTATATTCCATGAACCTGTGTGACTCTCATTGACATGGGGGCTGGTACAGCATCAAGGCAGCTGGCAACGTCTGTCTTACAGCACTACCACAAGAGGCCACATGCTGGCGCTAGATTGTTACAAGTGGCTTCAATGATGCCTTTTTGTAGTGTTAGGGGAGCGCTCAAATGGGGTAATCTCATTGTGCCTGGGGTCTTGAAAACACCTCACTGGAGCTATTTGTGCCTTTGCTGGTCTTCTCAGTGCTACTGGCATCATTTTGATTTTAACAGAACAATAAACTCTGCATAAAATGAACAAAAGCAGAACATACTCTAGTTTTTGGAACTCTTCGATCAGGCTGCTTTTCTGTCGTGGAGACATTCTGGCAAAAACAACTCCGTTCAGAAGTAACTGCAAAGACAAAAACAAGACAGCAGGCTTAGGGAATGAAACACAGGAGGAAATAAAATGCAGTACTGCGGACAATAGTTAAAGCTAGGGAGCAACAGATTAATACAAATCCTGACTTTATTGATGACCATGACGCTTGGTGTGAACTCACACATGTGACTTCGGTTCCATTGTAATGTTTGTGAGCTGGTTTTATATGACGCCGAAAGTCAGTGTTGGATGTGTGGACTGAATCACCTCAAAACAGTTTCAAGCAGCAGCGGGAAACAAAGATTAATGGGTGAAATCCTTTCATACAGCTGCCCTAAGGGATTTTCTCGCGATCACACAATTTAGTCATATAGGGTAGGCAGGGCCAGAACGCAGATTTCCTGGCTACACACCCAACTTACTCCCTTGGCCACACACACAGCACAGAAAATTAGGACACTGCACAGCAGAGATACGCCAGGGAATGTCCACTGCACAAAATAGCTACCCCAGGGAACGGACACTGTATGGCAGAGATACACCAGGGAACGGACACTGCACGGCAGAGCTACACCAGGGAACGGACACTGCACAGCCAATATACCCCAGGGAATGGACACTGCATGCAAAACTACCCCTGGGAATGGACACTGCATGGCAGAGCTATCCCAGGGAATGTAAACTGTGTGGCAGAGCTCCGCACTGGAATGGAAACTGGATGGCAGATCTACCCCAGGGAATGAACACTGTACAGCAGAGCTGCCACAGGGAACGTACACTGCACCGCAGACGTACCCCAGGGATTGAACACTGCATGGCAGAGATACCACAGTGAATGGACACTGCATGCAGAACTACCCCAGGGAATGGACACAGCATGGCAGAGCTGCCCCATGAAATGGACACTGCACAGCAGTGCTACCACAGGAATGTACACAGGATGGCAGAGCTACCCCAGGGAATGGACACTGCACTGCAGAGCTATGGACAGTGCACGGCAGAGATACCACAGGGAATGGACACTGCATGCAGAACTACCGCAGGGAATGGACACTGCATGGCAGAACTACCCCAGGGAATGGACACTGCATGGCAGAGCTACCCCAGTGAATAGACACTGCACAACGGTGCGACCACTGTGAATGTACACTGGATGGCAGAGCTACACCAGGGAATGTACCTGCACACAAGAGATACCCCAGGAAATGGCCACTGCACAGCAGAGATACCCCAGGGAATGGCCACTGCACAGCAGAGAGAAACCCCAGGGAATGGACACTGCATGGCAGAGCTACCCAAGGGAATGTACACTGCACAGCAGAGCTACCACAGGGAATGGACACTGCATGCAGAACTACCCCTGGGAATGGACACCTCACAGCAGAGCTACCCCAAGTAATGGACACTGCACGCCAGAGATACCACAGGGAATGTACACTGGATGGTAGAACTACCCCAGGGAATGGACACTGCACGGCAGAGCTAATCCAGGGAATGTACACTGCATGACAGAGCTATCCCAGGGAATGTACACTGGATGGCAGATCTATCTCAGGGAATTGACACTGAATGGCAGAGCCACCACAGGGAATGGACACTGCACAGCAGCGTTACCCCAGGGAATGGACACTGCACAACAGAGCTACCACAGGGAATGGAGACTGCATGCAGAACTACCCCTGGGAATGGAGCCTGCATGGCAGAGGTACCCCAAGGAATGGACACTGCACAACAGAGCTACCAAAGGGAATGTACACTGGATCGCAGAACTACCCCAGAGAATGGACAGTGCACGGCAAAGCTATCCCAGGGAATGGACACTGCATGGCAGAGCTACCCCAGAGAATGTACACTGCACTGCAGAGCTATCCCAGGGAATGTACACTTGATGGCAGATCTACCCCAGGGAATGGACACTGCACAGCAGAGCTATCCCATGGAATGGACACTGCACATTAGAGCCACCACATGGAAGCTGTGTTTTAAATTGCACTTGTAGAACTGGACACTCAAGTGACAAGACCCGATGATGACGCTATCCACCGAACCACACTAAATGGAGATTACATATAGAGCAGTTTGTGAATGTGTGGTTGAGCGTCTCCGAGACAAAAAGTTCTGAGACTCTGGTGCTGAGACGTATGTGGTTCATTCCCTTCCCCTTTCTGATAGATAACCAGTACCTCTTGGAAGCTGAACGGACCTCTGCTTCTTCCTCTCTCTACTTTTTTGATCTGTACTTTAATTTGCACCTTCAGAGTCTCCCGCCTGGAGCTCAAGGATGCAGGTCCTCTGATACCAGACATACTTTACACTCACTGTTGCTTCCATTGGTTTTTGCTGGCTTACTTCAGGATACCACCAGGGACTGTCCGCTGCCTTATCTAACCTCCATTCACCCCAACCCTCTGGGCATCTCTTAGCTTACTGTGAACACAAAATAGGGAATCTGACGATGGGGACCAGTAGCGCCTCAATAGCTTCTGGCCATCTGTCTGCACTTCCTACTGGGCCAACGTCATATTCTCTCTCTTGCTCTCCATTGAGACAAAGTGACATCACATTTAAATGCACTTTTCTGTAACAGACCTGAATGATAGTGTATTCATTAATACATCTTTTTCACATTTGTACACAGCTGCATGTTTTCTAATTTTAGAAACACAGATCTTCACAGTGATTAATGCATAACCTATTCCAAAAATGATTCTAAACAAAAGAAACAGCACTGTACTTTGCCATTTATTCAACACTTACGTTTGGGAGCATGCTGTAGAAATGCTGCACTATGACCTGATAGGATTTCCCACTCATGGCAAAATAGAATTCACTTTCTGCATGTTTGGTGGTGGGTTTTTCGTTCATCATAAGGAAAATGTCCTGTTGACAAAGCAAGAGGTAGTTTCAAATCTATGAAGAGATATTATTTTAATATTTTGTTGAAACAAATCAGGTCCAACTATAAATTACCTTCACTCAGGCATTATATAGTCAAGAAGGATTCTATCACCTCACTCGTCACTTCATTTCCTCTCCCAGGTGCTTGTATGGGAACTGCACATGCCTCCAACACCCATTACTGTGACAAAAACAGCTGCACTTGCGCCGATGGGAGGAATCCAGGTTTATTTCATAAAGCTTGTATCAAACATAGGGCACACTCTGCAAAATTCATTCTGCACGTAAATCTGTTTCAATACCATTATTTAGGATTGATCGAGAGACTGAGGGCACATTTATCAAATAGGTTCACAATGCAGCAAGCCACCTTGCTTCCCTGCATGACAGGGAAAGGGCAGGAATGCACTGTATCTAACATTATATGGTGCATTACTGTCCCTTCCCCCTGCGCTGGCGCACAGTGTGCTGCTGACCACCAACACAGGCACCCACTAGCGCCATGGTGCAAGGCTGCCTACATTGTAAGCAGGGTTGTTTTTGTGCCAGAAGGGGCACCTTCCTGCACGAAAACAATCCTCTGAGGCATTTTCCTCTTTCTATGTGCGCTGCAGAATGCAGCACACATAGAAATAGGAACTAACGAGGAGAACTACAGTTATTTCTCCTGGATATGTCTCGCCTGGTTAGGTGTAGCAGTTTTTTTGCATATTTCCAGGTCCAACACTTATGGCAAATCTGGGAATGCACCAAAATCCATGGGTGGAGCGTGGGAACACCCACGCTCCACCCACGCTCCACCCATGCTCCACCCACGCTCCACCCATGCTCTACCCATGGAACGCCTCCCTGGGGCTGAGTAACACAACACAATGATTTGCACTGTGATGTGTTACTCCAGATTTATCGAGCCACTCAGCGCCACCAAGGTGGCCTTGCGTAGCTTGATAAATCAAACTTAGTAGTCGCATCACACTTGCAAGTGCGAGTGCAAGTGCAACACAACTACTTGACAATTATGGCCCTGAATGTGGTAAATTACTGGGTGTTCAAAATAGGGTGGGAGAAATTACCTGGAAAATTTCTGGATAAGAGAATACTCCCCTATTTTTTTTACCTGGGATGCAGAATTAGGGTTACTCCATGAGTGAAAAGAAAGTAAGACCAAGCCAGTTGCTTTGAGGAGGACACTCACAAGTCATACAATGAAGGTACCAATGATAATTGCATTAATGTAATTACATTTCCGGGATCCCTGATGATGGTGTGTAAAACATCTTCCCCCGCAAGGATGGCTGTGTGCAGCTCTTGCTTGCAGGGTCCTTTAGGCCCTTCAACAGGCCAGTGCTACACACAAGCTCCCTTGCTGGGGCACTTTTTTCAAGCACTATCAGAGCCCAGGCAGTGTAATTAACTGAATGTACTTACCATTAGCTGTTTACATTGACATTCCTCTGGCAGTGGTGGACCTCATGAGGATTCCTCATACCTCTCATTCCTCACTGATGGGAATGGTTCATTACTTACCGGTAATCTTCATTACTCTTTGTCCTGTTGTCCTCGTCCCATTTATCATAAGTGAGGAGAACAAACCTCGCCAGACAGAAAAAAGAACAGAAGAATGCTAGCATTGCCCCTCCCGAAAAGGCTGGAGCCTACATACGCAATACTTACCCAGCATTCCTCCTGAACTACAATGCCACCACATATGAAGGCCGTCAGTCCGGAGGGGCGTGATGAATGGGACGAGGACAACAGGACCAGGAGTAATGAAGATTACAGGTAAGTAATGAACCATTACCCACCGGTCCAACCTGGTCCTCGTCCCCGTCCTCACAAGTGAGTAATACACAAGCAGCCTACCACGGCCTTCATATGTAACAGAACACATCAAAGAGAGACCGCAAACCAACTGTGGCACCCCACCGTGATTTATTCAACAGTGAAAGATCCACTCATTAAGAAACCAGGGAGTTCAGTACCCCCATACAAAAATTAACATCCTCACGTAACACATTCTGCAATCAGTAATTTTTAACAAAAGTATTGGGAGTCGCACAGGTGGCAGCACGACAAACTTCTGAAATGGAAACCCCTTTCAATGTAGCCCAGGTAGAATAAACTCCTCAGGTGGCCCTACCCTGAATCCCATCTGGAAGTGGAGTCACTGACAAAGAATAGGCCAAAGATAAAACCTGCTTGAGCCATATACTTATGGACAATGAGGAACATTATCGCCTTTATTAGAAGCACCAAAGGACACAAGCAGGGAATCTGACTTGTGAAATGGCTTAGATTTGTTTAGACACTAAGAGACCACTCTTCACATCTATTAAACTCAGCTTACCTTCTGCCTCAGAATACCATTCCTGAGGTAATGCAGGAAGAATCACCTTCTGATCTCTAGGGAATTGAGAAGAGATTTTGAAGCAAAATCCGAATGCAGTTGTAGCACCACACCATCCTTAAAAAAAGTGAAGAAAAAATTGTTTGCCATCAGAGCCCCCAATTCACCAATGTGCCTGGCCGAAGTAATTGCTACCAGAAAAATAACCTTAAATATCAGAAACTTAATGTCAGACAACTCCAACTACTCAAAGGGTTGAGAGGTCAAGGCGTTCAATACCAGGGGCAGATCCTATGAAGGGAATATATGGAATAAATGCTTTATCAAAGGCCTGGACAGAGAAAAGCTGTGTAATAACCGAGCCGTCAAGTCTTCTGTGTCCGAAAGGCTACCTCATGGAGCCCGAAAAGCCCTAAGAGCCGAGCACAGTGGAAACTCTTTTCAAAACCCTCTTAAAAAAATTGGAGGACATCACACAAATTGACAGAGAATCATACACTGCACCTAAACTGCTAGGGCATAAAGCAGAGGAAACCGTGACTGTCTGGGCCAAAACGACACCAATACCAACATTTCACTGTTCTCCACCAACAGCATGACTATCAACTTTGGATTCAGGGGTATGGCCAGAAAAGCATACGACAGGTGATTTGGCCAGGTATTGTCAACGTGTCTACCCCTCAAGCTCCTATTTGTGGGCTTGTCCCCCAAGACCAGGGAGCCTGCGCATTGAGCCGAGAAGCAAATAGGTTGAGGAAAGGAACATCAAACCTCCCAAACATTGATGAAACACCACCCTGGTTAAAGCCATTCCTGGTAAGAGAGAAAAACTTTGTTGAGAGAATCTGCCACCCCATTGTCCTCCCCTCTGATATGGAATGCCACTATAGACAGCAAGTGAACCTCCACCCACGGAAACAGGAGAATATCTATTGCATTCAGAGAACGAGTCCTGGTACCCCCCTGATTTTTCAGATAGCCCACCGTGACTAAATTGTCTGACCTGAACACCAGATTGAGGCCCACCAGACACTGCTGGAATCCCATCACTGCCATGTAATCAGCCATACGTTCCCTCCAATTGGAAGAACGCCTGCTCTCCTGCAGAGACCACTACCCCTGAAGACATCTGGAACCTAGAGTGGCCCCCCATCCACAAATTCTCCCTGATCAGGAATTTCCACTTATCCTCCTCACTTTCTCTACACCATTTTGAAGGCGGGCAGAGACTGAAGAATCAGAGGACGAAAACGTCTACAAAGAAAGACCACTATGTGGACTTACCCGAATGCAGGTCAATTTATTCCTTTGTTTCCAAAGACAGAGAGAGAAATGGCCACCGGCATATGGATGTGCCCAGGCTCTCATGCCCGCACATGTGCTTACTGATACCAAGAAGGACCAACAATGGCAACGTCAGATATGTTGACTTCACCCCGTGGCCACTCAAGCTTCAGGCCTTCTGCGTCTCCCTCCAAGTCCAGCAGCTAAGGGGACATGCACTTCACCGACACCGGCCAACATCCCATCCAGCTGGAATGAAGGCCTGTCAAAAATATTATTACAGCAGTTTGAGCCCTGCAGGAGCCACCCTCGCCTCGTCCTCTTCCTCAAGACAGGAAAATGCTGGGTAATTATTGCCTATATAGGCTCCAGCCTTTTGGAGAGGGGCCGTACTGGCATTCTTCTGTTCTTTTTTCTGTCGGCGAGGTGCATTCACCTCACTTGTGATGAAGGGGACAAGGACAGGCGGGACCTGGAGGTAATGAGGAATTGTTATGGTACGTGGCAGGCAGATATCAAACCAGCAAAAAGCGGGTGTTATTGCACGAGGCTTCACGTCTGCTTGCCGCAAATTAAGAAAACAAAATTTGCCAAACTCCATATACAAACCATTGGTAGATTATTTCTCTCCTGTGCACAATCACTCCTGTCTAGGGCAGATTTGCATCTAGCTTTGGGGTGCAAAATGGGAGATAACGACCTAAATTTGGTGGCATGTCAAATATTTCACTTGCAGAGAAACAACAAATGTTTAAAGTGCAAATGCACTTATGTGGCGTGTTTATGCACCCATCTCAGTCAGAAAATATATTAATTGTTGAAATAAAGCCCTAAAATGCAGGTTAAATAGCCAATAAAAATGTGATGTCTCAAATATTACAAAAAATACAAGTTAAAATATACAATGAAAAGTTTTAAAGTACGCACACAACCTTTTTCTGCAAACAATGCAAGAATGTGTACATGTCCATAAAATATTTGATGTGAGAAATCAGGACCTGTTGCAGTGTCCCCCCCACTTTATGCTCCAATTTCACCACTAGATGCTGGTTTTCTGACTGTGATTGTGCCCTGGGCTCTGCTAACCAGACCCAGGGCCTGGGCTCTGTGAAAAAATTACATGGTAATTTGGTATAATTACAATTGGCAATGAGAGATCCCTGTAAGTCCCTAGTATATGATAAGACAAGGGGGATTCAAACTACCTCTAAGTCCCTAGTATATAATAGGAAAGTTTAGAGGCCCAGTAGATTTCCTGCCCTGGAGTGTGCACTACTGTGGTGCCTGCTGTCCTTTTTAAGCCAGCCCTGCCTTGCAGGCTGCTTTTAAATTAAACTTATATGCAAATTCAACTTTGGATTTAAAGGTACTCCCAAAGTGTTAATCTACCTAATTTTACATATAAGTGACCCATAAGGTCTCCCATAGGTGACCCATGGGTAGGGTGCCTTGTAAATTTAAGCAGGGACTTTATAAAATATGTTTTATAAGCCCTAATGAGGGAACAAACTGCCAATTCCGATTTCCCCAGTGTAGGCTGACATTGTATATTTTTATTTAACTATAAATATTGGTAGGAGAAACGTAAACATATACTTCAAGGTATCAAATTAATAGTTAAGATAAATCCAACAACATGCTACTGTTAGAGTTATAATAACTATGACAAAAAAAGTTAGCAAACTTTACTTTCTGTGAGCAAAAATCCAGCTTTGCAATGCCCTCTCCTGATTGGCCAGCCTTTCCCAGACTGAGCCAGAGCTGCTTGATGAGGTATCAAGTGTCATGCCAGAGTAGACAATTGATTTCCTGTGGGTGGAGAACGTTGGCTGTAGATACCAAGAGGCAGGAAAGTGGGTGGGGGGTGAGCCACACTGGTCTTCAAAGGGAGAATAACACTTTAGGACAGCACGGGCTGACCATCACATCCTGTACCCCCCGCTTCCCCCAGCCACACAGGAGCCTCAGTAATTAGAATAGGGAGAGAGGTGAAAGTAGAGTGCTAGTAAAACTTAGCCACACCGGTAGGGTGGCTTAGCCTGATCCAGCTCCTTTGGAGAGAATTTCTCCATGTTGGATTTTGAGAGAATAATACTGTCTGGGCCAAGAATATGCCCAACCTGGGTGGCACCCTGCATCCCACTGGTCAGGGGTGCCCCCCTGCTTGACGCTCAGCAAATATGAATACATATGGGAGAACTGCATAGCGCCTCAGATCTGCTGGCTGAAGATAGAAGAAAAAGAAGGACTGCCCTGCTGACTCCCTGGCCTGCACCAAGAGGACTGCACTCACCAGGACTGCACCTGCTGCACACTGTGAGACTCAGCATCACAAGGACTTTGTCTGACTCTGAAAGTCTAAGGAGTGGACTCCCTGAAAGCTACAGGTTAACAGAGCCACCTGCATATCTCCACAAAGAGACCCCATCCCGGAGGGCGTCCAGTGGACATTTAAGTATTTGGCAAGGTACATTGTGGGAATTGTAGTCCAGAAATTCCAAGGACCATTTAGGAGAGTCAAGACCTATGAATTTGTCTTTTGGGCACCTTGAACTCTCAAGAGGAACTTCAGGAAGAAGTTCCAGAAGTTTGGAGATGTTTTGAGCAACTTTTGGAAAAAGCTCCATAAGGTGACCGACCCAACGTTGAGAGTCAGGCCGGCTACCTTCAACTGTGACCTGGCCTGGATTTCAGGTTTGTCCCTTGGAAGCTCCGGAGCTCCAGACTTCTAGGATTTGACCGGAGCCTTGCAGAAAATCAACCTGGTGCGCCAAATCCGTTCTGATAAAGTGCCTTGCTCGACATCGAAGGAAAAAGCTCCAGAAAAATGACAAAGTATGAAGGTAAAATTTTGGCTGAGGCCTCCTGCTTAGTGTATCCGACCAGATCTCCATTGCAGTTGGCTTCAAACTTTGACTTTGTTCCAGTTAAGCATGACCAGAAGTCCCAAAATTACGCTACATGTTTCTAAGCACTAGAAAGTGATATTCTTTAAAAATTCATATCTCTGGTGTCCTACCTTGGTTTTTTGTCATTTTGGTGTCTATTTGTTAATAAAAATATAATCTATTTTTATAAATTGGATTTGGATTTTTATTGTGTGTTGTGTCTTGCTTATTTAATGTATTGTTTATACACCTCTCTCCTAAGTTAAGCCTGCCTGGTTATTACTAGCTACCAAGGGTTGAGCAAGTGATTAATCTATTGAGACCGTAACTGAAGCTTTTATTGTGTTTGTGGCCATGTTACTAGTGCTAAGTCACTACTTATCACTAATAATAATCCACTTTCCAACATTTGGTTAATGTAAAATTAAAAAAACTAGCAAATTACGGGTTATTCTTGATTAATATACTTTCTCATCCGCATACAGGTTTGCTGTACTGAACTAAATATAAATAAGGCTGGTATACTTTTACAATGCCTTGTGCCCAAATGCACATCTTTTTTGATTTGAAGTTGCAGGAAGCAGATGTAAGCAGAGAAGCAGCAAAGATTTTTCACACCACGTCTTGTAAAACCCTCCGTAAAATTCTTAAGTTTGGTTTTACCCGTATCTTTATTCAGAATATTAGAGGCCTCCCTTACTCTGCCCACTAACCTTACCAGCTGGGAAGAGGAGTGCTAGAGACACAAGTGGATTTTCTCAAAAATAAGTTTTTCGTAATTTGCAGTGAATTTTTTCCAGTCATGCCATGGACCACAGCTCCAAGGAGAGCACCAGTTTCCATTTTGCTTCAGAAGTAACTAATCTCATTGATAAGGGAGATCCCTGAATCTTAAAACTATAAATTGCCAAAATATGGGAAGTATTTTTAAGGATCCAGATTTTTTTTCCATCTGAAGATTCCACGTTTCCTGGCTAACATCATAAATATTCAGACTCAGTAACTAACTGCAATTGAATGCCATACAATGAAACCTGGCTTGAAAACTCTTTCTTCTGTTTGAATTTGGCTGTTTCTTTATACATTACATCTTAAACACTGCAAGAAGTGTGTGAGGTCCATTCTTTGGGATTGCAATAAGTACTTTAGGGCAGATTTATTGAAAATTTAAACAACGCAGTCAGCAGGCCACACTGTTACGCTACTTTGCGTGAATAGTAGGGAGCTGAAAAAAGCAGTATCTACTGAGATTTGGCACTCCTCGGCTCTCTCCCTGCACTGGAGCCCTCGAGGCCGCCTAGCACCAATGAAAGCACACTTGCACCTTCAGAATGCCAGAATGGCTTATGTCTCTACTTTCAGGAAAGAACACTCTTTCTCCATTGCCCATTCCATTTCTGCTTCTAGAGGAGGGTCAGGTATGAGTCGGAGTGGAGGAGGCTGCCCCACAGTCTGGGGTTGGAGACACCTTTCCACTCTGGCCCCTGCAAGAATACCTTGCCAGCCACCTGGTCACATTTTCCATTTGTTGGACCTTCAGGGACAGCCCTGGAATTAGAATATTCATATCCCTAGTTCTGTATATTTTCTTGATTTATTGAATTGTATTTCCCTTTGACAGAAATCTAGATCCTGTCACCAAACTAATTAAAGATTTATAAACTGTGTAGGAAATAAAAACATCTTGGCATTTTGGTGTATCAAGATGCTGCTATCTAGGAAATCTTTCCAATATATTTATATGCAAACACAGATGGTGTCTGTCACATTGGTCTGTAGGCATCTGTGTGCTACAAGTGGTGGCAGAGTTCGCTATCAATCACAAAGAAGGGTATTGGCAGGATCCTATGGTTCTGCCATCATGGGGTGCTACTTGAAGACCTCCTGTGAGTCTGCTACCATCATGAACACTAGTTTGGAACCTGTGCTGAATTTCAGGGGCTTATTTACAAGCCCCTTGCGCTACCTGTGCATCACTTTTAATAGGGGAAAAAGTTACGTACAGGTGGCGGAAGGGGCTTGTAAATAAGCCCCTCAGTGTTCATTCAAAGACTTTACAAATCCTCTTGGAAATCAAATCCATTCCAGATTCCATTCCAGGTTTTACTTATCAACTACTAGTGCATTATATATGCCTTGCCAGAGTATGAGAGCTGGAGAGAAGGCTTTTGGTGAATCCTATTATAATTGGAACTTTATCTTACCATTCCCAGCATGTCCATGTGATCTCTTGCATGAATTTCTGCCATGTTGAGTGTTAATATTGATGTCGATATACGCAATGATACATGTATGTTCAAAAACTCGATCGAATCACTGTTGTCGAAATCTCCCAGGATGACCTTTCCATCAATCCTGAGTAAGAAATACATGGTCAGGCAGGCCCTGCGACCTAGGCCTGAGACTACTGATTGACAGATCACAGATGGGGTGGCACATAACCAGCAGGACAAATATGTGAACAGGAAAAACCCAAATAAGTCCCACAAATAGGCAGCAATGCCACAGTGGCACCAGGCGAGTGGCCTCAATAAAGCACATATAGAAGGAGGGGTGCGTGTGTTCTGAAAACACCATAACGTTAGATGCCACATGATTGTACTGTGTAGTACTGTGTACTGTGTTCTGATTGGCCACACTCGGCCAATCAGAACACAGTACATGTGCATTTTATTGGGGTCAATCTCCCAGGACCACTGTGGAGTCACTGACTATCAGTGGGACTAATCTGGGTTGTTTCTGTTCACACGTTTTTCCTGCTGGTTATGTGCCACACCACCTGTGATCTGTCAATAACTAGCCTCAGACCTAGGGCACAGGGCATGCATCAACATGTATTTCTTACTCGGGGTTTATGGAGAGGTAATATCAGGGGATTTCGATGACAGTGATTAAATTTCGTTTTTATACATACACGTATCATTGCGTACATCGACATCAATATTAACACTCCTGTTGTCTGTAGTTCTGTGACCACACTTATCCGCTGAGTAGGCTGGTATTTGCCTTGCCCTGTCACCTTGCTAAGTGTGGCCTCTGGAATCACCCATCCCAGCCTCCAGTCTCTGACAGGTATAGGGTGTGCAGAAGATGTTTCTTTTTTAAATTCTAAATGCAGCACAGTGCTAAGCAGGTGCCCAAATGTACAAGACCACACTCACATTGCCAGTGTGAATGGGTAGGGTGATGGGTACGTTGAATTAAACTGACATATTTGAGGCCTCAGCAACACAATATGGGACTAAGGGACAGATGTAGGACTATTCACTTTTGCGAATCGCAAATTGCGTTCAATTGCGACCTCCATAAGTGAATGTACAACAGTGTCTCAGATACTGTTTGCGATTCCCAATAGGGTCGCAAACTGCATGCCTCCTCAATACTGATGAGGCAAGCGCAATTTGTGACCCCATTGGGAATGGCTTGCACTCCCAGGGATGGTGGCCTGCTAGGGTCAGCAGACCACCATGTCTGTGACTGCTTTTTAAATAAAGCAGTTTTTTTAAAAATGCAGCCCGTTTTCCTTAAAGGAAAACGGGCTGCATTTAAAAAAGAAAAATTTAACTTTTTAGTTTCATTTTTTAAGGGCAGGCAGTGGTCCCTGGGACCACTGCCTGCTCTTAAAAAATATTTTCGCACACACTCAAAAAAAGGGAAGGGGTCCCCGTTTGCAAGTGGTTTGCGAGTGGTTTACCTCCTACTTGAAGTACTTGAAGTAGGTGGTAAACTGCGAGTGTTTTGTGGCTGCAAATTTGGTCGCAAAACAATAGTACATGGAATTGAGTCTCTCTATTAGGAAGGGACGCCCCTTCCTAATAGCAAGAGTTGCAAACGCTATTTTGCAAGTCAGTGACTTGCAAAATAGCATTTGTACATGCCAGGACCCTTTTTTGCGGGCAAAAATAGGCACATCTCCCGTTTGCAAGCGCAAAAAGGGTTGTACATCTGGCCCTCAATCTTATGTGGAGCTAAAAAATGAGGAGATAAACAAAAAATATTGTGGAGGAAATGGAATCCTATCTTTCTACCCCCTGGAGCTGCTATTCCTCAGAATGCAGAGCATGGCTTTTATGAGGTCATTATGGTAACATCTCTGAGCTAGTCTATTTTTTGGCCACTCTACATCAACATTTGGTTGACTCTATGAATCCATTGAGACAGCTGTTTATTCACTGAAAGCTGAAGTTCTTCCTACTCCTGCTTGGCTTTATAACTTAAACCTTAGACATCAGCAGCTAAGAGCTTGAAATAAGATTCGAACATTGGAATGTTGAGAGCTCCATTGAAGACAATTGAGTGGCTCCAGGGTTATAATGACTGGTATAGGCTCGGAGCTCCAGCATTCCAATGTTTGTCATCAAGTTTCTCCCTTTTTATTTCAGAACATTCTACCCTCAGTAGGTGGAATTTTCTAATAGTATTATAGCTCTTCTGCCTTGGCTATACTGGTCGTTAAAGGCCCTCTCCCTCGTTATAAGCCCTCACATGTGGCTCGGGCCTATTACTGGGGTTCGGGCCTTTAACAGCTCTCGGCAGTAGGCTATAAAGCTAAATTGTTACATGATAGATTACTTAAATATATATCGTTCCAAGAGCTCAATCCACACATGTACACAATTATGAGTGTCAATTCACAATTCATGAATTTACAGATTTACTCTAGGAAATACATTGACTCAGACATAACATTACAACAGTATTGCGTAAGTTTGGGTGTGAGTGGATCATCTCAGAGGACAGAGAAGTGGGATTCCAAGGGCAGGGACACCTTAGGAAGTTGGGTAAATCACAATCCCAGTTGGACTATTCGGGTGTTATTATAAAATATTCAAAAAGTAAAAAAGATGTAAAGCTTAAATGCACGTTTGTGCTACATTCTCTCGTTGTAAATGTACACCATATACATGTACATGTGTAAATAGTAAACAATGCTAGAAACACGGAATTCACCAAAGAATTTTGAAGCCATTTGTGGAAACTGTTACTGTTGAAGGCTCCTAAAATGAGTGGTAAAGGCCTTGGCTAATTTCATGGTAGTCATGAATTTATGTCCCCAGAAACCTAGGTGAGTACCTTTCTAACTACTCCTGGTAAATATATTGAGCTTTTATACCTGGTGAAAATATGTGAAAGCATTCACCCTCACTCAATCCAATGGGAATTCCAAAATGTGCTATAAATGTGTTTATTCTAAATTTATCTCATATTAGGAACTTTGATAGCCATCCTGGGGCCACACAATTCCGGCTCTGATATTTGTAAATGAATTAGCAATTTCAAAGAATGCAGGAATAAAGCAATACCAGCAATTGCCAAATCTGGTGAAATGAGAATGGACAGTGAAATGGGAAAATGCTACTAGATTTGGGTGCAGCATTTTCCATTCCTGCAATGACGCTACATGTCTTGGGGACCCTTGGGGAATACTTGTAATTCTGCCGTATTCTGACATTTTAGCTTTAATGATATCCCCATTCTCTTTAATGCCTGATTATGTATAAAGAAATAAAACAAACTATGAAATGATCACCTACAAATATATTGAGGGGGTCCGAAACTACTCAAACATGTAACAACTGAGAGGAAAGTGGTTAGAAAGATATATCTTACTGGGGGAGAGACCCAAAGAATATTTATAATGGAAACTAGTCTTTCTACATACTCCTGCCCCACACAATATACCCTTGTTTTACTGAGACATGTAGATAAACGCTCATGTTTTTTTCTTAAATCCCTAAAAGACCCTTATTTAGAGGCAAACATGCAACATGGCCTTTTCAGGGCAGTCCAGTTGGACCCTACACTATATAGCAAGAAGTTGAGAAAATGGAAGCCAGGTAGGTTGTCATGAAAAACTATCTTGGTGTGGCCTTCTACAGCAATTGCCATAGGAATAAACAATGAAGTCAAAGTCTACTAACCCAAAAGGTTAATTGGCTGCTCGTCTAGAATGAATGCTGCTTCAGGCCAAGAAGAAACTTTCTGGATGCTTCCTAAATGCCAGTGATGGCAGGTATGGGTACATGAACATTTGGTTAAAAGAATACTTTCTTTTCAATTGTGAATTCTGGTTCTCTTCATCTTGCATATGTTAACATATCAGGTATACACAAGGCATTTAACTTATAAATTATGCAAATAGCAAACCAAAGCATGCGGAGACATTTACTTTGGTCAGGTGCCCGTTGCAACCATCGTCCTCCTGGGACTGAAAGGTGAGGGAGGCGGGAGTGGACCCTTCTGGCCCATTGGCTTCCACCAGGATCGCCTTGCTTTTTTCTGAGACCATCCCAGAGTGTTTGGCAACAGTAAGAGCCGTCTGGAGATTGTCACCTGTGAAGGAAGAGAAGATGGATGTTTTAAGTTTTACAGCTTTGATTCCATCAAGGTGGCTTCAGGTATGTCAAACTTTTGTTATAAATATAGAAAATTAGCACCCCCGCCATGCACAGTTTTCTCATCAGTAATTTCATTGCAAATGTTGCAGTGATATTATCAATAATGTTATAGAAGATGTCGTGAGTGATGTAATATGTGGGGTAATTAGTAGTGAATGGAGAGGGCTCGATGTATAGTTACCTTAGGGCACGAGTTATAGTTACTTGAGATAACTATAACTGATGAATTTGAGTGGTTTTGTACATTTAAAAAGGCATGTTTTAAGTGACATCTTCACCTAACTATAACATCACTTTAATCTTCATTTTTTCAGTGAATTTGTAAGTAATATTTTATTACCATACATAAAGCCAACCCCCTGCTGCCAAAGACCATGCATAAAGGGGGTTGTCCACATGTCCTGGCCTCTGAGCACCCAAAATTGTGTTGTCTTAAACAAGAACAACGTCCCCACTTTGTACTCCTGGATAGTGTAGTAGTGTGATTTCTCCAATCAATTAATACTCATGCAGTCATCAGTACTTTGAAATTAAAGTCTTCATTTATTTAATTTGGATTATGCGTATTCATCGTGTTGGACCATCATACGTTGATAGTAAATTATCTATGCATTTATTAGGAATCCGAATGCATTTTGGGACAAGCCCTTCGTCAGGGGAAAGTGTCAGTTAGTCGAAAGTGTGTTCGTCCATAATGCACGTCCTAACTGGCCTCTGAGCAGACAACTCTACACTACCCTTGGCCTTCTGTAACACTAAGAAAGTGAGCCTATTGGTATTATCAGGAGGTGAGCATATCAATATATATCACGCATATCTCTCATCTTTAAAAAAAAATGAATAATTTTAATCAAATGTATTTTTCAATAATTAACAACATGCAATGTTTATTAATATTGATTATTAAAAAAATGTTTAATAAAGTTCTATCAAAAACCATGTTGTGACCCTTTCTTTTTACATAGTATTTATTACTAAATTTGGTGGGTGACAAATGTGAAAGTAAATAGACAAAGACATATCAATATTTTTAAACATCTTTCAGCCACACAAATGCAATCATCAAAACAAGCACAAAAGGGCTTCTGTCTTTTTATATTCCTTCAGACCACATAAAATGTAGCCATAGAACCAGCCCCTTGCAAATGCTGCACTCTTAGCTGTAGAGCAAAAGCTCCAACCTGGAAAGTGTTTAAAAAATATGGCAAGTTCTCCTGGTGTCATGGATTAAATGACCCAGAAAACGTATTGGTTTTTTTCTAATGTTGCTTGGGGGCTGCACAACTCCCTGCAACGCCCCACAACATTAACAACATTTTTGGGGGTGGTGCTGCCCCTTTTAGGAACATCACCCAAAAAAAAATGTAAATAGCCATTGCAGGGCATTATGGACCGCCCTTTGAAGGAAAAGTGGATAATATTATTCACTTTTGCCTTTGTTTGTATTTGTCTGGGTGTTCAGGTACCACTCGAGCACCCAGGGACCAGGGCCCCAGTTGCCCCACCAGCCCCTGCAAGTGGCCCCATTTCACGGGACTGTCCAGGAGCCAGCATTTGTTTTTTATTTAAGGAGAGCCCCTATGTCCACCCGGGGCAGCCCAAACCATTATTTCTCTTGGAGGCGGGGGGAGCCCAGGGCTGCCCCGGTCCTGCCTGCTCACTGCTCCTGCATAAGCAGTGCATTGCAGGGGTGTAAGTTATAGTTAGCTCAGGTAACTATAACTGCTGAATTACTATGGTTTTGTATGTGTAATCTGAGCCTAACTATAACATCTTTTGTTTTTTCTGTGAATTTCTACAGTTTTTTAAATCTATTTCCTAACTTTAATGTCCTGAAACCTTTGTTTTAAGTGAATTTCTAAGGTTTTTAAATTTTATTTCCTAACCGTAACCTTTAACCTTTGAGGGTGAGTGTGTGAGTGAGTGCATGAGTGTGTAAGTATCTTTGTGGGTGTTTATGAGTGGGTGTGTAAGTTTCTGAGTGGGCCTGGGAGTGGCTACATAAGTGTCTCACTGAGTGTGTGAGTGGGTGCGTGAGTGTCTGAGTTTGGATTTGAGTAGGTGCATGAGTGTCTGAGTGGGTGTCTGAGTGGGTGCATGAGTGCCTGAGTGGGTATAAGAGTGGGTGTGAGAGTGTCTCAGTTGGTTTGCAAGTGCCTCCATGTGTGTGTGAGTAAGTCTGCAAAAGTCTGCAAATGAGTGCATGAGTGTATGAGTGGTGTGTGAGTCTCTGAGTGGGTGTCTGAGTGGGTGCATGAGTATAAGAGTGAGTGTCTCAATGGGTCCGTGAGTAGGTGTGAGAGTGTCTCAGTGGGGTTGCGAGTGCCTCCATGAATATGTGTCAGTCTGTGAGTGCATGAGTGTCTGAGTGGGCCTGTGAGTAGGTATGTGGTATCTAAGTGGGTCTATGAGTGGGTGCATGAGTGTGTCAGTGGGTCTATGAGTGGATGCAGGAGTGTGTGAATGGTTCTGCTAGTGAGTGCATGCGTTTCTCAGTGGGTCTCTGAGTGAGTGCATGAGTCTCTGAGTGGGTCTGAGTGTCTCATTAGACTGTGGGTGCATGAGTGCCTGAGTGGGTTTGTGAGTGGGTATGAGAGTGTCTGAGTGTGTCTGTAAGTGGGTGCATGTGTGTCTGGGTTGGTCTATGACTGTGTGTGAGAGTTTCTGAGTGGGTCTGTGAGTGGGTGTGTGAGTGGGTCTATGAGTGGTTGTCTCAGTGTCCGAATAGGTCTGTCATTGGGTGTGTGAGTGCCTAAGTGTGTGAGTAGGTGTGTAAGTATCTGTGTGGGTATGTCAGTAGATGTGTGAGTGACTGATTTACAAAGGAACTGCACTTGCCCCTTTATGCAACAAGAGTCCACAGTTGTTTATACAAAATATCTACCCAAGTGGAGAACTTTCTACTGGTTAATTACTAAGTGCCACCTCCTTGGATAAATGTCCAGTATGTATTCTACTGTACAGATGTGTGATGGAGCAGTAGGAAATGTCATCAGTGTGCATTTTGGCAATGTGATTGTTCCTGGTAGGTCTTTATCTAGACATTTGTCATAACATGAATCTTCTTATAGAGACGACGATGAGAGTACATAGAAGTAAATCTCCACCAAACAAGAGACTTTCTTCTTAACTATATGACGCAAGTGCATCTTTGTTTTGTGCAGATGTCCTAATATTCCTCAGCATCAAGAACGCCTCACCAAAATCGACATGAAATGCACTGGGGGGGGGGGGGCCACTTGTTAAGTTGTTCATCATTCTGTCAAAAGGCAGGAAGACCTTTTCATATAAGTCAGGTGAGCAGGGCCAAATGGCAATGCTTCCAAATGATTTGAACATATGAATACTCTGAGAAATTTAAAGGGAGAACCATGGACTCTGCTCTCACCGGCTAAGGAGAAGAAAAGGCCCACTCATCACAGTCACTACAGATTGCGCTCCAATAAATCAATGAGGCATTCACTTTCATGAAGCATTTCAGATCGTCTTTCAATAAGGAATTGCTGACAAAGCACACTCGCTTTGCCTTCGCCAAGCCCATGAGTTAGGATCATTAGTTCTTTACAGAAGTGGATCTTCAGCTGAGGCACCTACTATGTTTATAAATGTAAGCACTTCCTGTTGAGGTTTAATTTCTGTCAAATGAGCATCAGGGCCAGGACGGCCGCAGGGACCCCACCTCCTTGGGCCCAGCAATAACTTAATAGGGAAGGGGGGCCATTTGTCTCCCAGGGTGCCGTGGCCCACCAAAAGCTCCCAGTGTGCATGTTGGGGACTGCAGGGGGAGCCTCAAGATCCCTGTGGTCCTAGCTGGCTCCCAGCCTCCTGAGGGAGCGGCATTGCTCATGCTCGCAGGGAGCTGCTGGTAATGCAGATCCTTGCCTGCAGGAGTAATTCTTTCATCTCTTTCCCTGCCCGCATGTCTGTGGCAGGGAAAGAGACAAAAACTCCGCTTTCAGCAACATTATTTTGACAGCTCACACTTGCTGGGAGTTGAATGTTTGCTTTTTCTTGGCGGGAGCTATCACAACTCCCACCCAACAAATGCAAACTGCTATCTCCCAAGGGTGGGCACCTTACGAGATAGCTGGAGCTGGCCCTGGGGGTGTTGCGGTCCCAAGGGACATTATTGGATCCAGGAGGGGAGCCACACAGGCGCACTTCTTTCTCTTTCACAGACTGCCCTGGGGAAGGTAGTGGTCCCAGGGCAGTATATATGGCCTGGGAGGGGGGGCGCGAAGCCTTCCTACCAGTTTTTAAAATGTTCTTTGCCCTGGGGAGGCGATGGTCCCCAGTGATTGGTGGAGCCCCCAGCATATTATTCAATATTGCCCCGGGTAGGTGGTGGTCCCCAGGGCAAATCAACGCCCCAGGAGGGGGGCCCGCATGGCCCCCCTCCATTTTTAAAAAAAAAAGCATTGGGGAGGTGGCGGTCTCCCAGGGGCTTCCTTTAGCCCTATGTAGGGAGGTCTGCGCAGCTCCCCTCCAATATTTAAATAAAGCCCCAGGGAGGTGGTTGTCCCCTGGCCTAAAAATAGCCCTAGGAGAAGGAGAACCCATGTGCCCCCTTTTTTAATAAATTAATCGCCCCTGGGACTTGGCCCACTCGGGAACTATAATATAAACAAGTTTCATTTTTCAGCAAAATTGTATTAAAATAGTGTTTTCTTGCCCTGGCGAGTCCGAAGATGGCATCAGCACGGGACTGTCGGATCCTTGGAGTATCTGCATCCCTAGATATCCAAATTAGGTTTTCTGTCAATAACTCTAAAACTACTAAAGGGATTTACACCAAATAACAAAAAGCATGCTTTCTGGACCAAAAGCTACCTTTCTGCCAAATTGGTTGTTATCCTGTCCAGCAGTTCAGGCTGTAGTCATGTTCAAAATTTCTAAGGAAATTAACATGGGAAGCTCACTATTTTTTACCACCCCGTTTTCCCAGCCAACAGATAACCCTGAAAATTTCCATACACAACTAGAATCACCGGAACACCCTTTTTTGGAAAATGTCATGAAGATTCATCAAACCATGACCACTTGCTGTGGCAGTTGCTACTAGGTAGTTATAGAGAGGAAAAGCTTTTATTGTGTTTCTAATAACTTTGGAACCATTGGACCAATTTCCAAAAACGTTCCAATAAAATGCTACCTATTGACTAGTTTGTGCATGTAAAGTTTCAGGGTGATCTGTCAAGCAGAGGATGAGAAAAAAGGGGTCCCACAACACAAAATCCCCATGCATTTTCCATAGACTTCTTATGGAAAACTACCATAAAAACTGCTGAATGGAATTACACCAAATGTGTCAGGAAGCTGTACCATGGCCCGCAGATTGTGCTTTCTGTAATTTGGTGTAAATCTGTTCAGTATTATTTGAAAGCTGAAAGGTAAAAAATAATTGTATGTCTGGACAGTTGGGCTAAAGAGACTCTCCTGGAAGCACCGATTTAAAAATGGAGCATTCTGTTTAAACCAGGGAGATTTATTTCCCTTAGGCTATCTTGCTCCCGTGTGAGTCCGCCTCCCACAGGAGCAAGCGCTCTGTTGGCTGCCAGCAACATGAGAAAAATATTGATGTCCACCATTAGAGAACTCAGTGATTTAGCCCCCTGTCCTGAACATGTTTAAAAAACAATATAGGAGAGTAGGGATACTCTGACCCCCTAGGCCACATGGGGGTACCCAGAGAAATTCCTCTGGAGCAAAAAAAAAGGCTGGGTCCCATTTATAAGGTTTATGAACCGGGGAGCCACCAGGATGTATTCATAAAGGGGAGGGGATGCGTGGTCCTCCTCCCCAAGCCATTAATGGCCCTGGGGAGCCCACCCCAGGGCCAAAATTCATTGATATGGGGAGGGGGACTGCACAGCCCCTTCCCCAAGCCTCCAATGGACTGGGAATCCCATCCTGAGGCAAACATTTTACAATATGGGATGGGGGCCGCTCAAACCCCCTCCCAGAGCCTCAAAAGGCACTGGGGAGCCCACCCATGTGGCCAAAATAATTTAAAATGGGAAGGGGGGCCACGCGGCCCCCTTCCAGAGCCATTAAAGACCCATGGGAGCCAACCCCCCGAGGGCCTATTACTTCAAGGGAAGGGGCTGCGAGGGCCACCTCCTGAGCCATTAATGGACCCAAGGACCTCATCCCCCAGGGTCGGCTCACAAGCTATGTCCCAGGGACCTCCTTGGGACAGAGCAGTTTCCTTTCCCAAAACCTGTGTTTGCTCTCGCTTGGCAGGAGCATTTTCAAAATTCCCGCCAAGGGGGAGCAAACACAAAGTCTGCTCCCAGCGGGCGGGAGCTTTGGAAATGCTCCCACTCACTGGGAGCAGACTTTTTATGTTTCCCTGCCCACACTGAGGTCCCGATTCACAAAGGTAAACTTAGACCAAAAGTCTAACTTTACAACTTTCAGTATTCACACAGGAAAAACTTAGACCAAAAGTCTAAGTTTATGGCTTTTATTATTCCCAAAGGTAAGTAACGAGTAGTATCTTTATGTCTGCACTCAGGGCAGAAAATCCACCCCAAGTGCAGAGATTCCACTCCGCACCCGCAGTGTACTCTGCGTAAAGAGCTGCATTGCGCTGTGTCAAATATTGATAAGTCTAGCCCCAGGAGGTTTCTACCAGCATATGGGGACCATTGTTTTTTTTCTTATTCGCAGCAGCCATAGTTTAATTGGCAGTCACAAAAATAAAAAATGGTCATCTGTAGTCTCCTCTGAGGGGAAAGGGACTTTCTATGCTCTGATCTAAGGTGGGCAACTAGCCGCTTCGATAAAAAGCCAGTTGAAGACTAAGGAACCACAGTATTAGTGATTGGGCAATCCACCAATCTATGCTTGAATCCCTGCATCTGCCAATTGCTACATGAGGCAGTACATTTTAGAAACTGCTCTTTTAAAAGTTGATAACGGCCTGCAGAAGTTAAAAAACAGCATTTATATTACATGAAACCAGCATGGGAACCTTCATTTTTGTCTCTAATTTTCTTATTACAATCTAGTTGTTACAGCACTGTTCGCATGTAATAACAAAATGATGTAGCTGCTCAACTGTAAAAACGTTATTACAATTGAGTTGTGACACTGCAGTTTCTGCTGCCAGCAGGCACTGTGACCGGCAGACTAGGGAGCAGAATTCAAACTGCTGTCTAAAGAGTGAAAAACAGAGATAGGTTTTCAGCTCTTCTGAAGTGTTTTCCTGAAATAAATAGTCGTGAGCAGAACAGAGCCAGACATGGAAGCTTGTTTAATTTTTTAACATCTGTAGCTGAACAAAGGGAGAGAATCCCTACATGTTACTGCACATTCCGAGCTGTAGTTGTATTAGAAAGTAACCTATTTTAAACTGCATATGTGTTTTTTTTTTAAAGTTATTGATCGTATAGTGTGTGTTTAATTTCTCACTGCTTTTATTTTACTTTTTTTCAACCATACTTCATTTGAAGGAGCAAAAGCCAAAGATTTAGGCTGTCTGTAGAAACATATAGAGGCCACAGAATCTTTGTTTCCCTATTTAATCACTAGGTCACTCCAGTGTTCTATTGCCATGTTTCTACTCTGTTGCGCCCACTTTCCCTGTTCTTGTTGACTTCTTACGCTAGCCTACACAAGTAATGTAAAAATGTGGCTAAACATTGAAGGGCCTATTCACAAAGGTAACTTACACTTGTGAGTAATTTACACCTGTAATTTGCTCTGACACTTCTGAGTAACTTTACTACTTTCCACTATACACAAAATCTGAGTGTAAAGTAAAAGGGGTGAAGCTTTTACGTGTATAAGTTACTACTGCCCCAAAAAAAGAAATAGTACTATGTCCCAGACAATACATGGCCAAACACTGATACTGCAACTCCCTTCTATGGAAAATAATGGAGGTAGGGACTTAATATAAAAACCTCAAAGTAAATGTTAGATTAAATTTGATTATTTAAAGTAGTTGGAAATATAAATATAGTTTTACGTTAAACAATTGAAAATAATACATATCTTTGACTAAATTATAAAATATTTTAACAACCTTTATTGAATTAATAAATTAGAATAAGATTAACTTTAATTAAAATACAATAAAATTAGTTTAATTACTTCTGTACATCATTTTTAATAATTATTAATTTCATACAATATATATCTTTTTTTGATTTCAGGTGGGAATGTATTTTTTAATTTAAACTTCAAACAATTATTTTATTTAATGTAATATAGCTAAAGTAATTAATATTGGAATTCAAAATTAGGTTGATAGTGTTGCATTTATTTACATTGTTCTACACTTATAATATATATTTGTAATTTACATTAAAGTTTAATATAAACTTATTTTTGCTAATTTATTCTCCCTATTTTTCACCATAGGGAGACTTCCACCCCAACTGTGGAATTTCCAAATATTAAAGTATAAGCAAAATTAAAAAATATTATTTAACATGAAAAAAAATAGTAAACATATTTAATGTTACATATGCCCATATATTTTCTGTCCATCTCTTTTAGGCATTTCAGTCAAATTTCCAATGTCTATATTATTCATAAAGCATATTTTAAGTGTGGTACTACAATTTCATTGCAAATGTGTAATATTCCTCTTTCATGTTATTTTATTTTCTTCAGCCAGAAGCTTATAATATGCTCATATATTTATAATGTTGAAAATCTTATTCTTAATATCCATTTTTTTAACAAAAGTAGCTCATGATATTGCTAATCGTGGCTCCAGTATGACTAGATAGCAGAAAATCCTTTTACCTAGCTCCACTGTGACTCAGGAGAACCTCACCTCAGTCTCCTATTTAGCAATATTTCCAATATGAAGACACTGAAAATGACCTTTTCTGAGGGAGTATTTAGCTCACAAACCTTTATTGCCAGGACCACACTCCTCTAACAAGGTGTTGTGCCCTAAATCCAGTCTCAGGACCACCTCATGACTCTCTTCTCTCAGGGACTAATCTCGGATTTCCAAAACTCCAGACCATTAATTCATCACCCTCTTTTTTTGCTAGGGAGAGTTATGTGAAGATATTAAGGTTTTACCCATGCAAACCTATTGAAGTGATGGGAAAAATGTGTAGATGTTTTGAAGGTTATCGTAGATGGTTTTGAGGATGTAACTAGAAATAAGTGCAGGAAATGGCCAACCAAAAAAGATGAATTTGTGCAGACAAATCCATGCAGCATCCAAGTATTTTCTGGATATATCAATTGCAAATGTTTTGTAGGAATTTTCAAAAACATATAAAGTTTAGTGAAGTTTCAAGTTCATAAATTCCACAGTTTGTTAAGTTTACAAATCGTATCGACAACAGTTACATCTTGGGTCCTACTAATATGTGACATTCTCCTTGATCATATATATAAAATACATAATTCAATGTGTTGAGCAATCACTGATAATAAAGACAGTATTCCAGCAGTAGTACTCTTTCCACACACCTTTCTTTGTATCTCTAGTCATATGAAGTAAGACAAATTCTTGTTTGGAAAATCATTGGACAGCATTCTAAATTATTACTAGAGGGCAGTATCATGCAGTAATGGCAGCTTCATATACCTGTGATCATAATCGCCCTAATTTGAGCATTCAGTAACTCCCGTAATGCAGGCTTGGTCTCAGCCTTCACTTTATTTTCCATTACAAGAAGTCCAAGAAATTCCAGGTCTGACTCTACTTCTTCCCTGGAAGAAAAGGCAGGAAAAGGAAAAAAATCACAGATAGAAAAAGTATCACTGAGTACAGCTTCCTGACACAGACTTCTGTACATAACATACATGATGTGCCAAAGGTGCATGCATTACATTTTATACTAGAGATCATTTATTTATTCTTGTATTTATTTACAGTTTTATGTGGTACTACAATTAGGGTGCATTACCAATAATTCTATTGACTATTGATCACTTCACAATCAAAATACAAAACAGTTTGATCATTACGATAGACGTCTGACACTTGTATGGAACATATAAGGAACAATATGGGTTACAAAAGGATTTTGTTTGATTACTAGTAGGTTTTTGAAGGAAACGGAGTATCACCTGAACAAGAGGCATAGACGTCAGTCTTTAGGCCTTTTCAGAAGATGGAAAGGATACGTTTTGTTTGATGGTAAAGGAGCAAACAGTTCTTTGAAGACGTATATATATATATATATATATATACACACATATATATATATATATATATATATATATATATATATATATATATATATATATATATATATATATATATATATATATATATATATATTATCTACTGGCGGTCGCCAGTAGATAGTTATAGTTAAAACCTATTATCCATAGGAAATCCGCGACATTCTATTTGAAATAACGTTGGCGCCGGTTGACGAATCTTCGCGAAAGTTTCCAACTTGTTGGGGCGCTCCGGTCCGCTCCTATCCTGAAAGTCTCGGGGTGATACGTCAAGCGGGGGCCGAGAAAAAAGGGGGGTCCCAAAACGCGTTTCCCCCATTCATTTTTCCATAGGAACCTTTAGTCGCAGCTACAGCCCGAACTGCTGAACGGAATTACACCAAATTTGGCAAAGAGGTAGCCCTTGGTTCAGTGTTGTGCCTTTTGCTTAAATGGTGTAAATACATTCAGTAGTTCCTGAGAAAATCAAAAGTAAAGTCACATATATATCTGGGCGGAGCCTAACCACACATGTCATCGTGAGATCTGATTGGCTGTCAGCACTTCATCCTGGAATTGCTGGCAGCCATCTTGGGACCAATATAAATGATAGTACCTCATTGAAATGCATTGTAGTGAATAGAAGATTTTGAGGGTCACCAAAAGGAGAACTATAAAGGGTGATAACAGGCTTTAGTTACATTAGAATTTATTTATTGATGGTACCATACTAATTTTAGGAATTGTGGTGTATTCTAAGGTGATTTTACCATGTGAAAAACCTTCTGCTGGGATATCATGAATCATGTTTGAGAGAACACTATTTTCTCATGCTTGTCCCATGGAGGTTTGGAAGGTGCTCCAGAAGCTAAAATGAGAGCATATTTTCTGTAAATTCACATTATCTTTCTCACTCATGTGAGAATGAAGTCTGACATTCTCAGTAAAACATGTACATCCAACAAGGGCAGAGACTGTCAGTTGATTCCTTTGTGTTCTACTGCAGCTTTCCAGAGTGTTCTAAAGAACAACTAGAGTGCTAACAGCCTTACTTATGACAAAAGTATGGCACACCTGAAGCCATCTTGATTGGAATAAACTGGTAACACTTAAACAATTTAATTTAAAAAGGAACAAAATGATGGGGTTCATTTTGTCATAGAAATTATGGTTAGTGCTGTAGAAAGAAAAATTAGGACATGTTTCAAGTGTGATCTCAAATATCTTCCTGTTATATTTCAACAGGAGCAGCCTGCCAGTAGATGCCTTTGTGTTCTACTGCAGCTTCCCAGAGTGTTCTAAAGAACAACTAGAGTGCTAACAGCCTTACTTATGACAAAAGTATGGCACACCTGAAGCCATCTTGATTGGAATAAACCGGTAACACTTAAAACATTTAATTTAAAAAGGAACAAAATGAGGGGTTCTTTTTGAAATAGAAATTATGGTTAGTGCTGCAGAAAGAAAAATTAGGGCATGTTTTAAGTGAGATCTCAAATCCTCTTCTATTTCATTAGAAAATTCTGACATGCAGACTGAAACAATCACTTTCAATGCCAGCAGCAGACTACCAGTTAACTCCCTGGTGAGCAGTAGCTTTACTACAGTGATCTAATGAGCAACTAGAGTGCTAACATTCTGATTTTATGGCAGATGTGAGACACATCTGAATGCCTTCTCGATGGAATCAAAGTAAAAACTGAAAGCATTTCCTACTGAGGAGACTGCAGTAAATGAAGAAATTAGGAAACTTCATAACAAAGAAGTCTTCCAAGATGGCCACCAGTGAAATAAGAGCCCAAATGTAGCATAAATATTACCCAGATGTAGCCCACATATAGCCCAATGACAAAAGTGCGCAAAACACTTTTTATTTTTAGTTTTTTTGCAGTTTTATGTAGTGCAGATTGGTCTGGTATTGGAGCATTGCATCTTAAAACATGACCCCCCTACACTACAAAAACACCACTGCACTACCTTAAACCCTAAAACACTACCCCCAGCACGACCCCCTACACTACACAAGCACCACTGCACTATCCTAAACCCTAAAACACTACCCCAGCACGACCCCCTACACTACCCAAACACCACTGAACTAACCTAAATCCTAAAACACTGCCACCAGCACGACCCCCTACACTACCCAAACACCACTGCACTACCCTAAAACATGACCCCCTACACTACACAAACACCACTGCACTACCCTAAACCCTAAAACACTACCCCCAGCACGACCCCCTACACTACACAAGCACCACTGCACTACCCTAAACCCTAAAACACTACCCCCAGCACGACCCCCTACACTACACAAACACCACTGCACTACCCTAAACCCTAAAACACTACCCCCAGCACGACCCCCTACACTACCCAAACACCACTGCACTAACCTAAATCCTAAAACACTACCCCCAGCACGACCCCCTACACTACCCAAACACCACTGCACTACCCTAAAACATGACCCCCTACACTACACAAACACCACTACACTACCCTAAACCCTAAAACACTACCCCCAGCACGACCCACTACACTACACAAGCACCACTGCACTACCCTAAACCCTAAAACACTACCCCCAGCACGACCCCCTACACTGCCCGAACACCACTGCACTGCCCTAAACCCTGAAACACCAGCCCCTGCATGACCCCCTACACTGCCCCAACACCACTGCACTGCCCTAAACCCTGAAACACCACCCCTAGCACGACCCCCTACACTGCCCGAACACCACTGCACTGCCCTAAACCCTGAAACACCACCCCTTCACGACCCCCTACACTGCCCGAACACCACTGCACTGCCCTAAACCCTGAAACACCACCCCCAGCAAGACCCCCTACACTGCCCGAACACCACTGCACTGCCCTAAACCCTGAAACATCACCCCCAGCAAGACCCCCTACACTGCCCGAACACCACTGACCTAAACCCTGAAACACCACCCCCAGCACGACCCCCTACACTGCCCAAACACCACTGCACTGCCCTAAACCCTGAAACACCAGCCGCAGCACGACCCCCTACACTGCCCGAACACCACTGCACTGCCCTAAACCTTGAAACACCAGCCCCTGCACGACCCCCTACACTGCCCGAACACCACTGCACTACCCTAAACCCTGAAACATCACCCCGGCACGACCCCCTACACTGCCCGAGCACCACTGCACTGCCCTAAACCCTAAAAAACACCAGCCCCAGCACGATCCCCTACACTGCCCGAACCCCACTGCACTGCCCTAAACCCTGAAACACCAGCCCCAGCACGACCGCCTACACTGCCCGAACACCACTGCACTGCCCTAAACCCTGAAACACCAGCCCCAGCACGACCCCCTACACTGCCCGAACACCACTGCACTGCCCTAAACAGTGAAATACCAGCCTCAGCACGACCCCCTACACTGCCTGAACACCACTGCACTGCCCTGAACCCTGAAACACCAGCCCCAGCACAACACCCTACACTGCCCGAACACCACTGCACTGCCCTAAACCCTGAAACACCACCCCGTGCATGACCCCCTACACTGCCCAAACACCACTGCACTGCCCTAAAACCTGAAACACCACCCCCAGCGCAACCCCGTACACTGCCCGAACACCACTGCACTGCTCTAAACCCTGAAACACCACCCCCTGCATAACCCCCTACACTGCTCGAACACTACTGCACTGCCCTAAACCCAGAAACACCATCCCCAGCACGACCCCCTATACTGCACCGAACACCACTGCACTGCCCTAAACCCTGAAACACTACCCTCAGCAAGACCCCCTACACTGCCCGAACACCACTGCACTGCCCTAAACCCTGAAACATCACCCCCAGCAAGACCCCCTACACTGCCCAAACACCACTGCCCTAAACCCTGAAACACCACCCCCAGCAAGACCCCCTACACTGCCCGAACACCACTGCACTGCCCTAAACCCTGAAACACCAGCCCCAGCACGACCCCTACACTGCCCGAACACCACTGCACTGCCCTAAACCCTGAAACACCACCCGCTGTACGACCACTACACTGCCCGAACACCACTGCACTGCCCTAAACCCTGAAACACCACCCCCTGCATGACCCCCTACACTTCCCGAACACCACTGCACTGCCCTAAACCCTGAAACACCACCCCCAGCACAACCCCTACACTGCACGAACACCACTGCACCGCCCTAAACCCTGAAACACTACCCCCAGCAAGACCCCCTACACTGCCCGAACACCACTGCACTGCCCTAAACCCTGAAACATCACCCCCAGCAAGACCCCCTACACTGCCCGAACACCACTGCCCTAAACCCTGAAACACCACCCCCAGCAAGACCCCTACACTGCCCGAACACCACTGCACTGCCCTAAACCCTGAAACACCACCCCCAGCAAGACCCCTACACTGCCCGAACACCACTGCACTGCCCTAAACCCTGAAACACCACCCCCAGCACGACCCCCTACACTGCCCGAACACCACTGCTCTGCCCAAAACCCTGAAACACCAGCCCCAGCATGACCCCCTACCCTGCCCGAACACCACTGCACTGCCCTAAACCCTGAAACACCAGCCCCAGCACAACCCCCTACACTGCCCGAACACCACTGCACTGCCCTAAACCCTGAAACACCACCCCCAGCACGACCCCCTACACTGCCTGAACACCACTGCACTGCCCTAAACCCTGAAACACCAGCCCCAGCACAACCCCGTACACTGCCCACACACCACTGCACTGCCCTAAACCCTGAAACACCAGCCCCAGCACGACCGCCTACACTGCCCGAAAACTACTGCACTGCCCTAAACCCTGAAACACCACCCCCAGCAAGACTACCTACACTGGCCGAACACCACTGCCCTGCCCTAAACCCTGAAACACCACCCCCTGCACGACCCCCTACACTGCCCAAACACTACTGCACTGCCCTAAACCCTGAAACACCACCCCCGGCACGACCCCCTACACTGCCGGAACACCACTGCACTGCCCTAAACCCTGAAACACCACCCCCGGCACGACCCCCTACACTGCCCTAACACCACTGCACTGCCCTAAACCCTGAAACATCACCCCCAGCACAACACCCTACACTGCCCGAACACCACTGCACTGCCCTAAACCCTGAAACACCAGCCCAAGCACCAGCCCCTACAATGCCCGAACACCACTCTACTGCCCTAAACCCTGAAACACCACCCCCTGCACCGCCCCCTACACTGCCCAAACACCACTGCACTGCCCTAAACCCTGAAACACCACCCCCTGCACGACCCCCTACACTGCCCGAACACCACTGCACTGCCCTAAACCCTGAAACACCACCCCCTGCACCACCCCCTACACTGCCCGAACACCACTGCACTGCCCTAAACCCTGAAACACCACCCCTGCACTGCCCCCTACACTGCCCGAACACCACTGCACTGCCCTAAACCCTGAAACACCACCCCCAGCATGACCCCCTTTACTGCTCGAACACCACTGCACTGCCCCAAACCCTGAAACACCACCCCCAGCATGACCCCCTACACTGCCCGAACACCACTGCCCTAAACCCTGAAACACCACCCCTGCACGACCCCCTACACTGCCCGAACACCACTGCACTGCCCTAAACCCTGAAACACCACCCCCTGCACGGCCCCCTACACTGCCCGAACACCACTGCACTGCCCTAAACCTTGAAACACCACCCCCAGCACAACCCCTACACTGCCCGAACACCACTGCACTGCCCTAAACCCTAAAACACCACCCCCAGCACGACCCCCTACACTGCCCGAACACCACTGCACTGCCCTAAACCCTAGAACACTACCCCCAGCATGACCCCCTACACTACCCGAACACCACTGCACTACCCTAAACCCTAAAATACTCCCCCAGCACGACCCCCTACACTACCCGAACACGACTGCACTGCCCTAAACCCTAAAACACTCCCCCAGCACGACCCCTACACTACCCGTACACCACTGCACTGCCCTAGCCCTAAAACACTCCCCCAGCACGACCCCCTACACTACCTAAACACCACTGCACTGCCCTAAACCCTAAAACACTACCCCCGCATGACCCCCTACACTACCCAAATACCAATGCACTACCCTAATCCCTAAAACACTACCCCCGCACACCCCCTACACTACCCAAAGACCACTGCACTACCCTAAACTCTAAAACAATACCCCGCACGACTCCCTACACTACCCAAAGACCACTGCACTACCCTAAACCCTAAAACACGACCTCCTACACTACACAAACACCACTGCACTACCCTAAACCCTAAAAACTACCCCCAGCACGAACCCCTACACTACCCAAACACCACTGCACTACCCAAACCATAAAACACTACCCCCAGCAGTACCCCTACGCTACCCAAACACCACTGCACTACCCTAAACCCTAAAACACTACCCCCAGCAGTACCCCCTACACTACCCAAACACCATTGCACTACCCTAAACCCTAAAACACTACCCCCAGCAATATCCCCTACACTACCCAAACACCACTGCACTACCCTAAACCCTAAAACCCTAACCCCAGCATGACCCCCTACACTACCCAAACACCACTGTACTACCCTAAACCCTAAAACACTCCCCCAGCACGACTCCCTACACTACCCAAACACCACTGCACTACCCTAAACCCTAAATCTACCCCCAGCATGACACCCTACACTACGCAAACACCACTGCACTACCCTAAACCCTAAAACACTACCCCCAGCACGACCCTCTTCACTACCTAAACACAACTGCACAATTTGTTACAGGCGTTGCAACGCAGGCCTGTGGTGCTAACTGGAAGTACCTGGTGGGGTAGTTGGGCCCCAGGGACTCTCAGGATTCAAGGTGACCTAATCCCCCAACTTAAAACGCACCACGGGGCGCGTTTGCAAGGTGGTAAAGGGAGGGGCGGGGCCTCAGGTGACATGTGCACAAACACGCCCTGTGGTGCGTTTTAAGTTGGGGAGTTAATTCCCTTTGAATCCTGGGGGCCAACTAGCCCACCAGGTACCTTCAGTAAGCACAACAGAGTTGCGTTGCAGAGAGGTGAAAAAAGGTGCGTGGCCTCGGAACGCCTCTCTGCAACTCAGCTCTGTGGTCCTAACTGTAGGTACCTGGGGGCTAGTTGGGCCTCAGGGACCCTCAGGATTCAAGGGGACTTAATCCCGCAACTTAAAACGCGCCACGGGCCGTTTGCACACATGACACCTCAGGCCCCCCCTCCCTTCACCACTGTGCAAACGCGCACTGGCTCTGGTTAGTCAGAGTCAGTTACCACCAGTACCCGTCTGAAAAAGTTGTGGGCACAGGATGATTTTGCAACAAGGCCTCTTTCTGCTCCTCTGTTGGTTCTTTCTGCACATCTTTTGCTTCTTTCTGTGCGTTTTTTCTTCTTTCTTCACATGTCCTACCTCTGTAGGCATAGTTAGAAACTAGCATTTAAAAAACCTTTGAAATTCACTTAAAAAATCATAGGTTTCAGGCACGTTATAGTTAGAAATTAGAATTTAAAAACCTTTGAAATTCACTGAAAAAACCATAGGTTTCAGGCACGTTATAGTTAGAAATTAGCATTTAAAAAACCTTTGAAATTCACTGAAAAACCATAGGTTTCAGACACGTTATAGTTAGAAATTAGCATTTAAAAAACCTTTGAAATTCACTGAAAAAACTATAGGTTTTAGGGACAGTTATAGTTAGTTGGACATTGCACTCGTACAAAACCTGTGAAATTCCCCTGTTATAGTTAGTTCAGCTAACTATAACTCGCGCCCCGCAATGCACTGCTGATGACGTCACATATTACATCACTCATGACATGGTCAGTGACATCACTGATGACATCACTTATGACATCTCAAATGACATCACTGATGACATCATCCAAGTGATAATTTCATGCATCTTCTCACACCCTAATATAACTTTTGATACACCCACTCTAAATTACAGACTGCCATTCTCAAAACCATAGACACTCCAACACCAAAAACTACATACCCACTCACTGATTCTTAGGTCTACACACACATCCACTCACTCACCTGTACAGTCACTCATACTTACAGTCACTCAGTACAGGACTATCATATGCACTCATACACCTATATAAACACTCACACACCGCCACTCGTCCATAGAGGTACTCACACACCTAGTCAGTCATGCAAAAAATTAATCACACACCCATTTACTCACCTATACAGTTATACACACACCAGCTCACTTACTCATACAAATACTAGCACATTCTTACGCTCTTATACAATAACTGATACAAGCACACACGCATCCATACAGCCACTCTCACAATAACACACTCTCACTTATAGCCATTTAAATACTCTAACACACATATATACTGCCTTTTACATATGTAGTTACTCGCACATGTACCACTGAGATATACATTCACTCACTAACACACCCATACACACACTCACCCACCCAAGCAGTCCATCACAGATGCACTCTTGAAATCATGCACCCAGTGAATCACCCACTCACACATCTATGTATAGAGTCACACACACCCCACCCACACAAACACTCAGGCAGCCATACAGATACTCAGAGAACCAATCAATAACCCATATAGACACTCATGTAGCTATTCGCAAATCCATGCATCCACTTACACACCAACAAACAGACGGATACAGACATTCACACAGTTTAGTCACTAACCCATGCATTCAGTAAGATACGTTTAATCACTCACTTGTAGAGTCAGTCACTCACGTACTAAATCATCCATTCAGACACTTATACACCCACTCATTCTTCAATACGCCTTTCCCTATATATATTAAACATATTTAAACTTTACAGAAACACACAGTCACTGGATGATGTCATCAGTGATGTCATCAGTGATGTCATTTGACATGTCATCAGTGATGTCATCAGTGATGTCACTGACCATGTCATGAGTGATGTAATATGTGACGTCATCAGCAGTGCATTGCGGGGCGCGAGTTATAGTTAGCTGAACTAACTATAACAGGGGAATTTCACGGGTTTTGTATGAGTGCAATGTCCAACCAACTATAACTGTCCCTAAAACCTATGATTTTTTCAGTGACTTTCAAAGGTTTTTTAAATGCTAATTTCTAACTATAACATGTCTGAAACCTATGGTTTTTTCAGTGAATATATATATATATATATATATATATATATATATATATATATATATATATATATATATATATATATATACACACACACACACCTACTATGGTGTGGCTGAGGCTGCTGGGTCCTTGAGGCTCTCATGTGGCCCCCCAACAATAGCAGCATTGTTGGTGTTGCGGGTTTCACCCACTTTACTTAGCAAAAAAGAAAAAGGGGTGGCTCCTACCATGGAGGCTGCTGGAGAGGCAGCAGTGGCTGCGGGGGCATTGGTGCTCCCCTTGTGGCCCCAAGTTAAAAAACTAGGTTTGGGTACACCGGGTGGGTACAAAGGCAACTAAACAGCAATTAAAAAATGTGAATGATAAATGAGTGTCAGGAGCTGCTCCTTTATTATTCATTGTTCCAGAGAAGGAGCGCCTCATAATGCCCTGCAAGGGCTTTTTAGATATATTTTATTTATCCTAGTAGTGCCCTGTGATGGGCAGGCCCACCACCTACCATTTTAGTTAATGTTGTGGGTATTGGAGATAGTGCAGCAGCGGCACAGCAACATTAAAAAACAGTAAGTCTTTTGTGTCATTGAATCCATGATCCCCGGAGAGCTTACCATATTTTTTAAATCTCTCTGAGCTGGAGCTTTATGCTCTTCAGCTGGAGGGCTCGGCCCTCTTCTGATTGTTTTATGGCTGCAATTTGTGGCTTGAAAAATGTTAAAAGAAAGACTCTAAGACATGTTTTTTTTTCTTTTATAAAAAATTAGAACAACTGTTGCTGTTCATATTTCACTTTGTGATCTTTTGAAATGTGCAATTTAAAAAAACAGCCTCCAGTGGTGTTTCTGGACGGTACCAGTCAAATATCCCAGTCTTATAGTTCCCTTATGCCCACTCCTGGAGTTCTGACTGCCCAAAAAATTCAATCCTTGGTAAATGCTTTCACAATATTAGGAGGGCAATCTAATTTCCTTGTTCAAATTGAACTTTCCAATTCAATTGCATATATCGGTAGTCACTCTTTTGTTTTCAATTACCGTCCATAAATTGTTTTTCAATTAATTTCCAGATGTTGGTGTCTTTTTCCATAGTGTTCCTTTTTATTAAGTATCCAATTCCAACACACTTAAAACAGACCCAGCCAGCACGTTTCATCCCTTATCAGATTGATCGGACTAGGACACACATACCAAAAGGCTGCTCGAAAGGAGCCCAGACATTTAAAACGGGACTGAAAGGAAAATAAGAATTTTGAGAAAAGGAGGATAAATCAAATTGCCCCGATGAAGTCCCTAAAAGGGTTGAAACGCGTTGGCTGGGTCTTATTTAAGTGTGATGGAATTGGATACTGAATTGAAAGCAAAAGAGTGACTACAGATAGATGCAATTCGAATTTGAAAGTTCAATGTGAACAAGTAAATTAGGTTACCCTCCTAATGTGAAAACTTTTGAAATGTACATTTGATTATAATTATTGGAGATTTTTTGACAAAAAATAGTAGATCTTCTATATATATGTGCATTTGCTGACCCCTTCACAAAGTCACTAGACACACTTTCTAAATTTTGGTGTTTTGTCCCGGTGACAAAGTTAGTCGGTCTGCATTACTTAAAATGACACCCTTTGAATTGTAATATCACATTGTCAATGTTGGTTGCCCATGGGGGGCATGGCGCACTCTGCCCAACCCTGCACGACCAAAGGAAATGCTTAAGGGAGGGTTGGGCAACAACTGGCGGTAAGTGGGTTTCAGCCAAGGGAAAGGTAACTTTCTAAAAATTCATTTTCCAAATGATTTATTACAAATCCAACCTCACAAGTAAATTAGGCGTGCTATAAATATTTCAAATGTCCAGAAAATGAATTTTGTAGCTTTCCAGAGATAACCTTCTTACATTTTAATATTGTATCCCATTGCTCCCCAATGGAACAGCTAACCCTGCTACAGTGAAAATAGCTGTTGGGGCCTTTTCACTGTAAGGATGTGTTTAACATTGAACCTTTGCATGTTCTACTTTTAAATTCCACGCACTATGCCTTATGGGCCTAATTAGTATTGACTTTTTAATATTTAAAAGAGGTTTAGGCCTGCGAAAAAGAGAATGTCTGACAAGTCGAATTTGCAGTTTTAAAACTGCTCAGTCGTCCTACAATGGTAGTCCTACAGTCATTATTACACTGCCACTATAGTGGGTGGCACAATGGGTGCTGTAGTCATCTAGTAACATTAAACTTCCAGGCCTTAGGTGCACTTTGTACCATATACAAGGGACTTATAGGTAGCATGTAAGCAAGTAAAGATGTTTATTGTTTCAGTTATTTAAAACCATACACAATATGCAAAGAAATTAGAATCTTACATTAAGAAAGAAAGAGGAAGACCTTTTATTGTTCTACAAGTTAAGTAGACCACAGCTATCCTTACCCTCTTCTTGCAGTTGGAAATAAATATTTTGTCATTTGCATTTGACTCAGTTATATAAAACTATACACAGTGTATAAAACCTTAAGATCTTACATTAAATATGAGGAGTCAACCAATCAACCACCCTTATAACATTCTACGCACATTCTACGCATTTAAATCATTCACAATTTTCTTTCCCATCCTTTAAATTGCTATAGATAAGAATTTTGTGGTGTGCGGTCCTGAATACAGGAAAGGATAGTGTCAGCTATAGTTCTTATTCCTTCTGTTTTGAAGGAGTTCTTCAGCAGCTTCTTTCTAATATCCATTAGTCCAGGGCACAAACAAATTATGTACTCCAGCATATCGAGCTCTGCTATAGAAAGGCAGCACATGCATCAGTGTATAGGGGTTGTTTCCATTGACTGTCACACTGGGGAAATGGCAGATAAAATAGTCAAAAACGTAAAAAGGTGGAGTTTAGGTTAAAATCTAAATATGATTGCCTTTGGATTGAGTAGGACTTCAAAGTATAAATGCTGCTTTGTATTGGGATCCCCTCTCTACATCAAGGAGGCAACTGTCCATTGTACCAGCAACTTCCAAGCAGCTTCGGTCATTTTGCCATGTTCCGTTAGAGGAGGCAGATTATAGTTAACCAGAAGATCTTAATATTGGAATCTGCCAGTGGAGAATCATTTTTTAGGTTGGCCAGTAATAATAAGTATGTTTATTGTTTGATTAATTAAAATCTTTACAATAAAAAGCAATAAAAGTACAACATTAATACTAGTCGTTTAAAATGCCAATAGAGCGGTATACTTTAGATGATCAGCAGTATTTTAGAAAATAGATATCTATTTTTCTTTTTGTACATCAATAAGAAGACAAGGAGGTAAAATTAATTAGTCAAGAAGGCCTTGTAGAATGGCAAGGCAAAAAGGGTGAGGGGTGTTTTATTGGCACTGTCCAAGGAGGTGACTAAATCCTCAGTCAGGGAGCGGTTATCAGTCTGTTGTTAGGGCAGATTGGGGTATTAGCCCCTGGCGATGTTTTGCTGCCTTTAACAGTGCCTTTTCCACACCATGGATGTACTTGACTGTTCTGGCAATTGAGCTTGCATCTGATGAGTTGAAGCAGTTCAATATAGCTTCCCTGCAGGTGTGCACCTCTTCCTGTTTCCAATGGGGGCAGAAGTGTCTGGTGAATTTCTAATGTGGTTGCGCAGAGGCAAATGGTGTGGACCAGGTTTTCGACTGCCAAGCCACATAGCCTGCAGGCCCTGTCTCTTGCTGTCCTCATCCAGGGTTTGATAAATGGTTTCGATGGGAAACTGCCCAGTCGACAAGACAGAAATAGTTTTTTTTGTCTTGGGGTTTAGAGCTTCCGTAAGGTACTGCTGAGGTCTCAGGGATGTGTAGCTGTTCAGTACAACCCAGTCATGTTGGCGTTTCACTAGGGCTGCCCTGTCCTCTAACAATTAGGCCTGGGCGGTGAACTTCGCTCCGTTCATGGAGTTTGCGGAGTTTTCTGCACTCCGCACTCCGTGGAGCTCGCAGAGTGCAGAAAACTCCACCTCGCGATGTGTAGCAGAGTTTTTTCCCCGCTCGCGATCGCGAACGGTAAGTTCGCGAGCGTGAACGGTAAGTTCGCGAGCGTGAGCTGCCGCTCGGGTAGAATTTCTACCCGAGCGGCAGGAATACCAGCACAAACTGCAGTTCACACTGCACTCCGCCACTCACGGAACTTCGCAGAGTTTTTGTAACTTCGCAGAGTTCTGCGTAGCGAAACTCCGCGAACTACGCCCAGGCCTACTAACAATGCTGACATTTTAGATGATTTTGATACCGCCTTTTTGAACTGGTCTAGGCTGGCTGAGGTCAGCCACAATTACCCAGGCATGGCAGTTCGATAGTATAATTGCCATATTTATGAAAAGGCGAACATGGCTTTTTTGCGATAACCTCCCAAACATAGTAGTTGATGGAGTTAGGCTCCGAGATTTTTAGCTTATAGCAGAGAGCGGCAAGGCTGCTCTTCTTGCGTGAGACTGCTTTATTAGCCCAAACTCTAGCCTGATTTGTGCTGGTGAAGTGCTTTGGGGGAGATGAAAGATTAGCCTGTATGTGTGAACTGAAGTTTTGTTCAGGACCAAGATGTCTCTGCCTCTCAGCACTTCACACCCATAAGCTAGGGTTGGTACTATTTTTGCTTTGGCTATTTCAAGAATCCGGATGTAGGATGGCCCATTTAGATGTCTGAACAGCCTTGCCAGGCCTGCTGTGAGGGCCATCCCTTTCTTTTTGTTCTCCTCTTTGTGAGACTTGAAAGAGCTGTCACTGTCGAAGGTGAGGCGAAGATATTTATAGCTGTCGGTTTTGTCTATTCTGCTACCCTCGAGGTGACAGCTGGTCTTCCCTTTGAGGGCCTTTCTCCCAGATATCATTATTTTAGTTTTTTACCGTTTATTTTCATTCTGAAGGACTCCTCCGTCGCTTTCATGAGATGCTGCATCCCGACTCGTGTTCTACTTAGTATCACCAGATCATTGGCCTAGACTACGTTAGATAGCTGAACAGACCCTAGTTTCAGAGCCTGTGAATTGGTGGAAGAAAGGATTGGTGGAAGATCAGCAAGGAATAAATTGAACAGCAGCGGTGCTAATACGCACCCTTGTTTAAGCCCTCTGGTTGTCGGGATGGCCCTTTATATTCAATTCAATAATTAATGTGGTTGATAATTATTTGAGCCATGATTAATAACTGGCCCAATTCCAGCCTGATTAAACATTGGGGGGGGTCGTTTTTAATAAATAGAAAATTTTCTGTATCCCCCCTAAATGCTGATTCTATTCTCTTATTAATTTCCACTGACCAGCATACTGTTCCATAACTACAGCTCTTTATAGGTAAGTTAAGTTTGCCAATTAAGAGCATTATTAGTTTTGACATGTTTGAGGGTGTCAAAGTCAAAGAACAGCAGCATCAGTCCAAAAAATGGGGTGGTCCCCAGACGTGGCTGCCACTGGGTTGTTATAGTTAGGACCATTTTCATAGGAAAGGGATTTGCTGGTTTGCTAATACCTTTGGTGCTGTTTGACGAATCTTCAAGACACTTTCCAAAAGAAGCCTCATTCACCTCAGCTTTTCCTTGGAAAGTTTAAGGGTGGCACATTAAACAGCGGCCGAGAAAAAGGGAGGGCCCCAAAGGCAGGACAAACCTTGGACCCAACCCCACACCATGCACAGCAATGGACATCTCACTTTGCATTAAAAAAAATAGAAATTCATTAAAAAAAATAAAGATTAAAATGCCATTATAGGTAGGAATTATTATAGCTTACTTTACATTAAAAAAAGGTTAAAGGGATTTTATAGTAAGCAAAATGTCAGATAAAACAAATGATTTTAAACTAGCAAAGCCACTGAAATTCACCAGTTACTGTTATCTCATGTAACTAAAACTCGGGCCCTAAAGTAATTATATCTCATTCACTCACCATGCACACCATGTACACTTACATATTACACACCCATGAGATGTTCAATGACTGCATTGCTAACATCCTTAATGTCATCAAAAATGACATCATGGACCAGAACGTTAGGCATGGTGAGTGTGCGAGTTATAGTTAATTTAGGGCATGATTTCTAGTTATTTGTGATAACTGAAATGGTGAATTTCAGTGTTTTTTCACTGTCATAACAAAGGATAACATCGAGTTATAAGTAGGTCTTGTAATAATATAAAAGCTAACATTTAAAAAAAAAAAAAATACTAAAATTCACTATTTCCACGTAACTGAGCTAAGTATAGCTTCCACCTCCACAGATCTGAGATGTCATCAGTAATGTCATCAATGATATGATTTAACATGTCATGAGCGATGTAATATGTGAGGCCATAAGCAGTGCATCAGAAGGGTGCAAGTTATACGTTTTTAGGTCAGTTAGGTATAAATGGTGAATTTCAGTGTTTTTTTGGTTTTAAATGTTAGTTTTTATATTATTACAATATGTTTTTTAAACATATAATAACATCTTACTTAACCTTAACTTACATATGTATACTTCAGCTGTGCTCAGTAAGGGGTTAGGTGCAGTGCTTGGCCTGCGTCCAGGCCCTGAGTCCAATGCCACGTGGGTGACCAACCACCCCACGTCCATTCACAGCCATCCCACATTTTTTTTCAGTCCCGTTGTAATCCCGCTGCACTCCTACAAGACCACCCAGGGTAGTGGGGACATTGGGTCCTGTGGGAGCATGATGTTTTAAAATATTTTGAACCCTGGGGTCCACAAGAGCCAGAGGGGTCAGGGTACCCCAACCCTGCCACTTTATATGTTATTTTTTCTAAACTCAATATAAGGGGACGTAGTCCCCAATTCCTAAAATGGAGGTCAATGCATTTCAGTTGATGGCGCAGCCTCTCCTTCAGCCACACCTATGAATTACTAACTTTTGAACCTCACTTTCTCAAAAAAGACTGAATGTAGCCATTTGATAAATCTTAATGAAACTTTCTAAAAAAAAAAGTTCAGCCACCCAACTCCTTTCGGGAAAGTTTCTGGGTGATCCATCAAGCAGGAGTAAAGAGAAAGGGGTTTCCAAAAGGGTTTTTCCCATGCAATTTCCAACAGGACTTTTTAACAGCGCTACAGCTAAAACATCTAAGTAGAATTACACCAACATTAGCAGAAAGCTAGATCTTTATGCAGAAAGTGTGCAAATCAAATCAATAATTTTTACAAAACGAAGGTTCAAAATGTATAGATAATTCAGGGCACACTACGTTCATGATACTACCACAGAGTACCGAGCAAGGTCAAAACACATGGTCTGATTGGCTTGCTGTAATATGAAGAGAAATGTTGAGTCCGCCAGTTTAGCACCCTTGGACTTGGTCCTCATGTCCTAAAAATGAAAAACAAAGACTAAGGGGCAGGGTAGGGATACCTTGACCCCCCGGGTGTTTTGTGGGGTTCATAGAGGGACCCACCATGAGGTTCAGTTACAAATAAATTCATTTTTTGCAACAATCTGATACTGTAGTACCACCCCAGTACTCAGCACAGCGGCCCCCATGTATTTTTAAAAGAGGTACTGCAATACTGTGGTACCAGGGAACAATGTGAAATAACAATACAGTTGGTTTGTGACATTTCTAATTTTACCAATATTTCCCCATTGGCAGGGGACCCCCCCCACTCACAACCAACTTATAATCAAACACTATATGCTCCCTATAAATTACCAATGCCTGCGATATAAGTAACTCTGGGGTGGGGGGAATTTCCATCTGTTTTTGAGCCCACTCATTACCAGCCTTTGAAAATGATAGTTGTCCTGTACATAAGATGGATAATAGTCACAACAAGTTACCAGGAGTTGGGGGACGTGTAGGGTGGGACTAGGCAAAGTAGTGAGGGCAGGGATACAGGGTAGGGGCAGGAAGAGGGGTCTGAGTAGTGGGAGTTAAAGAAGCACTTCTAATTTAAAGGTTGCACTGTATCTAATGAAAGTCACATGCTAATAGAATATCTTGTGTTGTTTTGTTTTATTATGCAAACATAATATTTAAATGTATTTTACACTTCTTAGGTCATTTTAAATCCCTTTAAAACTACTTTGTTAAATGATTGTTTCTTTAACACATGCACAGACAGCCATGCAGGAACATACACAAACTCCTTGTCTCATTATTTTTGGGTTCTTAAATGGGACAGCCCCATCTTTGGTCTTTTAAATAGTGGAAGCATGCTATAGGAAAGCAATGAGCTGGAGGATTTGGGACCCTGTGCAGGGGCTGAGTGTCCATTAACGCTGCAAGGAAAATGCATGATAGGCTTATTGTTTTAAAGCCTTCAGGGCTTCTCCGCTGCTGATTTAGGAATGTATTACAACATGTAATTTCCACACCTCCCTTGGCCCTCACTAAGTCATTGGGTTCATAGCAGCATATGATCACCACCCCTCCCCTCTCCCATCCCAAGCCAGAGTGTATGTTATATCACATGAGCATCCACCTTCTCTTTGCCTTCACCAAGCCAGGGTGGGTTTCAGCATAGAAAAATCCTGATGTTTTTATCAAAACTAAAAACATGGATGTTGCTACCACATTCATCTAGGTAAATAAAATACTTATTCATTTATTTCTCCTCACCAGGACATAGGGGAACAGAGGATTTTACAGTGTAGCTTGCATAGGGGCACACGGTATTTGTCTGGAGATTAGTTGGGCAGCCGCACCCTGCCTACTCCACTTTCAGATCCTGACTGCTCCCGCCAGGGCTGTAGTCTGTGTCTTGAGGGGCTGGACAGATATGGTCCTTGTTTGGGGCACACCAGGGTTGATGGTGAGAGATGAAGGTCCATGAATATGGGTGTACCTGGATGCATTGAATTGGGAGATGTGCATATAGGCCACTGAAAGAAAAGGTAACATTTATTTTCTTTTTTGCCCTAAGAGATTCCTAAGTGAATTATCTTTCTCTCAGCAAACCCACTTTATTTGCAAGATTATTTGTCAATTATTGTTTTTTTTTAAAAACTTAGTAAACTTTGCAAAGTTGGTAAAGTTTTAAAAACAAATTGCACTCTTTATTTGTGATCCACATAGGAAGGGTGTTTTTGATTAATAATGGAACTTATTCCCATGCATAAGATAAGAGTTGCAGTCCTCTACCTTACCTTGTGAAACTGTCCACGCCAAAGTCTGACTTTGTAGGCAGGGGTTTGTACGCCAGTCCAATGACCCGGAACCCTTGCAAAGTATAATATTCAAGCTCACTTGAGAAATTTGAAGGCACTGTTTGGGAAAGGTTAAACAGGGTTTGAATGACTAAGCTATACCTTCATTCCATAATCACACATAATTGATTAATCATTAAATCAAACAATGACTTTTTCAAGAACACTTCTACATGAAACAAGGTAAAAGGCAGGAAAATAGCTTTACAATTAACTTAATTCCCTAGAGCTCACCAGGCAATATTGTAATAGTTCATGATTGCTAAAAAATATATTTCTAAGCTCCAATGACCACAAGGGACATAAGTCTGTTCATGGAACTTCAAATCTCCAAAAACTTCACCCTAAGCGGAACCCTCATCTACCAACCACGAGACCACGAGCTTCCTTCATCAACCACACCACACACTTTTTCACCCCACTCACCATTGACTCCAAAGTCTTCGTACTACTCGGGGACCTCAACTTCTACCTGAAAGACAGAACCAACCCCTTCTCCATAGCACACATAGAAAGCCTAATTACCATCAGACTAACCTAGCTTGTCACAGAACCTACACACATTGTCGGAGACATGTGAGACCCCATCTTTGCCACCTTTGACGGCACCAAGTTCAACTCAACCTCACCTCTCACATGGATTGACCACTCCATAATCTACTTACAAATCTACTCACCACAATTCAATGCACTCACCAATGTCAGCTTATCCAGTTGCAGCTGGAGCAAAATCTCTGATTGAGACTGGCTCAATGTCCTCAGCATGGGCCAACCCAACCCTACAGTCAACATGAACAGAGATATTGACAACTTCAACAACTGGATCAAAAACTGCACAGACTCCATCGCACCAATCAAACTCAACAGAGAAGAACCAACAAGCAAGTCAGCTAGTATACAGAGGACCTTCAGGACACCAACAGACACTGCAAACAGCTAGAGATAAAGTGGACACTCTGCTGCAAAGCATCTAACAGAACCACATTTAAAGCTGCACTTGGACGATACCCCCAGAAACCTAGAGACACCAAGAAAAGTATGGTAGCTGAACGCATCACAGGGAGCTCCAACAGCAACAAAGAAATCTTCATGAACATCAAAGATTTCACCACACCAACACCCTGTGTCAATAGCATCACTCCCTCTGATGAACTGTGCAATGACCTATCCAACATCTTCAACAGCAAATCATGAACATCTACAGCAACTTCCCACACCAAGTAGTCCCCAGCGATCTCATTGACAACCTGCCCTTCACCAATCAAGACAATCACCTGCCTGCTTAGAAGACTATCACAAGTGCAGAAACAGCCATAATCATGCAGACTGTCTACTCTGTGGCACCAACAGGCCAATTCCCTCAACACATCTATAACCTCGGTGCATTGCCAATCAGTACAGCACTGACCGACATCCTAAACTCCTCCATCACCTGTGCCACCTTCCCGGAAGTTTGGAAGCACACAGCGGTCAATGCACTCCCCAAGCCAACTGGCCAACTTCCATCCTGTCTTCCTGCTTCCCTTCCCAGCAAAAAGGAGTGAAAAGACAATCAAAAAGCAATTCACAAGCCACCTTGAGCTCCATCATCTATGGGTAACACACAATAAGGCTTTAGAAAGAACCACAGCACAGAAACTGCACTTATCACAACCTCAGATGACATCATGACCATCCTAGACCGAGGAGAAACAATTGCCCTTCTCCTACTCAAACTCTCTGCAGCATTCAACACAGTCTCCCACAACACAATCATCAGAAGTCTCCACGAGACCAGCATTCAAGGACCAGGTCTTAACTGGATCTGCAACTTCCTCACGGGAAGAACCCGATGAGCCAGACTGCCTCCTTTCACATCTGAGTACTAGAACCTCATATGCAGAGCCCCTGCAGATCATCTCCTCTCAGCCTGGTTCTGTTTAATGTCTATATGACAATGCTTGCCAACATCTTCAGATGTCAAGGCCTCACCATTATCTACAGAGACAACACCCAATTCAACCTCTCCCTGACAGACAGGACACCATCATGAGAACCAGCTTCACCAACTGCATGACCTTGGTAGCAGAATGGATGAGAACCAATTGCTTGAAACTCAACTCCAACAAAACAGAAGTACAGTTCTTTGGATCAGGAACTCCCTGTGGAATTCCACCTGGTGGCCATCAGAAGTAGGACCACAATAACGGCCACCGACCACGCCTGAAATCTGGTGATCATCCTGGATGATCATTTCAACATAATGGCATAAGTCAACCGAGTGAGCACTGGCTGCTTCCAAGTCCTGCGGATGCTGGAGAAAATCTTCAAGTTCCTTCCACAGAACACCAGAGGACCATCACACAAGCACTCATCACAAGCAGGCTCCACTATGGCAACACATTGTACACCGGAATATCCAAGCAGCTCCTGAACAGACTTCAGACCATTCGGAATGCCGCCGCTAGCCTCATACTCAACCTTCCCTGCTGGACCCACATTTCACCTCCCCGCAGCTTCACTGGCTCCCCATTCAAAAATGCAACCAGTTCAAACTCTTTACACACACCTACAAAGCCCTACATGGCATTGGACCTGCATACCTCAACAACTGCATGTACTTGCACAATCCATCCAGACACTTATGCTCAGCCTCAGTCTCACTTGCGTAACCCCCCAAATTCACAAAAGCAGAGCAGGAGGTCGCTTGTTCTCCATCACAACACATCAGAACCTCCTCTTTGCTACTTGAGTTTCATAGGATACGAAAGACCTGGCTCTTCGAATAATCTGACCAGGATCACAAGATTACACAACTGCTCAGCGCCTTGATACCCTCACGGGTGGTTGGTGTGCTCTACAAATTGACATCATGTTGGAAATGGCCCTTTTTGCAGGGTCACCCCTAAACTTTTTGCCTGCCTCCTGTATTATTGCTGACCTGTTTCTGTTGGTTTTATGACTCTGGGCACTTTACCACTGCTGTTCAGTGCTAAAGTGCATATGCTCTCCCTTTGTAAATATGTCTATGTGAATTGGTATATCCCTGATTGGCTTATTTGGTTTACCTGTTAGTCCCTAGCAGTGTGGCCTGTGTGTGCCCAGGGCTGGTAAACCAAATGCTGCTGGTGGGCATGCAGCGCTGGTTTGCGCCACCCACAGAAGCAGCTTGTAAAGTGTGTCTCAGACCTGCCACTGCAGTGTCTGTGCGCAGTCCAGAACTGCCATCTTGGCTGTGAAGTGCACCCACTTCCCAGCCCCTGAACCTTCCCTTGGCATCCTGTAAGTCACCCCTATGGTAGGGTGCATTGTATGTGTAAGGTAGGACATGCCTTGGTGTGTGTAGCATGTCCTGGTAGTGAATTACACCCCATTTCGTTTTTCACTACTGTAAGGCTACCTGTTCCTCATAGGCTAGAATGGGCAGTTTGACTATTACATTCTATAGTCCTAACTGGCCCCAGGAACATGGTAGAAAAACGAATTTAGTATGCCTGAGCTCAGAATATTAAAATACATCTTTTAGTGAAGTTTATTTTTATATTCTGTGTTTGAAAATACCACTTTTAGAAAGTAGGTATTTTCTTGCCTAAGCCTTCCAGTGTGCTCTGCTGTTATGTGTATTGGGTGTCTGGTTTTAGAGGGGCAGGGCAGGCTGAGTCAGACCTGGGTTGAATAGAGAGATCTGAATTTAGAGTGTGGGGAGGGGTGGCTCTTCGATCTGAATAGGGCTGTGCCTGGCACAGTGAATGCTGGCTCCACCTCCCACTGTGTGTCTGCTAGCAGACCCCTCTTTCTGAAAGGAAGGATGCAGCCTGGTAAACAAAGTGCTCCAGGCCTGAGCAGAACTGGTTCTGGCTAGGTTCAGGGACTGGTAGCTTCAAGGATCAAAGGCTTTTGGGGTATAAATATCTGTGCTCAAACCCCTACTTTTGTATTGCTTTTGGATCTGGAGAGGAAACTCTGTCCGTGCCACTGGAGGAATCTGCAGGAAGTGACTGTCCCTGTGCTGTGTGTTGTTTCTTGCACTGGCCTGCAGCAGTGACCACTGGACCTTGAAGAAGAGGAAAAGGAACTCTTGAGAGAACTTTTATTTTTGTACAGCAATCACCCAAGGGCTAGGAAAAGAGCTAGCCTCCTGCTGGAGTCTCAGGCACAACAGACTCCACCACCAACCTCCTGCTTCCTCCCTGCGAAGATTGCTATCTGCTGAGGAGGCTCCTGTGAGTTCCAGGGCCTCTAGTTTGCATCAGAGAAAAGAGGGTAAGAAATCGACGCTAACGCATCTTTGCGGGCCGCTGCAGTCGAGAGCGCTGGGAAAATCATCGCGCTACTGCCGCCGAGGGCCCGCAACCCGAAACCATCGCTGACGCCCCTTTGCGAGCCGCTGCAGCCGAGACACGCTGGAAAGATCATCGCGCTGCTGTCGCCGCGCACTCGCAACCCCTACAGAATCATTGCTCCAAGACATCGCATTGCGGACGCCGTGCGTCCGCCATTTTCATCGCATCGCACCGGATTTCGTCGCTCCCTCGCGGAGCGCCGATTTCTTCGCATCGCAACACGATCGCACAACGCAACAGGCTCGTCGCATCGACTTCTCCCTCGCGGCAAGAAAGTCATCGCCTCGGCGGCCTAGCGTGCAGAAGGTTGTCGCATCGTCTCCGCACACGCAACAGGATCGCCGCATCGCCTTCGCCCTCGCGGCAAAGGTCTCAGCGCATCGGCGGCCTAGCGTGCAGAAGTTGGTCGCATCGTCTCCGCACGCATCAGCAGATCGGCGCATCATCCTCCCTTGCGGCAAGGATTTTAACGCATCGCCGGCCTCGCGTGAGGAAAATCATCGCTACCACTTCTTTGCGACATTTTGTTGGTTTTGCTACTAAACCCAGGTACTTTGTGAGAGAAAGGGTCGCAGACCTCTGAACGAGAAAGGGGCGCAGAGACCCCTGCTTTGAATTTGAACCTTACTCTTGCAACCTTTGAACTATCTTTGACAGTCCTTCAACAGCTATCCTATTTTTGACAGTATTGTGGCTTTTACAGTTATTGGTCTTGTGATAAATCTGCCTTTATATAAAGATACTTATTTTTTATAACTACTTGTGTGGTGTCCCTTTGTAGTGTTCCTCACTGTGTTACTGTGTATGGTCATAAATGCTTCACACCCTGCCTCTGAGATAAGCCTACCTGCTCGTGCTACGTTACCACAGGGTTGAGCAGGGGTATTAAAGAGGGTAGCCCTCTCACTCTGACTTAGGAAGAAGGGTCCCTACTTGGACAGTGGCCAGCCATTGCCAACTAGAGACCCCCATTTCTAACACATGACATAACAGTTATAAATTCATTTAAGAAGCACTTTAAGAAATGACAAGGAATTGCACATGTATACCTAGTAGCAACAAAAAAGTATGGCATTTGTATACAATCAATAATACAGCATGCAGGTGAGACAAGGTGTTGGAGTGTGCAGAGTCCCTGGTGACAAGAGCTATGTGTGAAGGAGACAGAGAGAGTGACATGAAGACCAGATACACATGACTTGGGAGACCCTACGAATTTCATTGAATGGTCTTTCCAATCATTTAATTATGTTAGGAAACAAATATAGGTACCTACATTAATACTATGGTTTCCACAGCTTTCTTATTTTTCCATCCAAATTGTATCTTTTTGCCACAGAAATGTAACGATATTGCTGCAGATTCTCATATAACTCCCTGATAATGTCTAGACCCTCTAGGTATAGGATGGTCGTATTATGAACATGGGATAAATCAGATTTTTGGTGATGATGTCATTCAGAAGTATTTTTTTTCTTGTTGATGTGCTGAACATGTCTTTGGAGAGGACAAGTGTTTTGTTCCATTGTTCTCTTGACTCTGAAATTAAGGCAAAGCAGATAACATGAACTATCCTTCCCATGGCAGATTCACAAATATCGACAGCCTGCCCATGTCCTTGCAGAACAAAAGCAATGGTCATGCTTTATGCAGAGACAAAAGCATTTGTTTTCTGGGTTGGGTAGGCTGTGCCTTGTGTTGACTGCTTTGTGCTCTTTGCAAGCATTCTTGGAGGGTGTTGAGTCTTTGAAGATTACATTTGGATTTAGATTTTAGTTCTATGTTGTATCTGCCCCAGTTTTCTTGATCCATCTTCGTTTACTTTCCTGCACCATTTGTTGCAAAATCTTTGTTTTACACACAACCCACAATGAGCCTACCTGAATGTACTGATGACTCCCAATAACTCTCTGTGACCAGGGCCTTGGGAGGAGGGGGGGGACAAGAGTCATGTGACAGAACCGAAAGGACAGCAATAAAACATGTTTCTTGGTGTGGGAGGAATGCCCCTTTTTCTCTTCCATTGTCTTCAGTGCGTCAATTGACTGAGGATAGCTATTGTCATCCCTCTTACTTGCAATTCAAGGACTACCCCTCAGACAAGGACTCTCCTCATCCAGGGTGGATAAATGAACTGCAACCACTGAAGTGAATACATTCATGTCTGATAAATGGTATTTATGAAAAGCAGCTGAAACAGTGCATATATGCACAAATACCTGAGCTGAGGCAGGTGGCAGGTGCTAGCATGGAGGTAGCACATTGTTACTTTCTAGTGTACTGAACAAAAGTGACACCTCTGAATTAGATGCAGGAGTTAAGTCAGCGAGGACATCAAGAGCCCATCTTCATAGGACTCTCTTTCGATAGAAGCTTTTTAAATGTATTGGCACTAGGGTTTCAGGCAAAGCTTTGTTGGGCTACTCTGTATGGTTTTAGTTGACCTGACTGCTTATAAACCTAGAGGTATCTGCACAGTTTTAGTGAGTCTTACTTTCTAAGTGTCAAGACCCCACTGTCAGGAGCTTGTCGCATTTACGAAGGTGCTTTACACACCTGGGGCGCCCTGTGCCTGGTCGCCAACTGCATTCTTCATATGCTGTACCGTTGATTGGCAACCATTTGATCTCCTTCACCTTCATGCCACTTTTTCGGGGGTCAAATATTGCCCTGCTGTGCTGCACATCCAGGACAGCCATCTTGGGGGTGGCCTGTCTATAAAGGGAGGCCCCACACCTTCCCAGCCTGCAGTTACTGAGACTCTCAGCCAGCAGTAGGATCCCTGCTGTGATGCTCCAGCGTTTTCACACAGCTTCTTCTATAAAGTGAGTCTTCAGAGAAGAGACCATGCATAGCTTTGTTTCACATGCTGTAGGAGAGAGATACGCTCATCTTTTATTTTATTATTGTCCCCGACGGAGACTCAACTGGAGAGTCGGTCACGCCCTACGATGGCACAATCTCTTGCAGATTGAAGTTGCATCTTTTTGGGATCTCATTAGGATTGCGGACCCAAGTTACCCTCGTCAGAAATTGGTGTGAGAGAAAATATTGCACAGTCTGAAGTTAAAACATTATTTAGAGATATTCTCTGGAATTAGAACCTGAACAACCCTTGTCAGCAATCTTCAGGATAAATCATAACTGCTTTACCAGCTTTGCTCCAGTGAAGGAGCTGCTTCATCCTGGTGTGTGGTTGCTGCTTTATGGTGACATCCTGTTTGACAGGACTTTCCAGAGATAAATACAAAGGGGCATATTCTCAGGGACTTATCGCCGAGTTAGCGGAACTTTATCGCAGCCAAAGTGGTGATAAATTCATCGCACCATTCACAAGCTGGTGCTAACAGCCGATATCACTAGTTTTCTTGCGATAGCAGCCGCAAAAAACATCGCCACGGATGACACCGGCAACTAACGCTAATGAGATGCAGAGTAGGCGTTCCCGTGCAAAAAGCCGCGAAAACACCACTCCGCAACATTCTCAACGACCAGCCAGATCGGCGATAAAATTCAAAAACATGCGATAAGGCACGTTAGCAGCAGGAATTTAACACCTGCTCCTACCTGGTGCTAAGTCGGATGACAACCTGCACCATAAAAGGGAGCCCAGCCCACAGCCACACCAGAAGAACAACAGATGCCATGGAGCTACTGATCATGCAGCTTGGAGCCCCAAGAGTGCCACTACCCCTTTACTCCACCCACTTTCTCCTTTATGCTCCATTTATCCCTTCTCTTTGCTCTCTAATTGTTTTCTCATTGAGACCTAGCTGCTTGACTGATGCCCGGTGGAGCTACCTGATAGCTATAGAGGAGATGGGCTGTGGACTTCCCCCTCGGCCGTCACCTACCCAGCCGGACTTTGGGCAGTCTCTCCTTCGTCTCTCCATCCATCCTATCTCCATCCTTTCTCCCTCCTACACCTTTACCCCACCCCCTTTCCCTTCTAAGCTCCATTTATTTCATCTTCCGATGCTCTTGAAATGTTTTCTTGTAACTGATGTAACTTGTAACTGATGTAATTTTGTGGAACCTTATGTAAAGCGCTCTGATACCTCCGGGTCTAGCCAGCGCTATATAAAACTCAAATAAATAAATTAAAAAAAACACCCACCGCCACCGCCCCCAGGCCCCCCACCCCCCCTAGGACCCCCCTCCCCCCGACTACCACAGAGGCAGCGCAGACAAAGACACCGGACCTTCCGCAAACGCACCAGCCTCGGAGACTTAACGCCAGAGGAAGTCATTGCCCACTACAAGCTCAAAAGGACAACCATCCTCCGCATCCTGACCCTCATTGCCCACAGGCTGATGGCACCAACAAAGCGGAGAACCAACATCCCTCCGCAGACAAAGCTGCTGGCCGTGCTGCACCTGTTGGCCTCTGGGACCTTCCAACCAACAACTGCCATAGTCGGAGGAGTCTCACAGCCAGCCCTGTCAAAGTTCCTCACACCTGTCTTGGATGCCATCATCAGCTTGGTACCCCAGCAACTTTACTTCCCACACACTGCGCAGGAACAGCTGGAGATCAAGCAAGGCTTCTACGCCATAGCTGGCTTCCCGCACGTGTTGAGGGCAATTGACTGCACACATGTACTCCTCGTGCCCCCTGCCGCCACTGCACACAATTACCGCAACAGGAAACACACGCATTCCATCAATGTGCAGGCAATAGTGGACCACCGAGGACTCTTCACCAGTGTCGTCGCCAACTACCCAGGCAGTGTGCATGATTCCTTCATCTTCTGACAGTCCATCATCAACCAGCGCTTCCAGGATGGCACCTATGGAAATGCACTGCTCGTCGGTAAGTACCAACGGAACACACCACACACCTCAACACCACAATCAGACAACTCACAACTCTGGGAATGCACACGTCACAAAATCACATACAACATGACAACCAACATCCCCACATTCCAAACACAACAATACAACTTACTGTGGCAACCTGGGCTAGCCATCTACACAAGCCATCAACGGCATGGCACCTCAGCCACACAATAGCAGAATGTGGGGAGAGGTGGGAACCCGGCATGTGCGAAGGAGGCAAGTGACCCATGAATGTGAATGTACACAATGCCAAGTGTGGCGTGGATGTGCTGGACAGACTGCAGTATGCAGACCACAGACACTTCCATGTCGACATACACTGCTGGTGTCTGCAGTGTACTGGGCAGTGGACGCAGCCATGTAACCGCAGCCAGTGGGGAAGAATGCGGAAATGTAGCTTGTTACGTCCCCCCCTGTAAGCGTGAGCGGAGTGGGCTGGCGTACGACAGTCCAGCGTAGGGGTGTGGATAATCACCCCGGGGCTCTGGGCGTGGTTAAGTGTTGGACATGCCAATGAAGTACCTAAGGCGTGTGTCTCTGTTGTAGTGTCGGCGCCACCCATCCCGCAATGGACAATGTTGCGATGTGGCATGCCCCCGGAGTGCAGGCTCGGCCGAAGGGATAAATGAATGAACGCAAGCCCGCTCGAGGTCCGGGATCATACATGCCAACTGTTGTGTGTGTGTCGCTATTACCGCAGCATAGGCCAAAGGTATTGCCTCGACCGCATCGCGAGTTCAGCCAGCCATGAACTCTACATCTGTGTCTGCCCTGTCCTTACCACAGGCCTACACACACGTGGCCGCCCACCTTCAACACCCAACATCATAGTGTCGTTGTCAGGCTTGTGTACATGCGCAGACAGGCATGACGATGGTGTGCTGTAGGAGTGCTAGTGATGCAACCGCGCAGCACACACAAGTAAATGGGCTCGGGGAGGGAGGCGCAGCAGTGAGGCTACGTTGTACACATTGATGGCGCTCATTTGCTACAAGCAGAACTTGCCAAACAGGAATCACTATGACACACATATCACACGCCAATGAACTAGTGAGCCTGCCTACACATCATGCAGAACCAACTGTTGACTCATGTCTCTCTGCACTGTCACAGGTGATCAAGGATATGCACTCTGCCCTTGGATGATGACACCCCTCCGAGCCACGAACACACAGGCCCGGAGGCAGTACAATGCGGCCCACAAACGCACCAGGGGCATCGTGGAACGCACATTTGGCATGTTCAAGTCACGTTTCAGGTGCCTGGACATCACAGGTGGGAGGCTCCTGTACAGCCCAGACATCGTGTGCAAGATGATTGTTGCATGTTGTGTGTTGCACAACATATGTGTACGCACCAATGTCCCATGGTTACGAGCGCCAGATGCACCGGACGATGATGAGGAAGATGAGGCAGGTGGACCACACCCCACTGCAGCTGCAGCAGGTTAGCCCATAGGAACACCATCATTGACAATTTCTTCACATGAGGGCGTCATATTGTGGCAGTCCTTAGCAATCATGAGACAGTACAAAATGACCACAGGCACAGCATGTGCAAATAAATTCTTTTCGACACACATTCCCTGAGTTTCTGTATGTGTGCTGCAGTGTGGCACGGGGATCAGGGACATGATCCAGAGCCATTGTGGGTGTGCAGTGTGCTCTACTTAATTGTGCATGTGTGCCATTGTGCCCATCTCCCCCGTCCCCCAGTCCCTGGTCGGTACTCACCCTGTTGATGTTGTGTCAGGTCATGTTGAGCAGTGTCCCGATCCCCGACTCCTGGCACCGTATCCCGACTGATGACTGTGGCCACCATTTTCTCAATGTCATCCAGCTCCTGGTGTGCCGCTGGTCCCCCACCTCCAATCTGCGTTGCTGCTTTCATGTTGGCATCGGGTTTCTTCTTGGTTTTGCCCTTCACATCATTCCAGCGCCTCTTGACCGTTTCCATTGTCCTCCTCGACACTCCGACTGAATTCACGTTGTTCACGATGTGTTGCCATATTTCCGTTTGTGTGGCTGATGACACAGTGGAGGTGACAGACAGTTGTTGGTAGTGTCCTGTCACCTCCGTGACGATGATCCGGTTTTCCTGCGGACTGCCCTGTCTTCCTCTTCTCCTTGCCCTTCCCCGGCCCCGGGGGTCCTGGCTGGTCGTTTTTAGGGCTTGTGGGGTTCGCGTTGTCCTGTGCACTCGGTCCGGGTGCGTCCATGGTGCTACGCAGTTGCATTTTTTTCTCTTTTTTTTTTCTCTGCTTTTATAATGCATTTTCCCGCATGTCACGTGGGAATCGCAGGCCTGTCGCTGGTTATCGATGCTTTTTGTTTCGCGATTTGGGACTTCGCAACTTTTTGGGCATTCGTGTTTTGCATTTTTTCTGCGTCGCGTTGATTTTAACGCGGGCATTTGTCCCGTTAACGTGTGACTATCGCATGGCGCCGCCGGGTTGGGAATACTGCGTTAACACAGTGTTATTTTCCCGCGATGGAGTACGATGTGAGAAGTTGCGTTAAGCGAATTTGGCGATAGTTAACACACGTTCTTGAGAATATCCCCCAAAGTCTTGCTACAGAGAGCTCTCAGGTGGAACAAATGTTTGCTTCTAGTACTGAAAGTTCTTTAATTGCATATTTGAACACTGATACTTTATATCTGTCCTTTCTTTACTGGGTCTCACCTCAGGCTCCTTTCTTTCTAGCCCACCTCATTTCCCTCAACCTTGTTCCATGAAAAAAACATATTCCATCTCATTGGTAGGCATGGAAATCTTAGGACTAGAGGTAGAATAATTTACTTCCCCTATGTCAAGTACTGTTTACATTTTAAAGGCCAAATCAGGGTTGGTTTGTGTGTCAAGGTTTGCAGGTTCTCTTCCCTGAAGGTTCCTTCTTAACCGTCTCCCGCTTCATCTTCATGGCGACCACATCAAGGTAAGAGTTGTGTCGGCTACCATACTACTTCTGCATAAGTATCCCAGTTTACTGACATTAAGACACACTTTCTCATGAAAAAAAAGGTTTGTGAATCTGGTCTTGAGAGTTCAATATATGAAAGAAATGGAATGTTAGCTGTTCTGTACTTTTGAGGAAGGGCCCAGGGTGTGTGGGAAGCCACATTGTATGGTGTGTGACCATCAAGACTGACAACAGAGGGTAATGGTAAGAAATGTAAGAGAATAGAGTGGGGAAGCCAAAACCCCATTTAGGGGCCGATTCCGATCTCGGCCGGTAGTGCTCCGAATCGGATTCGGTTTTACCGGATCCGATCCGGAGCCCTATTTTCCGACCGAGTCGTACGCGCGTCCGGGCGAGCGAGTACGATGCGTATTCGCCGACCGACTCGTCCGGGCGACCCGACCGCTCCGACCGACTCGTACCCGGATCGTACCGCTCCGACCGACTCGCTCGGACCCGATTCGCACCGCGCAATGGAGACGTTTTCCGGCCGGGTAAGTACGATGCGCACCTCGACCGCTCCGACCGACTCGCGCCGTCCGACTCGAACTCGCTGTCGGAGCCGTACTTTGGGGGTCCGTGTCGGACCCCTGTACGCGTACCCGTGCGAGGCACACACAGGGGGACCCAAGGGTCCCCCTACCTGTGCGTGCACGCCGCGAGCGCTTCGCGGCGCACTCGCTGTAGGGGGCGCCCTTGTCCGCCTCGCACCCATTGAGGCAATGGGAGCCCGCGAACGCGTTGTACGACCGGCTCCCATTGAGTACAATGGGAGTCCGACCGACTCGTGTCCGGTGGCATACGAATGCATCGGACTCGTTCGGTCGGACTGCACGGGTCCGATTCGGTCGGAAATCTCTCCGAGGACGGCTCGGTCGGAGAAATTACCGACACGAATCGGAATCGGCCCCTTAGTGTTACACAGCATGTTTACTTAATATGCTATTATAAAAACAAAATTATTAAGCGGAAACAATACTTTATCGAAAAAGAGGGGAAGTACCCTATCAACAATTCAATGTGTGACCTCCAGGGCAATTATTTGACCTTTGACAGATCAAGTGACACCTATGGGCTGACAGAGAGAGCTATAGGCCCTCTGCTACAACAATGTGATGTCTTTATTTCTCCTTGTGAATTAAGAGCCCACAGTGTGTGGAATGTTCCAGCATTATTATATCCCTTCTGCCTTGGACTGTACCTGCTGTTAAAGAATGTCCCAATTCATTATGGGCTTAGTAGCAGGAATATGAGGTGAATTGAGAAAGTCAGTGCATTTTTACTTGTGATGGTGAGGTTAAGGACATCTGGTACTAACAACTTTATTGCCCAGATGCTGCAGGGTGTTGATAGTTGTCAATTGCCATTCTTGGAATTATTCTCAGCCTCTAATTAAGGGTCGGGCAATTAAAAACAGTCAATAACCTCTGCAAAAGATATTAACTACTAACAATGTCCTGATCAGAGGACAATTGTGCTTAATTATTTGGGGTATTTATAGAGTATGCACTTATTTCAAGGTGAAAGTGATGAACGTTTAATAGAACATGGAGATATAACAGGCACAGAGTGTTTGGAATGGAAAACTGTTTAGCTTAAGAAAAGCATACATACTATACATGCTATCTGTCTGTTTTTATTATAACATACTTTGGTATTAAACATTGTCAATATGTTTAAATCTGTAGATAAAAGTACAGAAGAACAAACTTGCTACCCTTTGCCCATTTTTACAGACTGTGCCATGGCAGAAAGTCCAACTACCTGTCTGTGGCAGGCAAAACCTGGTGACCATTTCCGGTGCCCCTTTCATAAAACCCATAAACTCATTCGATCCAGTCACGCGGGTGATGACAGACATCCGCTGCAGACTGGAGGAAAATGGAAACTGGTGCATAATGACAACTCCATCAACTGGCACCTTTGATAAAAACATATAAAAATACAGTCATCCATTAATGCAAAGACGCAATGCATATCTGTTTAGTTAACATTCTAAAGAAGACTGCAACTATGGTACATGATTATTTCTAGAGGAAAATTTCACTTAATCATTGGAACAATTTAAATTTCCTTTTTATACTGCATGTGGAAGGGAGGAAAGAGTTGCGAGATGCATTTTTCCCTATTCACTTACACCTTCCTAATTAAAGAAAATATTTACATGCATTGTTCTTCTCAAAATGAAATATACTTCTTTTGGCTATTGACTTGCCAGATTCTCAATGACAGGAATGTAAGGACACAGATGCAAATATGATGAAATCAAAGACATTTATGCAATATCAACTATATATCGAATTTACTAATTATGATGAAGACATTTCAGGCCATGAAGTGCTCAGTGTAAACATAAACACCAACTAATTCAGTTGCGTTTATAAACTATTGTGAGAAATTGGGTTGTTGGGAGACAGACATTTTTGGCTAAAAACTGCTCTGAAAATCGAGAGGAGACCGGGACCAACCTGCTCCTCTCTCTGCCAAAGGTGCATCGCCGGTTGGCCTGACAAATCAATTCTGTATTATATCACTCCACCACAAAGAATGAATCAAAACGAGGGTGAAGATCCTATAGTTGTACTTGGAGGGAGAATGGATTAATGAATGAATGATTGCATTGTTCAGTTAATTAAAACTTGCAATTAAAACACGTTTAAAGAAAAAGAGCGCACAATCATCATATTGTTAAAACGACCGCGATAAAAACCCAACTTTCCCTTTGCTTTTGTCTCATCAGGACCCTGAGCCCATGTCATTGCCAGCGATGTCTTTCTTAAGATGTCCTTACTTTTGTTGAATGAAAGTGCCCAGTGCGTGTGAAGTTACAGTAAGAGGATGAAATTAGAACAGCGAACAACAACTAACTGTAAAGTGCTCAATCCCGTGTCCCTGACAACAACATTTATCTTAGACGCTGTTGTTTGACGCCAGCCTCTACTCCCTCCAAGTACAACTATTGTATCTCAACCGTTGTATTGATTCATCTTTTGTGGTGAACGGATAGCATTCACAGTGGACTTTTAGACATTATTCTCTGATTTGTTTATTATTTAAATATGATTTGCAAGATTAATGTTGTAATGGAACTTTATGATTTGTACACTTTAAAACCATACCTATCAAATATAATGAAGTTTTCAATAATTTTTCACTAGTATGTACCTCTTCATTTCTCATTTTTGCGTTACGAACTATTTGTTGAATTGAGGTATGTTTCATTGTATGATGTCACCTTTTGTTACAAGCAATTGTAGCAGAATTTCCAGAATATTTCCTTTACACAAGTGATTGCTTTGTCAGCTTCTTACCTTTCAATATATTGGGTTGGCCTTTAGTGAAATGAACTTTCTAAAAGTGCCATTTTCAAAATTGTAACTTAAATCCGACTTTACCATTAAAGATGATTTTAAATCATAAATCATAATACTTAGGCACCAAACATGAATTTCCTACCTGTTCCTAATCAAACATTAGCTCTTATTAAATGTAATAAAGCAACCCAAAGGTATACTATTGGAGACATAGGCCTAACAGTGAAGAAAAATGAATTTGGGAATTTTTCACTACTAGGTCATCCGAAACGTAAAAGTACAAGTCCAACTTTTTAATTACAATGCACCCTGCCCTATGGACTAACTAGGGTCTACCACAGAGGTGGCTTATGTGTAATAAAAAGGGAGTTTTATGCTTGACAAGGGGGCTATTTTGCCTAGTCGAATTGGCAGTTTAAAACTGCATTTAGGCTGCAAAGGCAAGCCTGGGGTATGTTTTAAGGGGCTACTTAAGTGGGTGGCAGAATAAGTGCTGCAGGCCCACTACTAGAATGTAATTTACAGGCCCTGCCTATGTGGTATGCAAATTTGCCTGGGACTTACAAGAAAATTAAATGTTATCCCCTTCATGAAATACAAGTGGCAATTTGATGAGGGGGCAAGGGATCATGTCACACTTTGTATATCAGTCCAATAATTGCTTATATGAACATGGCCACAGTTGACATTTCGACCAATGTGTATTAGTCAATGGGCCATCATCAGGACAACTAAGATATAAATTGCATCTGACCTAGCTCTTAGAGGCACTACATGTGCTTCCAATTATAAAGATTGGGTTGTAGAAAGGTAGCTCAAGAAAGGGTCAGCATCTCAAATTCAAAGTGCTGGAGGAATCCTCTAGGTATAGTTGAATCAAGATATGTACAAGTTGTTGCAATCAGTCTAGAATAGCCTGCCACAGTCATTGTCCACACATCAAAATTATGGATACAGTTGTTTGAGGGTAATCATGTGACCACTGAAGTTCCTGCAGCTACTACTGCCTCTGCAAATTCAGCATGAGAATGCATTGCATCCTCTACAGCTTGCACTATTTGTAAGTGGCTTCCTGTGTCATGTCTTCACCTGGATCTCCTGCTTGGCACTCCAGTTTCACATCCCAGTTGCACCCTCTAGCCCACCCAGTCTTTGTGCCAATTTTATTCCTTCCCTGATCTTCGATGTTCTAGGGTATTCACTAGCAGTTAAGCCTGTTTAATACAGAACAAGGTCAAACCATTATTTATTTTATCCCCAAACTCCAACATTGCCTAGGATTTGAGGGGAAACTGGTCAAAGTAGATTTGACCTAATAACTTTTCAAACACATAAAGCAGAGCAAACACTGAACCTAGATTTGACATTCAACAATTCATTAGCTAGTTCACGGAGTTATATGCTCAACTGAGATCTCTGAGCAGCCCTTCATTCCTAAGTTTGACTTGCAGCAAAGTTGCCTTAGCTGTTCATCATTATGAGCTCTACAGGTAATTTTTGTGGTAATTTGGGGTGTTCCTGGAACTCATGAACTGATGTACACATACATGTGAGTCATCATGCATGCACATATGCATCATGACAGTATGGTGGGCCCAGCATTATGATGTGTTCATGTGCATGCATCAGGGAAGCTGTGTGCGTTGGGGGTTATCCACTCACGGGAGGTTGACTACAGGACTTTCCTGTCTATTAAAGTAATGATATTATCCAACGAGATGGTGTTTATCTGTCTTTCACAGGTACCATGTGTGTGTGTGTGTGTGTATATATATATATATCCACAAGTCCTCCCACAAACAGGAGTTAGGTTCGCACTCTCGAAAGGTAGTAAATCAATTCCTTATTTTAGTTGCATTTTAAAGATGAAAGCAACATCTACGCGTTTCGGTCTCCCCTGAGACCTTGTTTACGATGGTTTTGCGATGCGTTACATATGTAATTAAATGCATTTTACCATGATTACATCATTTCCTGTTTTTTCTAGCATCGCAATGCATATGGGAGATGTAGTCTACCCCAGCCCCTTTCCGTAATGTTGCAAGTGCAAAAATTTGCAATTTGTGCTTAAATTTAAAAAAACAGTGATAGGTTTCAAATACATTACACAGTATTTCCTCTACTGAGATTATACAAGTTGAAAGCTTAGGGTTATCAGATAAAGTGCGTCGTGCTTCATTTCATAACAGTACAATCCTAATTCAGCATACAACTTCGGCCCTCTAGTGGGCAATTAAGATCTTAGACTAATAAGGGACCTTCCGCACATAATATCCTGTTTTTAAAAACAGGTTTTTAGGTTATCAGATAAAGTGCATCGTGCTTCATTTCCTAAGGTTTTTTAAACTTTAAATATTGCTCCATTGTTTATGATTTTGTAGAGTATGTTATTATATGACAGAATTAATCTTAGAAATAGACATTTTTTATTTGTTTTAGGGTCATTTTATTTACTGTTTGTTTCTAAATTAATTTTTGTATGATTACTTTTAACAGTATAAAAGATGTATTGTTGTATTAATATTATAAACATATTCTTTATATATATATTTTTTTGTTTTAAAAAAAGCGTTGCACACTGGTCACGGACCTACGCACTTAGTTTGCGAATCCGTTATACCAATGTAACTGTAAAATACATGTTTACACCAAAATAGTATATATTTTTCAGGAAGAGGTTTATTAGTGAATGTAAAAAAATTGTATTACAGAAGCTATAATTTTTTTTAAACCCTTTTGAACAGATTTTTATGGATGCGGCGCCATCGTGCACCAGTTGCGGATCTACGCGTTCGGTCCTCGAATCCGTTATACGAATGTAAGTGTAAATTACATATTTAGACCGGAATAATATATATTTTTAACAAAGATGTTTATTACTGAATATAAATAAATAGTATTATTGTAGATGTAAAATATTTTTAAGAGATTTAGATCAGATTTGTATGTAAGCAGCACCATCGCACACCGGTCGTGTAGGGGTCGCAACTTCTCAAATTCTTTTCACTGTTGAATACAGTTAAAATAATTTTTTGAAACACTAAAATTATGGTGAATTACACCTAGAGTAGTGAAATATAATTGAAGATATTTTAAAGTTAATTTAAAATTGAATTTCTAAGTATGTTATGGAACCGCGATGCTGTAGCACACCCTGCCCGCACGTATTTCTGGGATCGTGTAGGGGCGCCATTTTAAAAAGTTTGAAATATCACTGTGCAAAGTTTAAATATCGGTTTTCCTTAAAGACTTCCCACTAAAATACTTTAAAAAAGAATTTACTAATAGAAATGTATACTTTTAAATGAAATTTAGCACATTTTACGGATGCACGACGTATACGCGGTGGGGACGCGACTCTGTCACGACATCAGGTCACATGGAAAGAAAGCGTTTGATTGGGTAAAAAAGTTTTCATTCTCTTAGAAGGAGGATCCAACACCTGTTCCTTTCTTCTTGTTATGGGTGTGTCTGCATCTGTGGATACCTTTTTTGTAGTCTCTACACAATTTTTTAGGTGTTTTGACTAACGGATTTGGAAAATAGCACCATCACATCCAGAAGAAGAACAGCTTGAGGAGGTTGAGGATATTGAAGAGCCTGTCAAGAAATGTAAGGAGAGCATTGTTTGGGCCTTTTTCACCATCCCTGCGGGTGAAAAAAAGGTCAATCCCAGGAAGGTCACCTGCTCCCTATGCCAGAAAGTTCTCTCCAGAGGATTGGAGACAAAGGGGTCGATTCCGATCTCGGCCGGAAGCGCACCTAACAGTATTTGTCCGGAAAAAAAACAAGCTGAACGCGTGTTTCACGGCCGATTTGGACAGTCGTCCGAACGAACAAGTACGATGCGCATAACAGCCCAGATTCCGAGCGAGCCGTACTCACCCATTTCAGCTCCTGTTCCCCGCCCGAGCCGGATCCGTAAACGTCCAATCGAGTCGCACGGAACCAAATACACAGCACCTTCCGGCCGGACTAGTACGATGCGCATTCCGTACGCGCCGAACCCGTCGCTACGTCCGGCACGTCAGAGCATCCGGGAGAGCTGCACATAAGCTCCGATTCGCGCCACAAGACGATCCACGGCTACGAGACGAACAAGCCAGCGACGAGTACGAGTCGAAGCCACGAGAAACCCGAACGAGACGAACAAACCATGAATCCCATTGCGCAGGTCCTACCAATACTCTACATCTATTACCGGGACCGGTACGGACGCGTACAGCGAAGACGGTAAGTCAAACACCCACTACACAAACAAACCACACGTACCCAACATATGTCACACACACATAGGGATGCAGAAATGACGTACACCAGCAACAGCAGAACCATAGGGGCGGGAGGGCTACCACCAATGCCATACACACCCATAGAGGGATGGATGCCTACCACTACCACCACCCCTACTCAGGGGGGCCTGGATGCCTACCACTAACACCACCCCTACTCATGGGGGGCTGGATGCCTACCACTACCACCACCCCTACTCAGGGGGCCTGGATGCCTACCACTACCACCACCACTACTCAGGGGGCTGGATGCCTACCACTACTACCAACCCCACCCATAGGGGGATGGATGCCTACCACCACCACCACCCCTACTCAGGGGGCTGGATGCCTGCCACTACTACCAACCCCACTCATAGGGGATGGATGCCTACCACTACCACCACCCCTACTCAGGGGGCTGGATGCCTGTCACTACTACCATCCCCACTCATAGGGGGATGGATTCCTACCACTACCACCACCCCTACTCAGGGGGGCTGGATGCCTGTCACTACTACCATCCCCACTCATAGGGGGATGGATTCCTACCACTACCACCACCCCTACTCAGGGGGCTGGATGCCTGTCACTACTACCATCCCCACTCATAGGGGATGGATTCCTACCACTACTACCACCCCTACTCAGGGGGGCTGGATGCCTGTCACTACTACCAACCCCACCCATAGGGGGATAGATGCCTACCACCAACACCACCCCTACTCATGGGGGCTGGATGCCTACCACTACCACCACCCCTACTCAGGGGGCCTGGATGCCTACCACCACCACCACCCCTACTCAGGGGGGGGCTGGATGCCTGTCACTACTACCATCCCCACTCATAGGGGAATGGATTCCTACGACTACCACCACCCCTACTCAGGGGGGGGCTGGATGCCTGTCACTACTACCAACCCCACCCATAGGGGGATGGATGCCTACCACCAACACCACCCCTACTCAGGGGGGGCTGGATGCCTGTCACTACTACCATCCCCAATCATAGGGGGATGGATTCCTACCACTACCACCACCCCTACTCAGGGGGGCTGGATGCCTGTCACTACTACCATCCCCACTAATAGGGGGATGGATGCCTACCACTACCACCACCCCTACTCATGGGGGCTGGATGCCTACCACTACCACCACCCCTACTCAGGGGGCCTGGATGCCTACCACTACCACCACCCCTACTCAGGGGGGGCTGGATGCCTACCACTACTACCAACCCCACCGATAGGGGGATGGATGCCTACCACCAACACCACCCCTACTCAGGGGGGCTGGATGCCTGCCACTACTACCAACCCCACTCATAGGGGGATGGATGCCTACCACTACCACCACCCCTAAACATAGGACGGGAAATGCATGACACAACCAGCATACTCCAACATAAGGAATGTCTGAAAATACATCCCACCAACACCATGACAAGCGTGTGTAGTTTGTGTCAAATGCCCACAACACTGAACATGTCATTGAGCATACAATGTGACCCCCTATCACATGTGTCACACATAAATGTGTGTGGCCTCCACAATGCAAGCAGACCATGACCACTGTGGCAATGGGGTATAACACCCCATCATCACAGTGACCAAAAGGTAAGTCTGGGGTCCATAGCTGAAGCCCAATTGAACAGTGTGGCAATGGGTTCTAAACACCCATCACCACAGTGACCAAAAAGGGAAGTGTGGGGTCCATAGCTGAAGCCCATTCTGAACATTGTGGCAATGGGGTCTAAACACCCATCACCACAGTGACCAAAAGGGAAGTGTGGGGTCCATAGCTGAAGCCCATTCTGAACATTGTGGCAATGGGGTCTAAACACCCATCACCACAGAGACCAAAAGGGAAGTGTGGGGTCCATAGCTGAAGCCCATTCTGAACATTGTGGCAATGGGGTCTAAACACCCATCACCACAGTGACCAAAAGGGAAGTGTGGGGTCCATAGCTGAAGCCCATTCTGAACTTTGTGGCAATGGGGTCTAAACACCCATCACCACAGTGACCAAAAGGGAAGTGTGGGGTCCATAGCTGAAGCCCATTCTGAACATTGTGGCAATGGGGTCTAAACACCCATCACCACAGTGACCAAAAGGGAAGTGTGGGGTCCATAGCTGAAGCCCATTCTGAACATTGTGGCAATGGGGTCTAAACACCCATCACCACAGTGACCAAAAGGGAAGTATAGTAATGGTAAAAGCTGCAAATGCCAAACAGCATGGATGATTCCTGGTCACAGAACAACAAACACATCTGTGGCATAGTAGTGCTTGTGTCCCATAGCAACATACATTGGGTGAGGCAAACAGTGCAGTGCAAATAAGATATACCTTTGGCCATGTGCAGACAAACATCACCCATGGGGGCTGACATTGTCAACATTCCTCAATAACACAATGACAGAAGTGACCATCATAATGCAGCCCCACATATCTGCACCAATGGACACACAAATGTAGATATCCTTTGGAGACTGTAGATGTCAGGTGAACAAATACCATACCATGGCAGCAATGGGACATACAAACCATGATCATTGTGCTGACTGATGACCTAGGAGTCCCAGGGACAGCAGGGGAAAGCCAACAAACAACATACAGCCAATGGCACACTAAAGATATGCCAATGCAGTGGTGCAGATGCACAAACACAAACAGGCAGCCTCACACTGCAGATCAAACACAACAGGTGATGGGGGTGTGCCAGTGTCCCCAGGCAACCACACAACACATGAGGAGGCCTGAATCACAATTACACAGATGTGTATACAGTGCCACACAAAAGTAACTCATGGATCGGATTCCCCTATGTGGGCAAACAGGCATTGTTAGATGAGAGGGAGCCCAAATTACACATGTCACACAAGCTTGTAGGAACAGCAAATAACACAGCAAGAGACAGACCCACCACAGCACTACCCCCAGGGACCCCACATCGTGGTGACCGTGGCCTGCATGATGATCCCACTGTGATGACAAAGCTAGATGTCGTTCACACTGTGAACCACAGTCATGTGTCCTGAGCAACAAACTACCATACCATCACACCTACACAAGCACAAATCAATCAGCATGGCCTGTCAGCCAAGGCCAACATGGAGGTAGGGGTCTAGCCGTGCAACAACTCTCATTTGCACACACTCAACACCACACACCTTGATCTCCAACAATGTGCAGCAGTGAAGCTCACATGGACTGGTGACATTGCACATGCACCCATGACAATCCCAGGGGTGGTGGTGGGAACTAAGGTGCAGAAACCCATCACACATGGCCAGTCAGCAAGACTCGTGAATGTCTGACACACTGCACAGTACACTGTACATGGGCATGATGTGAAATCCACCACAATCAATGTGATCCCGGACACAGTCACACACCAATGAAGAAGTCAAGGTCACCCACAAAGAACACACATAGACAACTTCCAACATTGCAGCTCTGACCCAGAGGAGTGGCAGCAGTCACACACACAACGTGTCACAATCACTGAAAGCTAACACAAACTGGAAATTACATGACTTGTGTAACCAACAAGTGCCAAGGGGAATCCTGACTGTGTCTCATCTGCGTTTGCCCACAAACTCAGCCCTGACAGCAAACACACCTATGGATGACACCCTGATGACCAGTAATGTGCCATGCACCCACATCCCAGAGAACCCAGTGCGAAGATTTGGGTGGAACATAGGTCAACTCAGCAAGCATCACAAACAGGAACATCACTAGGGATCCCAGCCTGTGTTGCAAAATGGAAGTGAACACACACAGACATGCTCACACAACACACACCTTGGGCTCAGGCAATGTCACAGAATTACACACTGCCATGAGGGCACTCCACTCCTGTGTAAGGAAAGCTGTGCCATACGTTGTCTCTGCAGGGCTCTATCATATCAGCAGTACACTTGGTCACTCAGTCAACAATTAGCACAAAATGAAGGCTCTCGTCACATCAGCCTGGTCATGGCAGTGTCACCGACACCATCTGCACAGATCCAACACACATGTATAGCAAGTTGCACTGATCACACAGATGAGTCCTTCCCCATTGATGCCCAAACTTGCATGTCCAGTGGAGATGGTCACACGGTCAGGGAAATAGACAAATTGAACAATGGCAAGTACAACAGATGTGCAGGGGTGTAAGCCACAGATGTGATATTGCAAATAAATGTAGGAAATCCCATTGCCAAATATTGAAAACAGGACACCCTCTTATTGCTGCAAAGGATGACATGGATACACACCAGGATAGGACACATTCCCCCTGGACCACATGGGGTCCTGCACAGTAACACTTCATTTCCCTGATATCAAAAATCACCATCAGTGCAGCAAGGGCACGGTTAGCATCATCAACATCATGTACATCAGAAGCAAAACCACTAGAGAACAGAAAGTAGCTTTATTCAGCATTTTTGTGTGAAGAAGTGAAAGTCCAGAAATATAACAAAGGCCAATGGCCAGTCCATAACAAGAGTCCAAACAGGGTGACAGTGCCAGATGTCACCCTTTGCATGCCTGCACTGATATGGAGCAGGGACATTCCCCTCGGAGGGGCATACAGGGGGCAGGCCAGGCACCGCAGGGACAGGATCAGGGCTCACCAGAAGGAGGCAGGGAAGGGGTGGTGGGTGCTGGAGAGTCACTGACAACTGCAGTGGAGGCGTCTGACATGGTGTGTGCCGGCACAACTGGGGGGCATGAGTCAGATGGTGTGGGTGCTGGCACGACTGCAGTGGGCCATGCAGATGGAGTGGACAGGCTCCCCACTGCAGTGCCCAAGTCAGACAGGGTGGTAGTGGACTCCACTGCAGTGCCTATCTCCAGGGGAGTAGAATGGGGTTCAGGTAAGGTGGGCATGACAGAGGAGGAGGACACGCTCTCCACACCAGTGGCACAAACAAGCGCAGCGGGGGTGTGGTGCTGGAAGAGCAAGTGGTAGGGGGAGAAGGCCGGATCTTTCTGGGGATGGTGTATCTGTGGGTGGGGGAACCTGGGGCAGGGTGTGGTGGGGGAACCTGTGGAGTGGGGCCCTGAGGGATGGAGGAAGGAGACTTGGTGGTTGAGCTGCAGGGTGGTGGCGGGGTCTTGCTCTTCCGGGTCCGGGGGAATTGCGGATGGGGGCCTCAGTCTGTCTGCACCTGGGGGAGGGTGTCCGGGGTGAGGGGCACTCCCTCTGTGTGGTGGACTTCCTCTTCCCCCTGTATGCTGGATCAGCTGGATTGGAGGGGAAGAGGCCGAGGTCACAGAGGAAGAGCTGCTGTGTAGGTGGGGTTGCAGGTGAGGCAAGGGAAGGGGCCTTGGAGGGAGAGGTATCGGAGGACTGTGGAGTGACTGTGGATGCCTGTGTGTGTGTATGTACCCCTTCCCCTGTGGGTGTGGTATCAGTCCCCTGAGGATGCCTGCATGCACGTCTTGTTTTTGTAGAGGGTGTGTCTGTGCTGCTCGTGTCTGTGTGTTTGGGTGAATGTGCAGGTGTGCATGTGCTTGGGACAGGTAGGGTGCTAGGAAGTGTGGATGGGGCAGAGGTAGGAGGGGTGAGGGACTGTTGGAGGAGGGACACTGCTGCCGTCAGGGAGGAGTCCATGGACCTATTGCTCCTCTGTAGGGCAGACATGCCCGATGAGATGCCCTCCATGAACGACACCAGCTGAGTCAACAGAGTGGTGTGGGCATGGAGGACACTCAGCATTGCTGTCTGCCCTACATGGAGCTGGCGAAGTAGGTACACAGACTCCTCACTCAGGGCAGCAGGGGACACAGGGGCAGGGGCTGCGGTACCTGGCACGAAGGAGACATGCTCCCGAACACGGGAGCCTCCACGGACCTCTGGAATGGGAGCCGATGGGAGGGCGGTGGTGGTGGTGGTGGTGGTGGTGGCGGGGACAGCAATAGTAGCTGGGGTGTGGTGGCTGCTGACACCCGCCTCCACAAGGGAGTCATCCTCCGAGCTGCTGTGGTCCTCAGCTGAGGTGGATGGTGCTGAGGACTCCTCGGTGTGGCTCCCCTCGCCCTCCATGCCACTGGGTCCCTCCGACCACTCCTCGGCTGCTGACCCAGTCTGGCTCTGCGGCTCCTCCTGGTCCATGGAGCTGTCCCCTCCTGTGGCCGTGGATGTATCTGCAAACAATTAGGGAAACAGACAGACATCAGTCACCTGCACTAACCGCACAAAACCACAGTAAGTACAGCACATTACAGAGCAAGCCCTGGCATCCTTAGTTGAACATTGCCAAAAGTGCCCAGAGTAGGAGAAGCCAATTGTCAGTCTGATGGTCAACCATGGCACTCACATCCCTCCTGGCCTTGCACCCATCGGTCTGGTGTCTGTCGGATGGCAATACCCCAGTGTGGACACATGCACCACCTACACAGTAGTTGGACAGTGCAGAGAACACGGTGAAGTATGTGAACATGCACACATCACAACTCTTGCCACTGAGTCAGTACAGGTGTCCGGATAAAGGGATGGCCAGAGTCTATATTTGAAATGCATGTGATGCATACCAGCACCAGACACCATGATGCACCCATGTCCTGATAGTCAATGCCACAATGGGGTGCATGTAGCACATGTCACTCCCCTGCAGGATCACTCTTAGGAAGTTTAATGCCATGGCACAGGCATGCCTGCAAGGTCATACATCACTGTCTCCAGTCACATGGGCAGGGCAGCCAGACAACAGCAGTCTGCACTGTGTCACAATCCTAGGTCATGGGGAATGCAAGTCCTGTAGCTGACAAGTGCACATGTCCATCCCCCACAAACCACATCATCTGAACTCTCATTTGTCCACGTCATACCAATTGGACATATGGGAGACATGAAACCCAACCCTCGGAACCTGAGCACCTCACAATCTGCTGTGAATGGGAAACAGCTGCCTGAACTTCACAGTCGCATACCCCAGTATGCACGGTCAAGTGATCAAACACCTATATGTCACACATCTCCGGTGGCATGCTGAGCCCTAACCGATAAATGTGAGAAGTTGGCCTGGCATATGCTGTCCACTAATTATAGTGGGCACCTTGCACCAGTCCAAATCGACTCTTATGGTAGGTAGGTTAAAGACAACCTTATTGAAAGCTATCCTAGTGGTAGCTGTGGAGAGCAGCCTTCAGGCTAAGTCTTGAAGGAATGTAAAGCAGCTTGTTTTACCAGTCTATAATCTCTTGAGTGACCAAATGAAAGAGCACCACACCAGGTATATATTCAAAATATATGTATTTATTACTAAACACACCCCTCTAGTCTCTTTATGAGGCTAGAGTTCGAAGTACATAGGTTATAAGATCTTAAATCACAGTAATAGCACAAATACACGTTTGGGCCCTAGGGGCGTACCAAACCATATACCAATAAAGTGGTATGCGAACCACGACTGAACTAGACACTAGGCCTAGAGCCTCTAGAAGTGCTTGGACCACAAGGAACCACCCAAGGTAGTGACACAGGGGACCCACGGGAGACGCGTGCAGTGTAAATACACAACCGCGATACGCCGTTAACTTCTATGGAGAAAGTCGGGATCGGGAAAATAGAGGAAAGGGACACTTAGAAGAGGACTAGGACAAAACCCTTTGAGACCTAGGACTTTGAAGAGTCTCTACCCACGGGAGCACCGGAGTACTCGTGTTACCTCACCCAGGGAAGCCGGGTGCATAGGTGCCTTTCGGGGTCGGGTTTCGTCGTCGGTTCTTATGGCGATCTGCTGCAAAGTGCTGCTGGCGACCAGGAGAAAAGTGTCCGGGTGGATCCAAGAGTGGATCGGAGTTCTGAAGAACCTGAAAGCAGAGGGGACAGAGTCTGGGTCACTAGCCAGTGACCAGGGAGGCGATGGACAGATGCCCACCGATGTCGAGTGCTTCAGGTGCGTTGACGGTCGTCTCGTTTCTGCAGCCACGAGGTCCAGGAGGCGTTCTCGGCGACCAGGAGCAGGATTCGGGCTGGTACACGATGTCTGTCGAGTGCTGCGGTGTCGGCGACCAGATTGGACCCAACAAGCCTTGGCAACGGCAAGTCTCGATGTAGGTGAAGATCGTCGATGGTGCAGACCAGCAAGGTCTGGGGAACTCACCCAGCAAGGGTAAGTGAGGGCAGGCCTGGAGCAACCAGACTGCCAAGTAAAGAAAAGATTGGCCTTCGGTAAGGGCTACTAGCCAACGGGCTAGCGACCGCGAAGGAGCCTCGTGACGCCGCACGTGGAGCTGGCTTACAGGACACTCGTGGAGTGGGGGCCAGTGATCTTCGGTGCAGGTGGTGCTGGAGGCTAGGGCTACTCGGAGCCCAAAGCACGACTTCTTGGGAGACCCAGAAGATGGTGCACTTGCAAGTGTGCTCGGTGTCCAGGGGTCACGGTCTCACGTTACCCACGATAGCCACGGGCCTCAGCTTTGCTGGGGACTCAGGGTAGCCTCGGGGAAGTCTGAGAATCCACCTCTGGTGATGCGATGACTTCGGCGTCCGACGGGAGCTTCAGTGATGCGAACCGGACAGATGCTTCTTTGGTGCCTGCCAAGCAGGGGAGTCACTCCTTGACCCCAAGGGAGATTCTTCAGTCCTCTAATCTTGTCGTAGAGCGTCGAAGGTCCAGGATTCCGTGTCAGAGTTTCGTCCAGGTATAATCTAAAGTCCTAAGGACTGGGTTCCTACCTTTATTCCAAAAATAGGGGATGGACTACTCTGTGGCCCCACCTATGGGTGGGTCAGGGCAGAGGGGTGGCTACACCCTTTCCCTTTGTCCAGTTCGCGCCAAAGCAGGGGCTGCAAGCCCCTGATCCGGTTTGAACTGGGGTATGCACAGGGACACCAAATGTGCCCCCAGTGCAGGACTTCAAAGCACCCGAAAGTGCTCCCGCCCAGCCCCAATACACTTTGTCCTGTCTGGGGAGGTGGTCACACCTCCCTGGGACAGGAAACCTATTGTCCAGGCCTCCCCTGCCGGAGTTTCGTCCAGCAGCAGGAGGCCAGACTCGTGTCTGTGGCAGTAGCATCCATTTTGTGATGCCAGGCTCTGGAAAGAAGTTACCGGACTCGTCAGAGTTAACATGCCTTTCCCTCTAGAAGGGTGGAATGCTACCCCCGCCGCCAGAATTGGCGGGGGGTAGTATTCCAAGATGTTTGACACCAAACACGACATGTTTTGGTGCAGCCATTCCATAGTTAGCATTTTACCGCGAGGATATAATGCGTTTAAGAGTATATGGTCAGGCTGCACTACAAACAGCATCAGAGATGGTCTCCGAACGCTGCAGAGGGGCCCTGCTCATGCAGGGGCACCCTCTCACATAGAAACCATGCACTCTGCCTTTAGGATTGATAAGGCCTGCCTTAGGAGTGACTTATAGGTTTATATGTGTGTATGCATTTAGTGATATAGGTAACCTATACCACAGCAAGGGGTGCATGCACCACCTTACCCAGGCTGCAGTAGCAGACCTGTGGTGTCAGTTTGGATGGCCTACCAGGGGTGGCATAATATATGCTGCAGCCCCTGGCAGGCCTCTGAGGTACCTATGCCCTTGGTACAGAGTATACCATATACTAGGGACTTACAAGGGCACTCCAGATCCCAATCAGAGATGTGCCTAAGGCACATGGAGACCCTTTTAAAGAGGAAACAGCTAGGCTGGGGTTCTGAATAGCAGGGCCCCAGCCAGACTAATGTCGAAAACCAGTGAAGTATCAGCAAAAAGTGGGGGTACCCCTGTGAAGCAGATCCTACTCTCCTACACAACCCCCCCAAACGTAGGGACATTAAACTAACCTTGCCCAGTTAAGTCTTCATGTTCTAAGTGGAAATACCTAGAGAGTCCATCTGCATTCGCATGGTTACTCCCAGGCCTATGTTCCACTGTAAAGTCCATCCCCTGTAGGGAAATGGACCACCTAAGCAGTTTGGGGTTTTCACCCTTCATTTGTTTTAGCCATAAGAGGGGCTTATGGTCTGTCTGAACCAGGAAGTGTGTACCAAACAAGTATGGCCTCAGCTTCTTCAGAGCCCAGACCACAGCAAAGGCCTCCCTCTCTATGGCTGACCAACGTTTCTCTCTAGGGGTCAGCCTTCTGCTAATAAAAGCTACTGGCTGATCCTGACCTTCTTCATTCAATTGTGACAGTACAGCCCCTACCCCCAATTCAGATGCATCAGTTTGAACAATGAACTTCTTGGAGTAATCAGGACTCTGCAGAATTGGAGCAGTGCACATGGCCTGCTTGAGGTCATCAAATGCCTTTTGACAGCTAACTGTCCACTGAACCTTTTTGGGCATTTTCTTAGAAGTTAAGTCATTCAAGGGTGTCACTATTGATCCATACCCCTTGACAAATCTCCTATAGTACCCAGTCAGGCCTAAGAAGGCTCTCACCTGAGTCTGGGTAGTGGGAGCAGTCCAGTCCATGATGGTCTGGATCTTGCTCTGCAAAGGTTGAACCTGGCCTCCACCCACAAGGTGGCCCAGGTACACAACCTGACTCTGCCCTATCTGGCACTTAGTGGCCTTGATAGTCAGGCCTGCCTTTTGCAGGGCCTGTAAAACATTCCTGAGGTGGACCAGGTGATCCTCCCAGGTGGAGCTAAAGACAGCAATATCATCTAGATAAGCTGCACTATAGGCCTCCAGTCCTGTGAGAACTGTGTTCACCAACCTCTGGAAAGTGGCAGGTGCATTTTTCAGACCAAAGGGCATCACCACAAATTGATAATGCCCACTAGGGGTTGAAAATGCTGTTTTGGGCTTTGCAGCATCAGCTAGTCTGATCTGCCAGTAGCCAGCTGTTAGGTCAAATGTGCTGAGATATTTGGCAGAGGCCAAAGTATCTATGAGCTCATCCGCCCTGGGTATTGGATGGGCATCAGTCCTAGTGACTGCATTGAGGCCCCTGTAGTCTACACAAAACCTCATCTCTCTTTTCCCACCACTGGTGTGAGGTTTAGGTACTAGGACTACTGGACTAGCCCAAGGGCTATCTGAGGGCTCAATCACTCCCAATTCCAACATCTTCTGGACTTCAGTCCTGATACAGTCCCTGACATGGTCAGGTTGCCTATAAATCTTGTTTTTAATAGGCAGACTGTCCCCAGTGTCCACTTCATGAGTGCACCAGGTGGTCTGACTGGGTGTCAGAGAAAACATATGTCTAAACTGATTGAGGACTTGCCTGCAATCAGTTTGTTGCTGGGTAGTGAGGCTGCCTGCCAAGGCTACACCATCAACTGACCCATCGTCAGGGTTCTGTGAGAGCAGGTCAGGGAGTGGGTCACTCTCTTCCTCCTGCCCTTCATCAGTAGCCATGAGCAAGCCCATGTCTGCCCTGTCCACATATGGCTTAAGTCTGTTGACATGGAGAACCCTGTGGGGACTCCTGGGTGTTCCCAGGTCTACTAAGTAAGTGACCTCACCCTTCTGCTCAACAATAGTGTGGGGTCCACTCCATTTGTCTTGGAGAGCTGCTGGGGCCACTGGCTCCAACACCCACACCTTCTGTCCTGGCTGGTAAACAGTTAGGACAGCCTTTTGGTCATGCCAGGCCTTTTGAAGTTCCTGGCTAGCCTCAAGGTTTTTGGTTGCCTTTTTCATGTACTCAGCCATCCTGGAGCGGAGACCAAGTACATAGTCCACTATATCTTGCTTTGGGGGCTTGAGAGGTAACTCCCATCCTTCCTTCACCAAGCACAGTGGACCCCTCACAGGGTGGCCAAACAGAAGTTCAAAAGGGCTGTAACCAACCCCCTTCTGAGGCACCTCCCTATATGCGAATAAAAGGCAGGGCAAGAGTATGTCCCATCTACGCCTAAGCTTTTCTGGGAGCCCTTTAATCATGCCCTTCAAGGTTTTGTTGAATCTCTCAACTAAACCATTGCATTGTGGGTGATAGGGTGTGGTGAACTTATAAGTAACTCCACACTCCTTCCACATTGCCTTTAAGTACCCAGACATGAAGTTTGCACCCCTGTCTGATACCACCTCCTTAGGAAAGCCCACTCTTGAGAAAATTCCCAGGAGGGCCCTTGCCACCACAGGTGCTGTAGTGGTCCTAAGGGGTATAGCCTCTGGATACCTGGTGGCATGATCCACTACCACCAGTATAAATCTGTGCCCAGATGCTGTTTGGGGATCCATGGGACCAACAATGTCAATCCCTACCCTCTCAAAGGGCACCCCCACCACAGGTAGTGGTATCAGGGGGGCCTTTGTAGTGCCACCTGCTTTGCCACTGGCTTGGCAGGTTACACAGGAGCGACAAAACTCCTTACTGTCTTCAGACATGTGGGGCCAGTGAAAGTGAGGGACAATTCTGTCCCAAGTCTTGTTCTGGCCCAGGTGTCCTGCTAAGGGAATATCATGGGCTAGGGTCAATAGGAAGCCCCTGAACTTCAAAGGTATTACCAACCTCCTGGTAGCACCAGGCTTGGGGTCTCTACTCTCTGAGTACAGGAGTCCATCATCCCAATACACTGTATGGGGACCACTAGCTTTCCCAGCAGCCTCAGCAGCAGCTTGCTGTCTGAGGGGTTCAAGGGAGGGGCAGCTCTGCTGCTCCTGGCTCAGATCTGCCCTAGAAGGTCCCCCTGTCCCCAAGAACTCAACCTGGTCAGGCTCAAGTTCCTCTGGGACAGTTCCTTCTTCAGGGCTGAGATCATCCCCCTCAAGGGACTGATCTTCCTCCTGAGCCAAGGGGGAAGGCACTGCCTTAACCCTACTACTCCTCCTCTTGGAAGGCACTTGGTCCATTCTTCCAGAATCCAAGGCCTGTTCAGTTTTAGACAGTTTAGCTTGTGACCTGGTCACAGCAAACACATCTGCAGGGATCCCCAGCATTTCTGCATGGGTCCTGAGCTCCACTTCTGCCCAAGCAGAAGTCTCTAAGTCATTGCCAAGCAAGCATTCGACTGGTAGGTTTGCACTTACCACAACCTTCTTAAGGCCAGTTACCCCTCCCCAGGAGAAGTTAACAACTGCCAGAGTATGGTCTGTTCTGACATTGCTAGCATTGGTCACTTGGTACATTTCACCAAGTATAACTTGCCCAGGTAGCACAAGGTCTTGTGTCACCATTGTGACACTTGCCCCTGTGTCCCTAAATGCCAAAGCCTCTCGTCCATTGATTAAAGGCTGTTGTCTGTACTTGCCCAGATTACTGGGACTCACAGTGGAGGTCACATCCATGCCTCCATCACAGACTAACACAGCCTGAGTCAGCTCCCTGACTAAGTCAGAGCCCAACTCAGTTCCCAGGGTGAACCCTACTAAACCCTTGGCTGGAGCACTTCCACCAACTGTACTAGGGGGAACAGGTGCCTTAGGGGCATTGGTGGAGGCTGGACTGGAGTCTTTGGACTTGGTGCAATCACTGGTCCAGTGGGTCTTTTGCTTACAGACCTTGCACCATGGTTTTCTTTGGCCTTTACCCTTGGTAGACTGGGAATCCCCACCAGAAGAAGATTTTTGGGGGCCTGATGAAGACTTTTGATCTTTACCCTTCTCCCCACCCTTGTCAGAGTTCTTAGCATCTTGCTTCTTGGTTTCCCCACCTTGGTTCTGTACCTTCTGCTTCACCCTGGTTCTGACCCATTTGTCTGCCTTCTTTCCCAATTCTTGGGGAGAGGTCAGATCAGAGTCAACCAGGTACTGATGCAACAGCTGGTTTTGACAGTTATTAAGAATCTGCTCCCTCATTATCAGATTATACAATCCTGAGAAGTCACACACCTTACTGCCCATCAACCAGCCTTCCAGAGCCTTGGCAGAACAATCCACATAGTCTACCCAGTCTTGAGTCTGTGCTTTTTGGGTGTCTCTGAACTTCAACCTGTACTGTTCAGTGGTTAGGCCAAACCCATCAATAAGAGCACTCTTCAAGACCTTGTAATTGTCAGCATCCTCCTCTCTAACAGTGAGGAGCTTGTCTCTACCTTTGTCAGCAAAGGAGAGCCACAAGATTGCTGCCCACTGCTCCTGAGGGACCTTCTGTACTTTACAGGCCCTCTCTAAAGCAGTTATCCATTTGTGGATATCATCCCCACTCTGGTAGGGAGGGACAATCTTGCTCAGGTTCCTATGGTCATAGGACCTTTCCCTATCTCTAGGGATATGGCTGCCACCATGGGACTCTAGTCCCAACTTTCTTCTCTCTTTAAGGAGATCTAGGGATTCTCTATCTAAAGCCAATTGCTTCTTCCTGATCTCCAGTTGAGTTTCCTCATACTGGACCAGTCTCTTTCTTCTCTCATGAGAGGATTCCCTCCTGTGAGAAGAAACAGAGCTCCCTATTGAGGTGCCAGAGTGGTTAGACTCCTGAGAAGGAGACCTAGACTTTCTGAGCACACTCATAATCCTTCCTGGGGGGACAAAGGTGTGGTTCTCTAGATCCTCATCTTCATCTTCCCCAGAAGGGATTGGGTTTTCCAGGTCAGGGTCATTGTCACCCTCCTGGTCAGTTTCAGAGGGGGGCTGGGGGTAGTAGTACCCCTGGCCCCTTCCTCATCTGCTGGCCCACCCTCTGCTCCTACCCCTTCAGTCTCTGAAGACTTACTAAGATCATAAGCCACCAACAACTCCTGGAGGTGTTGGGTGGTGGGACTTTGGCCTGTCCTTAATTTCCTCACGTTACACAAAGCTCTCAGTTCCAAGAATGGGAGTGTGTCATACTTGGAGGGGGAAGCTCAATGGCTTCCTGCAGGGCATCTCTAGATCCTGCTTTTAAAGACATTACTAGTGTGGTGTGGTGTATGCACTACCTACTCTAGTGTGGCCTACTAAACTCTCTTGAGTTGTAGAAAGGGTTGTGCTATCCCTTAACACACAACTCTAAGTTCAGTAGAACTTACTGATATTCCAAGCTTAAATTATATGTACCTTAGGTACCTTTAGTGGTTTTCAGTTGATCAATTCAATTGAGATTATCTGGTAAAACAATAGCAAGCTGGAATCCCACACGCTGCACACCAATGTGAGAAGTTGGCCTGGCATATGCTGTCCACTAATTATAGTGGGCACCTTGCACCAGTCCAAATCGACTCTTATGGTAGGTAGGTTAAAGACAACCTTATTGAAAGCTATCCTAGTGGTAGCTGTGGAGAGCAGCCTTCAGGCTAAGTCTTGAAGGAATGTAAAGCAGCTTGTTTTACCAGTCTATAATCTCTTGAGTGACCAAATGAAAGAGCACCACACCAGGTATATATTCAAAATATATGTATTTATTACTAAACACACCCCTCTAGTCTCTTTATGAGGCTAGAGTTCGAAGTACATAGGTTATAAGATCTTAAATCACAGTAATAGCACAAATACACGTTTGGGCCCTAGGGGCGTACCAAACCATATACCAATAAAGTGGTATGCGAACCACGACTGAACTAGACACTAGGCCTAGAGCCTCTAGAAGTGCTTGGACCACAAGGAACCACCCAAGGTAGTGACACAGGGGACCCACGGGAGACGCGTGCAGTGTAAATACACAACCGCGATACGCCGTTAACTTCTATGGAGAAAGTCGGGATCGGGAAAATAGAGGAAAGGGACACTTAGAAGAGGACTAGGACAAAACCCTTTGAGACCTAGGACTTTGAAGAGTCTCTACCCACGGGAGCACCGGAGTACTCGTGTTACCTCACCCAGGGAAGCCGGGTGCATAGGTGCCTTTCGGGGTCGGGTTTCGTCGTCGGTTCTTATGGCGATCTGCTGCAAAGTGCTGCTGGCGACCAGGAGAAAAGTGTCCGGGTGGATCCAAGAGTGGATCGGAGTTCTGAAGAACCTGAAAGCAGAGGGGACAGAGTCTGGGTCACTAGCCAGTGACCAGGGAGGCGATGGACAGATGCCCACCGATGTCGAGTGCTTCAGGTGCGTTGACGGTCGTCTCGTTTCTGCAGCCACGAGGTCCAGGAGGCGTTCTCGGCGACCAGGAGCAGGATTCGGGCTGGTACACGATGTCTGTCGAGTGCTGCGGTGTCGGCGACCAGATTGGACCCAACAAGCCTTGGCAACGGCAAGTCTCGATGTAGGTGAAGATCGTCGATGGTGCAGACCAGCAAGGTCTGGGGAACTCACCCAGCAAGGGTAAGTGAGGGCAGGCCTGGAGCAACCAGACTGCCAAGTAAAGAAAAGATTGGCCTTCGGTAAGGGCTACTAGCCAACGGGCTAGCGACCGCGAAGGAGCCTCGTGACGCCGCACGTGGAGCTGGCTTACAGGACACTCGTGGAGTGGGGGCCAGTGATCTTCGGTGCAGGTGGTGCTGGAGGCTAGGGCTACTCGGAGCCCAAAGCACGACTTCTTGGGAGACCCAGAAGATGGTGCACTTGCAAGTGTGCTCGGTGTCCAGGGGTCACGGTCTCACGTTACCCACGATAGCCACGGGCCTCAGCTTTGCTGGGGACTCAGGGTAGCCTCGGGGAAGTCTGAGAATCCACCTCTGGTGATGCGATGACTTCGGCGTCCGACGGGAGCTTCAGTGATGCGAACCGGACAGATGCTTCTTTGGTGCCTGCCAAGCAGGGGAGTCACTCCTTGACCCCAAGGGAGATTCTTCAGTCCTCTAATCTTGTCGTAGAGCGTCGAAGGTCCAGGATTCCGTGTCAGAGTTTCGTCCAGGTATAATCTAAAGTCCTAAGGACTGGGTTCCTACCTTTATTCCAAAAATAGGGGATGGACTACTCTGTGGCCCCACCTATGGGTGGGTCAGGGCAGAGGGGTGGCTACACCCCTTTCCCTTTGTCCAGTTCGCGCTAAAGCAGGGGCTGCAAGCCCCTGATCCGGTTTGAACTGGGGTATGCACAGGGACACCAAATGTGCCCCCAGTGCAGGACTTCAAAGCACCCGAAAGTGCTCCCGCCCAGCCCCAATACACTTTGTCCTGTCTGGGGAGGTGGTCACACCTCCCTGGGACAGGAAACCTATTGTCCAGGCCTCCCCTGCCGGAGTTTCGTCCAGCAGCAGGAGGCCAGACTCGTGTCTGTGGCAGTAGCATCCATTTTGTGATGCCAGGCTCTGGAAAGAAGTTACCGGACTCGTCAGAGTTAACATGCCTTTCCCTCTAGAAGGGTGGAATGCTACCCCCGCCGCCAGAATTGGCGGGGGGGTAGTATTCCAAGATGTTTGACACCAAACACGACATGTTTTGGTGCAGCCATTCCATAGTTAGCATTTTACCGCGAGGATATAATGCGTTTAAGAGTATATGGTCAGGCTGCGCTACAAACAGCATCAGAGATGGTCTCCGAACGCTGCAGAGGGGCCCTGCTCATGCAGGGGCACCCTCTCACATAGAAACCATGCACTCTGCCTTTAGGATTGATAAGGCCTGCCTTAGGAGTGACTTATAGGTTTATATGTGTGTATGCATTTAGTGATATAGGTAACCTATACCACAGCAAGGGGTGCATGCACCACCTTACCCAGGCTGCAGTAGCAGACCTGTGGTGTCAGTTTGGATGGCCTACCAGGGGTGGCATAATATATGCTGCAGCCCCTGGCAGGCCTCTGAGGTACCTATGCCCTTGGTACAGAGTATACCATATACTAGGGACTTACAAGGGCACTCCAGATCCCAATCAGAGATGTGCCTAAGGCACAGGGAGACCCTTTTAAAGAGGAAACAGCTAGGCTGGGGTTCTGAATAGCAGGGCCCCAGCCAGACTAATGTCGAAAACCAGTGAAGTATCAGCAAAAAGTGGGGGTACCCCTGTGAAGCAGATCCTACTCTCCTACAATAAACACCCCAGAAGTCCAGACAACGAAGCCACAGCACAATGACACAGAGGCAGACACCTGAGGGAACATTTCACTGAGCACAACGTGTCAGCTGATACACGGGAGTGGGAGTACAGAGTGTATTGTATGGCCTGGAGTAGGCATGACTGTCCTGCTCCACGTGAAAGAGGGATGAGCCCTGTACAGTAGGCAGGTGGCTAAGCATGTGTGACACACTTGATATACATACTCCTGAGGCCCAAACATTGTTCCCACCCGCAGCATGGGTGTGTGCCAAATACCCCAGGCACATGTCGTGAATCAGATCAGCAATTGGACCACATATCAAAGTAACACGCAGATTACATGTCAGAACTCAGGCATTGTGTAAGCAATGGACCCACCCATTAAGCTCACCACAGAGTTACGGGAACAAATGCTGTCCCCCACCTTGAGCTAAGCAAAATGCAAGGACACAGTACCCACGTGACACAATTTCCTGACTGTAAGGGCCACACCTGGGTATCAGATGAGGAGTGGGCAGTGCACAATTGAGGGACATGGGTCCTGGACCACATAACTGATGTACTGTTGAAGTTTAACCAGGCCAGAGGAGGGCACATAGCATGTCAGACAAAGCTCACAGTGCAGTCATGGACTCACCCCCTCCTTGCTGCTGTCTGCCCTTTAGCTGCCCATCCAGATCAGGGAAGACCACCGCCAGGATCCTGAGCATGTGGGGGGTCAGGGTCCGGTGTCCGCCCCTCCTGTGAGGAGGCGACAGCTTCAGCTGGACCCTTGCGATCCTCCGGGTCCAGCCCCGAAGGTCCTGCCACCTCTTCTGGCAGTTGCGGATCCGGCGCTTGTAGACCCCCACAGACCTTACTGCCCGGGCGATGTGGGCATCAACCTGTGAGGATGACAAAGTGTAAAGGCCATTACTACACATGCAACAAATCCGTGCATCACACATTTGGATATACATGTCTCAATCACAGGGGCACATGATGTACACGGGCAGTGCAAGGATGGCTATGAACAGTTTGCCAGCAGTTACTACATGGTATCATTGCTTGGGAAGTCAAACCTTGTTTAAATGCACTGTTACTGCACTATACCTGTTCGGTGCATGTAACTACACACTATGGGGGGTGACAACTACTCAGTGAGCCTGCTAGCCAGTGGCGTGCAGACTGTAAGTCTGGCTAGTCAGACAACATGCACATTTGTAAGGCAGTGGACAGCACACTCACCTGCTCCCCTGGTTTCCCACACAGCTTGCTGTACTGTGGAAGGAGGCTGTCCAGCAGGGCCTGGTCCTCCTCAGTGCTGAAGGCTGGGGCTCTCTCCACAGTACGTGCCATTGCAGGATCCAGAGGATGCATATACAGCAGCAGTGGTGGTGGCAGATGTCGTCCTGGAGCATGTAGTGCAGGCAAGTGAGCTCTCAGGGGAACAGCCAGCATTATATGTGTGCTGCTGAGGCAGATACTGTCCCATGTGTCCAAAGTGATAGGTCCAAGTCGTTTGCATCTTCTGAATCTGGCCAATCCATGGAATTGCACCACTTACACACGCCCACAGCATCCTTCAAAAGTTCAACTTCATGACACCCATGAATTTGCAACATTGTTGTGGGTGGCCAACTGAATTCACAGCATCAGACTCGTTAAACTTTCGAAAACGCGTCCGTTGCCATGCCAGGCCATAGCCAATGCGTGCGCACCGATCGGTCCATTGCTGTACAACGCGTATTCCTGGTACAACGCTGTACCCGCTCACAACAGATTCAATGGCCAGTGCGTGCACACCGATCGGTCCATTGCTGTACAACGCGCGTATTCCGGGTACAACGCGTACCCGCTCACAACAGATTCAATGGCCAGTGCGTGCACACCGATCGGTCCATTGCTGTACAACGCTGTATTCCGGGTACAACGCGTACCCGCTCACAACAGATTCAATGGCCAGTGCGTGCACACCGATCGGTCCATTGCTGTACAACGTGTATTCCTGGTACAACGCGTACCCGCTCACAACAGATTCAATGGCCAGTGCGTGCACACCGATCGGTCCATTGCTGTACAACGCGTACCCGCCACAACAGATTCAATGGCCAGTGCGTGCACACCGATCGGTCCATTGCTGTACAACGCGTATTCCGGGTACAACGCGTACTCCGCTCACAACAGATTCAATGGCCAGTGCGTGCACACCGATCGGTCCATTGCTGTACAACGCGTACCCGCTCACAGCAGATTCAATGGCCAGTGCGTGCACACCGATCGGTCCATTGCTGACCAATGCGTACCCGCTCACAACAGATTCAATGGCCAGTGCGTGCAACGCGTATTCCTGGTACAACGCGTACCCGCTCACAACAGATTCAATGGCCAGTGTGTGCACACCGATCGGTCCATTGCTGGACAACGCGTATTCCGGGTACAATGCGTACCCGCTCACAACAGATTCAATGGCCAGTGCGTGCACACCGATCGGTCCACTGCTGTACGACGCTTCCCTGTACAGGTCACTCGCATATGTCACCATGCTTGTCACTGGTGAACGTATGCCAGTAACATATACTTGCCAGGGACTCAGGGGCACACCTACAACACCACAGCCTGTCCACACTGTATCCTAAGGCATGTAAGGCTGCATTACCTTTTCTGTGTATGGGGGTCAACATGTGGTTTTTGGGGTGGCACTTGGGGGCAGCCACTCCCAGGCTGTGCACGTGTTCATGAGGACAGGATCCTTGGTGTGTTGTGCACATGACCACTGTGATGTGCAACTGTTCATTTCAGAGCATGTGGCATGGTCACATTTCACGGTTGTGTATGTGTATGTCATGTCACATACCCCCTGAGTCACATGTGGGACGGTATGTACATCACAGGGTGACCCATTGCCACAATAGTGATGGCCCTCCACAGTCTGTGTGCATGTTGTGTTTACAATGTCTCTGATTCCATGTGCACAATGGGAGACAGTCTCCACATCCACGTTGTTTGTGCATGGACTTTGATGTTGTGCGTGTGTGTGTCACAGACGTCCATGTCTGTCCTGCAGAGGCAACAGGGACCACTACCTGTGGGGGTCATGGTTGTTTTGCTGTGGTGTATTCATGATTCACCATGTCATGCCAGTGTCCATGTGGCAATACAGGGTCCCTGGGAATCTACCTGTCAATGAGCTGTGATGCCTGGGGCACATCTGTCCTCACATGTCACTGTGGTGTGTGTTTGGAACGTGACAGCAGTACATGGGTACTGTGACACAGCCTAATGATATCCCATAGCACAACCTGGGACTTGTTGAGGACACATGTTGAACTGTGATGTTAGATGTTGTCCATTTCGGTGCCATACATGTCCTTACGGAACGGCACACACATCATGTACTTGTGTCTCGTAATGATGTACCATGTGATATTGAGCCTTGTCTATGCCACATATGTGGGGTGACTGACAATCTTTCTTTCTTCACCTATGCGCTGCAGGGCACCAGCTGTCCATAGACCATTCCCTGACCTTGCAACGATGGTGGAACGTGACTGCATCCGACGGTACCGCTTCACCAGGCAGCTGATTGAGGATTTGGCAGTGCGCTTTGCCCCACATATGCAACCTGGCCGGCCGTACCCTACAGTGCTGACCCCCAAGGTGAAGGTGATGGCAGCCCTACACTTCTTTGCCACCGGTACCTTTCAACACACTGTGGCGTCTGCTGGTGGGATGTCACAGACTATGTTCAGCCGTGTGATACGCGATATTTTGGAGGCAATGTTGAGAGGCCTGAACCAGTACATCTATTTCCCTAAACCTCAACAACGTGACTTCTATGCCCTGGGGAGGATGCCACATGTCATTGGCTCCATTGATGGGACACATGTGGCTTTGGTACCACCACAGGCACATGAGCAGGCATACAGGAACCGTAAACATTATCACTCGATCAATGCTCTGGTGGTATGTCTTGCAGATATGAGCATCTCACATGTGTGTGCACGTTTCCCTGGTTCGGCACACGATGCCTTCGTGATGAGGAGTAGTCGCATCCCGAGGATGATGTCACAGATGCGGAACCAGCGTGCCTGGCTTGTCGGTGTGTACTGACTTTGTACCATTGTGTGTGTTCTGCTATGTTGTATTCCGCACTCTTATCCAACTCAGCTAATGTGCAATTGTCTGTCTGTAGGTGACTCCGGATACCCCAACATGCCGTGGTTGCTGACACCCCTCAGGAACCCTGTGACACCAGCCCAGATGCGCTACAATGAGGCACATGGTCGGACCAGGAGAGTGATCGAGCGGACATTTGGTCTCCTGAAGAGCCGCTTCCGCTGCCTGGACAAGACAGGAGGGGCCCTCCCATATGCCCCAGCAAAGGTGTGCAAGATTGTCATCGTCTGCTGCATGCTACACAACCTGGCAGTGCGGAAGGAGTTGCCTCTCATCCTGGATGACGATGACCAACAACCTGTGGAGGATCCTGGCCTGGGCCACGATGCCAGTGATGATGATGATGATGAGGGTGATGTCCGCACACAGCTCATCACCAACTTCTTCAGCTGAATGTGAGTATCCAGAGATGTCATGTCAATGATTTGAGTTTGCATGATATGTGTTGGTGGTGCTCTGTTGCTGTTTGAGTGTGGCCATGTGCTACTTGACTGGATGCGTGCAGCGATGTGTCCTTACAGGTAGTCTGTACTTCCCAACAGTGTTGACATGCTAACTTGGTTTTGTGTAGGTATCTTGTGACATGTATTGGGCATGAGTGTTGCAGGTCTGTCCTGTTCTTCAGTGCTTTTGACTGTGTGTCATGTCTGTCCTTCACAGGGTGCTTTCAGAGTTGTTTGGTCAACTCGGATCCCCTGACACCATGATTCAACTTCCAGGGTGGTAGCAGTCGTTTCCCTACAGGTGATGTGCCCCACACCCCTGGACTTTTTTCCTTCTACACTTGTTGACTGTGTGGCCACTGCCACATGGGATTTCCTAGCATCTGTAGTGGAAACAACATGTTGCAAATGTGTAATAAACCTGTGCTTCACTTTGGGATGTGCGTTGTCTGTGGTCACACATCTGACTGACATTTGCTTACTGCACCTGTGGGCTAGTTAACACAGACTCTGAATAGGTGTGGTGTCTGTGCATTCCACAATATTTCCTGGCAACATCAGTGTAGGCGATGAGTCCGATGGCCCTGGTGTCTATGTGTTGTGTAGCCCTAGTGGTGTGTCTCCCTCATATGTGTCACGTCGCCATGACTCACATGACGGTGTTGAACTTGCTGTGGCAGTTAGCATGCACGGTGTCATTTAGCAGATCATCATCTCCGTGACAATAGCAACGTTGGAATCACAACAGAGGCAAGTATGGTGTATTGGTGAGTTTATTACATACATGTGTGAGGTTAGTGCACAGGATGGTGGGTACTGTACATTGGGATTGTGATCCAAAGTTCCCAGGTGAGTTGGAAGTCTTGGTAGCAGAAATGTCAACAGTGATCTGATACATTGGTCCAACTTGAACTCCCCATGTCATGTGGGTGAGTTGTGTTGCATTTGACAGGGTGAACAGTTTGCACACAAAGGAGAATTTCCAGAACAGGTGTTGGCTTCCTGGGGGTTGTACATGACCATCGACCTCTCAGTTTTCCTTCCTCGGATGACCCCTCTTCTTTGGGGGGGACCCTCATGTGCAGGCTGCTGCGGTGCAGGGGACTCTCCGCCAGAGTCCTCCTCCCTCCCTGTGGCAGTTGCAGGTGTTGCAGAACCAGATTTTGTGGGCACACAGGGAGGTGTGGCCATGTTGGTGCTAATCTGGCGGAGGCATGTCAATATGTCCCTATGCACCGCTGTCAGTTCTTGCAATGTGTCCCACTTGGACTCCATGCCAGACATGTGTGTCTCCACATGGGCCATGTGTGTCTCCACACGGGACATGTGTGAGTCCAAGCGGGCATGATGGGCAGCCTGCTGCTGTTGAATGTCCTTGAGGATCCCCACTACCTGGGTGACCTCTCCGGTGCTATTCTGGTACGCATCAGCAATGCGTACCAGTTGTGGGTCATCATGCAGTCCAGACCCCTCTGCAAATAGCGACCTATGTCTACCACCCCTCCCACCACCCCTGCCGACACGTGCGGGACCTGCGGTGGCACGCACAGGTGTCCCTAGGCCCCCTTGGGGGTTGTTACTGGGGTCGTTGTCCATAGCTTGACGTTGGGCCAGGGTCCCTGTGCTGTTGTCATTGGTGGTCCTTGGTCTGTCCGTGTCGGCAGGGGTGGTCTGTGTGTTGGCAGTTGTTGGAGGAATGGGTGCAGGGGGTGCAGATGTTGGTCCTGCTGGTGCTGCATGATGACTCACGCCGGAGGGGCCAGGTGGGTCTTCGCCATCCGAGGAGGGCAGAGGCTGTTCCACACCAGTGCGCTCAGTGTCCCCCGGTGCCTGGGACTGGGACTCCTCATCGTCTGCTGCTGTGTCCCCATCATCACCTGTTTTTGGAAGAGACACACAATGTATGTTATGTTTCTACAGGCATCAATGGTTCACACACCTGACAGTTGTGACTGTACCTCTGGATGCGGCCCTGTACATTGCATTGACCTAGGTTGTCACAGTAAGAGGTTGATATTGGTGTAGCACATTGTCCTGCAAACCTGAGGCATTTTAATGTGAATGTTGAGGTGTGTGCATGGACAGCATTGGTTGTATTTGCTGGACATCCGGCCCTCCTTCTCCACCCAGCCCAGTTATCCCACCATGAAGCATGCCACCCTTGCAGTGGGTTCAGGTTGACTCTCAGGATGTCAGTCAGTGGTGTCCTGCTGTTGGTTGGTGCCCAGGTCCCAGCAGGGCCTTGTGCTCCCCACAGCAGTACCCAGTGTCAGCCATCTTGTCAGTTGTTTTCCACTCCCTGTGATGTGAGCATGGTTCAGAGTGGTGTTGATGGGCCAATTGTGAGGGTGACCAATGTCTGTGACTACAACTCCCATCATGCTATTGCCTACACCCCCTTCCCAGCATGCCCATACTTCCTTCCTTTTGAGTGGACTTCACTGTGTGTGAGTGTGACAGCAATGGCAAGATGGCTGACAGTGTGGTCCTGTTGTTTGTTGGTGCACAGTTCCCAGCATGGCCTTGGGCTCCCCACAGCTGAGGCCAGTGTCAGACATCTTTGAAGTGGCTTTTCACTCCCTGTGAGGTGTGCATGCTTCAGTGCTAGCTTGCTGGGCCATATGGGTGGGGGATGTTGAGCTGTGGCTGCCACTCCCATCATGCTATTGCCTACAACCCCCTTCCCAGCATGCCCATACTTCCTTCCTTTTGACTCTGCTTCCCGGTGGGGTAGTGTGCCTGTGCTGCCAGGATGGCTGACAGTGTTGTCCTGGTGTTTGTTTGGCTACAAGTCCCATGTGTGTCCCTGTGCTTCACACAGCATAACCCAGTGTGGTGGTTCTTTGTGGGATATTTAATTGAAGTGTGAGGCATTGCATTCTCCCAGGTGAGTTGTGTGGAGTTTGTGTGCAGGGGGTGTGTGGGAAGAGCTGCTTGTAACTATGGTCAGAGCTGTCAGTCCTCCTTCCCACCCAGCCAGATATCCCACCATGGAACGTGCTTCCATTGCAGGGAGTGCAATTTGGCTTTCAGGATGTCAGTCAGTGGTGTCCTGCTGTTGGTTGGTGCCCAGGTCCCAGCAGGGCCTGGTACTCCCCACAACAGAGCACCATTGTCAGCCATTATGTCAGTTGTTTTCCACTCCCTGTGATGTGAGCATGGTTCAGAGTGGTGTTGATGGGCCAATTGTGAGGGTGACCAATATGTGACTACAACTCCCATCATGCTATTGCCTACACCCCCCTTCCCAGCATGCCCATACTTCCTTCCTTTTGGGTGGACTTCACTGTGTGTGAGTGTGACAGCAATGGCAAGATGGCTGACAGTGTGGTCCTGTTTTAGTTGATGCACAGTTCCCAGCATGGCCTTGGGCTCCCCACAGCTGTGGCCAGTGTCAGACATCTTTGAAGTGGCTTTTCACTCCCTGTGAGGTGTGCATGCTTCAGTGCTAGCTTGCTGGGCCATGTGGGTGGGGGATGTTGAGCTGTGACTACCACTCCCATCATGCTATTGCCTACAACCCCCTTCTCAGAATGCCCATACTTCCTTCCTTTTGACTCTGCTTCCCTGTGGGGTAGTGTGCCTGTGCTGCCAGGATGGCTGACAGTGTTGTCCTGGCGTTTGTTTGGCTACAAGTCCCATGTGTGTCCCTGTGCTTCACACAGCATAACCCAGTGTGGTGGTTCTTTGTGGGATGTTAAATTAAAGTGTAAGGCATTGCATTCTCCCAGGTGAGTTGTGTGGAGTTTGTGTTAAGGGGTGTGTGGGAAAAGCTGCTTGTAACTATGGTCAGAGCTGTCAGTCCTCCTTCCCACCCAGCCAGATATCCCACCATGGAACGTGCTTACATTGCAGGGAGTGCAATTTGGCTTTCAGGATGTCAGTCAGTGGTGTCCTGCTGTTGGTTGGTGCACAGTTCCCAGCAGGGCCTTGTGCTCCCCACAGCAGTCCCCAGTGTCCGCCATCTTGTCAGTTGTTTTCCACTCCCTGTGATGTGAGCATGGTTGAGAGTGGTGTTGATGGGCCAATTGTGAGGCTGACCAATATCTGTGACTACAACTCCCATTATGCTATTGCCTACACTGACTTCACCAGCATACCCAGAATTCCTTCCTTTCAGTGAGCTTCCCTGTGAGGTGGTGTTCTGGTGGTGGCAACATATGTGACTGTTTGTTTGTTATAGTTGTGCCACTGGCTTGCTCTATTTATTGTTAGGTTTGTACCTGTCATGACACTGTTACATATCACTATGAGATGGCAGGTATTGTGTTTCTCTGACTAACATAGTCATCTTGGTATGATTATCTTTTGGTTGCTGTGGATTTGCTAAGGGTGCATGGTTTGACTATCCCCTTGACAGTGATGTGTGTGTATTGCGACACAATATTGGGTATATTAGTTGTGTACTCACCAGGCTCTGGGATGTTTGTTAGTCCATATACGCTCACTGGTGGTAGGATGGCCCGCACCTTCTCCTCCCAGGGCCTGAGGTATAGTGGTTTGGCAGGAGGGCCACTGCCGGTGCGCTGACTCACGATGTAATCCTTCTTTAGTAGGTCCCTGACCCTCCTGCGCACATCATACCACCTGTTCTGGATGTCTTCCTTTGTGCACAAACATGGTGATTGTGCGTTGACCCTGTCGACGATCCTCTCCCACATCTTGGTTTTCTGCGACATGGGGGTCTGTTGGACCAATGTGCCAAACAAGTGTGGCTCTACCCTGAGGATCTCATCTACCAGGACTTCCTATTCACTGTCTAGGAACTTATGATTCTTCTTTGGGGGCATGGTGATGGGTGGTGATGGTGATTGATGTGTGTGTGTGTGCAAGTGAGGGTGTGTGTGTGTGTGTAGGTTTTGCTGGGTGTATGTGAGGGTGCTATTTGTTGAGGTGCTAATGGTGTGTGGCTTGTGTGATGGATGAGCTGTGAGTGTGTCTGTGGTTGCTGTGTGTTGGTGTTCTGTGCTGGCAGGTCAGTTGAATTTGCAAAGGATCATGGTAGGGATTTGTGGCCTTTATATAGGTGGAGTTGGGGGTGTGTCCTTGTTCCCTGTTTTTTTCCCCCTGTTTTTATTGACTTTGTCATTGCTTGTTTGGCCCTTTTTTTGTATTTTCCCTTTGTATTTTTTGTGCATGTAGGAGACGTTCTTCTGACCGAGTAGGACGCTGCAGTTGTCTCATGCCAGCTTCTCCGAGTTGTTCACGCTGTGTTTCTGCTAGGTTTATTGTGCGGCGTACGCGTCGGTCACGGTGTATTGGGTTGCTTCGGCTGGGTTTTGTATGCGTGTCGGTCGTGCGGCTTGGTCTCCGTGCGACTCAGTCTGGTTTTCCACGCATTGCATCGAACTGCGCGGCTCGGAGTTCGCGTGTACGTTTCGTTCGGGTTCCTTCCTGGTGCGTGTCGGTCGGTTCGATTCGCGTGGTTTTCCGGCCGGATAGCTTGTTTCCGTCCGGTTCGGTCGTTCGGCTTGTGTTCCGTACGAGTCGGTCGTGATTCACATGCATTTCATCGTACTACCCAGGTCGGGCAGCGCAGGTACGTGTCGGTCGGACTTTATTCCCGTACCGAGTCGGTCGGTACGTTTTCCGGCCCGAATCGGAATCGGCCCCAAAGTATTCATGTGGGACATCCTCCATGAAAAAGCATCTGGAGACCATGCACCCAACTCGTCTTGTGATGGAAGTTATGGCTCAGGAGAAGAGGGAGCAAGCTGCGCAAGGCTAACTCAATCAGCCTTCGACATCTGGTGCACCTGTTCTCTCCACACCTCAACCCCAAATCTTCCCTGATTTGGCAGATGCTGGAGTGCACTGCAGGAAGTGCCAAACCATTCTCTGCATAGGTGAACAGTCAGTTGATGCTGTCATCAATCTTATTAAAGCATACAGTGTGTTAATTTTTTTGTTGGCTTTGCAGCCCCGTGTTTTCATAGCTTTTTAGAAACAGTACATTTGGACCATAGAACTTTATTTTTTTTTCTTAAAAAATGTCAAAAACAATCCAATTTTTTTTTTTTTTTAAATAGTTATGAACAAAAGGTTCTTACAGAACCACCTATTCTGGTTAAAAATAGAAAAGTTGTATGTGGTGAAACTGATTGGATGGATAAATATGTGTGTGGGTGAGTGATTTGTATAAAAGTGTATGTATATGTGATGAGTGTATGATTTGTGTTTGAAAGTTTCGTTGACTGGATGAATAGTGTGTTACTGTTTGTGAGTATCTAAGTACTGTCTGTGTGATTGAAGGACTATTTAAGTAGTGTGTGAGTAACTATAAGAATGTATTCGTAGTGCCTCAATAATTTGATGAGTATTTGAGTGTAATGCCTTAGTCATAGAATGAGTGAACAGGTAGTGGCTTGGTGATTTAGTGAATGCACAGATACATGGGTAGTGCCTGCATGATACTATGAGTGCCTGGGTAGTACCTGGATGATTGAATGAGTGCATGGATAGTGCCTCAGTGAATGGATGAGTGGAAGGGTAGTGCCTGGGGATTGCATGTGTGGATGTGTAGTGCCTTAGTGAAAGCATGAGTATAACAGTAGTGCCTAGATGATTGGATGAGTGCATGGGTAATGCCTGAATGAATGGGTGAGTGCATTGATAGTGCCTGAGTGATTGGGTGAGTGTATGGGTAGTATGTAAGTGAATAGATGAGTGCATGGGTAGTGCATGAGTGAATGGATGAGTGCAAGGTTAGTGTCTGAGTGAATGGATGAGTGCAGAGGTAGTGCCTGAGTCAATGGATGAGTGTATGGGTACTGCCTGAGTGTATGGATGAGTGCAAAGGTAGCGACTGGCTGTTTGGATGTGTGCAAGAGCAGTGCCTGGGTGAATGAATGAGTGCAATGGTAGTTGCTGAGTAAATGGATGAGTGCATGGGTAGTGGCAGAGTGAATGGATGAGTACAAGTTTAGTGTCTGAGTGAATGCATGAGTGCATGGGTAGTGCACACATGAATGGATGAGTACATGGGTAGCGGCTGAGTGAATGGATGAGAGTATGGGTAGCGCCTCATTGAAATTATGAGTGCAAGGGTACCGTCTAGGTGATTGGATCAGTGCATGGGTAGTACCTGAGTGAATGGATGAGTGCATGGATAGTGCCTTGGGTGATTGGATGAGTGCATGGGTAGTGCCTGGGTGATTGGGTGACTGCATGGATAGTACCTGGGTGATTGGATGAGTGCATGGATAGTGCCTGGGTGACTGAATTAGTACAAGAATAGCACCTGGGTGATTGGATGAGTGCATGGGTAGCATCTCATTGAATGGATGAGTCCAATGGTAGTGTCTGGGTGATTGGATGAGTGCATGGGTAGTGCTGAGTGAATGCATGAGTGCATGGATAGTGCCTGAGTGATTGGGTGAGTGCATGGGTAGGATGTAAGTGAATGGATGAGTGCATGGGTAGTGCATGAGTGAATAGAAGAGTGCAAGGGCAGTGCCTGGCTGAATGGATGACTGCAGTGGTAGTTCATGAGTGAATGGAAGAGTACATGAGTAGTGCCTGAGTGATTGAATGAGTCCATGGGTAGTGCTTTGGTGATTGGATAACTGCATGACTACTGTGTAATTCATGAGTGTATGGGTAGTGTCTGGATGAATGGATGAGTGCATGGGTTGTGCCATATATATTTAGATTGTATAGTTCTAAACTTAGGCCTATTAGTTCCATGATATATGTTAAACTACATGTTCAAATGGGAAGATACGTCAGACTTGGAAACTGTCAAATTTTTAAATGTAACAAAAAGCACTTTCAGTTTCAAGCATAGAAATCACTATCTATGTACTACTTCAAGTATACCTTTGTGGAGAGTAATATATTTTGAACGTCACATTTTGGCGGAGTGGAGGAGCAGGGGGAACATGGCGGCCACAAGCTCTGGCACTCCGACATGCACAATAGACAATATGGCGCACTACATGGCGTATAACGACTAACATTTTGGGCAGCAAACCCTATGCAACGAATACCTCTGTGTATGCCCCCTCCTTCGGCGCCTCGGACGATGTGGACGCCTCCGGAGACTCAGCCCCGGGAATTCTGAGTTATCCCGCCTTGTTTGGGCTTTCCTTTACTCCTCGTGGCAGGGTAGCTACGGCATGATCGCTGGGCGATGGTCTACGTTGGTTTCTGGGTCACGGCTGCCGTGAGAGGCAGCATCAGTACTGGCTCGCACAGACAGCAGCCAGGAGGTGAGGAGGAGTCCGGGGAGACTAAAGGAGTAAAGTCCCTCATCAACTGTGGAGACACACATTGCACCAGACGGCCTAGACGAGCCGATTCTGTCCTGTACCAGTACACCAAGGGGGTGGAAACGCCCCAAAAATCTATGACCCCTAAAAAGGCAATAGAGGTGCCCCCAAGAAGAAACAAGGCATACAAACTGTCGGGAGTTCAGCTATTTTAGGTAAAGTGATTGAAGGCAGGGGAAAGAAGGAGATACTCATCGATCTTCCAGGGACAACCCCTCCAGTGGACACCATTGCACCAGGAAAAAACAGGTACTCTTTAAGAAATGCTGAGTTTGGGTGCTTGCAAGATCAGGGGGTGGGAGAGCCCAATAAAGATAAAGGTTCTAACACGATAGCTGTCTCCCCTCCCTTGCTTGTGCAAACTAAGACCACCACACAGTCAATAGGTAAAATTGAGAGATAGGGGAGGGCCTTGAAGAACACTAAAGCTTCAGGGGGTAAAATTAGAGTTACGCCATCCTTAAGGTCTTATTTTAAAAGAAAGGAAATAGAGCCTCATGATAATATGCCTTCTTGAAATGATAAAACGTCCACGGAGAATACGGCCGCAACAAGGTCTCCCGAGATCCCTCATACACAGTCAGCCGCAGTAACTGACCTCCCCACTACTAATAGATTCGCTGCACTATCAGAGGATAATTCAGACAGGGTCACAATGTGCCCCTGTACGGAAGATACAACCCCTACCAACAATTTCGCAGTTAGCACAGAGGTTCCAGATGTGTGTCTATTGTTGCTCTCAATTTCTAGGGAGGTTAAAGAAAAATTTGCAATCTCCCAAAACAACCAAGAAAAAATTCAGGTGTCTTGTGAGATTCTTGAAGCTAAAATGGCGAATATTACAGCGAGGTTAACAACGATGGAGACTGCGATTGAGATACTACAGGAAGAGGTCAAGTCTAACCACAGGGACATTCAATCCTTAAAAACTGGTGAAAGAGAGATCTGGGACAAACTGGAGTCATTAGAAGATAATTCCAGAAGGAATCATTTAAGGCTGCTAAACGTTCCTGAGGGACTGGAAGGGGGAGACCTGAAAGGTTTCGTGATAGACATTCTTAAAGAGTTGATGCCTAAAATCCAGACGTGGGACCTAGATCAGGATATTCAAAGAGTTAATAGGGACCCATTTAGAAGAAACCTAAAAAGAGACAAACCTAGGAAAATTTAAGTAAACTTCCTTACTTATGTTATCAAAGAAACAATACTCTCAGCTGCTCTTAAAGTGAAAAATTTCCATAAAGACGATTGGTCTTACACCATAAGGTCAGATATTGCCAAGACTACACAAAATGGGCAATGGGAGCTTGTAAAATATATTCAAACTTTGAAATCGCTGGGGGCAAACGTGCAGATGAAATTTCCCACAACTCTAGGGGTCATGTGGAGTAATAGAATGTACATCATGAAGAAGGTCTGGAGTCCAGGGTTTAATTAGCCAGATTAATGTGCAAAAGAAGGCATAAGAAGATAGGTCGGAGAGTTTGAGCCCCAGGGGCAACATGCACTACCCCTTTTGGATAAAGGGAGGGTTCCCCAGGTTAGGTTGGGGTGGATGGAGCATTAGGGGAAAAAACGCAAAAATAAGTGGTCCTCACATATGACATTAGTTGCCACACTGAAGGGTGGTGACCAGGAGGGGGAAGAGAAAATAAGGGATGCATAACCGGCAGGAAATAGGAGTCCTATCTTGGAATGTAAATGGCCTTAGGGTGCATAGGAGAAGGAATAAGATTCTGGAACTTATTAAACTCTCTGAAAATGATATGATAATACTACAGAAAACACACCTCCGCTGTGAGGAATGGAATGAGATTCTTATAGCTAATAGATGGATAGTGCATCTGGTATGTACTAATCAATCATGCAATGTAAAAGGGGTAGCCATATTATTTAAAGATCAGCACATGTTAAGATAGAAAGTTCCATTGTGGATATAGGGGGCAGATGGCAATAACCAATGTCAAAATAGAAAAGACAGGATACACATTGGTAGGCTACTATGGTCCCAACGTGGATCAATCAATCAATCAGGTGTTTGATGAGCACGACTACTCACCCGTAAGGGTCTCAAGGCACTGGGGGGTGGGGGGGGTACAGGTTCCAGTCCATCAACGAGGGGGTCTGTCAAGGAGCCAGGTTTTGAGGTTTCTTGCGAAGATGGGGAGCGATGTTGTCTGTCTGAGGTGGAGCGGAAGGGCGTTCCAGGCTCTGGCCGCGAGGAAGGAGAAGGAGCGTCCTCCCGATCTGGTATTTCTGGTGTGGGGGACCACGGCGTAGGAGAGCTGGGCTGATCGTAGGGTCCTTTGGGGTGCGTGGAATTTGAGTCAGCAGTTCAGGTATGCTGGTCTGGTGTCGTGGAGGGCCTTGTGTGCGTGGGTGAGCATCTTGAAGGTGACTCTAGCCTCGATGGGGAGCCAGTGGAGTGTGCGCAGGTGGCAGTGTCTTGGCAGGTTCAGGACCAGTCTTGCGGTGGCGTTCTGGATGTTCTGTAGCTTGCGGGTGAGGTTTTTATTTATTCTGGCGTAGAGTGCGTTGCCGTAGTCGAGTTTGCTGGTGACCAGGGCGTGAGTGACGGTCTTTCTGTGTTCGAGGGGGATCCATTTGAAGGTCTTACGTAGGAGGCGGAGGGTGTGGAAGCAGGAGGATAAGACGGAGTTGATCTGGCGGTCCATTTTGAGCTCGGAGTCCAGGATGATTCCCAGGTTGCGTGCCTTGTCCGTGGGGGTGGGCGGGCTCTGAGGGCGGGGGGCCACCAGGTGTCGTTCCAGGCATCGGGTTTTGGGCCCATGATGAGTACTTCTGTTTTGTTGGTGTTTAGTTGTAGGCAGCTGTTTTTCATCCATTTGGCGACGGCTTCCATGCCTTCTCGAAAGTTGTGTCTGGCGGTGTTGGGTTTGTTGTATAGGGAGAGGATGAGTTGGGTGTCGTCTGCGTATGACACAATGTTGAGTCTGTAGGTTCTGACGATGGGGGCGAGCGGAGCCATGTAGACGTTGAAGAGCGTAGGGCTGAGGGAGGAACCCTGGGGGATTCCACAGGTGGTTGGTGTAGGGTCCGAGAGGAAAGGGGGAGTCTGACCCGCTGCGTTCTGCCGGAGAGGAAGGAGCGGATCCAGTCGAGGGCCTTGTCCTGGATCCCTGCGTCATGGAGTCTGCGTATTAGGGTGCGGTGAGAGACTGTGTCGAACGCCGCTGAGAGGTCGAGAAGAATGAGGGCTACTGTTTCTCCTTTGTCCAGTAGGGTGCGGATGTCTTCTGTTGCGGCGAGGAGGGCGGTTTCCGTACTGTAGTCTTTTCTGAAGCCGGATTGGGAGGGGTCGAGGATGCTGTGCTCTTGGATGAGCCGTCTCCTCTTGGGGAGTTATATAGACATTTACTTGACAGGAAGTATAATATCATTATGGGGGACGGGACTTTAATATATTGCTGAATCCAGCTCTTGATAAGTCCTCAATAAGACCTACAGTAAATGCCCTTAAAATGAGGGAGGCAGTACAGCAGCTAATTAAGAAACTTGGCCTAATGGATACTTGGAGATTAAAGGCAGATTCTGGAAAGGAGTTTACTCATCAGAACAAAAAATATTCAAATGCCTCCAGAATAGATTTCTTTTTAGTTGATATAAGACTAAGTAAAAAAAATTCCACAATTGTGCACCAACCAGACCACCGTTCAGATCATTTTTGTGGAGAGCCATCGAACTGAGTCTAGATGGATGTCTTTTAGGAAATCAAGAAGCTGTAGATGCGCTATAAAAGGATACGGTAGAGTTTTTTGTGATTAATGAAACTTCTGCCGCACCACACATCATGTGGGATGCCTTTAAGGCATATATGCGGGGAAGGATAACAAGTTATGCAGAGTTTAGAAGAAAAGAAGGGAAAAGGAATTAAGAGAATGTGAGTCTAGAATTGACAAGGCACAGAAAGACCTCACTGATTGTCATGACATCACCTCAAGACCTGAGTTCCAGAGGAAGCTGAATGAGGCCAGGGAACACTTAGCTGAGTTTTTAGAAAAAAGGGTGCAAGAGAGGTGGGATGGCAGTAAATTGGCCCATTATGAATACGGGGAAGGGTGTGAGAAACTACTAGCCTGGAAGACAAGGCAAGACTTGCTCCAAAATGAGATTAAGGAGGTGCAGATTGGCCCTACTCAAGAACGCTGACTGGAAGATGATAGTATTGGGACGGCATTCAGGGATTTATTTCAAGATTTATATACTGAGGATACATAATCTAATCAGACAAAAGTAAAGAAGTGGTTGCAACAGGACACTCTCCCTAGATTGGATACTAGTCAACAGTCATTCCTTAATCAAGAAATTACAGCTTCAGAGATAGGGAAATCAATTGCTCACTTAAAAAGGGGGAAAACAGCAGGCCCGGATGGTATCCCGATGAGTTGTATAAGGTTCTGAAGGAAGTGCTTGTCCTGCACCTTACAAAATTACTGAATAGTATTTATATTAACCATGCACCTCCCCCAACTTCGTGGAAAGAGGCAGTCATAACCTTAATTTTAAAACCCATTAAAGACCTAAAGAAATGTGAGTCTTATAGGCCAATTTCCTTGCTAAATAGTGATTACAAAATATTCACGCAGATACTTGCCAAAAGGTTAGACAGGGTGCTAACAAACATTATACATGATAATCAAAAGGGTTTTATGAAACATAGGCAGCTTCATGACTTAACGCATGATTTGGACAGTGCAATTCACATTGCTACCACAACTAGGTCTCCCTTAACCGTCATAATGATTGACGCAGCTAAAGCATTTGACAGAGTATGAAGTCTTTGAACAAAATGGGTTAGGCAACAATTTCCTCAAGGCTATAAGATCGATATACAATGCACCAACAGCAAGGATAGAGATAAATGGGTCTCTTTCATCTAAAATCACCATAGGCCAGGGTACTTGACAAGGATGGCCATTGTCACCCCTTCTTTTTAACTTATATATAGAATCTCTGGCAAGAAGAATCAGGTCAGAACAGAAAATTCTCCCCTTTAAATATCTGGATTGGATTAAAAAAGAAGCGGTATGTGCTGATGACCTATTAATCTTTACATGCAGTCGGGAAGCATCACTACCACTTATAATGGAACTAACGGAGGCCTTTGGGAGAGTATCTGGATATTTAGTAAACAATGATAAAAAGGAGACTATGACTTGGAACGGTCCAGTTGACTTCACACTAGAAAAGTCAGAGATTGGATACCTCGGGGTAAGAATAGTCAAAGATCTGGATAAGATGGCATTTATTAACTTTACCAGAATTTGGTTGGAGTCTAAGAAATTACTGAAGTCATGAATGAATTTACCTCTATCGATTTTAGGGAGAACGAACATAGTTAAGATGAAGATCCTCCCTAAATTCACCTTTATATTCAATATTCTACCATTCCATTTCAAATCTGAGTGGTTTAGGAAGATACAAGGTGATTTGGGTAGTTTCATTTGGAAGAATAAAGCTGTACGGATAGCTTGGAAAAAATTGCGTAAAAAGAAAATAGATGGAGGGATAGCACTCCTGGTTTTCCAGTTATACTATTGGCCTTCTCTCTGAAGAATGTAAGATACCTCCTAATGGAGAACAAACAAATAATTCCTCCTCGCCTCAGGGTTTTGAAAAAAACCTTCCGGAAGAAGGCAACTTTTTCCTCTTGATTAATTTCAAGGTTTTCTAGCAGCCTGTAAACTATGGGTTCAAGTTAAACGGATTCTTGGAATCCCGTACTATAGTTGTAATGCTCCGATATGGAATTCACCTGGGACCCCTCAATGTCTCTTAGACGCCCTAGCAGTGCCCTTATCAACAGCAGGTCTGATAAGATGGGGTCAGCTTTTTGACCAAGGCTCCTTGATATCATGGGGCTCTTTAGCAGTCAGCACTAACTTTACCCTATCTAGGTTTAAATACCACCAGTTAGCAAGCTTGTCCCATAAGCAACCACAGATCGGGCTCAGAACAGACTGGGAGGAAGAGATAACAAGGGACCAGAGACATGTGAAGGAAGTGTCCAAATGGTACTGGATGTTGGTGGAAGTGGAGGACGGTCCCCCTACTTTGCCAGAGGAGATTTGGAAGATGGACCTGCCGGAGCCAGATATCCTAAATCTATGGCAAGTATCTATGTCTACACTTTAGGTTACGGTGAGATCTGCACCCCTGAGGAGGAATCATCTGTTTACTTTATGCAGAGCGTATTGGTCCCCCAAGAAGCTGTCAAAGATGGGTGGAAGCAAGAAGAGATTTTGCCCTAAGTGTGCGCTAGAGCATGCAGACGACGTTCATCTACCATGGCAGTGTCCAGCAATCCAACTCTACTGGCAAGATGTGATACATTTATGTTGAGACTGTTTGGGGGTAAGATAGAGGTAAGCCTTGAACTGGTCATTTTGGGATTCTAACTGGCGGTAGGAACTATTACAAATTGGGAAAAGTTCAGGATCAACTCCTTTTTAATTTGATATTAATTGCACAGAGGGAAATTAGCACGAAATGGGTCTCTCACAATGTACCATCTATATCTGAGTGGATGACCTATACTAAACATATCTGCAGGCTGGACTGCACAACTGGTTCTGCTAAAAGGTTAAAAATGTGGGATCCACTGCTTGCAGGCATCAAATGATATATCACGATTGGTAGGTTTGGCCTTGTTAGGTGGCCATATTGAATTGCACTGTTATAGGACCATAACTTTGAAAACAGTCCGAGGATTAAGACATAGTTCAACAATTGAGGAGGTTGGTTACACCGAATAAAAACCTTCCTCATAAATGATTTGAAGGAGGCACTAAAAAGAGAATAAGCTACCATTAATACCGTTGCATCCCAGTTCGCTCCCAACTTGGATCTTGGGCCTAAGTCGTATATGAGGACTAACAACAACAAAAAAGTCACATTTCTATATTAGTTTCTGGAAGCAGAAGCAGTTTGCAATAGAAGGTCTAACTCAAAATAAAAGGCCAACTATTATTATACCACTTTTATTGGTGTCAGAAAGTGAGTGTGTTACTGCTTCTCAGGAGTAGGATGACAGTTTTCAAATAGTCTATAAGTAGTAGATTATTCGTGTTAGACACAAATAACATATTTGTACATCTTAAACAATTCTCCAGTTTATCATAAATATTGTATTATGTATTCTTACCTTTGAAGTAATTTAAATACATCATTCAGTAAATCAGTTTTAGAGTACTATTGTCCTAAACAGTATTAAAACAGTTTTCAATGTTAAACAGTACCTGCTATTAAGATTAAGAAGAAAAAGAAAAACTATTATATAACCATATTATGTTAGAGAAATTATAATATTACATTTTTGGGAACATAACATTATTTTTTAAATGGATAACATTTTCAGTTTCCCTTTTTTTACTATTCTCAGATTGCACATAACTTCACCATACACAGTGACTTGAATGTAGCATCATCATTGAACGGCAGGGGAAAACAATTGAATTGCTTGTACAAAAAAAATAGCATAGTACATCATTATCAATATGTGTAACTATGCATTTTCCTAACAACATTTTTGTTAATCACTTCTTTCATCTACATTAACTCTATTATTTATCACAAATATAAATATATATTTTCTTTTTTTTAAGATTTCATTTAGACCTGGTACAGTATTGACAACAAACATATATAGTATTTGCTTTTTAAACACATTTTTTCAAAATGCTATATCTATTAGGCAAAATAATAATCAAAACACTAATTATAAACACTAACAGATTGCAGTGCTTTCTGTTTTCTGTCGACATCTTCCCCAATAGGCCGAATGATGTTCTCAAAACTTTGGCTGGAGAAATAACATATAAGGCTTTGGAAATTGAGAAGGCAATCTAGCTTTGAATTCCAGGTGGGCATCATTGGAATGTGTCCATCCTTGGTTACACTTTAAACAAACAGTATAGTGTCCAGATGTTGCAGTAGGTCCATCATGAAAAATAATAGCAACTGTTGTATAAGTTCTTCCTGAAATAGACATTTGATTTCCTTTAAAATGTGTAATTTTGGTTACCAATTTTCTTCCATTTGCTCTACTAGGTTGTTACATTAAAGTGACATATTTTCCAAATCTTTCTATATGTAATGTAGACAACATCTCTGATCTACAATGTGAACATGTCATTTCCTGATTTGCTTTTTTATTCAATGTGTTAAAAGGTACTGATTTGCAGTCTGCTATTGTTAAGTATAGGAATCGTTCTCTACATATTTCAGTGGTAGAAGTAAATAAGCAATCTTCACATGGTCCCATTTATAACTTAGTCCAAATAGGTTATCAATGTGTATTCCTTCATCTTCTAATATTCCAAGCATGAGCATTAGAAATTCTTGTGCATCTTGTTTTATGTTCGGAGAAAATGTCAATGAATCAGTACATATATCTAAAAGATGTTGAATGCCAGAAGCAGTATGTATTTCACTTCTGTCACTTACCAACTGTTGAAATAAATAATGTAGTGCAGAACAGAATTTTTTTCATGGTTTTCCTGATTTCATGATGAAGACTTGGTAAATGAAACACTACGTTCAGAATCACATTAGCATAACAGTTGATACCTGAACTGTTTTCCAACTGTTATCCTACAATGTCATCATCACTTTCCACTTTTTATTTCTTTACGCCTTCAACTTTCTCTTCAATTGTATTCTTATTTTCAACTTCAGTTGAATGTTTGATATATTTCCGTTTTGGACACACTATGCGTTTCTCATATATTGTATAGTCACCTAAATGAGGAGCATAAAGTCTTCTTTAACGATTGTACTCTCTTACACAATTTGCATCAGCACTAAGCTTTTTCTCATAAAAATCTATCAAATACAAATCAGACAATGTTCCTACTCGAGACAATGCAACATATGCCATTCCCTCTCTGAACACAGTACTTCCAATATTTACAAAAGCTCAGTCTATACTTGAGCCTTGAGATTTGTGAATAGTTACTGCATATGCTAGAGACAGAGGAAACTGTTGTCTTTGAACATACAAGTCCTTTACAAGCAATAAACTTACAGCACAACACCGACTCTGTCTTACTTCATTAATCTGATCAAATTTTATAATCAAAAAATATATTCCATCTCAATTTTGAAAATTTACAAAATCAACAACTTTTCCCATTGCTCCAATTACTAATCCTTCTTCTACATTCAAATTATGACACAAAATTACTTGACATTTTTTACATACATGCAAACTTTTTTCTAATCCTGCAGTTTTAGATACAGACTTTTCCAAAGAATCCAATTTAACCTGTAGTTTCTCGTTAAGAAGAATTGTTACTCTCTGGTGTTTGATTTTGACAATAGCTTTAATTTCCAGAATTTGTTGTTTTTCCAGTTTGAGTAGTTGTTCATTAAATGTAGAACACTCTTGCGGTGCAGGCAATAGGCAAACTATAGATTTGTTTTCTACAATCATATTGTACATTACCTCTGCCGTTGTTTTTTCAGATGTAAACAAGTTCCTTAGTAGCCGACTTTCTAAAGCTAGTTTACCATGTTCCGTCAACATACCAATTCTTATCTCCTTAAGAATATTTCCCTAATTTTCATCACCTGCTTGTCGCATATTCTTAACAAGCTCATTATATTCAAAGTTTAACCAAATATTTACATTCCCAATACTTTCCAAAGATTTCCTTGTGTCATCATGAAGAAGTGTTTTAAAAAAAGCTTGTCCATTAACGGGAGTAAGTTGTAGCAGGTCTCCAAATACAATTAAATGTTTCCTTCCAAACAAAACATCGTAATCTGTTTTTAAAATCTGTTGCATTTGCAAGTATACAAACACAAGCATTACGTTTGAGACAATGCTCACCTCATCAATGATTAAAAGTTTTAGTTTCTCAGTACTGTTGACACTTCATAACACGCTTCTCCTGATAGCTTTTGATATTCCACCTTATTATCATGTTCACCAGGTAGCATAAGTAATGGAGGTAAAGTAATACCTTTGATGTTGTGTGCTGCTAATCCAGTTGGAGCTGTTACGACACAAGATAAATGTGATTCTGTAGTTTTGCTCAAAACTTTAATTAAGAAACTTTTTCCTATTTCAGCTTGACCACTAATGTACAATAGAATAGGTTGAAATGATGAACATTGCCATTCTTTTTTTCATGCAGGAAACCATGTTCTACCTGTTTTTTGTCTTGTAGGTATATTTCTTTTTGTTCAATATTTAGTTGTTCCTCTAACTTTTCAAACCGAATAATAGCCTGTTGTGCTTGCTGCATTGCAATTTCTACCTCATTCATGGCTATTGCTGCTTCATTGTCAATAATTGGTTGTCCCAATGGATCTTCATTCATTGGACCTAAAATTTGACTGCTTTGTGAACTTCCTCCAGTTATTTCAGCTGCAAGAGTTCCTTCTTGTTCAATCTCATCATTTAAAATTAGTAAGTAAGTTGGAAAAATTGTGCAATGAATGCTGTCTTTAGTTGCATTAAAAGAATCTTCATAGCAGTCAAAATCTCCAAGTAATTCTGCTTCACTACGCCAAGGCTTGAACAGTTGCAGAAGCGCTAAATAGAAAAATTCTCTCTTATCTGCAGTGTCACAACTCAGTTTTCTGTGGTGAATAAGATTCCCTTTGACATGTTTCACTAAACATCCATCATATCCAATTACTGCATATTTCTTTTCTTTTAAATTTTCTCTAACATTATTTTATAACCTATAATGTTGAAGTATTTCATACAGACATAGTTTTTCAAGATGTGGACTTCTTTTGGGATAGTATGTATCCAACATATTAGTTTTCACAATATCAGTACTTTCTGGCTCATACTGTGCTAAGTATTGGATTTCTTGTAAAGATTTCAATACTCTATTTCGTGTGGAGGCCGGACCTAGACTTATCCAAATGATTCCTCTTGACATTGAATATAAACTGGCAGAGCTCAAGCGATCCGAACATTCATAGGATCCAATCACTCTATGGGAAAGCATTTTCAAGCTGAAGCTGTACAATTTCTTGCTAAGACTCTTTTCTGCAGAAATTTCTTCCCATATTTCTTTCATCTCTGACTTTTCTGATTTTGTAATATATGATGTGACATAACGAGCAACAGCAATTGAATTGTCTGCAACAAACTGAATATCCATGTTTGGATTCCACATTTTTAAAATAACTGAATTATAGTCAGTAATGTACTTTGAAGCTTCTGTTCTTCTTAAGTTGTATGTATTCTTGGGAGATTTTCGAGTTATTGTATGTCTTACTACTGAGAAAAAGCTATTTACTCTTCCTTTAGAAATTATAGGATGTGGGAATCCAAAATGAAATTTTGTATAAAATGTTTCTTTACATTTATTTTTCCATCTGTAGTATTTCCCACATCTATGACTTTGAAACCGTAAAACTTGTTGTCTCAAGCTCTTTTCTCCACCTTCTCTTGGAATGGCACATGTAACATACGGTTCAATGAAAGACAGAACAGCTTCATCACTATCTGTTCCAAATTTTGGTGCATTCTTTATCCATAATAGCATGTGTATATGAGGAGCACCTCTGGCTTGGTTCTCTTTTCGCCAAAAGAAATCAGTTACCTCTCCAAGAGGTGGAATGTTTTATTGCAGATAAAGGACATCATAGCTTGAAACCTATGGTTAAAATATCTGCAGACATTTACAGGATTCAAACAACAGAGTTCTCTAGCTGTCTTCAGTTCAATGTTTTTTACATTTGAATTTGCTTCTCGAAGGAATTCAAGTAAATCATCCCACACATATTCAGCACAGCTAAGTATTAGAAACCATGTAGGTGTTCCTAGGTTTCTTAACATGCATTTAAGTTCACCATGACTTTGATACTAATACTCATTGGTGCCACCACGTTTTACACGCCATCAAATTGATTAACTGAGATTTTAAATTTTCATCTCTTTCTTCAACTTTGTCCATGAACTCTTTCGCAGAAACATTTTGAAGATGAACTCCTGTTTTTAATATAGGGTTTACTGCATATGAAAGTGCAGACAAATCACTCTCATACAGAAGATGGATATATATGGAATGCACTGCCGAAATCTTGGATCTTCACAATACAATCTCCTCTTTTACACCAACAGTTTCAATGTTTTTCTTAAAATCTAAAGGTAAGTACACAACTCTTCCTTTGAGACCTTTTTGTAAATCTGTTGGTGGTAGCTTACCTGTTTTAGGCTCCATACGTACGATGGACTGAAATGGGTGTACAGATTGAATAAGAATAGACTCATATACATTTAAATCTGCCAGTTCCTGAGGAATAGGTACCAACTCTAAGTTGTTATATACTGCTCTTGCTGGCATTTTGTTTTCTTCTAATTTGTTGTAACAGTACTTACAAATAACTTGATCACTGGACAACTCAAACTGTCCTTCTATAAACAAATAAAGAGCAAAATGCTGCCACTTATTATTGTTTTCTTTTTCACTTTTTAAATATAAATCAACATTTCTAGTTTGACTTCTATAGTGAGTATGTTGACAACAAATACAAACATAGGGGCATATTCACAAAGAAGTGGCGTTAGCCTCCTTGGCTTAACGCTCTCATCCGCCACTCCGGAAACATCCAGTCTGCACCTATTCACAAGAATGTGGTGCAGACTGGCGTCACCGCTGCACGACGCGATAAATCTCACGATTTATCCGCCAAACAGGCACCCTTGCACCAGAGCGCAAGGGTGTCCATGGCAGAGGGTTTGTTAATGCACAGGAAGGTGTCCTTTCCTGTACATTAACAAACCGAGAATGCCAGTTTGCTTTTTCCATGTGTGCTGCTACATGCAGCACACCTGGAAAAATCAAAAACGAGGAGAAATAAAGGTTTTCTCCTCGTTTAGCCACCTTAAGACGGGAAATTTCCCCGTCTTAAGTTTGGCGCTACCTCCTATTATCGCTGCCCTTGATAATAGGCGGTAGCATTAAACTCAATGGGTGTTGGGGTGGTACACCCACTGCACGCCCCCTTTCACGCTAAGTTTAGCGTGAGAGGGGCCCTATTCTCAAGGCAGCGTTAAGCCACTTAACGTGGCTTTAAGCCACATTAAGTGAGTTAACGCTGCCTTGAGAATAGGGCTCTGGCCCTATCGCCACGGGAACGTAAAAAAAAGTGACGTTCCCGTGGCGATAGGGGCTTGTGAATATGCCTCATAGTTTGGTTTTCAGAGGAAACTGTGCTAAACTTTGTAATTTCTTTTGCAAAATCATCAATACTAATCTTTTTTCTCCTGTTCTCCAACACCTACACTTATCAAACTCTCACTTTCTCTACACTCCTCTTCAGAACCAGAAAAACGAAACTGTACATCATCACAAAGTTTCTGTAAATCTGATAGAGAACCATGGAAAGAGCTGTATTCATTTCACTTAAACATAATGCAGGAGTTTTTACATAGTAAAGTCTCCTTACTAACTTCCGCATTTCAGAGTGGTGTACAGCTAACATTCTTAAATCATGAAAAGTACTTTGGCACACTTTTCTTGAAAGACATGCCATAGAATGACCCTGCAACTTAGTATATTTTCTTATTTTACATGGATCTAGTCCTTGTAACATCTTAATCTTCTGTTTAACACTTATTTTTGCATATTCTCGTAAACAAAATTGTAATATATCAATAGAGCCCTGTTGAATACTGCAATAATGCTACAATCCCAGTTATATACCGGAGCTTGGGTACGCCTCCCTTGAACTTCTTCAGATATTACTTCTTCCACATTCCTAGGAACCATTTTTTCCTTTGGAATGGGAGAGCCATCTTTCACCTCATAACATCGACCACTAATATCAACTGCATGTACTTATGTGTTCTCTTGAAAATAGCTTTCTTCATTAAACAAAGACTCAGTACTGGAAGTGTGCTTCTATTCACCAGTAAATCTTTTACAAAAGTTACTTCTATTAACAAGTCTTTTTTCTTTTCTCCTTCATAAGACACCATTGTTTTATCCAATGTTCTCATTCTCTCCAATATTAATATAAATAATTTTCGTTTCAATTCAACAGCTCTATTTACTACACTTTCAATCTGTTGCATTTTATTATAAGCTGCTGATCTTCATATATATATATATATATATATATATATATATATATTCCACCAAAGCCACAAAATGCTGCCGAACACTTTAACGGGTGCCTCCCTCGTGAGATGTAGGCTCACGTAAACAATTTTCAAACAAACAGCTCCCCAAGGAACCACGGAGCACTCAATGGGCTTCAGATTGCAATTTATTTTGACGACGCGTTTCGCCAAAGCTGCCTTATTCATGTCAATTGCAAAGAAGGTATCGCTCAACACGCCTTTAAATACAATTAGTTCACTTTCATTGGCTGATGACTCGTGAATAACAAGAGAGGACTAACAGTTCTCCATTGAAATGGCTAATTTGCTCTCCGCCATTGCAGCGTGTATAATCAAAACATTACAGTAGTCACAGTACTAATGCCCATAGCCTTATTCATGACTTCAGTAGATATTTCTTATCGCATTCAATGCGGGGCATATATGTTGAAGCACGCCAGGCAGTTCATTATTTAAGATAATCCTCTCGAGTAAAACTCAGATGGCTGTTTTAAACAAGTGATATCTTCGAGTCATAAACTCACTTCTGTTTCCCTCGTTTTGCCGCAAATCTTGCTTCTTGGTAACATGTCTGTAAGTGTCCATCTCAGTGACAAAACACTAATCCATTAAGTAATGTCCCAATATTTTATTGGCAGATAACATACCATTTGCAATTGCGGTGGTTCTGGCACGCATACATCAATCCATTCATGGGGTGGGGGGTAATAGGTCTGGGGCCTCAGCAAGCCTGCTGTAATAGAGTTGATCTGGTTGGGTTTACTCGTTCGAGACAATGGGAAACCCATTCCCCATTCTGTCTATAGAACTAATAGGTGTGTTGGAACGAGTATGAGAGAAACACTTGTTTGCTGGAATCAATTCCAATTTATTTCGTAGTGCTTTATGAAAAAGGAAGGACATTTATAACCAAAACGTGTTTCGCCCCCTTACAATGGCCATCCGGCCTGGGGCTTCCTCAGGGCATAGGGAATCGATTGCTGGAAAAGGAGGAAGCTCCTTTCCCAGTTGGCTGTGGTGCGGCAATATTGTCGTACTGTATGTTTGAGCTGCGGTAATCCGTTCTGTTCCGTCGGCAGGAACACTTTAACGGGTGCCTCCGTCGTGAGATGTGGGCTCACGTAAACAATTTTCAAACAAACAGCTGCCCAAGGAACCACGGAGCACTCAACGGGCTTCAGATTGCAATTTATATTGATGACGCACTTTGGCAAAGCTGCCTTATTCATGTCAATTGCAAAGAAGGTATCACTCGACACGCCGAGTTGGTGTTAATACCTGTTATCCATGTGAAACGGGCAATATTATAATTTGATATGTCCCTAGGTTTTGTCCAGTGAGGATGTGTTCAGGCTTCCATAATGGAGTCCATCTCGGAATAAAATTTGACGTATAACGCAGATGATCCTGGCTGGTTCGGCAACAAGTACTAATGCCCATAGCCTCCTTCATGACTTCAGTAGATATTTCTTATTGCATTCAATGCGGGGCATATATGTTGAAGCACGCCAGGCAGTTCATTATTTAAGATAATCCTCTCGAGTAAAACTCAGATGGCTGTTTTAAACAAGTGATATGTTCAAGTGCTTCAACACAGCATTAGTACTGTCACTACTGTAATGTTTTGATTATACACACTGCAATGGCGGAGAGCAAATTAGCCATTTCAATGGAGAACTGTTAGTCCTCTCTTGTTACACACGAGTCATCAGCCAATGAGAGTGAACTAATTGTATTTAAAGGCGAGTCGAGTGATACCTTCTTTGCAATTGACAATATAATAAACTGCATACTTTTAAACTTATTTCATGAAGATATGATGATACAATGCAAACTATTACAATGCATACTTTTACAACATGATTTTTACAACGCAACTTCCATTACAATGCATGTTGTTACAATGCAAGCCATTACAACACATGTACCATTAGAACAAAAATTACTATTATAACACCACCAAGTGCTTACCTCATGTAAGGTAGGCCTGGGCGTAGTTCGCGGAGTTTTGCTACGCGGAACTCCGCGAAGTTACAAAAAAGCTCTGCGAAGTTCCACGAGTGGCGGATTGCAGTGCGAACTGCAGTTTGTGCTGGTATTCCTGCAGCTTGGGTAGAAATTCTACCCGAGCGGCAGCTCGCGCTCGTGAACTTACTGTTCACGATCGCGAGCGGGGAAAAAACTCCGCTGCACATCGTGAAGCAGAGTTTTCTGCACTCCGCGAGCTCTGCGTAGTGCGGAGTGCAGAAAACTCTGCAAACTCCGCGAACGGAGCGAAGTTCACCGCCCAGGCCTAATGTAAGGTTTCCGGTTAGTGACGAATATGCATTCTAATAGCATGCATTGTAATAGCATGCGTTGTAATGGAACTTGCATTGTATTGCCTGCGTTGAAAAGGCATTGCATTGTAATGCCTGTATTGTAATAGATATTTCTCAGACATAGACTTATATGGATTGGGATACAGGTTAATACATCTACCAACATGTTTTAAACCTCAGTTTTCTCTATTACTTTCATTACAGACTCAGGAAGCAGACATATCAGTATCCACCACCTATTTCCAATCTTCATTTTACTACAATTATATAGACTACAATACAGGTTCCTACATTTGGTAACATATTTTAAATAACACATTTCTCTAATGCTTCTCAAGCTTTATAAATACTGCATCTCAAAGTTTAAAATGTCATTACAAACACTGAAGCACTCCTACACAATACATAACACACCTTACACATTTGTAACTCACCTCTGAAATACTATTGTAGAATATGAATATATCAGAAACTCCTAAACAATTTTCTTTCCCACACAATAACTGTGATGCACTACTCTCAACAAGGTAAAACCAGTGATGGCAAATATTCCCTCTCATTTTGCACAGCAATGAATGTAAGTAACAAATCAAAATATTCCCTTAATTTTTTCAAATTCTAAAACACTTTTCTGTTGGATACACATATTAACACTTTATTACTCTCTTCCGAAAGTGCCCAATCTGGATCTGTAACTTACTGGAGTCGCGAATCCACTGCGGTGCCGCAGTGTACCATCGCGATGGAGTGGCGAACCCTTACGTGATTCCAACAACCCATTTCCAATAATACTAGTATTATTTTTTAAGAACATACCACTTCTAAACATAGTAGTGATTTGGGAAAAGTTAATTTACAAGCATATCACATATATATATATATAACTTTCCATTTCATATTTTAAAAGCACAGTTAACTTCCAACCCTTCCCCCATTCTGCTTAATTTTAGTTTCCATAGTAACTGTTTCTGCAACATTCAACTGTATCAGCATGTCACAAGTTCACCATATTTCTAAATTCAGCGCACTAGCTTACAAAAGCAAATAGCAGGTGGGGTTAACTTTTGCAAAATATTAGCTTATCCAGTCTACTGTACCTTACAAACTTTTTTCCATAACCAATCAGAGAGATACTTGTTCTGCAAAGTAACATGCAACCTATTTTTGAGTACACAATGTTCATGAACAGCCAAACACGTATCTACTTTTTCTGAAACAACATCTTCTCCACCATTTTAGATACCTCTCATTGTACCAACTGACTTACTCAGCTAAAGACATCTTTTGATAATTGGCATTAATCCTTTCAGTATAGATTGTAGTACACAGCTATATTTTCTGGGGCAAAAGGTACGCAGAAGACAGAGGTATTGACAAAGACCTGGGTTTGCATAATGTGGATAAGAAATGGTTTGCGCAGAGAGGATTAAAGTGGCACCAATTGGTTAAAACCTTTTTGCATCTCCAACCCCCCCGACCTCATGATTGTGCACTGTGGTGGCAATAACCTAGGCACATTGACTGGGGTAGGATTGGAAATCCTTTGCACAACTGATGTTGCTTTTCCCTCACACTGGTTTGTAATATATGCCAAAGACAGAAATGGAAGTGGTCAAATCAATTCTGTCCACAGATTGACAAAGCTAGGAAGCATGTTAATAAAGCTGTTTCTGCTTACCTCAGAGACCATAACATGGGCTCTATCTATAACAACAGCCTACGTTTTGACATGCATGGCATCCACAGAAGTGATGGAGTTCACTTCACAGATGAAGGTAATAGGGTATTTCTCAACAACCTCAAGCTATGCATCTGCACTTACATGTAGCTGCAACAAAGTCATAATGAACACAACAGCTCTACTTAGAGATACCCTATAACCCAAAAGTGAAAGTTATATATTTTTTAACATATATACTCTTTATAAATATTTTCTGAACCCGTCTCGAATCCGCAAAACAAAAGGACGAATTCAATGAACTACAACACATTTCACTTTCTAAATCTAAAAAAAAATCAAAAAATCTAAATCCGTATTTGTAAAGCACGAACTACTCACCCTTACGGGTCTCAAGGAGCTGGGGGCCGTCGTGGAAATTAAGTGAGCTTTTGCCCAGAGTCACATGGTGCTGAGCTGAGCTGCCGCCGGAGCCGGGGATCAAACCGTGAACCCTGTGCTCCGAAGGCAGCTGCCCTGGCCGCTGCACCACACCTCTCCACCAACTATAACATTTAATTTATATATTTTAATAGAATTTCTAACTCTGTCAATTTTAATGTGATTATGAAGTTCACTCTCACTACCTCTATGATAAATTTCACAACTGTAAGAGTACCTCTGGAATTGTATAATATTTAATTATTTATTTAATGTAGATCTGCGAATCCACCGCGACGTTACTTTGGGGGGCCACGCTGAGAGCCGCGATAGGGTCGCCACTCCTACCACATGAGAATTTTTTTTAAATTATTTAATGCCCCCCACGTCTCTGGGCCGATTTCGGCCCCGGGACCCCATCCCTGAGGCCCAGCCAATTTTAAATTTTTTTAATTATTTTTTTTTATTAAGGGAGAGGGTCCGAGTGGCCTCCAAACCCCAGGCCATTTTCATCCCCGGGGGACCCAATCCCCCAAGGCCAGGCCATTTCTATTTAAAAGAAAAACATTAAATTTAAAGGAGGGGGCTGTGCAGCCCCCCTTCTGAGGCCGATTTCGACCCCGGGGACCCCATCCCCCGGGTCCTGGCCTTAACCTTTATTTCATTTTTAAAAAATGGGTGCGCAGGCCCCCCTTCCGGGCAAATATTGACCTGGGGACCCCATCCCCCGGGGCATGGCCACGTCATTGGGGACCGCGGGGGAGCTTCAAGGCCGCCGCAGTCCCTGCCGGCACCCTGCCTCCTGCGGGGCTGGAATTGCTTTTGAGCAGAGGGAGTTGCAAACATGCAACTCTGTCTGTCCGAAAGCAATTCTGCTCCACTTCATGGAAGCAAGAGCATTTTTCATGCTGTTGCTTCCATGAAGCGGATCAGTGTTTGCTATGGCTTGGCGGGGGCAGTGCTCCAGCCAAGCCACAGCAATTTGCATTGTTCTTGGGGTGGGCACCTGGGACATTGCTGGAGCCGGCCCTGGGGGGTGGCGGTCCCCAGTGCCATGGAGGGCTCCTGGAGGGGGCCCACGCGACCCCCCTCCCATCTACTTTGTAGCCCTGGGGAGGTGGTGATCCCCGGGGCTGTGGGGGGGAGCTACAGCCCCCCCACACATTTTTGTAAATATAGCCCCTGGGAGGTGGTGGTCCCCGGGGCAACGGTGGGTGCATGGGCCCCGCATTTATATATATATATATATATTCACTGAAAAAACCATAGGTTTTAGGGACAGTTATAGTTAGTTGGACATTGCACTCGTACAAAACCCGTGAAATTCCCCTGTTATAGTTAGTTCAGCTAACTATAACTCGCGCCCCGCAATGCACTGCTGATGACGTCACATATTACATCACTCATGACATGGTCAGTGACATCACTGATGACATCACTGATGACATCTCAAATGACATCACTGATGACATCACTGATGACATCATCCAGTGACTGTGTGTTTCTGTAAAGTTTAAATATGTTTAATATATATAGGGAAAGGCGTATTGAAGAATGAGTGGGTGTATAAGTGTCTGAATGGATGATTTAGTACGTGAGTGACTGACTCTACAAGTGAGTGATTAAACGTATCTTACTGAATGCATGGGTTAGTGACTAAACTGTGTGAATGTCTGTATCCGTCTGTTTGTTGGTGTGTAAGTGGATGCATGGATTTGCGAATAGCTACATGAGTGTCTATATGGGTTATTGATTGGTTCTCTGAGTATCTGTATGGCTGCCTGAGTGTTTGTGTGGGTGGGGTGTGTGTGACTCTATACATAGATGTGTGAGTGGGTGATTCACTGGGTGCATGATTTCAAGAGTGCATCTGTGATGGACTGCTTGGGTGGGTGAGTGTGTGTATGGGTGTGTTAGTGAGTGAATGTATATCTCAGTGGTACATGTGCGAGTAACTACATATGTAAAAGGCAGTATATATGTGTGTTAGAGTATTTAAATGGCTATAAGTGAGAGTGTGTTATTGTGAGAGTGGCTGTATGGATGCGTGTGTGCTTGTATCAGTTATTGTATAAGAGCGTAAGAATGTGCTAGTATTTGTATGAGTAAGTGAGCTGGTGTGTGTATAACTGTATAGGTGAGTAATGGGTGTGTGATTAATTTTTTGCATGACTGACTAGGTGTGTGAGTACCTCTATGGATGAGTGGCGGTGTGTGAGTGTTTATATAGGTGTATGAGTGCATATGATAGTCCTGTACTGAGTGACTGTAAGTATGAGTGACTGTACAGGTGAGTGAGTGGATGTGTGTGTAGATCTAAGAATCAGTGAGTGGGTATGTAGTTTTTGGTGTTGGAGTGTCTATGGTTTTGAGAATGGCAGTCTGTAATTTAGAGTGGGTGTATCAAAAGTTATATTAGGGTGTGAGAAGATGCATGAAATTATCACATGGATGATGTCATCAGTGATGTCATTTGAGATGTCATCAGTGATGTCATCAGTGATGTCACTGACCATGTCATGAGTGATGTAATATGTGACGTCATCAGCAGTGCATTGCGGGGCGCGAGTTATAGTTAGCTGAACTAACTATAACAGGGGAATTTCACGGGTTTTGTACGAGTGCAATGTCCAACTAACTATAACTGTCCCTAAAACCTATGGTTTTTTCAGTGAATTTCAAAGGTTTTTTAAATGCTAATTTCTAACTATAACGTGCCTGAAACCTATGGTTTTTTCAGTGAATTTCAAAGGTTTTTTAAATGCTAATTTCTAACTATAACGTGCCTGAAACCTATGGTTTTTTCAGTGAATTTCAAAGGTTTTTTAAATGCTAATTTCTAACTATAACGTGCCTGAAACCTAAGATTTTTTAAGTGAATTTCAAAGGTTTTTTAAATGCTAGTTTCTAACTATGCCAACAGAGGTAGGACATGTGAAGAAAGAAGAAAAAACGCACAGAAAGAAGCAAAAGATGTGCAGAAAGAACCAACAGAGGAGCAGAAAGAGGCCTTGTTGCAAAATCATCCTGTGCCCACAACTTTTTCAGACGGGTACTGGTGGTAACTGACTCTGACTAACCAGAGCCAGTGCGCGTTTGCACAGTGGTGAAGGGAGGGGGGGCCTGAGGTGACATGTGTGCAAACGCGCCCCGTGGCGCGTTTTAAGTTGCGGGATTAAGTCCCCTTGAATCCTGAGGGTCCCTGGGGCCCAACTAGCCCCCCAGGTACCTACAGTTAGGACCACAGAGCTGAGTTGCAGAGAGGCGTTCCGAGGCCACGCACCTTTTTTCACCTCTCTGCAACGCAACTCTGTTGTGCTTACTGAAGGTACCTGGTGGGCTAGTTCGCCCCCAGGATTCAAAGAGAATTAACTCCCCAACTTAAAACGTACCACAGGGCGTGTTTGCGCACATGTCACCTGAAGCCCCGCCCCCTCCCTTCATCACTGTGCAAACGCGCCACGTGGCGCGTTTTAAGTTGGGGGATTAGGTCACCTTGAATCCTGAGAGTCCCTGGGGCCCAACTAGCCCACCAGGTACTTCCAGTAAGCACCACAGGCCTGCGTTGCAACGCCTGTAACAAATTGTGCAGTTGTGTTTAGGTAGTGAAGAGGGTCATGCTGGGGGTAGTGTTTTAGGGTTTAGGGTAGTGCAGTGGTGTTTGTGTAGTGTAGGGGGTCATGCTGGGGGTAGATTTAGGGTTTAGGGTAGTGCAGTGGTGTTTGGGTAGTGTAGGGGGTCGTGCTGGGGTTAGTGTTTTAGGGTTTTAGGGTTTAGGGTAGTGCAGTGGTGTTTGGGTAGTGTAGGGGATACTGCTGGGGGTAGTGGTTTAGGGTTTAGGGTAGTGCAATGGTGTTTGGGTAGTGTAGGGGTACTGCTGGGGGTAGTGTTTTAGGGTTTAGGGTAGTGCAGTGGTGTTTGGGTAGCGTAGGGGGTACTGCTGGGGGTAGTGTTTTATGGTTTAGGGTAGTGCAGTGGTGTTTGGGTAGTGTAGGGGTTCGTGCTGGGGGTAGTTTTTTAGGGTTTAGGGTAGTGCAGTGGTGTTTGTATAGTGTAGGAGGTCGTGTTTTAGGGTTTAGGGTAGTGCAGTGGTCTTTGGGTAGTTTTGGGAGTCGTGCGGGGGGTATTGTTTTAGAGTTTAGGGTAGTGCAGTGGTCTTTGGGTAGTGTAGGGGGTTGTGCGGGGGTAGTGTTTTAGGGATTAGGGTAATGCATTGGTATTTGGGTAGTGTAGGGGGTCATGCGGGGGTAGTGTTTTAGGGTTTAGGGCAGTGCAGTGGTGTTTAGGTAGTGTAGGGGGTCGTGCTGGGGGAGTGTTTTAGGGTTTAGGGCAGTGCAGTGGTGTTCGGGTAGTGTAGGGGGTCGTGCTGGGGGGAGTGTTTTAGGGTTTAGGGCAGTGCAGTCGTGTTCGGGTAGTGTAGGGGGTCGTGCTGGGGGGAGTATTTTAGGGTTTAGGGTAGTGCAGTGGTGTTCGGGTAGTGTAGGGGGTCATGCTGGGGGTAGTGTTCTAGGGTTTAGGGCAGTGCAGTGGTGTTCGGGCAGTGTAGGGGGTCGTGCTGGGGGTGGTGTTTTAGGGTTTAGGGCAGTGCAGTGGTGTTCGGGCAGTGTAGGGGGTCGTGCTGGGGGTGGTGTTACAGGGTTTAGGGCAGTGCAGTGGTGTTCGGGCAGTGTAGGGGGTCGTGCAGGGGGTGGTGTTTCAGGGTTTAGGGCAGTGCAGTGGTGTTCGGGCAGTCGTGCAGGGGTGGTGTTTCAGGGTTTAGGGCCGTGGTGTTCGGCAGTGTAGGGGGTCATGCTGGGGGTGGTGTTTCAGGGTTTGGGGCAGTGCAGTGGTGTTCGAGCAGTAAAGGGGGTCATGCTGGGGGTGGTGTTTCAGGGTTTAGGGCAGTGCAGTGGTGTTCGGGCAGTGTAGGGGGTGGTGCAGGGGGTGGTGTTTCAGGGTTTAGGGCAGTGCAGTGGTGTTCGGGCAGTGTTGGGGGTCGTGCAGGGGGGTGTTTCAGGGTTTAGGGCAGTGCAGTGGTGTTCGGGCAGTGTAGGGGGCGGTGCAGGGGGTGGTGTTTTTGGGTTTAGGGCAGTACAGTGGTGTTCGGGCATTGTAGGGGGTGGTGCTGGGGCTGGTGTTTCAGGGTTTAGGGCAGTGAAGTAGTGTTTGGGCAGTGTAGGGGGTCGTGCAGGGGGTGGTGTTTCAGGGTTTAGGGCAGTGCAGTGGTGTTCGGCCAGTGTAGGTAGTCTTGCTGGGGGTGGTGTTTCAGGGTTTAGGGCAGTGCAGTAGTTTTCGGGCAGTGTAGGCGGTCGTGCTGGGGCTGGTGTTTCAGGGTTTAGGGCAGTGCAGTGGTGTTCGGGCAGTGTACGGGGTTGTGCTGGGGCTGGTGTTTCAGGGTTTAGGGCAGTGCAGTGGTGTGCGGGCAGTGTACGGGGTTGTGCTGGGGCTGGTGTTTCAGGATTTAGGGCAGTGCAGTGGTGTTCGGGCAGTTTAGGGGGTCGTGCTGGGGTGGTGTTTCAGGGTTTAGGGTAGTGCAGTGGTGTTCGGGCAGTGCAGGGGGTCGTGCTGGGGCTGGTGTTTCAGGGTTTAGGGCAGTGCAGTGGTGTTCGGGCAGTGTAGGGGGTCGTGCTGGGGCTGGTGTTTCAGGGTTTTGGGCAGAGCAGTGGTGTTCGGGCAGTGTAGGGGGTCGTGCTGGGGGTGGTGTTTCAGGGTTTAGGGCAGTGCAGTGGTGTTCGGGCAGTGTAGGGGGTCTTGCTGGGGGTGGTGTTTCAGGGTTTAGGGCAGTGCAGTGGTGTTCGGGCAGTGTAGGGGGTCTTGCTGGGGGTGGTGTTTCAGGGTTTAGGGCAGTGGTGTTCAGGCAGTGTAGGGGGTCTTGCTGGGGGTGATGTTTCAGGGTTTAGGGCAGTGCAGTGGTGTTCGGGCAGTGTAGGGGGTCTTGCTGGGGGTAGTGTTTCAGGGTTTAGGGCGGTGCAGTGGTGTTCGTGCAGTGTAGGGGGTCGTGCTGGGGGTGGTGTTTCAGGGTTTAGGGCAGTGCAGTAGTGTTCGGGCAGTGTAGGGGGTCGTGCAGGGGGTGGTGTTTCAGGGTTTAGGGCAGTACAGTGGTGTTCGGGCAGTGTAGGGCGTCGTGCAGGGGGTGGTGTTTCAGGGTTTAGGGCAGTGCAGTGGTGTTCGGGCAGTGTAGGGGGTCGTGCTGGGGCTGGTGTTTCAGGGTTTAGGGCAGTGCAGTGGTGTTCGGGCAGTGTAGGGGGTCTTGCTGGGTGTGGTGTTTCAGGGTTTAGGGCAGTGTAGGGGGTCTTGCTGGGGGTGATGTTTCAGGGTTTAGGGCAGTGCAGTGGTGTTCGGGCAGTGTAGGGGGTCTTGCTGGGGGTAGTGTTTCAGGGTTTAGGGCAGTGCAGTGGTGTTCGTGCAGTATAGGGGTCGTGCTGGGGATGGTGTTTCTGGGTTTAGGGCAGTGCAGTAGTGTTCGAGCAGTGTAGGGGGTTGTGCAGGGGGTGGTGTTTCAGGGTTTAGGGCAGTGCAGTGGTGTTCGGGCAGTGTAGGGGGTCGCGCTGGGGGTGGTGTTTCAGGGTTTAGGGCAGTGCAGTGGTGTTCGGGCAGTGTAGGGGGTCATGCACGGGGTGGTGTTTCAGGGTTTAGGGCAGTGCAGTGGTGTTCGGGCAGTGTAGGGTGTTGTGCTGGGGCTGCTGTTTCAGTGTTCAGGGCAGTGCAGTGGTGTTCAGGCAGTGTAGGGGGTCGTGCTGAGGCTGGTGTTTCACGGTTTAGGGCAGTGCAGTGGTGTTCGGGCAGTGTAGGGGGTCGTGCTGGTGCTGGTGTTTCAGGGTTTAGGGCAGTGCAGTGGTGTTCGGGCAGTGTAGGTGGTCGTGCTGGGGCTGGTGTTTCAGGGTTTAGGGCAGTGCAGTGGTGTTCGGGCAGTGTAGGGGGTCGTGCTGGGGCTGGTGTTTCAGGGTTTAGGGCAGTGCAGTGGTGCTCGGGCAGTGTAGGGGGTCGTGCTGGGGGTGATGTTTCAGGGTTTAGGGTAGTGCAGTGGTGTTCGGGCAGTGTAGGGGGTCGTGCAGGGGCTGGTGTTTCAAGGTTTAGGGCAGTGCAGTGGTGTTCGGGCAGTGTAGGGGGTCGTGCTGGGGCTGGTGTTTCAGGGTTTTGGGCAGAGCAGTGGTGTTCGGGCAGTGTAGGGGGTCATGCTGTGGGTAGTATTTCAGGGTTTAGGGGAGTGCAGTGGTGTTCGGGCAGTGTAGGGGGTCGTGCTGGGGGTGGTGCTTCAGGGTTTAGGTCAGTGGTGTTCGGGCAGTGTAGGGGGTCTTGCTGGGGGTGATGTTTCAGGGTTTAGGGCAGTGCAGTGGTGTTCGGGCAGTGTAGGGGGTCTTGCTGGGGGTAGTGTTTCAGGGTTTAGGGCAGTGCAGTGGTGTTCGGGCAGTGTAGGGGGTCATGCTGGGGGTGGTGTTTCAGGGTTTAGGGCAGTGCAGTGGTGTTCGGGCAGTGTAGGGGGTCGTGAAGGGGGTGGTGTTTCAGGGTTTAGGGCAGTGCAGTGGTGTTCGGGCAGTGTAGGGGGTCGTGCTAGGGGTGGTGTTTCAGGGTTTAGGGCAGTGCAGTGGTGTTCGGGTAGTGTAGGGGGTCATGCAGGGGCTGGTGTTTCAGGGTTTAGGGCAGTGCAGTGGTGTTCGGGCAGTGTAGGGGGTCGTGCTGGGGGTAGTGTTTTAGGGTTTAGGGTAGTGCAGTGGTGCTTGTGTAGTGTAGGGGGTCGTGCTGGGGGTAGTGTTTTAGGGTTTAGGAAAAGTGCAGTGGTGTTTCTGTAGTGTAGGGGGTCATGTTTTAGGGTAGTGCAGTGGTGTTTGGGTAGTGTAGGGGATCGTGCTGGGGTTAGTGTTTTAGGATTTAGGTTAGTGCAATGGTGTTTGGGTAGTGTAGGGGGTCGTGCTGGGGGTAGTGTTTTAGGGTTTAGGGTAGTGCAGTGGTGTTTGGGTAGTGTAGGGGGTCGTGCTGGGGGTAGTGTTTTAGGGTTTAGGGTAGTGCAGTGGTGCTTGTGTAGTGTAGGGGGTCGTGCTGGGGGTAGTGTTTTAGGGTTTAGGGTAGTGCAGTGGTGTTTTTGTAGTGTAGGGGGGTCATGTTTTAAGATGCAATGCTCCAATACCTGACCAGTCTGCACTACATAAAACTGCAAAAAAACAAAAAATAAAAAGTGTTTTGCACACTTTTGTCATTGGGCTATATGTGGGCTACATCTGGGTAATATTTGTGCTACATTTGGGCTCTTTTTTCACTGGTGGCCATCTTGGAAGACTTCTTTGTTATGAAGTTTCCTAATTTCTTCATTTACTGCAGTCTCCTCAGTAGGAAATGCTTTCAGTTTTTTACTTTGATTCCATCAAGAAGGCATTCAGATGTGTCTCACATCTGCCATAAATTCAGAATGTTAGCACTCTAGTTGCTCATTAGATCACTGGAGTAAAGCTACTGCTCACCAGGGAGTTAACTGGTAGTCTGCTGCTGGTATTGAAAGTGATTGTTTCAGTCTGCATGTCAGAATTTTCTAATGAAATAGAAGAGGATTTGAGATCTCACTTAAAACATGCCCTAATTTTTCTTTCTGCAGCACTAACCATAATTTTTATTTCAAAAAGAACCCCTCATTTTGTTCCTTTTTAAATTAAATGTTTTAAGTGTTACCGGTTTATTCCAATCAAGATGGCTTCAGGTGTGCCATACTTTTGTCATAAGTAAGGCTGTTAGCGGTCTAGTTGTTCTTTAGAACACTCTGGGAAGCTTCAGTAGAACACAAAGGCATCAACTGGCAGGCTGCTCCTGTTGAAATATAACAGGAAGATATTTGAGATCACACTTGAAATATGTCCTAATTTTTCTTTCTACAGCACTAACCATAATTTCTATGACAAAATGAACCCCATCATTTTGTTCCTTTTTAAATTAAATGTTTTAAGTGTTACCAGTTTATTCCAATCAAGATGGCTTCTGGTGTGCCATACTTTTGTCATAAGTAAGGCTGTTAGCACTCTAGTTGTTCTTTAGAACACTCTGGGAAGTTGCAGTAGAACACAAAGGCATCAACTGGCAGGCTGCTCCTGTTGAAATATAACAGGAAGATATTTGAGATCACACTTGAAACATGTCCTAATTTTTCTTTCTACAGCACTAACCATAATTTCTATGACAAAATGAACCCCATCATTTTGTTCCTTTTTAAATTAAATTGTTTAAGTGTTACCAGTTTATTCCAATCAAGATGGCTTCAGGTGTGCCATACTTTTGTCATAAGTAAGGCTGTTAGCACTCTAGTTGTTCTTTAGAACACTCTGGGAAGCTGCAGTAGAACACAAAGGAATCAACTGACAGTCTCTGCCCTTGTTGGATGTACATGTTTTACTGAGAATGTCAGACTTCATTCTCACATGAGTGAGAAAGATAAAGTGAATTTACAGAAAATATGCTCTCATTTTAGCTTCTGGAGCACCTTCCAAACCTCCATGGGACAAGCATGAGAAAATAGTGTTCTCTCAAACATGATTCATGATATCCCAGCAGAAGGTTTTTCACATGGTAAAATCACCTTAGAATACACCACAATTCCTAAAATTAGTATGGTACCATCAACAAATAAATTCTAATGTAACTAAAGCCTGTTATCACCCTTTATAGTTCTCCTTTTGGTGACCCTCAAAATCTTCTATTCACTACAATGCATTTCAATGAGGTACTATCATTTATATTGGTCCCAAGATGGCTGCCAGCAATTCCAGGATGAAGTGCTGACAGCCAATCAGATCTCACGATGACATGTGTGGGTAGGCTCCGCCCAGATATATATGTGACTTTACTTTTGATTTTCTCAGGAACTACTGAACGGATTTACACCATTTAAGCAAAAGGCACGACACTGAACCAAGGGCTACCTCTTTGCCAAATTTGGTGTAATTCCGTTCAGCAGTTCGGGCTGTAGCTGCGACTAAAGGTTCCTATGGAAAAATGAATGGGGAAAATGCGTTTTGGGACCCCCCTTTTTTCTCAGCCCCCGCTTAACGTATCACCCCAAGACTTTCAGGATAGGAGCGGACCGGAGCGCCCCAACAAGTTGGAAACTTTCGCGAAGATTCGTCAACCGGCGCCAACGTTATTTCAAATAGAATGTCGCGGATTTCCTATGGATAATAGGTTTTAACTATAACTATCTACTGGCGACCGCCAGTAGATAATATATATATATATATATATCCAAATGCAAGAACCCAAGAAGTGAGGCGCCACACACGGTCGTGAAGTGTCCTTTTTATTTGGCAGGTTGCAGGGAAAAACCACATCACCTCTGCAGCAAATACGATCAAATACGGCCAAACATGTTTTGGGCTTCCTAGCCCTTGCTCACTGGCACAGAGAGGCACAGCTATATTGTAGACTTCGCCTGACACCATCCAGTCATCCGGGAATAGACGAACGCGGACCCATAAATATAGTGCAAATGAATTTATTAGCTGCCCTGCACCACCGCCATAACGCGTTGCGGCCTCCCAAAGGCCTTGATCACATGATATATATATATATATAGATAGATAGATAGATAGATAGATAGATAGATAGATAGATAGATAGATAGATAGATAGATAGATATTACCTACTGGCGGTCGCCAGTGATGAGTTATAGTTAGGGACATGTTTTCATAGGAAAAGCATTTGTTGACTTGCCTATTTCTTTGCCTCCGGTTGATGAATCTTCACAAAATTTACCAAACAAAGTGCCCTGGTGATTAATGATGGCCATGGAAAGATTCAGGGCGATCGGTCAAGATGGATCTGAGAAAAGGGGGGGTCAAAAAAAGACCACCATCTCCCTGTTGCTTTATTCTAAATTTGGAGGGGGCCGTATGGACCCCCCTCCTGGGGCAGGTTCAAGCCCCAGGGACCACCACCTCCCAGGGCTAAATTAAAAGCAATGGGGGGCCAAGCGGACCGCCTGGGGACCACCACCTCCCTGGGGCCCATCACATAACCGAAATAGGCCATATACAGCCCGGTGGACTGTCAGCTCCTTGGAGCCGGCCCATGCAGATCGAAGGAGGGGGCCATGCTGTCCTCCTCCTGGAGCCAATAATGGCCCTGGGGACTGCCACCCCATCAGGGATGGTTCCTGTTGTGTCCTGGGTTGCCAACCCCCGGGACATAGCTGTGTGACAGCTTCTGCCAAGTCAGAGCAAACACTCCGCTTCCAGCAAGCAAAAGCTGACAAAATGCTGTTGCTTGCTGGAAGAGGAATGGGCAGGAAAAGAGACAAAAGGATTACCCCTGCATGGAGGGAGCTGCCTTTCAGCAGCTTCCTCCATGCAGCAGCAATGCCAGCTTCAGCAGGAGGTGGGGAGCCGGCAGAAACTTCGGCCCTGGGGGAAAAAAGCAGCAAGAGGCAAAATAAAGGTTAGAAACAAGCAGAAAGAGGCAGAATAAAGGTCAGCAGTCAGCAGATAGAGGAAGAATAAAGGTCAGAAATAAGTAGCAAGAGGGAAGATAAAGGTGAGAAGCGAGAAGAAAGAGGCAGAATAAAGGTCAGAAAAAGGCAGAATAAAGGTCAGCAACAAGCTGAAAGAGGCAAGATAAAGGAGATGAGAAACGAGCAGAAAGAGGCAAAATAAAGGTGAGAAATGAGCAGCATGAGGCAAAATAAAGTTGAGAAACAAGCAGAAAGAGGCAAAATTGAGATCAGAAACTTGCTGAAAGAGGCAAAATACAGGTCAGAAATGAGCAGAAAGAGGCAGATTAAAGGTCAGCAACAAGCAGAAAGTGGCAAAATTGAGATCAGAAACTAGCAGAAAGAGACAAAATAAAAGTCAGAAATGAGCAGAAAGGCAAAATAGAGAGCAGAAGCAAGCAGAAAGAGGCAAAATAAAAGGTCAGAAACAAGCAGAAAGAGGCAAAAAAGAGGTCAGCAACAAGCAGAAAGAGGCAGAATGAAGGTCAGTAACGAGCAGAAAGGGTAGAATAAAGGTGAGAATAGAGCAGGAAGAGCCTGAATAAAGGTTAGCAATGAGCAGAAAGAGGCAAAATAAAGATCAGCAATGAGCAGAAAAAGGAAAATAGACATCAGAAACTAGCAGAAAGAGGCAAAATGGAGATCAGAAACGAGTAGAAAGAGGCAGAATAAAGATCAGAAACGAGTAGAAAAAGGCAAGATAAAGGTCATAAATGTGCAGAAAGAGGCAAAATAGAGTTCAGAAACAAGCAGAAAAAGGCATAATAAAGGTCAGAAACAAGCAGAAAGAGGCAAACTAGAGGCCAGCAATGCACATAAAGAGGCAAAACAGAGATCACAAACAAGCAAGAGGTTAAATAAAGGCCAGAAACGAGCAGAAAGAGGCAAAAAAAAGATCAGAAATGAGCAGAAAGAGGCAAAATAAGGGTCAGAAACTAGCAGGAAGAGGCAAAAAAGAGTGCAGCAACAAGCAAAAAGAGGAAAAATAAATGTTAGCAACTAGCAGAAAGAGGCAGAATAAATGTCATAATTGAGCAGAAAAAAGGCAGAAAACGAGAATAAAAAGAGCAGAATCTACTCAGGTACTCATGCACCCACTCAGAACAACTCAGACACTCACAAACCCACTCGGACACTCACGCATCGACTCACTGACCCACTCAGACACTCACGCACCTAGTCACACACCAAGTGAGACACTCATGCATTCACTCACCCACTCACTCTCAAAGGTTGCAGGTTACAGTTAGGAAATAACATTATAAAATGTAGAAATTCACTGCAAAAACAAAGGTAACAGGGGCATTATTGTTAGGCATTAGAATGATGATATCATCCACAAAACCACTCACATACCCACTCACACCCTCATGCAACCTCTTATATGCCTACTCACACATCCATTCAATCACTCACATACCCATTCACAAACCCATACAAAAACTCATGCACCCACTCCCTCATGCATAGAGCCAGTCACACACATACTCTCTCACTCATACAGGCACTCACACAGCCAGTCATTCACCCATACAGATATGTACATACCGACTCACTTACTCAGTAACAGATACTAACACGTACTCAGTCACCTAAACAGTCACTGGGGCAAGCACATTATCTCTAATAGAGCCTCTCTCACACTCACTTGCTCACCCACACAGGTACTTACACATGCATACAGCCACTCACACCCATACACCCACTTACACACCCATTCACACACCCATACAGTCACTCATGTACCTTCACAATCACCCATACAGATACTCATGCACCTGCTAAGTTAACCATATAGCCATTCATACCCTCTTTCATTCACCATTTACAGCCAATCACACACCCACTTACTCACCCATGCAGCCATTCATGCACCCTCTCATTCACCATGTACAGCCATTTACACACACACTCACTTATCCATACAGCCACTCACACAGCCACTCACTTAATCATACAGCCACTGACACAGCCCCTTGCTCACCCATACAAAAACTCATACCACCACTCACTCATCTATACAGTCTCTCACATACCTATTCACTCACCACCCATTCAGCCACTCATGTACCCTCACAATCATCCATACAGACACTCATGTACCTGCTAAGTCAACCATACAGACACTCATGCCCTCTCTCATTTACCATTTACAGCCACTCACAAACCTGCTTACTCACCCATACAGCAATTCATGCACCCTCTCATTCACCATTTACAGCCCCTCACACACCCACTCACTCACCCATACAGCCATTCATGCACCCTCTCATTTGCCATTTACAGCCACTTACACACGCATCTATACAGACTCTCACATACCCACTCACTTGCTCATACAGGCACCCATACAACCAGTCACTCACCCATGCAGATACGCATACACCCACTCACTTACTCAGTAACAGACACTAACACATACTTAGTCATCTGAACAGTCACTGAGTCAAGCACATAGTCTCCCATACAGCTTCTCTCACACTCACTTACTCATCCATACAGGCACTCACACATGCACTCACTCACCCAGACAGCCACTCACACACCCATCTACCCATATATACCCATTGACACACCCATAAACCACTCATGTGCCCTCACAATCACCCATTCAGACACTCAGGCACCTGCTAAGTCAATCATACGGCCACTCATACCCTCTCTCCTTTTCCATTTACTGCCACTCACACACCCGCTCACTCACCCATACAGCCATTCATCCACCCTCTCATTCACCGTTTATAGCCACTTAACACGCACTCACTTATCCATACAACCACTCAGACAGCCACTCACTTAATCATACAGCCTCGGACACAGCCCCTCGCTCATCCATACAAAAACTCATACAACCACTCACTCATCTATACAGTCTCACACATACCCACTTACTCATACATACACCACTTACACACTAACTCACCCACACAGCTACTCATACACCCACTTATTCACCCATACCCACACATGGAGAGACACAGTTACACCGACACTCATATAATCTATGTTTTAAAATAGAATCACTCATTATAGTACACAAAGTAAACTAATTTAACTTTTTTGATACCTCAGTATATATGTTTTACACCCAGAAACTTTCAGAAAACACTCACAATCAATTGATGATAACACCAGTGATGTCATTTGAGATGTCATGAATGATGTAATATGGTAAACTGCTGAATTTCAGTGGTTTCGTACTAAGCCTGGGCGGAGTTCGCGGAGGTCCGCTACGCGGTTCTCCGCGAAGTGCAAAAAAAACTCAGCCACGATACGTGAAGCTCCGCAAGCGGCGGAGTGTCTTAGATAAATGCAGTTCGCAATGGTTTTCAGTGCCAGATGCTTGTCCGCACTGTGCAATCATAGCAAACTGCACCATGCACAGCGCAAGCAGGCGCTGCCTCCTTTTCTGCCGCTCAAGTAGATTTTTACTCGAGCGGCAGCTTTCTCATTGCGAACAGACAGTTTCTCAACACGAGCAGTCGCGAGCATACGCGATCACTCGCAATGAGAAATCTGACCTCCCACACTGAGAAATCTCGCCGGGAGGTTGATTTTCCACGCTCGCGATGGCCAACTTGATGTTGACGATTGCGAATGAGGAATAATCTCGCCGGGAGGTGGACTTTCCTCGCTCGCGCTCGCCAACTTGACGAACGTGAGCGAGGAAAAAAACTCCACTCCGCGAAACGGAGTTTTTCAGAACTCCGTGAGCTCCGCGTAACGCGGAGTGCGGAAAACTCTGCAAACTCCGCGAGCGGAGCAGAGTTCACCACCCAGACTTATTTTGTACGAGTAAAATCTGAGCCTAACTATAACATCCCTGTAACCTTAGTTTTTTTCAGTGAAAAAAATATATATATAACTATAGCTTCACTTTAACTTTATTTTTTTTCAGTGAATATATGTATGTGTGTGTGTGTATATATATATATATTTATATATATATATATATATATATTCACTGAAAAAAACATAGGTTTCAGGGACAAAACCAGAGAAATTCAGCCGGTATAGTTAGTTGAGCTAACTATAACTCGTGCCCAGCGCAATGCACTGCTGATGACGTCACATATTACATCACTCATGACATGGTCAGTGACATCACTGATGACCTCACTGATGACATCTCAAATGACATCACTGATGACATCACTGACGACATCATCCAGAGACTGGGTGATTTTTAAAAGTTTAAGAATGTTATAAATAGATACGCAAATGTGTATTGAAGAATGAGTGGGTGTATGAGTGTTTGAATGGATGATTTAGTGGGTGCGTGACTGTCTGTATAAGTGAGTGATTAAATGTGTCTTAGTGAATACATGGGTGAATGACTAATCTGTGTGAATGTCTGTATCAGTCTGTCAGTTGGTGTGTAAGTGGCTGCATGGGTTGGTGAGTAGCTACATGAGTGTCTATATGGGTTAATAATTGGTTGTCTGAGTACCTGTATGGGTGCCTGAGAGTCTGTGTGGGTGGGGGGTGTAATTCCCTGCATGGATGTGTGAGTGGGTGATTTAGTGTGTGTAAGGGTTCATGAGTGCATCTGTGAGGGGCTGTATGGGTGAGTGAGTGTGCATATGGCTGTGTCAGTGAGTGAATGGATGTCTCAGTGGTACATGTGTGAGTAACTACATATGTGAAAGGCAGTATATGTGAGTGATGGAGTATATAAATGACTATATGTGAGAGTGAGTGATTGTGAGAGTGGCTGTATGGATGAATGTGTGCTTGTATCAGTGATTGTATAAGAGAGTAAGTATGTGTTAGTATCTGTATGAATAAGTGAGGTGGTGTGTGTATAACTGTATAGGTGAGTAAAAGGCAGTGTTATTGATTCTTTTGGTGACTGACTAGGTGTGTGAGTAACTCTATGGGTGAGTGACAGTATGTGAGTGTCTGTATGGGTGTTTAAGTGCATATATCAGAGGCTGTATTAATGAGTGACTGTGTGTATGAGTGACTGTATGCTAATTACTAACTATAACGTCCCTGAAACCTATGGTTTTTTCAGTGAATTTCTAAGGTTTTCTAAATGCTCATTACTAACTATAACGTCCCTGAAACCTATGGTTTTTCAGTGAATTTCTAAGGTTTTTTAAATGCTAATTTATAACTATAATGCAGTAGTTGCGTTTGCAGAGTGGTGCAGAAAGGGGGCTGGGCCTCTGACCAGCGCTCAGGAATTCCGCTGCGTAGGACTTACAGGAGGTACCAGGAGGGCTTCTTGGCCCCCAAAGTCCCTCAGGAGTAAAGTGGACTTCATTCCCAAACTTGTAGTGTGCCAGGTGGCGCGTTTGCAGAGTGGTGGAGAAAGACCTCTTAGTAATAACACTTTGTGGGACGTACTGGAGGTAACAGGAGGGATAGTTGGCCCCCAAGGACGTCCTTGGGGGCTAACTACCCCTCCTATTACCCCCAGTAAGTTCCACACAGCAGCATTGGTAAGTTGCCATGCCCCCTTTGCCCACCAGTCTGCAAACGCGCTCCCTGGTGCGCTCTCGGATGGGGATTAAAGTCCCCTTCGATGCTGGGGGTCCTTAGAGGCCAATTAGCCTACCTGACATCTCCAGTATGCCCCAGATAGTGCGATTGCTGAGACGTGAACACAGGCCACGCCCCCTTTCTCCACCACTCTGCAAACGCGCCTCCTGGTGCGCTCTTGGTTAGGGGATTAGGTCCCCTTGCCTCTTGAGGGTCCCTGGGGGCCAACTAGCACTCCTGTTATCTCTAGTAAGCCCCACACAGCTGGATTGCTGAGAGTGGTCCAAGGCCATGTCCCCTTTGTACACCACTCTGCAAACGTGCCTCCTGGCGCACTGCTGCTTGGGGGATGAAGTCTACTTTAGTCCTGAGGTCCTCAGGACACATGTGGACCTCATCGCCCCACCAGCATTGCACCAAGAGGCACGTTTGCAGATTGGTGTAAAAAGGGGTGTGGCCTTGGACCACCTCTTAGCAATCCCACTGTGTGGGGCTTACTGGAGGTACCTGGTGGGCTAGTTGGCCCTAAGGACCCTTAAAATTTTAGGGGACTTAATCCCCCAACCCAGAACACGCCAGGAGGCGCATTTGCAGTATGGTGCAAGGAGGGGGCAGGGCCTCCGGCAAGATGATGGCTTTTTTTTGCTTTTTTGGGGGGAAAAGGCCCAGGGCCTGAGACATAGTTTTTTTTTTTAAACGGGAAGCAGCACACGCGGCCCCCTCGTGAGGCCTTTATCGGCCCTGGGGACGACATCCCCCAGGGGCCTCTTTTGGCCACAGGGACCCCATCTCCCGGGGCCGGTCCTCACGTTGGGGACCGCGGGGGGAGCTCCAATGGCCCCGCGGTCCCTGCTGGCTCCCAGCCTCCTGCGGGAGCCGGCATTGCTTTTGGGCAAAGGGAGCGGCTAACATGCAGCTCCCTTTGCCCAGAAGCAATTCTGCTTTGCTTCGTGGAAGCGAGAGCAGGTTTCCTGCTCTCGCTTCCAAGAAGCAAAGCGGAATTCTGCAATGACAGGGCGGGAGCAGTGCTCCCGACCTGCCATTGCAAACTGCAATGTCCTGGGGTGGGCACCCCGGGACATTGCTGGAGCCGGCCCTGGGGGGTGGTGGTCCCCAGGGCCATTGAGGGCTCCACCAACAGACTTAAAGCCCCAGGGAGGTGGTGGTCCCCTGGCAGTCCCTGGGGCTTGGGCGGGCCCACGAGGCCCCCCCACATAAATTCACTAATGCCCCGGGGAGGTGGTGGTCCCCGGGGCAGCATGGGGGCAGGAGCCTCCCATGCATAAATTATAGAAGCCTCGGGGAGGTGGCAGTCCCCGGGGCTGTGGGGGGCCGCGGGCCCCAGCAAAATATTAATCATGCCCCGGGGAGGTGGCAGTCCCTGGGGCTGCGGGCCCCCGCATATATTTTATTATTGCCCCCGGGACCTGGCCCACCCGGGGACTGATTACAACAAAGCGTGGGATACCGCGCTTCGTTTTTTTAAATTTTCTCGGGTGCGCGAATCCCGTAGTTTTAAAAAAACGAATGCTTGTTGAGGCCCCAGGCCTAGGGGGTCAGGGTGTTTCTACCCTGCCCCCTTTTGTTTTTTTTAACCTTTTTTCTGTAAAACTGAGTCACAAGATGGCTGCCAACACTTCTTGGTTTGGAGTGTTGACAGCCAATCAAAATGAAGCTCGTGATAGGGAGGGTTCGCGGATCCACCTCGGTCACCAGATATCGCTATTTTTTTATTTTTGAATTTCTCAAGAACTACTGAACGGATTTACACCAATTTAAAAAAAAGAACGCTTTCTGACCCAAGACCTAACTTTTTGCCAAATTTGGTGTAATTCTGTTCAGCAGTTTGGGCTGTAGCTTTGTTTAACCCCTTCGGTGCTCATGACGGAATGGTTCCGTCATGAGCACCGGTGCTCCTGTGCTCATGACGGAACCATTCTGTCATGAGGACAGGGGCAGGAAATCCCTCTGCTGTAAACAGCAGAGGGATTTCCTTTTTTTTTGATGCCTCGGGAGGTGGGGAAGAGCTTCCCCAACCTCCCCAGGCCCTCCCCTGGTTTTCAAAGTAATGACGATCGCGCGCATGGCGCGCGGTCGTCATTACATTGAAAACTAAACTGAAACTTAGTTTCAGTTTCAGTGTTTCAGTGCTTGTGGGGCTATCTCAGCCCCCCGAGCACCGAAACACTTGGGAGAGGTATCGTTGGAAAGGGGAGAATCTCCCCTTTCCAATGGTACCCTTCCCTAGTGGATCCCTGCTTGGGGATCACCCCAGGAGGGCGATCCCCAAGCAGGGATCCACCCGCTAGCACCAGGGAGGGGGGAGCGGCCCCTTGGGCAAGGGCCTTTGCTCCCCCATTGTGTTTTGGGCACACCAGTCTTTCTGCCCCCCCTGGGGGGCAGATGAGGACAGTAGCCCCCAATCTGCCCCCCGGGGGGGCAGAAAGCCCACTAGCGCCAGGGATTTTCTTATCCCAAAATTTACTTAGGGTGGGGGCTGCCCAAAACGGGCATGCCAATGCCCCACCCCCTCACCAAAATTACAGCCTTTCTGCCCCCTGGGGTGGCAAACAGCCCACTAGACACCAGGGATTTATTTTGGGCAAATAAAATTAGGGTGGGGGCTGCCCAAAACGGGCATGCCAATGCCCCTACCCCCCAAAAAAAATTACAGTCTTTCTGCCACCCCTGGGAGGCAGATGGGGGCAGTAGCCCCCAATCTGCCCCCGGAGGGGCAGAAAGCCCACTAGCGCCAGGGATTTTTTTTCCGCAATTTTACTTAGGGGGGGGGGGCTGCCCAAAACGGGCATGCCAATGCCCCAACCCCACCCCACCAAAATTACAGCCTTTCTGCCCCGCCGGGGGGCCAAAAAGCCCACTAGACGCCGGGGATTTATTTTGGGCAATTGACATTAGGGTGGGGGCTGCCCAAAATGGGCATGTCAATGCCCCCACCCCCAAAAATTGTTTTTACAGTCTTTCTGCCCCCCCCTGGGGTACAGATGGGGCAGCAGCCACCAATCTGCCCCCCCGGGGGGCAGAAAGCCCACTAGATGCCAGGGATTTTTTTTGGGCAATTTCACTTAGGGTGGGGGCTGCCCAAAATGGGCATGCCAATGCCCCCACCCCCCCCACCAAAATTACAGCCTTTCTGCCACCCTGGGGGGGTAAAAAGCCCACTAGACACCAGGGATTTATTTTGGGCAATTGAAATTAGGGTGGGGGCTGTCCAAAACGGGCATGTCAATGCCCCCACACCCCCCCCAAAAAATTACAGTCTTTCTGCCCCCCCGGGGGCAGAAAGCCCACTAGAAACAAGGGATTTTTTTGTATTCATGTATGGGTGGGGGCAGCCCAAAATGGGCATGACAATACCCCCACCCCCCCGGAGAAATTCCAGTCTTTCTGCCCCCCGGGGGGCAGAAAGCCCACTAGGCACCTGTGATTATGCTGGCTTTTTTTATGCATGGGGTGGGGGCTGCCCAGAATGGGCATACCAATGCTCCCACCCCCAAATAAAATAGCCACAGTCTTTCTGCCCCCCTTGGGGCCATATCGGGGCAAACTCCCCCCCCCCCCGATTCCCCCCCAGGGCAGCAGAAAGCCCACAAAGCACAGACTTATTTTTAGCAATGTGCCTTCCTGTGGATTTTGAGCCCTAGCGCAGCCGGCACATAGGGAAACCTAGCAAACCTGTACATTTTTGAAAACTAGACACCATGGGGAATCCAGGATGGGGTGACTTGTGTGCCTCTCACCAGGTTCTGTTACCCAGAATCCCTTGCAAACCTCAAACTTTGTAAAAAAAAAAAAAACATTTTCCTCACAATTCTGTTGTGGGAAAGTTCTAGAATCTGCGTGGATCCACAAATTTCCTAGCACCCAGCGTTCCCCCAGGTCTCCCGATAAAAATGGTGCCTCATTCGCGTGGCTGGGTCAAGTGCCTGCGACAGGCGAGGGCCCAAAACGTATTGAGGCGACATCAAAATTGCCTATCACAAAACGACCTGGTTTTGCAAGGGGGGTCACCTGGGTTTTTGGCCCCGTGCTCGGCGGCCAGCTAGGGAAACCTACCAAACCCACACATTTCTGAAAACTAGACACCCAGGGGATACCAGGGAGGTATGGCTTGCATGGATCCCCCAACTTTTTCTTACCCAGAATACCCTGCAAACCTCAAATTTAGCTGAAAAAATCATTTTTACCACACATTTTTGTGTGGGAAAGTTGTGGCATCAGCGGGCTGACACAAATTTCCTACCACCCAGCGTTCCCCCAGGTCTCCCGATAAAAATGGTGCCTCACTTGTGTGGGAGGCCCAAGTACCTGCGACAGGCGAGGGCCCAAAACGTATTGAGGCGACATCAAGATTGCCTATCACAAAACAACCTGGTTTTGCAAGGGGGGTCCCATGAGTTTTTGGCCCCGGGCTCGGCGGCCATCAAGGGAAACCTACCAAACCCACACATTTCTGAAAACTAGACACCTCGGGGATTCCAGGGAGGTATGGCTTGCGTGGATCCCCCAACGTTTTCTTACCCAGAATCCCCTGCAAACCTCAAATTTAGCTGAAAAAATCATTTTTACCACACATTTTTGTGTGGGAAAGTTGTGGCATCAGCGGGCTGACACAAATTTCTTACCACCCAGCATTCCCCCAGGTCTCCCGATAAAAATGGTGCCTCACTCGTGTGGGAGGCCCAAGTACCTGCGACAGGCGAGGGCCCAAAACGTATTGAGGCGACATCAAAGTTGCCTATCACAAAACGACCTGGTTTTGCAAGGGGGGTCCCCTGGGTTTTTGGCCCCGTGCTCGGCGGCCAGCTAGGGAAACCTACCAAACCCACACATTTCTGAAACCTAGACACGCGGGGGATTCCAGGGAGGTATGGCTTGCGTGGATCCCCCAAATTTTCTTACCCGGAATGCCCTGCAAACCTCAAATTTAGCTGAAAAAATCAGTTTTTTTACACATTTTTGTGTGGGAAAGTTGTGGCATCACCGGGCTGACACAAATTTCCTACCACCCAGCGTTCCCCCAGGTCTCCCGATAAAAATTGTGCCTCATTCGTGTGGGAGGTCCAAGTATCCGCGACAGGCAAGGGCCCAAAACGTATTGAGGCGACATCAAAATGCCCTATCAAAAAACGACCTGGTTTTGCAAGGGGGTCACCTGGGTTTTTGGCCCCGAGCTCGGCGGCCAGCTAGGAAAACCTACCAAACCCACACATTTCTGAAAACTAGACACCCGGGGGATTATAGGGAGGTATGGCTTGCGTGGATCCTCCAACTTTTTCTTACCCAGAATCCCTTGCAAACCACAAATTTAGCTGAAAAAAATCGCTTTATCCACAAATTTTTGTGTGGGAAAGTTGTGGCATCACCGGGCTGACACAAATTTCCTACCACCAAGCATTCCCCTAGGTCTCCTGATAAAAATGGTGCCTCACTCGTGTGGGAGGCCCAAGTACCCGCGACAGGCAAGGGCCCAAAACGTATTGAGGCGACATCAAAATTGCCTATCAAAAAACGACCTGGTTTTGCAAGGGGGGTCACCTGGGTTTTTGGCCTGTGCTAAGCGGCCAGCTAGGGAAACCTACCAAACCCACACATTTCTGAAAACTACACACCCGGGGATTCCAGGGAGGTATGGCTTGCATGGATCCCCCAACTTTTTCTTACCCAGAATCCCCTGCAAACCTCAAATTTAGCTGAAAAAAATCACTTTTTCCACACATTTTTATGTGGGAAAGTTGTGGCATCACCGGGCTGACACAAATTTCCTACCACCCAGCGTTCCCCCAGGTCTTCCGATAAAAATGGTGCCTCACTCGTGTGGGAGGCCCAAGTACCCGCGACAGGCAAGGGCCCAAAACGTATTGAGGCAACATCAAAATTGCCTATCAAAAAACGACCTGGTTTTGCAAGGGGGGTCACCTGGATTTTTGGCCCCGTGCTTGGTGGCCAGCTAGGGAAACCTACCAAACCCACACATTTCTGAAAACTAGACACCTGGGGGATTATAGGGAGGTATGGCTTGCGTGGATCCCCCAACTTTTTCTTACCCAGAATCCCCTGCAAACCTCAAATTTAGCTGAAAAAATCACTTTTCCCACAAATTTTTGTGTGGGAAAGTTGTGGCATCACTGGGCTGACACAAATTTCCTACCACCCAGCGTTCCCCTAGGTCTCCCGATAAAAATGGTGCCTCACTCGTGTGGGAGGCCCTAGTACCCGCGACAAGCAAGGGCCCAAAACGTATTGAGGTGACATCAAAGTTGCCTATCAAAAAATGACCTGGTTTTGCAAGGGGGCTCACCTGGGTTTTTGGCCCCGTGCTCGGCGGCCAGCTAGGGAAACCTACCGAACCCACACATTTCTGAAAACTAGACACCCAGGGGATTCCAGAGAGGTATGGCTTGCGTAGATCCCCCAACTGCTTCTTACCTGGCATGCCCTGCAAACCTCAAATTTAGCTGACAAATTCATTTTTTCCACACATTTTTGTGTGGGAAAGTTGTGGCATCACCGGGCTGACACAAATTTCCTACCACCCAGCGTTTACCCAGGTCTCCCAATACAAATGGTGCCTCACTCGTGTGGGAGGCCCAAGTACCCGCGACAGAAAAGGGCCCAAAACGTATTGAGGCGACATCAAAATTGCCTATCACAAAACAACCTGGTTTTGCAAGGGAGGGTCACCTGGGTTTTTGGCCCCGTGCTCGGCGGCCAGCTAGGGAAACCTACCAAACCCACACATTTCTGAAAACTAGACACCCCGGGGATTCCAGGGAGGTATGGCTTGCGTGTATCCCCCAACGTTTTCTTACCCAGAATCCCTTGCAAACCTCAAATTTAGCTGAAAAAATCACTTTTTCCACACATTTTTGTGTGGGAAAGTTGTGGCATCACCGGGCTGACACAAATTTCCTACCACCCAGTGTTCCCCCAGGTCTCCCGATAAAAATGGTGCCTCACTCGTGTGGGAGGCCCAAGTACCCGCGACAGGCAAGGGCCCAAAACATATTGAGGCAACATCAAAATTGCCTATCAAAAAATTACCTGGTTTTGCAAGGGGGGTCACCTGGGTTTTTGGCCCCGAGCTCGGCGGCCAGCTAGGAAAACCTACCAAACCCACACATTTCTGAAAACTAGACACCCGGGGGATTATAGGGAGGTATGGCTTGCGTGGATCCTCCAAATTTTCTTACCCAGAATCCCTTGCAAACCACAAATTTAGCTGAAAAAATCGCTTTTTCCACAAATTTTTGTGTGGGAAAGTTGTGGCATCACCGGGCTGACACAAATTTCCTACCACCAAGCATTCCCCTAGGTCTCCTGATAAAAATGGTGCCTCACTCATGTGGGAGGCCCAAGTACCCGCGACAGGCAAGGGCCCAAAACGTATTGAGGCGACATCAAAATTGCCTATCAAAAAACGACCTGGTTTTGCAAGGGGGGTCACCTGGGTTTTTGGCCCGTGCTAAGCGGCCAGCTAGGGAAACCTACCAAACCCACACATTTCTGAAAACTACACACCCGGGGATTCCAGGGAGGTATGGCTTGCGTGGATCCCCCAACTTTTTCTTACCCAGAATCCCCTGCAAACCTCAAATTTAGCTGAAAAAAATCACTTTTTCCACACATTTTTATGTGGGAAAGTTGTGGCATCACCGGGCTGACACAAATTTCCTACCACCCAGCGTTCCCCTAGGTCTCCCGATAAAAATGGTGCCTCACTCGTGTGGGAGGCCCTAGTACCCGCGACAAGCAAGGGCCCAAAACGTATTGAGGTGACATCAAAGTTGCCTATCAAAAAACGACCTGGTTTTGCAAGGGGGCTCACCTGGGTTTTTGGCCCCGTGCTCGGCGGCCAGCTAGGGAAACCTACCAAACCCACACATTTCTGAAAACTAGACACCTGGGGGATTATAGGGAGGTATGGCTTGCGTGGATCCCCCAACTTTTTCTTACCCAGAATCCCCTGCAAACCTGAAATTTAGCTGAAAAAATCACTTTTCCCACAAATTTTTGTGTGGGAAAGTTGTGGCATCACCGGGCTGACACAAATTTCCTACCACCCAGCGTTCCCCTAGGTCTCCCGATAAAAATGGTGCCTCACTCGTGTGGGAGGCCCTAGTACCCGCGACAAGCAAGGGCCCAAAACGTATTGAGGTGACATCAAAGTTGCCTATCAAAAAACGACCTGGTTTTGCAAGGGGGCTCACCTGGGTTTTTGGCCCCGTGCTCGGTGGCCAGCTAGGGAAACCTACCGAACCCACACATTTCTGAAAACTAGACACCTAGGGGATTCCAGAGAGGTATGGCTTGCGTAGATCCCCCAACTGTTTCTTACCCGGAATGCCCTGCAAACCTCAAATTTAGCTGAAAAATTCAATTTTTTCACACATTTTTGTGTGGGAAAGTTGTGGCATCACCGGGCTGACACAAATTTCCTACCACCCAGCGTTTACCCAGGTCTCCCAATACAAATGGTGCCTCACTCGTGTGGGAGGCCCAAGAACCCGCGACAGAAAAGGGCCCAAAACGTATTGAGGCGACATCAAAATTGCCTATCACAAAACAACCTGGTTTTGCAAGGGAGGGTCACCTGGGTTTTTGGCCCCGTGCTCGGCCGCCAGCTAGGGAAACCTACCAAACCCACACGTTTCTGAAAACTAGACACCCCAGGGATTCCAGGGAGGTATGGCTTGCGTGTATCCCCCAACGTTTTTTTACCCAGAATCCCCTGCAAACCTCAAATTTAGCTGAAAAAATCACTTTTTCCACACATTTTTGTGTGGGAAAGTTGTGGCATCACCGGGCTGACACAAATTTCCTACCACCCAGTGTTCCCCCAGGTCTCCCGATAAAAATGGTGCCTCACTCGTGTGGGAGGCCCAAGTACCCGCGACAGGCAAGGGCCCAAAACGTATTGAGGCAACATCAAAATTGCCTATCAAAAAATGACCTTGTTTTGCAAGGGGGGTCACCTGGGTTTTTGGCCCCGAGCTCGGCGGCCAGCTAGGGAAACCTATCAAACCCACACATTTCTGAAAACTAGACACCAGTGGGATTATACGGAGGTATGGCTTGCGTGGATCCTCCAACTTTTTCTTACCCAGAATCCCTTGTAAACCTCAAATTTAGCTGAAAAAAATCACTTTTTCCACAAATTTTTGTGTGGGAAAGTTGTGGCATCACCGGGCTGACACAAATTTCCTACCACCAATCGTTCCCCTAGGTCTCCCGATAAAAATGGCGCCTCACTCGTGTGGGAGGCCCAAGTACCCGCGACAGGCAAAGGCCCAAAACGTATTGAGGCGACATCAAAATTGCCTATCAAAAAACGACCTGGTTTTGCAAGGGGGGTCACCTGGGTTTTTGGCCCCGTGCTCGGCGGCCAGCTAGGGAAACCTACCAAACCCACACATTTCTGAAAACTAGACACCTGGGGAATTCCAGGGAGGTATGGCTTGCTTGGATCCCCCAACGTTTTCTTACCCAGAATCCCCAGCAAACCTCAAATGTAGCTGAAAAAATCACTTTTTCCACAACTTTTTGTGTGGGAAAGTTGTGGCATCACTGGGCTGACACAAATTTCCTACCACCCAGCGTTCCCCCAGGTCTTCCGATAAAAATGGTGCCTCACTCGTGTGTGAGGCCCAAGTACCCGCGACAGGCAAGGGCCCAAAACGTATTGAGGCGACATCAAAGTTGCCTATCAAAAAACGACCTGGTTTTGCAAGGGGGGTCACCTGGGTTTTTGGCCCCGTGCTCGGCAGCCAGCTAGGGAAACCTACCAAACCCACACATTTCTGAAAACTAGACACCCGGGGGATTCCAGAGAGGTATGGCTTGCGTGGATCCCCCAACTTTTTCTTACCCGGAATGCCTTGCAAACCTCAAATTTAGCTGAAAAAATCACTTTTTCCACACATTTTTGTGTGGGAAAGTTGTGGCATCACCGGGCTGACACAAATTTCCTACCACCCAGCGTTTACCCAGGTCTCCCCTTAAAAATGGTGCCTCACTCGTGTGGGAGGCCCAAGTACCCGTAACAGACAAGGGCCCAAAACGTATTAAGGCAACATCAAAATTGCCTATCACAAAACGACCTGGTTTTGCAAGGGGGGGTCACCTGGGTTTTTGGCCCCGTGCTCGGCGGCCAGCTAGGGAAACCTACCAAACCTACACATTTCTGAAAACTAGACACCCGGGGGATTCCAGGGAGGTATGGCTTGCATGGATCCCCCAACGTTTTCTTACCCAAAATCCCCTGCAAACCTCAAATTTAGCTGAAAAAATCCCTTTTTTTACACATTTTTGTGTGGGAAAGTTGTGGCATCACCGGGTTGACATAAATTTCCTATCACCCAGTGTTCCCCCAGGTCTTCCGATAAAAATGGTGCCTCACTCGTGTGGGAGGCCCAAGTACCCGCGACAGGCAAGGGCCCAAAACGTATTGAGGCGACATCAAAATTGCCTATCAAAAAACGACCTTGTTTTGCAAGGGGGGTCACCTGGGTTTTTGGCCCCTTGGTCGGTGGCCACCTAGGGAAACCTATCAAACCCACAAATTTCTGAAAACTAGACACCCGTGGGATTCCAGGGAGGTATGGCTTGCGTGGATCCCCCAACGTTTTCTTACCCAGAATCCCCTGCAAACCTGAAATTTAGCTGAAAAAGTCACTTTTTCCACACATTTTTGTGTGGGAAAGTTGTGGCATCACCGGGTTGACATAAATTTCCTATCACCCAGTGTTCCCCCAGGTCTCCCGATATGGTGCCTCACTCATTTGGGAGGCCCAAGTACCCGCGACAGGCAAGGGCCCAAAACCTATTGAGGCGACATCAAAATTGCCTATCACAAAATGTTTTGGGCCCTTGCCTGTCGTGGGTACTTGGGCCTCCCACACGAGTGAGGCACCATTTTTATCGGGAGACCTGGAGGAACGCTGGGTGGTAGGAAATTTGTGTCAGTCCGGTTATGCCACAACTTTCCCACACAAAAATGTGTGGAAAAAGTGATTTTTTCAGCTAAATTTGAGGTTTGCTGGGGATTCTGGGTAAGAAAAAGTTGGGGGATCCATGCAAGCCATACCTCCCTGGATTCCCCCGAGTGTCTAGTTTTCAGAAATGTGTGGGTTTGGTAGGTTTCCCTAGCTGGCCGCCGAGCACGGGGCCAAAAACCCAGGTGTCCCCGCTTGCAAAACCAGGTAGTTTTTTGATAGGCAATTTTGATGTTGCCTCAATACGTTTTGGGCCCTTGCCTGTTGCGGGTACTTGGGCCTCCCACACGAGTGAGGCGCCATTTTTATCGGGAGACCTAGGGGAACGATTGGTGGTAGGAAATTTGTGTCAGCCCGGTGATGCCACAACTTTCCCACACACAAATGTGTGGAAAAAGTGATTTTTTCAGCTAAATTTTAGGTTTGCAGGGGATTCTGGGTAAGAAAAAGTTAGGGGATCCACGCAAGCCATACCTCCCTGGAATCCCCCGGGTGTCTAGTTTTCAGAAATGTGTGGGTTTGGTAGTTTTCCCTAGCTGGCCGCCGAGCACGGGGCCTAAATCCCAGGTGACCCCCCTTGCAAAACCAGGTCTTTTTGGTATAGACAATTTTGATGTTGCCTCAATACGTTTTGGGCCCTTGCCTGTCGCTGGTACTTGGGCCTCCCACACGAGTGAAACGCCATCGACAAACAGAAGAAGCAAACCATTTCCCCAGCACATATCATTGTATATAGTTGCTGTTCACATGGAATTATTTTGATAATGGTCGACTTGTACAAACTGTGGAAACCTTGTATTTAATATTCACATTGTCACTTAGGTTTAGGTTCTCTTTGTCACTTGGGACACTATGCACAAATGTTGTTTTGATGTATAATGTTTACTCCTAACTTTATTGTTTAAAAATCCATAAAATATACTACACTGGAATCGGTGTGTTAGTGGTTCCTTCGGCGCTCTGCCATTATATAACCCTCTATATCGCGATTGTGCTTATGTATCATAACCTCATAGTATATTATTCCACAGGAACCATTGTTTTTCCTATATAACTATTACCCTGGTTCCTTAGTGAGTAGGGTTCCCCTGTTCTTTCTTGAACTTTTAGTGCGGTGGCTGCACCGCGAGGGAGATATCCATTAACCAGGATTTTCCTTCACACCCTACAACGATAGGGTCATTCTTTCCCTGAGGGTTACAATGACAGAGGACGAAGCTCCGCTATACACAGACGATTAGATTGCAAAAATAATTAGTGGACCCTCCCTTTTCTCCGCACAACCTAGTAGAAGCATCAACCCTAGACAACAACTGCTTGAGAAATTAGAAAAGGCCAAAAGAAGCACGTCAGAACCGAGCTTCATGCACGGATGCTGACGGAGTACCTGAAGGCAGGTATCATACCGCAGGGACTACAGGTCAGGAACGTTCCTGGCATTTTCAGGGAAGACCCCAGATAAAAATGGAAATTTAGTCATATTTCCACCACCTGTTCCCGCCATTGGATGGTGTTAGGTGTGGAAACAGCAATTGAGCACGCCAAAGCCGAACTCAAGGAAATAGAAGAGTTAGAAAAAGAACTCCTTGAGGGTGACGCAGTAGCAGAGGCAAAAACTCTACTAGATAAATTAAACAAAACCATTGAAGACTTCAATTCATTTGAACTTAAAAAGAAAGCTGATAAAGTTTCCAAAGATATCAAAAATTTCTCAAGAGAGAGCGCATACCCATATCTGAGAGAAGATTACTACACCACTGTTGGTAACCAAAATAGACAGAACACCTGCGGCAGATTCAGAAGGAATCAACCAATCACATTCTCAGAATCTTCAGGAGGGTCAGACGACTCAGACGCACAACCAGGCCCGAGCCGATCTGACAACCACCCAGGCCAGCCTTTTTAGATCGTGGAGGCAAGGCGAAGGCCAAAACCTGGCATCAATACCCAGGAGAAAGACAAACACGCAGGAAACACTACCAGTGGAGACCCCAACCCTACTAAATTGCGAAGTAAACCAAATGGAAACTATTCCCATTTTTAACCTGTCTCATCATGTCATGTCATCAGCTGAGATATCACTCTTAAGTAAGGGGTTGTCCTTTGTTATCACAGAAAGAACCAATTTTTTTAATCTCAAAGCAGAAATCTTTCAGTTCTTTAGAAAAATAAGATTGAAACTATTTTTCAAAGATAAAGAACCCAACACACAAGACTCATTCACAGGACTACGACCACCCTCCACCTTCTATCCCTCAAACGGCATGATGCCACCTGAACTTTTGACTTTTGAGAAGTTGGTCATACAAGGCATTGATAGATTGAAAACAACCAAGACCTTTATCCCTTACAATATCACACTGTTAGAAAGACAAGCTCTTACAGCATTGAAAAATGATGATTCTATTATACTGAAACCAGCTAGACAAAGGTGGGGGAATTGTGGTACAAGACCGCAATGACTATGAAACAGAGATCAACTAACAAATCAGTGAGAAAAAACACTACAAAGTACTACGCACTAACCCCCTTACAGACATCCGCAATGAGATTTTACAAATAACTACTATGGCCAAAGAAGCAGGGTATATCTCCAAAAAGAGTTTGAATTCCTCAATGCTGAAAATCCCAGAACCCCAGTGCTTTACACCCTACCCAAGGTTCATAAGAGCACGACAAGTCCCCCTGGTCGCCCTATACTATCAGGCTGTGGATCCATTCTAGAACCCATTGGGGTTTATATAGATTACTTCATTAAGGAATATGTTCCCCTACAAGAAACATGTGTTAAAGATACCATGTATATGATTAACCTGGTAGATGGGATGCCATACAATTTGGAAACTGACATGTTGGCTACCTTAGACATCAGCTCACTATACACCAACCTACCCCAGACTGAGAGCATAGCAATCTTTGAACAATTGTTAGAAAGCAGACCTAGACCCATCCAGGTACTGACCACATTCATCATCACACTATTACGGATTGCCCTACAGAGTAATTACTTTCTATCAGGTGGCAACTACTACCAGCAGTGCTCTGGCACCAGCATTGGAGCAGTTTTTGCGCCAAATCTGGCAAATATCTATATGAACTATGTGGAGCAAACATTTGCTCTCAACATTGACAATGTGTACCGCTCCAACATCTTTCTGATTTGGACAGGAAGTGAGACAGACTTTGGCAATTTTGTTACGTACCTTAACACCATCCAGACCCATCTCACATTTACATCCACAGTACATAAATCCACCATCGCATCCCTTGATTTAAACATCAATCATGATAAAGGGAGACTATACACTTCCCTCCATAGGAAATCCACTGAAAAGAACACCCTCCTTTCATACCAAAGCCAACATCCACGTGCACTAAGGGATGGACTGCCCTTCGGCCAATTCCTTAGGATACGCCGCAATTGTACCCTTAAAACAGACTACATGCGAGAGGCGGAGATACTAAGGACCAAACTAGTCACAAGAGGGTACCCCAACAGACTTGTAAAAAAGTCTCTCAAAGGCGCCTGGCACTGCCCCAGGGAAGAACTTCTTAAGACAAAAGAGAAACCCAATCTTAACAAGATTGTATGTGTCACCACCTTTGGCACACACACCTATAAAAGTCCGCAACCTGATCACCAAAAATTGGAATATTATCCAGAGTATTGATCCCACAATAGACACACCTCTGTTTGCCTACAAACGAGGAAAAAATATAAAAGATCATCTGGTCAGGTCATCTACAGACTTAATCACCAACAGGACAAACACATTGATTACTGCATGGGGCCTACCCAAAATGAAAGGACACCACAAATGTGGCAACTGTGGGCCTGATTCACAGAACTAACTTACGTCAAAATCCTAAACTTACAACAATTTTGGTATTCACAGAATGAACTTACACATTTGGGTATTCACAGAATGAACTTACACATTTGGGTATTCACAGAATGAACTTACAACAATTTTGGTATTCACAGAAGGAACTTACACATTTGGGTATTCACAGAATGAACTTACAACAATTTTGGTATTCACAGAATGAACTTACAACAATTTTGGTATTCACAGAATTAACTTACTCATTTTGGTATTCACAGAAGGAACTTACTCATCAATGAGTAAGTTTCTTCTGTGAATACCAAAATGTGTAAGTTACACAAAATGTGTAAGTTACACAAAATGTGTAAGTTACACAAAATGAGTAAGTTACACAAAATGTGTAAGTTACACAAAATGTAAGTTATACAAAATGTGTAAGTGTCTTCTGTGAATATCAAAATGAGTAAGTTTATTCTGTGAATACCAAAATGAGTAAGTTCATTCTGTGAATACCAAAATGGTAGTAAGTTTAGGATTTTGTCGTAAGTTAGTTCTGTGAATCGGGCCCTGTGTTTCCTGCAATTTCACGTTCAATACCAACACATTTGAACATGGTAGTGTAAAACACGATTTACAATCATTCTCTAACTGCAATACAAAGAATGTTGTTTATTGCATATGGTGTCCGTGTGGCCTCCCCTATATTGGACAAACACAGCAACCGGTCAAGGCTCGCATTGGCCAACATCGCAGCCGTATACGCAGATCAGTTGAAAACACACCACTTGTGTCTCATTACAATGTAAAAGGTCATACTGCTGATGAAATAAAGTGGCAAGTAATTGCGATCGCCACTCTTCCAGAAAGAGGAGGTGACATCCTTCAGATACTCCAACGGAATGAATGCCGCTGGATAGATAAGGTGAATTGAATAAATGAAGGGCTTCACTCTGCTGAGGAATGGAGAGGATATGTCACTACCCTTCGCTAAACAACTGCATGTGATATAACAATTGTGGCCTGAATACACCTGTACGTCATCTGACATCCGACTATGCTTGCTCTAACAGCTTTATTTACTTCATTTTCGCTGTGACACTTGAACTGTATATATTAGATTCACTCTTTTGCAATAGGTGTTCACTAACTAAGAATTACAATTGTGAAATGTCTGCCCACATACAATGTTCACACTCCATGAAGTGCCCAGCAAGTGTGTTTGCATATTATAAACACCGGGGAAATTCGGAATTTTGTAAATATATAAAGTATATATGTCATTTTACCTGCTCTTCCCTATTTAGTACCCATCACCGGTATTGTGCCCTAATTCCCACCTATTAACAGAGAATTCACCACTGTCATTAGCGTAACAGCCCCACCTTTGTGCCACACATTCTACTTCTTCACCTCCCACTGAAGTCTTTTTTCACTCTTTACCGATCACGGAAACGGAGCACCGGATTGCTCGGTGCAGCGGTTTTCCGTAGCTAGGTCTGCCGGTTTCCCTTGGCAAAAAGAGCAGGAAACCCTGTATATAACAATCCTCTTTGGATGAGGATCTCTGTCATTGTACCCGATCAAGCTGACTGACGCGGCTTTTTCTGAATCTACATGCGGAGCGCTGTCCCGCTTTTCCATTCCTCTACCGAGGTAAGAATTGGCACATCCAGGCCGCGTAGCCCTTGCGCTCAGCCCTTAATTCAGTAATCTGACCCCTACATTATTTTAATTTCCAGAAATACTCTCAGTGCATTGTCACTGTTAATCCACAAAGGGATTCTACAACGCTACGTCTGTGGCGTAAAACTAATTGAGCCCCTCTGGCCCACCTACATACCCCATTGGATTGACAGCCTGTACTCACATTGAGGTAAGAACCTCGGTGAAACTTGTAATGGATTATACATAGCGCATAGTCCAATTATCAGTAATTGCTACTTCTTTTCTCACAATCACAGTACCCGGACGGGTCCTCATGTGAGTAAACCTTTTCCTCTTTTCTTCACGTGTGGCACATCATTTTCACAAGGCTGCACAACCATATATTCAGGTACCTTTTATCCAACGGCCTTCATTTTATTTTTCCTATTTTTCGCATTTGTGCCGGTATATGGGCCTTATGCTCTTTTTATTTCAATCCCATTTAGATGTCCCTTCATCAATAGTCCTGCAGAGACCCAACATTGTTTTGAGGGTCGAAATGCCGTCGACAAACAGAAGAAGCGAACCATTTCCCCAGCACATATCATTGTATATAGTTGCTGTTGACATGGAATTATTTTGATAATGGTCGACTTGTACAAACTGTGGAAACCTTGTATTTAATATTCACATTGTCACTTAGGTTTAGGTTCCCTTTGTCACTTGGGACACTATGCACAAATGTTGTTTTGATGTATAATGTTTACTCCTAACTTTATTGTTTAAAAAATCCATAAAATATACTACACGGGAATCGGTGTGTTTGTGGTTCCTTCGCGCTCTGCCATTATCTAACCCTCTATATCGCGATTGTGCTTATGTATCATAACCTCATAGTATATTATTCCACAGGAACCATTGTTTTTCCTATATAATCCCACACGAGTGAGGCACCATTTTTATCGGGAGACCTGGGGGAACGCTGGGTGGTAGGAAATTTGTGTCAGCCCGGTGATGCCACAACTTTCCCACAGAAAAATGTGTGGAAAAAGTGATTTTTTCAGCTAAATTTCAGGTTTTCAGGGGATTCTGGGTAAGAAAACGTTGGGGGATCCACGCAAGCCATACCTCCCTGGAATCCCCTGCGTGTCTAGTTTTTAAAAATATATAGGTTTGCTAGGTTTCCCTAGGTGCCCGCAGAGCTAGGGTTCAAAATCTACAGCTAGGCACTTTGCAAAAAAAGGGTCAGTTTTCACTGTGAAAATGTGGTGTGTCCACGTTGCGTTTTGGGCCGTTTCCTTTCACGGGCACTAGGCCTACCCACACAAGTGAGGTACCATTTTTCTCTGAAGACTTTGGGGAACGCGGGGTGGGTGGAATTTTGTGGATCCACACAGATTCCAGAACTTTCCACCAACGAAATGTGAGGAGAATGTTTTTTTTTGGACACATTTTGAGGTTTGCAAGGGATTCTGGGTAACAGAACCTGGAGAGAGCCAGTCAAGTCACCCCATCCTGGATTCCCCTGGGTGTGTAGTTTTCAAAAATGTATAGGTTTGCTAGGTTTACCTAGGTGCCGGCAGAGCTAGGGTTCAAAATCTACAGCTAGGCACTTTGCAAAAAAAGGGTCAGTTTTCACTGTGAAAATGTGGTGTGTGCACGTTGTGTTTTGGGCTGTTTCCTGTCGTGGGCACTAGGCCTATCCACACAAGTGAGGTACCATTTTTCTCGGAAGATTTTGGGGAACGCGGGGTGGGTGGAATTTTGTGGATCCACGCAGATTCCAGAACTTTCCACCACAGAAATGTGAGGAAAATGTGTTTTTTTGACAAATTTTGAGGTTTGCAAGGGATTCTGGGTAACAGAACCTGGTGGGAGCCAGTCAAGTCACCCCATGCTGGATTTCCCTGGGTGTCTAGTTTTCAAAAATGTATAGGTTTGCTAGGTTTCCCTAGGTGCCTGCAGAGCTAGGGTTCAAAATCTACAGCTAGGAACTTTGCAAAAAAAGGGTCAGTTTTCACTGTGAAAATGTGGTGTGTCCACGTTGCGTTTTGGGCCGTTTCCTGTCGCGGGCACTAGGCCTACCCACACAAGTGAGGTACCATTTTTCTAGGAAGACTTTGGGGACAGTGGGGTGGGTGGAATTTTGTGGATCCACGCAGATTCCAGAACTTTCCACCACAGAAATGTGAGGAAAATGTGGTTCTTTTGACAAATTTTGAGGTTGGCAAGGGATTCTGGGTAACAGAACCTGGTGAGAGCCAGTCAAGTCACCCCATCCTGGATTCCCCTGGGTGTCTAGTTTTCAAAAATGTATAGGTTTTCTAGGTTTCCCTAGGTGCCGGCAGAGGTAGGGTTAAAAATCTACAGCAAGGCACTTTGCAAAAAAAGGGTCAGTTTTCACTGTAAAAATAAAGTGTGTCCACGTTGCGTTTTGGACTGTTTCCTGTCGCAGGCACTAGGCCTACCCACACAAGTGAGGTACCATTTTTATCGGGAGACTTAGGGTAACACAGAATTGTAGAGCAACTGTTATTACCTATTGACTTTCGTTGCATTTCTGCCTTCCAAATGAAAGACAATGTGTAAAAAAGAAGTCATTTTGAAAAATGACTTATAAGTCTCATGCTAGTATGGGTACTCACAATTTCGGAAATGTGCAAATATCTACTGTTTCTAAACTCTATATTTTGTCCCAATTTCAGAAATACATAGGTGTCTTTCATACCGATTTTTCCATGTATATATTTTCCCAAATTAATTGCTATATACCCGGAACATAATGAAAAACCATTGCAAGACGCTGCTCAGTTATTGGCTCTGGGTTCGTCGGGTTCTTGGTGAACCTACAAGTCCTATATATCCCCACAACCAGAAAGGTCTAGTGGATGTAACGGTATATTGCTTTCAAACAGCTGTCACAATTAGAAGAAGTTACAGGTGAAAACGTTGGCTCAAATGGCTGTTTTTTCAACTAATTTTCAATTTGTCCTATATTTAACTGTTAGTTTCTATGAAGAAACCTTGAAGGATCTACACAAATGACCCCTTGCTGAATTCAAAATTTTGTCTACTTTTCTAAAATGTATAGCTTTCCAGGATCCATTATTGCTTTCATACCGATTTCTACCATTAACTGGAAGGAGGTTGAAAGCACAAAAAATAGCAAAAATAGGCTATATCCCATAAAAATGCCAAAACTGTGTAAGAAATGTTGGTTTTCTGACAAAAGTCTGCTTGTCCCTGAAAGCTGGGAAAATGGTGATTTCAGCACCACAACCCCTTTGTTGATACCATTTGCAGGGAAAAAACCAGACGCTTTCATCTGTAGCCCTTTTTTCCAATTTTTCAAAAAAAAGCAAAATTTACCTGTATTTTGGCTAATTTCTGGCTCCCCTCCAGTGAAATCCACAAACCCTGGGTACCTTTAGAATCCTCATGATGTTGGAAAAAAAGGATGCAAATTTGGCATGGATACCTTATGTGGTCAAAAAGTTACAGGGGCCTAAGCGCGAACTACCCCAAATAGCCAAAAAAAGGCTTAGCACAAGGGGGGAAAAGGCCTAGCAGCGAAGGGGTTAAAGTTTCCTATGGAAATTAACATGGAGAAAACGCGTTTTGGGACCCCCCTTTTTTCTCGGCCCCCACTTGACGAATCACCCTGAAACTTTTAAGACAGGAGCTGACCTTAGCGAATCATTAGTTTTGAAAATTTCGCGAAGATTCATCAAACGGCGCCAAAGATCTTGGCAAAAGAAAAAACGCTTTCCCTATGAAACTAGGTCCTAACTATAACTACCTACTGGTGACCGTCAGTAGGTAATATATATATATATATATACGGCGATGCAGCGAGCGCAAGGTAATTCGTTTTATTTATGGATTTACTTACTTTGCTTCTTGCCGTCGTATGTCGGACTCCACTACCCTCCCACCCTGCCCTGCCCCCGCCCCGCCTCACCTCCCCACAGCATTACCTCTGCGAGCCGCCACTGCCAATAAGGCTGCATTATCCTGCTGCTGCTCAACTCCGGTGTCTTCTGATTGCCCAAACACGATTGTGAGCCTCCGCCCCCCACCTCACAGTCAATACCACGGTGCCCAGCTCTGAACCATAACGTAAGTCTAGTGACGGGGATGGCTTGCAAGAAAAAAGACCCTGATTTGCGGCTTGGTTGGCTTGCATCCAAAGCGCTGGTGGTGCACGTTAAAACGGTACGGCTAGCGCTTTTAAGACCACCACACAATATTCCCACTCAGAGAAGGAAACAACACTCTGGGATAGAAGTAAATCAAACTTGTTTCTTCCATTAGGCCACTCCGGACAGGCAGCGTTTCAGCTTTATCCAACAGCCTTTGTCACCTAGTGAGCGCCATTTTGTAAACGCCTTATATACTCACTGGGGCATATTCTCAAGAACGTGTGATAACTACCGCAAATCCAGCTTAACGCAACACTTCACATCGCAGTCCATTGCGGGAAAATAACGCCGTGTCAACGTGGCATTTCCAACACGGCGGTCCCATGCGATAGTCACACGATAACGCATCAAATGAACGCGTTAAAATCAACGCGACACTGCAAAAACGCGAAACCCCAACGCGAAAATAGTAGCGATGATGCCAATCGCGATACAAAAATCTGCGAAAACCAGCCACAGGCCTGCAATTCCCACGCGTCATGCGGGAAAATGCACTATAAAAGTAGAAAAAACATACAAACAAAAGCCAAACAACATCGAAGCACAATGGAGGCCTCCGGAGCAAGTACAGAGGACAACCAGTACCCCACAAGCCCCCCGGAGGACCAGCCTGGGACCTCGGGGTCAGGGAAGGGCAAGGACAAGAAAAGTAGGAAGAAGCGGTTCAGTCCGCAGGAAAACAGGATCCTGATAACGGAGGTGATAGAACACCATCAACCACTGTTCGTCACCTCCACTGTGTCACTGGCAACTAAAAATGGAATATGGCAGACCATCGTGGACAAGGTGAATGCAGTCGGAGTGCTGAGGAGGACAATGGACGAGGTCAAGAAGCGCTGGAATGATGTGAAGCGCAAAACCAAGCTGAAACTCGCAAACAACCGGAAGGCAGCAACGCAGACTGGAGGTGGGAGTCCAGCGCCACAGGAGGAGCTGGACGAGATGGAGGAAATGGTGTCCACAGTCATCAGTGGGGAGACGGTGGCAGGAGTCGGGGGACCAGACACTGCTCAACATGACCGGACACAACAGCAACAGGGTGAGTAACGACCAGGGACTGGGGGGACGGGGGGAGATGGGCACAATGGCACACATGCACAATTAAGCATAGCACATCTGCGGACAAACCATGCCCCATACCCCCAACTCCCACCAAGAGACCAATGCACACAGGTATGCAACATCTCAGCACCGCATAAGCACAGAAGCCAGAGGCACACCGCATGTAAGGGATAAGGGGCAGCTACATTAGATCTGCAGGGGCGACTCCCCCAAAATGCGGCACACACATTACATGCAGAGCACATCAACATTGACAACGATGTGGTACAAACCGCAACACGTCCACAACAGAACAGAGGACACAACTGGTGCTGCATGTGCATACAAACTGGCCAATCACATTTGGCATTGCAGGGAAATGTTAGTTGACAATGTACAAGTACAAACACACATCCATGATGTAGTCGGAATGTCCACTGTCCCGCATCAAATAGGCAGCTCCCCCAAACAGTCACAATGTACATTGTCATGCAGTCTGAATGTAAACATGTACAATGCGTCAACATACATGTGAACACAATGTTAAACTGCATCTCTCCTTCACATTGCAGGGGGAAATCCAACACCTCCTGCGGAGCAGTCCGAACCTCTCTACTCTGATGACGAAGAGGACCACCACACCTTCGACTCCGACGCCCTCCAACAGCTCGTGGACAGCCTCCGCAGCCCACTTCCAGGAGCAGGGCAGCCCAGCTGCCACGAGGAGAACCCACCCCCTGCACAGAACACACAGCAAGCAGCACCCACCACCACGGCTGCCTCCTAGGACCCCCACGACGAACACATGGCCTTCCAACGCCGTGTGTTGGGGTGCCAGGAGAAGCTGGCTGAACAGGTGCAGGTGGGGTTTTACCGCATGGCAGCCAAACTAGATGCCATACGTGGGTGTCTGAGTCCCATCAGGGACCACTCACAGTCCCTAACGGACACCCACACTCCGCTCCATGCTCTCCAACGGACCATGGCTGACATTGCTAGAATCCTGACTCTGCGACAAGAACGACTGTCTAGCCAGAGTGCCTCCAGCGATCTCGCCCGGTAGTTGGGACACATGCGGAGGATCATGGAGAACATGGAGCTGACGTACGCAGAAAGAGCGGCTGCCACAGCTGCACACCAGCGAGAGGTAGCTGGGTCCCTCAATGCCCTAAAGACCCTCCTCATGGCATTGCTGCCACAAGGCCTGGTGCTGATGCATGCTGCTGCTACCACCCCATCCACATCTCCGGCCCCTGATGTGTCAGTGCCACACAGTGCAGTAGACATTCCACCTCCGGCCCCTGAGGTGTCACTGCCACACAGTGCTGGAGACGGAACACCACCACCCACATGTGAGGCACATGCAACAGCAGAGGACGAAGATGCGGATGAATCAGCCTTCGTGGTCAGAAGGAAGCAGTAGCATTCATCTCCGCCATGTGGCCTGTTTCTGCTTAGTTCTGCCCTCTGCATCATCACCTTCCACTGTCCCCCGATGCACTCTGCGACACTCACCTTGGACCTCGACATGGACTGCCATATTCTGTTTGGTCACCAATGACACAGCTATCAGACTGCGGACTGAACTCCTCCTCTCCTGATGTACCTGTCATTCCCTGAAGGACTCTGGCTGGCCCTCCAAGGGCCAACAATGTAAAGTGGGGTTGGCATGGCCCTGTACTGCTCCAGCTGCAACACTCCACTGAATGTGCAATAAACATTCATATTCACACAGATGTGTCATGTCTATGATCTTTCAAGTGTGGAAGTATGGATGAATGTAGGGTCAGTGATTCCCCCTTATGTCCATGTTGCTCATGTTGTGGGACTTTTGTCACAGGGTGACAGATTGCCGATGGCGGTCCGGGTGGCGCCGACACTACAACAGAGACACATCCATTAGTCACTTCTTGTCCAGCCCAGGACGGAACCACGCCCAGAGCTCCGGGGTTATTTTTCACACCCTTACGCTGGACTGGCATACGCCAGGATAGCCCACTCCGCTTACGCACACAGGGGGGGGGGACAACGCCACATTTCCCAGGTCTTCACTGTAGGGATCTGCAGTTCACAGGTCTAGTTGTCAGCATGCCACATCCACTCCCTCACGGCTGGCGTACACCCACACCACACCCATCCAACACAGGCGTCACAGGACATGTAACCCTGCCAATAAAAAGGGCCTGTCGCACATGCTGGATGCCATTTCCACTCTCTAACTGGGTGTCTCCGTGTAGTTCTCATGTATGCATGAGGGCCTAGGGCCCTGCCACCTCACATTGCCCAGTGCCGGGGGTGACATGATGGCGTCCGCACCACGGAACTCAATCATTAAGGGTCCATAGCTAGCGGTGCACAGACTTGGTGGCACCGGATACATTGCGGCAGGCACAGGCATACCTCCACGGGACGGTGTCTTGCGGTGCAGTGAGATAGGGGCACCTAAAGTGCTGAGCGGGCGTACAGCCTGCGATGATGCGCCGTCCTGGCGGTCCGGACTGGCAAGGATCAGTGTGAGCCCTGCTGGACCGCAGTGTAGGCCTGAGCCAGCGGGCAGTGCGGGCCTCCTGCCACGTGGCGTTGCCTCGCGGTTCACAGAGTTAGTGGCACCTCAAGCGCTGAGCGGGTGTGCAGCCTGCAATGATGCCGTGTGCACTGATGTGGTCTCTGCCATTGCAAAATCAAGACCCAGAGTCAGCTGTGTGACCTGGTGGCCCGCGGTGAGGGGCTGCATGATGTGGAGGGTGCCATGGTCGCGGGCCCCGGGCTTGGAGATCCCACCGGAACGTGGTGGGCCCTCTTGGAGACACGCCGGTGGCGGAAGGTGAGCAATGAGGCCTGGTTGCGCAGGGGCGGGCAATCACCGCTGGGCGGCGGGAGGGGCTGGGGTGCAGCAGCCTGTGTGCGCAGGGGCGGGCAAGTGATGATGGCGTGTGCAACTGTATGGACTCTGCCATTCATGTCTCTGGACACTGATTCAGATAAGGGACCTGGGGGACTGCAGTGTATACCGGCACGTGCTTGGTGACACACCGGTGGCAGCAGGTGAGCAGTGAGGCCTAGGTCCGCAGTGTCGGCACTCTCTCACCCTCTCTTTCTCTTTCCCTCTCTCTCTCTCTTTCTCTCTCCCTCTCTCCCTCTCTCCCTCTCTCACTCTCTCTTTCTCTCTCCCTCTCTCCCTCTCTCTCTCTCTCTTTCTCTCTCACCCTCTCTTTCTCTCTCCCTCTCTCTCTCTCTCTTTCGCTCTCTCTCTCTCTGTACTTTGATGGGCACATGGCACACCTTCTTATCCAGATTTCTGTTTTGCAGGCTGTGACTTACAGAATGTCCTGAGAAGACCCGCCATGCCTCTTCAGAATTGTTGTTTTTGGTTTATTCTGTAATAAACGTATTATTTGGATATTATGATATGAATGTATGATTTCCCTGTTTCTGACCACACATGTATGTTAGGTGTTGTGATTGTGCGACCTCAGGCGATTTGTTTGGTTCATGATTTCGTGGAGTTGATGTGCAATATCTTTGTCCAAAGGGGGGGAGGTGTGGGGGGTGCCCGGGGTGAGGCCCGGGGGGGGGGGGCAGGTGGGGTCCTGGAGGTGGTGGCGGTAGGTGTTGTTGGCCTATTGGGGCACCGGGCTGCATGATCGGTTGCTCCAGGGCATCTGTTGTTCTTCATGTGTGGCTAGGGGCTATGCTCCCTTGTCTGGTGCTGGTTGTCGTCCGACTTTACACCAGGTAAGAGCAGGTGTTAATTTCCTGCTGCTAACGCGCCTTATCGCATGTTCTGTGATCTTATCGCCGATCTGGCTGGTCGTTGAGAATGTTGTGGAGTGGTGTTGTCGCAGATTTTTGCACGGGAACGTCTACTCTGCATATTGTTAGCATTAGTTGCCGGGGTCATCTGTGGCGAAGTTTTTTGCGTCTGCTTTCGCAGGTAAACTGGTGTTATGGGCTGTTAGCGCCAGCTTGTGAATGGAGCGATGAATTTATCGCAACTTTGGCTGCAATAAAGTGCCGATAACTCGGCGATAGATCCTTGAGAATATGCCCCACTATTTCATAAACATAGATAAAATACTCTTGGGTTCATTGCAAACAACAACATTAAAACCATCATATCACACTCAAGATCATAGGATTATTCCAAGTGATGTTTAAAACACTGTGATTTAAAAAAAAAAAAATTAACACACTACTATATATAGGTAATATTTAAACTTAAAAGCATTTCAAGCTAAAATAGCAAGATTCTGCCCCACACGTTGTTAATCCTTTAAACATCCTCAACTTTCCTTTTAGCATTCCTGGCGCAGTGTTGTTCGTGTAAAACAAACATTGTTACATGTTTCAGTGGTGATTGTTCAAATTTAGCAGCATTTGTCAAATTAGGCTACTGGCACCCATCCAATAATCTAACCTAATACAAGCAACTACATAGTCACTAAATGGCAGATTTACTTGGAATTCCTGCAATGCAATGCATGAGGCAAGTTGCTGAGCTGCGTTGCATGAATGGGAGAGAGCGGTAAAGTGCCATATCTACAAAGATATGGTGCTCTTCAGCCCTTTCCTTGCACTGGCACACTTGTAGCTGCCTAGGGTCAACGCAGCCATACATCCACCATGGTGCAAGGGTGCCTGCGCTAGGGCAGGATTGTTTTTTTTTTGCAGGAAGAAATACCTTCCTGTACGCAAACTATCCTTAGAGGCGTATTCCTCTTTCTATGTGTGTTGTCGAATGCATCACACATCGAAGTGGATGTAATGAGGAGAAATATAAAATGTTCTCCTCATTATACCCCATTGGGGAAGGCACAGCATGTTGATGCATTTCCAAGTTTACCAGCTTTAGTAAATATGGTAATCTGCAGAAATCCATGGGTGGGTGCATAGGAACTCCTATGCTCCACCTATGGAACACCTTCTAAGCACAAGGTAACACAGTGCGTTGCGTTGAATTACTTTGTATTTACTAGACCAGGCAAAGCCATGCAAAGTAGCTTTGCATGGCTTAGTGAATACCAAAAATGATTTTGGGTCAAGACTGCGCCCCAAACGTGACATAGTAATCCTAGTAAATTTTCCCACAAATGTAGGCAAAAATCAGTAGTCAGTGCAAGCACTCTAAGCAGTCTGGTTGACAGAGCTAGCAGCTGCATTCCACAGTGGGGTCTAACAGAATGGAAGTCCATAGCTAGGAAAAATAGACTACCTTTGCAGCTCTGGGTCCTGGCTTGATCACCACGCCTGAGGATGAGTCGTCTTTGTCCTTATCGGTGGAGCAGTTCTCAATGGTCTAAGAAAAATAAAAGAGACTGAACAACATAGAAAATATCAACATGCAGCAAAACACATTTGAGAAAGAAGATACTTAGAATTTTAATTATAAGTCAACTGTGCTATTTGACTTCCCAAGGCAAAGAAATAAATGGTGAGGTCATGCAAGTTCCACAAAGAGCAGACTAATTATAAACAGGCCCAATGGAAGAACTGACACAATTATGAGGCAAGAAAAGGCCAATTGTGCTGAATAATGTCCCAAAGTCTGTGTCAATATTATTTTACGATTTTTATGGTTTTTTTTAAATATACTTAATACTGTTTGTGCTAAGGTTTCACCACATTAATACCCTGAGGTAAAAAATAGGCTGAGGCATAATTGTATTTATACTGGCATAATTCATGTAATTTAGGGAATTTCGCATTATGCTTGTTATGTGAATTTCCAGAGTTTACGCCGTTACACCAGTTGCTCTGTTCACTATAAAAATATGGCACAGGAGTGTAGGAACAATGTGAACAACCAGAAAGCAATCAACTATTGCTCTGGGTTATTGTGTTTTTCAAGCTATTTTTTAGTGCAAATTGATGCACGGACACATTTCATGCTAAAATATGACACTAAATTACGAATTTGCATTTTGGGTATTTATATGCAAATTCACATAATCTTCCCATATGTTTAGATAATTACATGAATGCAAATTATGCAAATTTCACACTCACCTATTATAGATTTTATTTTTTTATTGAAATGGCTTTATGTGGTAGGCCAGTCTTAAAAGCTACTATAGTACCTATGAAGTTCAGCTACTAGTACCCAGGAACTTTACCACATTTCTCCTCTTTTTTCACAGATATTTTTACGAGGATGTTCCACACTAGAAAAACTGTTTGTTTTTGCAGATCACAATAATGTGCATTCCAGATTGCATAGGCAGATTTGTGTCAGGGGTATTTGCATTTATCTATGAAACAAGCTGTGGGTAGCATTTCATTTAGTACCATCCAAAACAAGGAAAACATGTTTTTTAAATTGAAAATAATGCTAACATCTGGCACTGTACAATTTATTGACGTCAAATTCAAAACTGCCACCAGCTTTTACTGCTGGTAAACTTAAGTACATCAGAAGCAAACTGTTTACATGATCCAATGCCTTGTATTTTTTCTAGGGCAAGGTTTCTTCTCTCCCCTACGCCTGGAGGGTTGTCAGCTGGTTGACAATCCACTAGGTTTAGGGTTGGGAGAATCAGTGCATTGCTACTGTCATTTATTTTGTTTAGTTGCAGAAAAAACAATGTACTTGTAGCTAAACCCTGATCCAATAACCCTATTGAATGCAGGGGTGGGAGAGGGGACTGGAAACATTCACGTTTCTAAGCTGGAAGCCCTTTCATACCAACAGTTTGCTGTGGGTTTTAAAACAGTTTGGTAAGGCAACCACATACCTGCTTTTTCCACCTATTACCACCACTTTCCTGCACTTCCTCCAACAGAACATCTGTCAAGGAGGCACACATTTCCACATGAGTAAGCTCTTTTTTTCTAAGAATTACTGATACTGTAAATGTCAATTTTTGGAATGGATCAACTCTTCTTCATATTTGTAGGTACTAGCTGATGTGACCAATGTATTCAGTGAGATTTATCTTAATTCAAATTGTTTCATTCATGAGTTATATGTCATACACACACAACTATGGCACTCATTGCAAGTGACCCAATTATTGATGTGAGATGTTTGGAATTTATTGTGTGTAATAATTATCACCTACTATAAGTTGGCCAATAATATAGGGCATAACATGAGGTCCTTAGTGCTTATCACACCATTTTCTGAATGTCCCACTAATTACTCACCAGCATTCTTACTTTAAATTCCAGCAGGTTTGCCCTACCAAAATTAAACTGGGGATGCATATTTATCACACCCATAATGGACATGGTGCAATAGCAAAAAGGCAAACTAATAATTCAGATATATGCCATAATAGGAGTCCACATGGGTTGTATGACGAAACCACACATGGCATTACAATGCATGCCTTAACAACGCAGTCATTACAACGACCGCGTCAATACCACGCATACTTTTATAACATGTGCCTTTACCATGCATACACCCACTCACACAACCACTCACTCACCCATATATCTACTCATACAATTAGTCACTCACCCATACAGCAACTCACACAGCCACACTCTCACCCATACAGCTACTACACACCCACTTATTCACCTATACAGTCTCTCAAACACCCATTCGCTCACCCATTCAGCCTCTAAACACACTCACTCACTCACCCATACAACCAATCACACACTCAGTCACACACCCACAAAACGAGTTGCATACCCATTCACATCCATACAAGTACTCACACATCCACTCACTCATCCATACAAACACATACTCTCCAATAAAGACACTCACACACCAACTCACTTAACCAAACTCCTACTCAAAGGGCCACTTACTCACCCATACAGCACACTTACACATCCAGTCACTCACTCATACAGCCATTCAGACATCTACTGACTCACCCATACAGTCACTCACACACCCACTCACCCACCCATACAGCCACTGACACATCCACTCACCCACCACTACAGCCACTGATACTGACACTCACTTACCCACACAGCTACTTACACACCCACTTAAAACACCCATACAGCCACTCATACACCCATTCTGAGGTGGCACCTTGGACCCCAAAGATTCCGAAGAGATGTCTAAATCACCTCCCTGGTATAATGAAGAACTGAGAATCGCTAAACAAGGCTGTAAGCGCCTTGAGCGTAAATGGAGGACAGTCTTCTCTAAAGAAACCAAGGAAGCTTATAAGACAGCACAAAAAATGTACCATTCTCTGCTAAAAAAGAGGCGCACTGTGTACTATAAGGAGAAAATAGAAACACTATGCTACTCTTAAAGAGATTTCATCCCTAGAGAGGACACTGACCACTCCTACCAGCTCTGAGGAGCGGTGCAATCAGATTGCCGATTTCTTTCTAATGAAAACATCTAATATATACAATACCTTCTCTGAGGAAGCCCGCAATGGCCCTGCCGCACAGCCTGAGAGATCTATTGAGCTGGGGTTTACTCTTCTTTAGGAATTCCGATCCCCCCCAGTGACAGAGCTCAAGGAGGTGGCCCTAAGTATTAAATCTGGCTCCCCTACTGATCCAGCTGCACCTAGCAGAATAAAGGAGGGCATATAACTGATTCTACCCTTTGTGCAGCAACTAATGGACTTATCTTTTAAATGTGGAAGCACGCGATTGTCCTACCCTTAAAGAAAAAGCCCTCGGCTAACCCTGAGTTGCTGGAAATCTGCGTCCCATCTCTCTGCTTCCCTACATCTCTAAAATCACAGAGAAGGTGGTGAACAAACAATTAGTGGCTCACATCTATCTACACAATATTCTTCACCCTACACAATCAGGTTTTAGAGCCTCATATTCAACTGAATCAGCACTCCTTTTTGCAACAGAGTCGGTACGGAGATGGGTGGACGCCGGTCAGATGGCTGCCCTGGTCCTGTTGGACCTAAGTGCCGCCTTCGACACGGTATCCCACAAACTTCTACTTCAACGTCTCCGGGTGTGCGGTTTGGGTGGAGAGGCACTAAAGTGGATGCAGTCCTTCTTACAGGACCGTAGTTTCCAGGTTGCGCAGCACCCTTATCGATCAAAAACTTTGCCACTCCTCCAAGGGGTCCCACAGGGCTCTATTCTGAGCCCCACTCTTTTTAATCTTTACATTGGCCCGTTGGCAGATATTATGGCTAAATACAAGATCACCATGGTGTCATATGCGGATGACACCCAGCTTGTAGTGACCCTAACACAAGACTCTAGTGAGCCAGCTATGCAGTTTTCCTCCTGTCTCAATGATCTAGCCTCATGGATGTCTAATAACTGCCTAAAGCTGAATGGTAGTAAGACGGAGGTTATGGTCATTGGGAAATCCCCCTTCATCTGGTGCTCAGCCTGGCGGCCTCTGAGACTGGGGCCCGTCCCCACGCCAAAAACAGAGGTAAGAAATCTTGGAGTGTGGCTCGATCCTAAACTATCCTTCGAGTCCCACACTAGGAAGGTGGCAGGGAGATGCTTTGGCACCCTCAAAATGCTAAAGAAAACCTTAGACATTCTTCTCGTATCGGCAAGGAAAACTCTAGTCCACACCCTGGTGACCTCGCAGCTGGACTATGGGAATGTCCTATATTTGGGAGTGTCAAAAGGTAGCCTGCAACGCCTTCAACGCATTCAGAATGCTGCAGCATGCCTAGTTCTCAATCTACCTAGGCGTGCCTTAGCGACGAAAGCCCTTGACTCCCTTCACTGGCTGCCAGTTGGGAAAATAATTCTCTTCAAAGCCTTGTGCTTCTGTCACCGGAGCATACAGGGGAAAAGTCCCAGCTACCTGCATGATCTCTTGACCCCCTATAACCCCACTTGGCATTTAAGATCGACAGGAGCACACCTGCTCAAAATACAGAAGATTAAAAGGGCAAGGATGGGAGCACACTCATTTGGTTATCTGGCAGCCAAAAATTGGAACACATTGCCACCTCTGCTGCGCGCAGAAAAATCTGAGCCCATCTTTCGTCGAGGCCTGAAAACCTGGCTTTACCAGCTTTAGTCCTGCTTTATTCTGACTCTCGCTGCAACTGCTTCTTAGCGCGGGGACACACCAGTTGGTGTAGCCAGGCGCTTTATAAATGACTTATTATTATTACTCACACACAGATATAAGAAGCCACACACATATTATATGTTAAAAGTAGTATCACTCATAGTAGTACACCTAGTATACTAATTAAACTTTTGTAGTAGCTTAGTATATATGTTTAACACTCATAAACTCTTGAAAAACACTTACACTCACTGAATGATGTCCTCAGTGATGTCATTTGAGATGTCACCAGTGATGCCATCAGTGATGTCACTGAAAATGTAATGAGTAATGTAATATGTGCGGTCATAAGAAGTGCATTGCAGGGGCATAAGTTATATTTAGCTCAGGTAACTATGACTGCTGAATTTAACTGGTTTTGTATGAGTGACAGCTGAGCCTAACTATAACGTCCCAGTAACCTTTGATTTTTTCAGTGAATTTCTAAGGTGTTTCAAATTCTATTTCCTAACTATAATGTCAGTGTAACCTTTGGTAATTTAAGTGAATTTCTATGTTTTTTTTATTTGTAGTCACGTTTGCAGAGTGGTGGAGAAAGGGGGTGGGGTCTCGGACCAGCTCTCAGCAATCGCACTGTGTGGGACTTACTGGGGGTAACAGGAGGGCTAGTTGCCCATCAAGGGCCCTAAGCATGCAATGGGACTTCATTCCCAACCAGTAGTGTGCCAGGAGGCGGGTTGCAGAGTGGTGGAGAAAGGGGCAGGCCTGTGATGACCCCTCAGCAATCCTGCTGTATGGGACTTACTGCAGGTAATAGGAGGGGTAGTTGTCCCCTCAGGACTCAAGGGGACTTCATCCCCCAACTAGTAGTGCTACAGGAGGCGTGTTTGCAGAGTGGAGGTTAAGGGGGCAGGGTCTCCAGCGACTTGCTGGGTTCGGCTTATTTGGACCCTGGGGACCCCATCCCCGCGCCCCCCTCCTTTCTTGGATTTTGCTCCGGGGAGGCGGTGGTCCCCAGGGCTGCGGGGGGGCTGTGCGACCCCCGCATTCAATTTAAGAAAACCTTCAACCCTTAATCCCATAACCACCGTAAACCCTAAAGGTTCCCTTGCCACCCAAAAACTCAAACCCAACCTAGACCCTAAAAATGCCCTTTCCACCCATAATCCCATTACCACCCTAAACCCTTAAAATTCCCTTCCCACCCAAAAACCCATACCTACCCTAAACCCTAAAAATGCCCTTGTTACCCAAAAACCCATACCCCCCAAACACTAAAAATGCACTTGCCACCCAAAAAACCATACCCACCATAAAAATTCCCTTGCCACCCAAAAACCCATACCCACCCTAAACCTTAATAAAGTCCTTGCCAACCAAAAACCCAAAACAACCCTAAACCCTAAAAAATCCCTTTCCACCCAAAAACCCATACCCACCCTAAACCCTAAAAATACCCTTGCCACCCAAAAACCCCAAAACCCATATCCCAAACCCTAAAAATTCCTATGCCATCCAAAACCCATGCCCACCCAAAAACCCTTACCCACCTTAAACCCTAAAAATGCCCTCGCCACCCAAATTCCCATACCCACCCTAAACCCTAAAAATGCTCTTCCCAGCCACAAATATGTATACACACATGCATATACATAAAATACACTTACTTTTATACTTACATTAGGCGTGCTAATGGCATGCGTTGTAAAGGCAGGTCATGGTAAAAAAACTGTGTGGAAAAGACATGTGTGTTAAAGCTGCATGTGTTTTTAAGCTTTCGTTGTAATGGCATGCGTGCCTCATACCACATTGTAATTGCTGTTTCCTGCCCACTTGTAACAAAGGCCAATGTTTCTTTTTTTATGTATGATTCCACAATCACCAATGTTTATTTGCATATCTTAATTATTCTACATTACCCAATTGGTTCCTTCAAACATCTTCAGGTCCAGTGGATCTCCCTGCAGTTTACCGTCCAGAAAGATAAGTGAGTGACAGCTGGCCAGGGCAGCTAATAGTGGGCTCCAAGGTAATGCATCACTATAACTGAACCTGTGAACTTTCTGAAAACTGGGGCAAAAAAGAAGCCAGAAATATTCAATGTATCAACTTTGTATCAGTTGGGAAAAAATGCAGAAAACAAATTCCACACATTGATTTAAAATTATAGGAATTGTAACATCTGATTTAGTTGATAGTCTACTAGAAGTGAAACCAAGTCTTACAGCGATCTTTGATAATTCTGACCCAGAAAAATAGTCCTGTACATAAATCTCATAATGAGAGCAATGGCCTATGAGTGTTTTCTATTAAAAATCAAGAACGAAACAATTTCAAGGCTCTCCAAGACAAGTTACAGCGCTAATCATCTTGATCGAAAAATCTGTAAATCTTTGTTGGATGAGATTTCTCACCTCCAAATGAGCAAGCACCAGAAGGATATTGTTTTAAAAAAAAAGAAATTCAAAATTTGCGGGGAAGAGCTTCCCTCATGTCATGAATCTTTTTATTTTTTTGTAGAGTGACGAGCAGCGCAGGCACTGTGCTGATGTCACATTGTCAAAACAGAAATAAGACAGCGTCATTAGGCGATGTCTACTTTCACATTGGTTGGTGCTTGGGCATAAATGTCTGTCCTTGCATACCAATCTGTGCAGGAGAGCTACCGCTGAAAAAGGGTCAATGTCTCCCAAATGAATTCCTGCCTAGGGGTTGTCCCAGGACTGCAATCCCCAAGCAAGACTCCCCCACCATATACTAGGAAAGGCATTTCTTGGGGGGGGTGACCTCATGTCCATGGATAAGTGCAAAACATGTAAAAACAGTCTTTTTGTCCCCCCCTCTCGATGCCAAGGAAAAATGGTAAAAAGAAGATGGGGTGTGGAGACCTGGCCAGGCATTGGGCCATGCACTAACGCATTATAGCATTATGGCCTGAGCACTATTTGCGTCCCTGGGGTATTTACCATCAATCTGCTTCCCAGGGGGCAAAAAGCCTACTTGAACCCCGGGGCATTATTTAAAAAAAAGCAATGTTCACCCATGCCTTGAGTTTTGCTCCCACCCCATAACAGGCCTAGTCTTTTTCACTGACTCCTCTCGGAGGGGGGGATATTGGGGGATTTACCCCAATCTGTGCCAGTGATATTTAAAAGAACAAGGACTGGGGAGGCTTGTCCTGACATCAAGCCACACCCCCTTCTCTAAAGCCCCAACCATCTTCTTGCCACCTCTTCAAGGGTCGTGAGTATTACTATCCACGTGGCAAGCAAGAGGAATTGCGATTCTCGTGGGCACACTTTTGACATATGTGCTGGCAGAGAGGATGTAAAACCCAATTTCTTCTCACTTGACATGGTGAAAGCTGCACTATTTGGGCTCCACAACAACCGGCAACCAGGGAACCCTATGAATGCTTCCATTTCTGAAACATAGAGATCCAGCAGTTCAGGGTGGTGCAGTTTCCATGAATTCCACTACATGTTCCAATAGAGAATGCCCCGCAAACATCAAACTTTGGCTAAAATCATGCATTTTCCTCACATTTCTGTGAAAAAGTCAGGGAATCTGGGAGATCCACAAAATTACTACTACCCAACATACCCAAAATTAACTTGATAAGAAGTGCTCAGGACTGGGGTGGAGAAAGCCTCAGCCACCAAGGAGTTAATGATTTTTTCTTTAAATTTGTGTGACTCTTCTTCCTTCACAAGTCCCTCTGTTGGATTTATATTAATCACAATGTTGTTTTCCAACCACAGGCATGTAGTCGCCTTTAGGGTTGTCAAACAATGAAAATACTGTAGTCATCATGGAATCAACAAAAATGTACTAAGTAGAGTTATGGGACTTATTGATGCAAACATTAGAATATGAGGACAGTTGGGGCTTCTGGACATCAGTGATTATAAAAACCAGCAAAAGGAGGAACTGTAATTCACTGGAAACAAACATAATTCCATTCATATGAGCCCAGAATGTAACATCCATGTACAGTTCAACTGAGGCAAACAGTGGGACACAAATTTGTTTTAGAAACAAATCACATGGAAAACCATCATCATGTCCAATTTAGTTGTGTATCATATGGATTCTTTACAGACCCACTGGCTTGTTCTCTGTGCATTCCATGTTGGTGAGGGTTTTACTTGAAGGTGCTGAATGAATGTTGTGGTTGAGAGGAGTTGGCTGTGCTTGCCTTCCCAAGAAACCAAGGTGGATTCTGTTTTAAAAGGCCTCTTAGAGATTTCCTATGCACAAAGCAATCTAGGAAAGTAGAAAATACATCATACTGTTGGGAACATGGGAGCAGAAACACTCTATGGACAGCTAGGTTTGGTTTATGAATACCACAAAGGCATTCTACTCTTATCCTTTGAGAAACCAAAGAAACAGAGTCCACTACAGTTCTAAACAAGATAAAGTGGTGGATAAAAACATCACTTCCCTATGGTAGGAGAACTGGGACAGCTGTCTAACCGTCTTACAGCACCTTCCAAAGTCATGTTTTAACTATGGTGGAAAATATTTTTCTGGACAGACCGCCAGAGTTAAATAGGCATTCGCTTATCATGGCAGTCAGCTTTGTCTCTTAGAGAAAATTGTTTCTGGAAGCCTGTGTGCTGAATGATGAGATGGTATTAAAACCAGTTACCAGTCGAGCACACCCAGTTTACAATAAACTAAACTATGCGAAACTCTGCAGGCTTTCCTGTGACCATTACAAATAACTAATTCCAGAAGACAAGAACTATAAGAAGACTCAATGTGCTCAACGTTTGACTTCCTGTGATGCATAAAACCATCTTTGCATGTTTTAGAAGAGGGTACTCAGAGACATCCATCTTTACATCATAACAGCCCTTTTGGCTATGCTGTCACCCTGGGTCTTACACAAACTTAATGATTTTTGACTGAATTTGATTTTGAAACACATTACAATTCAAGAATGTCTTAAAGTTTCAAGTACTCTTTTCAAGTACACATATTAGCAGGCAATTATGCGTATCCAATTATGCGTATCTATAGTCAAAAATTCGCATTGGCAGCACACTTAGGGGCATATTCTCAAGGAGCTATCGCTGAGTTATCGGCACTTTAACGCAGCGAAAGTCGTGATAAATGTATCGCCCCATTCCCAAGCTGGTGCTAACAGCCCATACCACCAGTTTACTTGCAAAAGCATCTGCAAAAAACATCGCCACAGATGACCCCAGTAACTATTGCTAATGATATGCAGAGTAGGCGTTCCCGAGCAAAAATCCGCGACAACACCACACCTCAACATTCTCAACGACCAGCCACATCGGCGATAAGACCACAAAACAGGCGATAAGGTGCGTTAGCAGCAGGAAATTAACACCTGCTCTGACCTGGTGTAAAGTTGGACGACAACCTGCACCATCAAAGGGAGCCCAGCCCAGAGCCACACATGAAAAACAACAGATGCCATGGAGCCACTCACCATGCATCCCGGAGCCCCGAGAGGGCAACAACACCCACCGCCACCACCCCCAGGACCCCACCCCCCCGGACCCCCCACCCCCCCTAAACCACCACAGAGGGAGCACAGACAAAGACAGCGGACCTTCAGGAAATGCACCATCCTCACAGACCTAACACCAGACAATGTCAATGCCCACGACAGGCTCAAAAGGACAACCATCCTCTGCATCCTGAACATCATTGCCCACAGGCTGACGGTACAAACACAGCGGACAACCAACATCCCTCCGCACACAAAGCTGCCGGCTGTGCTGCACCTGTTGGCCTCCGGTACCTCCCAACCAACACCCGCCAGAGTCGGAGGAGTCTCACAGCCAGCCCCATCCAAGTTCCTCACACCTGTCCTGGATGCCATCATCAGCCAGGTACCCCAGTACCTATACGTCCCCCACAATGTGCAGGAACAGCTGGAGACCAAGCAAGGACTACACACCATAGCCAGATTCCCGCACATGTTGGGGGCAATCCACTGCACACATGTCATACTTGTGCCCCCTGCTGACACTGCACACAATTACCACAACAGAAAGCACACGCATTCAATCAATGTGCAGGCAATAGTGGACCACCGGGGACTCTTCACCAATGTCGTAGCCAACTACCCAGGCAATGTGCATGATTCCATCATCTTCCGACAGTCCAACATCAACCAGCGCTTCCAGGATGGCACCTATGGGAATGCACTACTCGTTGGCAAGTACCAAATGAACACACCACACACCTCAACTCCACAATCATGCAACTCACAACTCTGGCAATGCACACGTCACAAAATCACATACAACATGCCAAACAACATGCCCACCCACCAGACATGACAGCACAACTTACTGTGGCAACCTTGGTCAGCCATGTACATGAGCCATCAATGGCATGGCACCTCAGCCACACAATAGCAGAATGTGGGGAGAGGTGGGAACCAGGCATGTGCGAAGGAGGCAAGTGAACCATGAATGAGAATGTACACAATGCCAAGTGTGGCGGAGATGTTCTGGACAGACTGCAGTATGCAGACCACAGACATATCCATGTCCACATGCACTGCTGATGTTTGGAGTGTAGTGGACAGTGGGCGCAACCATGTCACCCCAGCCAATGGGGAAGAACACGGAAAAGTCGCTTGTGACTCCCCCCCTGTAAGCACGTGCGGAGTGGGCTGGCCCGGCGTATGCCAGGCCAGCGTAGGGGTGTGAATAAAAAGCACGTAGCCCTGGGCGTGGTTCTCTTCCGTACATGCCCAACGTGTCTGCCAGGGCGGCGCCTCCCACCCCGCCACGAGGCCGACGCCGTCGCCGTGAGCGGTGTGGCCTGCGATCCTATGCGCCTGCTGCACACCAGGCCGGTGGTCCCCGAACCCGTCAAGCCCGCCCCTGCGCAGCCAGGACTCACAGCTCACCTGCCGACACCGGTGTGTGTCAAAGAGGGCCCACCACGTGCCGGCGCAAGCTCCAAGCCCGAGCCCCGCGACCTTGGCAGCCTCCTCAGACCATCACGGCCTCCGCGACACAGGCCCGCTTTACTCCTTTCTCGTTGACGTACTCTACCGCTGCCTCCGGCCTACACTACGCTCAAGTAGGTCACACATTTGGGACTGAGTCTTGATTTTTCAATGGCAGAGTTCATAGAATTGTACGCAAGGCGAGGAGTAAGAGAAAGACGCGGTTCAGTCCGGAGGAGAAAAGGATCATCGTTACGGAGGTGATCAAACACTGCCGACAACTGCTCTGGTGTCACTAACTCTGTGCATCGCGGGCCAACGACACGTGGCTGTGGGCCTCTGCTGACCGCTGCCTCGGGCCTACACTGCGGTCAAGTAGGTTACACATTTGGGACTGAGTCTTGATTTCTCAATGGCCGAGTACACATATCAATGCAGAGTTTATATCACTATACTCCCTTCGATGTGGTGACACAAAGTATGTGCATGGCATCCCAGCCACACTTGTCTGTGGGCCCTTGATGACTACGCCTTTGGACTACACTGCGGTCCTGCAGGCCTCACACAAATCCAATCCAGTCCGTACCAGGCAGGACACAGCATAGTCACTGGCTAAACACCCGCTCAGCTCTGGCGCTACTGCCTCGGTCAACCACGAGTCATCCCCACATGCCATTTCAACGCCATGTGTTAGTGTTCCAGGAGGAGCTTGCTGAACAGCGGTTGGCCCGCGCTGGCAGCTGCCTCCGGACTACACAGCGGTTGAGTAGGTCACACATTGGGAACTCAGTCATGATCCATTAATGGCAGACTTGATATCATTGTACTGGCCTCATCGCAGACTGCATCCCCTTTCAGCTCTGGTGCCACTAAGTCTGTTCCCCGACATCCATGGACACTTTCTTCTAGAACTTTGTTGGTGACTGAGTCTATGGACTGGGGGTTGTCTTCATCATCATGTCGGTGATACTGACTATGTGGCCAAAACGAGGCTGTAGCATTCCACTACTCCATTTGCCGCTTCCGGCCAGCTCCTGCCCTCTGCATCATGCCCTGGAGGACACCTTCCACTGTCCCCCGCAAACCTCCGCTACATTCACCTTCGACATCGAAGAGGACCCGCTCACCTTGCGTGGCCCTATCTCACTGCACCGCAAGTCACCGTCCCGTGGCGGTGTGCCTGTGCCGGCCGCAGTGCATCCGGGGCCACTAACTCTGTGCAGCTCAAGTCATGGCCCCAGTCTGATGGCATATTGGATGGCCTCTGGGTAGATGGTCTGGGGTCATCAACGCCATGTGTCTGTGGCCCTGCGCTGTCCACTGCCTCCGGCCTCAACTGCGGTCCACCTGGGCTCACACATCAAATCGAGTCCTGACCTGCCCAGACGTCGCATCACCGCAGGATGCACACATCACCACCGCCAGGACCAACTCCAAACAACAGGTGCCAGAGTCGGAAGTGTCTTACTGCCAGACTGTCAGAGTTGCTCATACCTGTCGTGTGTGCCATCATCAGCCTGACACCCTGTTCAGCCCTTCAGGTGCCACTTACTCAGTGCACCACAAATCAAGGACCATTCTGCTTGCATGTTGGGTGAACACTGTACTCTCTCCGGCTACCCCCATGATGCTTCACAGTTGTTTCTGTTATGCTGGTGTTTTCTGTTTCCGCTTCAATTGTGATCACTGTTCAAGTTGTTGCCAGCACCAACGACTCCATGAGGGCTGGCTTACACTCACCCCACACACATCCAACACATGCGTCACTGTACATGTGACCATGCCAATAAAGGTGTCGAGCGCACGTGCCCGTGGCCAGTTCAACGAACTATCTGAGTGTGTCCGTGTGCTCATGATGTATGCATTAGGGCCCCGGCCCCGCAACATTACATTGTGCCGTGTACAGAGGACGCAGCCATGTCACCGCAGGCAGCGGGTGGGACATTGCACATGTAGCTTTGTCATCCCCCACTCAATACGTAAGAGGAGTGTACTTGGCCGGCGTACGCCAGTCCGGCGCGGGGGTGTGGGTGATTATCCCGTGGCTCTGGGTGTGGTTCAGTACTGGAAATGTGCAAAGGCATGTGTCTCTGTCGCAGTGTGGGTCTCCGTTGGGGAGTGTAGGTGGTCCCTGATGGGACTTAGACACCCACGTATGTGATCTAGTTCGTCTTCCATGAGGTAGTACCCCACCCACACATGTTCGGCCAGCCCCTTCTGGCAGTCTGACAGCTGGCCTTGGAATGCGATGTGTGCTTCGGTGGGCTGCTGGGAGCCAGCCGGGGTGGTGGGTGCATCCAGCTGTGCTGTCTGTGCAGGGGGTGGGGAATCCTCAATGCAGCGGTGCTGCCCTGCTCCTGGAGCTCTATTGCCTAAGATGTCCATGGACTGTTGTAGGGCGTCGGTGTCGGAAGTGTGGAGGTCATCTTCAGCATCACTGATGGGTTGTCTGGTCTGCTCTGCTGGAGGTGTTGTTTGTCCCTCTGCAATGTGAAGGGGAGATGCTTGTTGACATTGTGTTGGCATGTATGTTGACGCATTGTTCGAGTTTACATACAGACTGCATGACAATGTACATTGTGACTGTTTGGGAGGGGCGGACTATTTGATGCGGTATAGTGGACATTTGGACTACATGACATAGGTGAGGTTGTACACGTACATTTTCATCTCACAGTTTCCTGCTATGTCAGATGTGATTGGCCATTTTCTACGCACAGGCGGAACCAGTTGTGTCCTCTGTTCTGCTGTGTAGGTGTTGCACTGTGTACCACATTGTCGTCCATGTGGATGTGCTGTCATTGCTATGTGTGTGTGTTGCATTGTGTGAGAGTTGCACCTGCAGCTGTGATTTTGCTGCCCCTTATCCCTTGGAGGTGGTGTGCCTTTGGCTTTTGTGCTTTTAAGGTGCTGTGATGTTGGCGACTTGGGTCATTTGTGTTCTTGGACAGTTTTTGTACTCTTGTGCATTGTTTGTCTGCAGATGTATTGTTGACGTCAGTGGTTGTTTGTGCACGTGGATGTGTCAGAGTGTGACCTGCTCCTTTCCGGATGTGGTCCACACTCAGCCACCTCAGTCTAGTGGCGTGCACAATGTCATGGTGATTGTACTCCGGCCATGCTGCTCGTCATGTGGTGTCACTTGCATTGTCAGTGTGGCTCTCGCATACGCATCTTTGCTGTGTTTCGCACTGGTGCATGTGTGTGTTGTGGAATTGGTGTTGTGTGGGGTGGGACCCCTTCGGGCACATGGTGGACGGGGGCCTACTTGATGTTTGTATGTGTGCTGCAGTGTGCCACGGGGATCAGGGACATGACCCAGGGTCATTGTGGGTGTGCAGTGTGCTACACGTCGTTGTGCATTTGTGCCATTGTGCCAGTCCCCCCCTGTCCCCCCAGTCCCTGTTCGTTACTCACCCTGTTGATGTTGTGTCAAGTCATGTCGAGCAGTGTCCGGACTCCAGACGCCTTGCACCGTCTCCACACTAATGACTGTGGTCACCATTTGCTCCAGCTCCTCCTGTGGCGCAGGACTCCCACCTCCATTCGCCGTTGCTGCCTTCCTGTAGGCAGCGGGTTTCTGCTTGGTTTGGCTTTTAACATGGTGCCAGCGCATCTTGGCCTCCTGGGCACTCCGACTGCATTCACGATGGAATGCCATTTTTCCGTCTGTGTTGCCAATGACACGGTGGTGGTGAAGGACAGTTGTTGTTAGTGCTCTGTCACCTCCGTTACGACGATCCGGTTGTCATGCGGACTGTACCCCGTCTTCCTCTTCCTCTTCTCCTTGGCCTTCCCCGACCCCGAGTTTCCTTGCTGGTGGTCTGTGGGGCTTGTGGGGTTCGCGTTGACCTGGGCACTCGTTCCGGGTGCATCCATGTTGCTACGCAGTTTATTTTGTTTATGCTGTGTTTTTCTTGTTCAGCTTTTATAGTGCATTTTCCCGCCAGACGCGTGGGAGTTGCAGGCCTGTCGCTGGTTATCGCTGTTTTTTTTTCCGAGGTTGGCCTCATCGCAACTTTATTCGCGTTGGTGTTTCGCATTTTTTCGGCATCGCGTTAATTTTAACGTGGTCATTTGACGTGTTATCGTGGGACTATCGCATGGTGCCGCCAGGTTGAGAATGCTGCGTTAACACGGCGTTGTTTTCCCGCGATAGACTGCGATATGCAAAGTTGCGTTAAGCTAAACTTGCGGTGGTTATCACACGTTCTTGAGAATATGCCCCTTAGTGTGCTTTTCACCGCAAATGCATTGTGCATGGGAAAACAATACAACTGCAGCCTGGAATGTCAGAGCAGAAAAACAGCTGGCTGATGGTAGTGGGTAATGGGTGAGTTGCTCAGGTGGTTGAATCCAGTTGCTGTTGCAAATCTATTAGTTTTTAAATTGTAGGAATATATTGGGGGCTGATGAGGAGACGGTTGCACAAGTCAAGGCTGCTCTTTAGCAGATTGTTAAGGATAGACATGGAAGTCTGGGTGGGTGTCCGTGTTTACCAGCACAGAGCATCCCACAGGATCAAGGTGGCAACACATAGGAGCATATTTCCAGGCCCCTATCGGCACAGGAACATCACTTTTAGTGACGTTCCTGTGGCGATATGGGGTTCGCCTTATTTACAAAGCAGCGTTAAGCCACTTAATGTGGCTTAACACTGCCTTGTCAATAAGGCCCCCTTTCACATTATACTTAGCGAGAAAGGGGTGGGTAACGGGTGTTGTGGTGGGCGTTCCACCGCAACATCCATTGATTTTGACTCTTCCCCATGTTTACAAGGGCAGCGTAAATATGCTGCAGCACCTAAATTATGATCAGGGAAAACCTGGTCTTAAACAGGCACAATAAGAAGAAATGTATCATTTCTTCTAGTTTTTGCAGTTTCTATGTGTGCTGCACTGAGCAGCACACATATACACAGCAAAAGGCCATTGATTGTTTATGTACAGGAAGGTGACAATTCCTGCACATAAACAATCCTTCACATAATCAATCAATTTAAAAAAATGATGTTTTGCAACTTCTATGCGTGCTGCATTAAGTAGCACACAATTGTTTATGTGCAGGAAGGGATACCTTCCTGCACATAAACAATCTTCCCCGACAATGCAGGCACCCTTGCACTATGGTGCAAGGGTGTCCGCGTTGAAGCTAGGCAGCTAAAATTAACGCCAGCGCAGTGGGAAACGCAGGGCTTCACCGTATCCTTGTAAATACGGTGCAGCCCTGCCTTTTGAAAGTGGCGGAGCATGGCGTTAAGCCAAGGTGGCTAATGCAGCGCTCCACCACTTCCTAGTAAATATCCCCTTTATTTGTTCATCAAATTATTTCCTGCAGCATTGTGAACATTGTATTGAGCCTGAATGCATGAGGAAGTTGACAATACTGCCTCTAACCTTGTACATTGATGCTATATGGTCACCTCCCATCCCCATTTGCTGCTCACAGCAAAATGTTCCTTTTGCACTCAGTAATTAGATATCATTATATCCCAGTCATACCTTCGTGCCTTTGATGGAATAATCCCCCAGAGGTCCAGTCCATCTTCTGTTAGGGTGCCAGTCTGGACATGAGCAAATGAACAAGAACAACTCAGTTTGAAATCACTAAGTAATTGTGGTGCTAAAAAGTAAATTCATTCAAGCAACAAAAAAAATATGGTTTCCATATAAAAAATGCATTGTCAGAAAGTAAGGTTAGTGGGACTATAGTCCATTGAACTATTCTATTCGTAAAACATAGACATATTTAACATCATTTAAAAACTCATCTCAATATTGTAAAGTGCACAAATACAAGAATTACTATAAATAGATTAAAATATAATCAAATAATATCACCAAATAAATTAATCCCCATTAATTTTCTTTTCAATTTTAAAAATGTCCTAAGTGCAAATTGTTACCTCTAATTAATGCATAGAACATACAAACTTTAAGGTCACCTATTTCAATAAAATAGGCTTCAACAATTGGCACCTTTCCTTCATGTAAAACCAACAATTCAATAAAATGTGCACACTTGTACATTTCCTATTCATACGCCAATTGCAGTATCCACCAACTTTAAGAGTTGCTTTGGGTAATTTCGTACCATACAATATTGGGTTAATATCTAATCTTTATTTCAAAATAGTGTTCCGCAGACCTGGGTCAGGCAATCCTGAATTGTAAGGGTACATAGCCTCATTATACCATGAAACAATGAAGTGGGTGAACCACATTTTTGAGCGTAAATACCTCAAGTTATATTTTCTAGTCAAAATCTCCATTTTCATATTCAAGTCCGTCCAGGACACCTTTAAAGATAATCTTTAAGTGGGAGAATGTAAAGAGAGCAAAGCAAAAAATGTCTTTAAAATCTCTCCTACACTCGCAGCCCATGACAATTCACTATTTAAAAGCTAATCTTTACAAAAATAGTACATTTTGTCCTCTCTGTCTAGCAGCAGCCTATACCAACATCTTTTCCAGAGTTTCATAATGATAAAACACCAGGATACAAGTTTGAGTCCTGGCCCTATTACTAGAACCGTAGATGATTGGGGCATGCCTAAATGTGTTTCAGCCGCAGGGCCTTCCAGCTTACTCCAGTCATAATATCAACTCCTGTAAACATTTTCTGTACCCGGAAGACATTTTGTTTGCAGCTTTGGCTTAAAATGTTGTAAACCCTGGATCATGTCAGAACCTTCATAAACCCTATTGAACTTGCATAACCACAGGACACAGGGAGGTTCTCGTGTTTTAATGGAATTCAGATGTTGTTTTTAACCCACAATTAGGTACTTATGAGGTAACTTCCTCTACCCTTACCCTATTGATGACCCATTGATATATTTTTTGTATCAAAGCTATTGTTTTGTGCGTGTTAATTACCATCTTTGGCAAATGCCTCCAATTCCCTTTGATTCTATCGGTGTTGCATCAATGATCACCAAATTGTCGGCATATAGCAAACAGGGAATGTGCTGCCCTCTCATTTTGGGAGAAAATTGTCGCACTTCAGACAAAATGAGCAGTAGTTCTAATAAATAAAGGGAAAACAATGTGGGGCCAACACACAGCGCTGTCCTAGGCCACTTTTAATAAGTCATTTCTGTGACAGCCGGGCTTCTTGATTTAGTCACTGCCCAATCACCTTTGTCCAACTCCTTCAGAAAATGTATTTCTTCTCACTAATGTTTATGCTCTGCAGTTGCTTCCACAATACATCCCGTTTTATCAAGTCATAAGCTCCCTTGAAATCAACAAAGCAACAATACAGGTTGTCAACATCTCTATCGATTTCATGGCTATTGACAACAAACTAAAACTGTGGTCAATGGCTGAGTGACCTTTCTCAAAGCACCTTGCTCCACTGGGAATAAATCCATGATGCCTCAGTGCTACTCTATGTGGTTAAGTAAAGGTTTGGAGAACATTTCCAAGCTCACATCAGGAAGGCTGAAAAGCCTATAATTCATAGGATTGCAGGGTCACCCTTTTCAAATATGGGTTTTATTGTCTACCACCTTCCAACGTTCAGATGCCCACTAGTCACTGTTCACTTTAATATTCACTACTAGTTGTCCGGGGCCGCTGCACTGGTAACCTTTGGTGCAATAATCATCTCTTTAATCTTTTAGATTTTTTGGGAAATTCTCATCATATATGTACTCTGCTAAGAGATGGTTATTATACTCCTTATTATATCTCAGAGAAATTCTGTCCACTGGGTTTTGAGGACCATATGATTTATGTTTATCGGATCCATGCCTGTACCATCTTGCACCAGCTTCCAAAGTGTCTTGGTGTTTTTAGACTGAATCACCTTTGACATCATTTGCCACTTTCTCATATAGAATTCTCTTTTTTCTGATGAATTACCGACCTATGGGGGTGATTAGGATGGCGATCCGCCCGCCATCCCAACCCGATATACCCCCCGCCATATTATAATGGCGGGGGTATCGCGGCAGATGCAAAGTGCGTCTGCCGCTTTTCCACCGGTCGGCAATCATTCCGATTGCCGGCCGGGCGGACTTGGGCCTTAATATGGTGGCGGTGCCTAGCAGGCACCGCCATCCATATTAGGATGTGTGCTTTCAAAGGCCTTTCCATGGCGGCGATGCCGCCATGGAAAGGCTGGCGGGGAATTGCGGAGGTTGCACTTGGGGGGTACCTACATTGCCATGCACAAGGTGGCAGGTACCGAGTGGTGCCTGCCACGTTGTGCAAGGCAATGCACAACATGGCACTTTGGCATTGCGGCGGGTGCTGCTTACAGCAGCACCCGCCGCAATCTCAACAATGCGGAATGCGACCGCCACGGTGGCGGTCGCATCCTAATTAGAGGTGCAGGACCGCCGCATGTCTGGCGGCCGGTCCCAGCACCGCTAGGGTGGTGGGTGGCTAAAGTCCGCCCGCCATCCTAATAACCCCCTATATTCCTGTTTGACCCCAGTGATAGAATATCAAAGTGATCCTCAGGAAGGGGAATACTTGGGACCAGATTTATCAAAGGGTTACGTTGCCCTTGGGTTACACAGGGTGTCTCAAGGGCAACACAATCCTTGAGTCAGATTTTCCAAGCCGTGCAAGGTCGTCTTGGATGGCCCTGCGTTGCGTCGTAAATCTGGAGTTACTCGGCTCCAAGTAAGCGTTGCATGGGTAGAGCGTGGGAGTTCTCACAAATCACCATGTGCTTTTTGGCACATTTCCAGATTTTCCAAGACTGGTAAACCTTGCAATGCATCAGAATAGTAATAGTATGCCTTTCCAATAGAGGAACAACCAGGAGAAACATTTGTATTTCTCCTCAGTGTTTCCTCTTTCTGAGTGGGCTGCCTTCTGCAACACACACAGTTAGAGGAATATGCCTCCCAGGATTGTTTTGTACAGGAAGGTGTCCCTTACTGCATAAAACCTTTAATGCCTGTAATGCAGGCACCCTTGTACCATGGCGTAAGGGTGACGGTGTTGGCACTACGCAGCACTTAGTCTGCCAGCTCATTGCGAGAGCAGGAATGTGCCATATCATGGTAAATATGGCACATCCCTGCCCTCTCCATTTGGGGCAGCGCAGCAAGTTGTCTTGCTGAGTTGCGCTCTGTCAAATCATGATAAATCTGGGACCTGATGTGAGCACAGTGGTGAATCTATTTGTCATCTCTTTGAGAGCGAAAGTGTTAAACTGCTCTGGGTGCTCTATTCTGTGGAGTTTGATTATTTATGTGTGAGCCATAATCCAGATTTTTGGCTTCAAATAATGGAAACAGACATTCCACAATACTACTAAGCCTCCGCGTGTGCATGGTTACATAACTCTACATGAAACCAATGGAGTCTTAGCTGCGACCAGAAGGGGCATCAGGGGACATACCCTTCAGCAGCAAACAGTATACCCAATGACCATTGTCACGTAGTTTCCTGTTCAATTTTGTTTCCCACTTAGGATTTAGTTAATTTGAAAAATAATTTTAAGAGAGGCTTTTAACCATTTACATATTGCATCCCATCTCCGTTAGATCAACTTCAAAATATGATTACTAACTTTATTAATGCATTTATCAGCCAGTGGGAAACCTACAACGTTTTCCCCTTGGCATCATTGTTGAATTTTATACCATCCTTATGTATTTCATGCTTGCACAGTGTTCTGGTTCTCCTTAAAATGACTTAACCGAGCAATTCAAGACCCCAGAATCCAAACAAGACCACAATTCACAGGATTAGAAGGATAAAAGAACAAAGGCTACAGAAATTTCAACAACCATGGAACACATATAGACACATAAAGAAACCTAGAGCATGTATTCATAGAGCACACACAATAAACACACACAGAGCTGTGATTATAAAACACACAGATTACAACACATACTTACATACACACGTCACACACTGCATACACAACAAATACCACATGCATGAAGTATGCATTAATTAATATATAAACCGTTAATAAGTCAGAACAACGTGGGCAGAGCCAAGAGTGTTTCAACTTCGCAAGCGCTACCACGCTTGCCTTAACCACACATATGCCTTAACCACGCAAATGTGTGGTTAAGGCAGTGTGTGGTCTAGCTGCTGGCTGGCGGAAGCAGGAAGCAACCAAGCAGGAAGAATCTGGAGAGGACGTGACGCGTTGAGGTATGTGGGGCTGGGCCGGGTTTTGGGGGGGGGGTAGTTTGTATGGTTTTGGAGGGGTCAGGGTGTTTTCAGGGCTAGGGGTCAGGGTAGATTTTAGGACTAGGGGGTTGGGGTATTTTTCAGGGCTGGGGGGGTCAGGGTTTGGGGAAGTTTTTGGGGCTGGGGTTTCAGGGTAGTTTTCAAGGCTGGGTGGGTTTGAGATAGTTTTTAGGGCTGGGGGTCATGGTAGTTTTCAGGGCTGGGAGTCGGGGTAGTTTTCAGGGCTGGGGGCAATTTTCAGGGCTGGGGGAAGGGGGTTGTTTTTTAGGAGGAAGGGGTAGTTTTAGGTGTCAGGGTGGGGGATTGGGGGGCTGTTTTAGGGCTCAGGCTCGGGGGCAGGGATCGTAATACTTGTTAGAGCTTAGGGGGCAGGGCAGTTTTAGGGCTCAGGGGGGGGTCGGGTAGTTTTTAGGAATTAGGGAAGGACAGGGTAATTTTTTATGACTCAGGGGGTCAGGTAGTTTTAGGGCTTAGGGGAGGCTGGGGTAGTTTTTAGGACTGGGGCAGGGAGGTTTCTAGGGCTCGGGGGGAGGGGGTTGGTTTTCAGGAGGGAGGGGTGGTTTTAGGACTCATGGCGGGGCAGGGTTTGGGGGGGTCAAAACTTACCTGTCAAGTCTTAACCACGGATATGTCTTTACCATACATGCCTTAACAACGCATAATTTGTTGTAAAGGCATGCATGGTAAAGGCATATTTGTGGTTAAGACTTGCGTTGTTGAGACTGCGTGGAACTAGCATACATTGTAAATGCATGCATGGTTCCATCACACAACCATATAAACCACACAAACACCATGAATACAAAAGTCAACACACATACACTCACACTAACAAAAACACACACTGCACTGACACACATGCATGGACACAAAAACCAATCACACACACACACACAAACATACACACACACACACGCATGCACACACAAACTCCATAGCACGGTTCATAAAATACAAAACAAAAGACACACTCTACACTCCACAGAGACACAGTACATACGCCGTAGTCACCACATACTAAACACATATGCATAAATACACACAGCATATACCATGCACCTACATACACAGCATGGATCATTCAAAACACACTCAATAGAAACACACATACCCACATCTCACACACCCCATGCACTGAACACATCATGAATGCGCAAACAAGTACACACGTGTACATGCTGTACTCATCATGAACACATGCAAAATCACAAAAATGCACACATATGCACACAATAGGCACACACATACTCACAGCAGCTATACCTAACCCCCTCACTCAACACAACAAACACATAACACAACATAAACACTGACCCAAAATACTCGGATGCACATAATAACTACATGCACACAAAACACACACACACACAAAGCTAATACAACATGAACCCCAGTGCATCACCGCCCCCATACAGATGTATACCTGTTTGGACTTTGGTAAATGCAGATTCATGATTAGGTTACAGATTCCTGAACAGATGAAACTGCAAATGTGAATAATTTTATAAATTAATTTGTCAATGGGAGCATATATGTTTAGCAGGACTTCAAAGATATATGTGGTTCAAAATGAACAGCTGATGATGAAGAATCCTGAGAAATGATTGGTAGTCAGTAGGCGTACAGAAATGCATGCTTGCTGCCAGGCCTCCTATCATCAACAATGATACGCCTTCAGAACGAGTGCCCACACCACTAAACAAGTACTAGGGGTGGGAGCAACACGCACAACTCCATGTTGCATATTCACACAGAATTACCTGAGAATTCTGTGAGATTACGAAAAGAAGGATGATTATGTGATTAGAACTATTTCTTAGCACAAAAATGTCCCCTCGTGTCATAAATAGATGCACTAAGGATGAGGACACACAGCTAAATAATATGTGACATCCTGTTCTGAAAGTTAGTGCTAGTGGTAGTCCCAGTGTAGCATGGAGGCATGGGGGTTGAATTTCTTCTCATGAGGCACAGACAGAAGTAAACCAGGTGATAACAGTCAATGATGGAACCATCTACATACCTTGTCAAAACAGATGAGATTGAGCCATCCAGCAAAGCTGATCTTCTTAGGGCTGATACAGCAAATTCCCTCCTTTTTTAGCCTCTTCTGGGCATACATGATTCCGACTGCCAGACCGGCCGAGAGCGAAGGTGGGACCATACCGGTCACTACAAAGAGTGACAACACCACTGTTTCACTCACAGATACCTAGGTAAAAAAAAAATAATTTCAACAACAATCTCATGTAAGAATTTTCCATCAAACACCTTTGGAACTGTTTTATATATTAACAATAACAGCTTTATTCTGTCATGTTGATGAAAACCAATTGAAAAAAACACCCATCCTTTTCAAAACATACTATGGTTTCCACTTGTGTATTGTAGAGAATCATAGCCACATATCCATCCACGCACCCCGCACCCACCGCCCCTGGCATTGCTCAGTATGAGCTAGAGGTGGGCAAACCACTGGTAATTCATTGTCGGACCCAAGCCAGGTGTTAGGCTCGGCCCCAGGACTCAAAACACGAGATGAGCCATAAACAATTCTGTTTGCAGATGATACAGGAAAAATCATGTACAGGTATGACGAAGGCTCGTTCAGACTAAAAAGAGGTTATTTCTTGAACTTGAGTGTGTCGCTTCAATACATTATTTTGTATCACCGGACTGGAAGTGATAGCATTTAAATGCGAAGTACCCCGCCCAATGCACTGGCAACATGGTCATGAATGACCCAAGAGGTCTCAGTTTGTAAAGTGAACTCTATAGATGTCCCCTCTCGATGCATGCGCACCAACATTATTGTCTGGTAAACCACAGTAAGAGGGGATTTTTAATAGCACACAACCAGAACTGAAGTCCTTCAAAGTGGTCTCAGATTTGATCCTAAAAAATGAGCGATAGTGAAGTAAAGTGATTTGTGTAGGATCAGTTTGGGCCATTGGTAAAGCTGTGATTTAAACCCGGGTTTCCTGAATACACATTGTGCATCGATTTAAGCCACTTGATGAATATCTCGATCTGTCTCCCTTTTCCACGAAATGACAATTATTTGTGTTCAAATATTTTAGGACCGTAATTAGTAGACTGTTCTATAAATATACGTATCACAAGTTAATTTCTCCTCACTGATATAGGAATGAAATGCCACATGTCTTTCTTGGAAAAAATGCATGGGGACATCAGTACATTTACAACAGAGTTTTTGCAGATCTCACTGAGACACACTGGGAGAGCCGTGTAAGGCTCATTACTGGAATTGCGGACGGTGGAGCAGAGATTAACTGTCCAGGAAGGAATTACTTTTTAGAAAAAAGTGAAAGAACGTGTTTGCAAAACAAACAAAAAAACCTTAGGAAGTCATTCTCAACAGTTGGTGTGGTGTGTGTAGAGTGAAGGGAGACGAATGCCTTGGCATGCATTGCTTACCCAGGTACGCCTATGCTACTGGAGAGGTATGTCAGTCATATCAAGTGCTGTTAAACTATTTTAATACTAACCCGCAGGACGCTAATGTAAATGTAAATGTCCAGTATTTGTAAAGCGCACAGCTACCTCCAGAGAGGTGTCCCGGCGATGGGGGCCGTCGGGAAGATTAAGCGAGCTATTGCCCAGAGTCACATGGTGCTGGGCTGATCTGACGCCGGGGATCGAACCGTGAGCCCCAGGATCTGGAGTCAGTCGCCCTGGCCGCTGCGCCACACCCCTTCCGGCACAAAAGTTAAGCGCTTGATGACGAGGGTCGAGTTTTTTCTCAGTGATGTTCAGTATATATGGTAACAAAGCAGTATTCACTTATCTGCGCGTTGTAACGCTTGGAATATGCTTTTGGACAATTAATAGGGGACATCTATACACGGATGGTCCCCCAACCTGCAATAGTGAATGTCAGCCATTTAGCGCTAAGAAACCAGCCCAGCAAACAAGCGCTCTTACGATAGGCATCTAACGTAGGCTGTACAATCAAGAATCCTTTCTCCACTGTCCATTTCAATGAGGTCATTCTGTCCTTGCGTTCAGGTAAAAATGAGAGTTTTGGTGAATTTTAGGATTAGGCTTTTTTATATGTAGGTTTTATTGTACATTTATTTCATGAAAATATTACAAAAATATGGATTTAACACAAGGGTTGGAATTAGGGTTAGAGTAAATTCATAGTTAGAATTAGGCTTACGTTTAGCTCTAGAGCTAGGCATAAATTAGTTGGGAACCAATGTCAGGATTAGATAGCGAGATAGGCTTGGAGAGCCAGGGTTCGCAGGAGGGTCCTTGTTAAATCAAGAGTGAGGGGTTAGAGGTATGGTCCGACAAGGCAGTTTCAAGGTAGTGTGGTGCCCTGGTCAAAATACTGCCATGAAGCCTGCCCTTATCATTTACAGCAAGTTTCTTTCACTCTTTTTAATGCAGTTGAAAGGTTAACTGATATTTTTAGTCATTCTGATGAAAATGATTCTCCGCTTCTTTAATGAATTAACATAAGTACGCAGTCCACTAACTTCTAAGAGGTACCACAGTGAATTCCTCTCCACGTCTCACTGATTTCCTGCAGACACCCTACTGGCATCTGCAGGTATCAAGCAGCTCATTCTGGATCCCAACTGAGCTCCTGAAGACACCCTACTGCTTCCTGAGGGTATGGAACAGAGCTCATTCTGGTACTCAACTGATCTACAGCAGTACTTAATTTGTAAAATAATAAGTGCCAGGGGCCCTCGTCAGGAGGCCACGGCAGCTTGCACCACACATTGTCTCTGTCAGCGCTGTCAATGGAAGTACCTACACAACTCCTAACCATCACACTGCTACAACTGTTACAATTCAGATTGTTCAAGGCCCCAAAAGTTATAAGAATGGTTTGAGAGGTAGGTATTAGATGTTTACAATGTATAGTGAATTAGTAAACAACTGTTTTTGCGTTCATTTTTAAATTACACATGTGGCAGCTGTCATAAGTGCCGGTGTTGGCAATTAAGTGCCAGTGCCGAGCACCGGAAACCACTGGCTCAAATTAAGCACTGATGATACCCTGCTGACTCCTGAAGATATCGAACAGAGCTCATTCTAGACTCTAACTGAGCTCCTGAAGGCACCCTACTGCCTCCTGCATGTATCGACTATAGCTCATTCTAGTACTCAACTGATCTGCACACACCCTACTGACTTCTGAAGGTTTCGAACAGAGGCAATTCCGGTAGCAAACTGAGCGCCTGCAGCTACTTCACTAGCTCATGAATTAACTCCCATGTGCTATTACAGGTACCCAACTGAGCTCCTGCTGGGGATAAAAGAGAGCTCCAGTAGGGATCCATCTGAGATCCAGCAGGTATTCAAGTGAGATCCTCCAGGTATCCAGCTGAGCACCTGCAGACATAAAACTGAGCTACTGCAGGGAATTCATCGAGCCTGTACAATAATCAAACTCTGCTCTTGCAGGCATTCAACTGATCTCCTGCAGGAACTGAGCTCCTGCAGGGATCCAAGTGAGATAGTGCAGCTGTCGAACTGAGCTCTTGACAGGTGTCCAGCTGAGTTCCTGAAGATATAAATTGGCCTCCTACAGGAACCTAGCTAAGTTCCAGGAAAGGAATTCACTGAGCTCATACTGTCACCAATCTGAACTTGTGCAGGCATGCAACTGATCTCCTGTCGGCGTCCAGCTGAGCTCCTGCAGGGATACAACTGAGCTCCTGGAGGCTCCCAACAGATCTCTTGCTGGTGTCCATTTAGCTCCTGCAGAAACAAAACAAAGCTCATGCAGGGACTACTAAAGCGACCCAAAGAGATCCTATTGCTACTTCACTAAACCCATGCGGTAACTCTTGCAGGGTACACCTGATCTCCTCTGGGGCTCCATCTGACCTTATCCACAGGCCCAACCGAGCTCCTCCAGGAGTCAACTGAGCTTCTGCAGTTATCCGATGGAGCTCCTGCAGCCACTTTATAGAGCTCATGCACTAAACCTCTGTGCTCTTGCAGGGTCCAACTCAGCTCCTGCAGGCACAAACCCGAGCATCTGCAGGGACCCAACAGAGCATCAGCAGGAGGAGCTGCACTGAGATCATTCAGAATCCCTCATAACTTTTGCAGAGTTCATCCTAATGGGCTCCTTTTGCCACGTCACTAAACCCATGGAGTAACCCATGTGTCCTTTTGCAGGAATACATTTGAGCTTCTGTAGAGAACCGACTGAGCTCCTGCAGTGACTCAACTGGACTCCAGCAGGGACCCACCGGAGCTCCAGTAGGCCCCCAACTGAGCTCCTGCAGGTGCAAAACTAAGCCTTTGCTGGGGCTCCACTGCAGAGACCCCAATGAGGCCCTGCTGGTACTTCACCAAGCTCTAGCAGAATCCTTGCTGTGGTCTTGCAAGGATCCCACTGTTTTCCCATTGCCACGTCACTAAACCCATATATCCACTTACAGCTGCACCTGTGCTTGTGCAGGAATCCACCTCCTGCAGGCAACCACATGAGGTCCTACAGGGATTTAATGGGGTTCTAGAATGTATCTGATGAAGATCAGGCGTGTGCCCCTAAAAACCCTCTGCAGGCTGCTTCATGATTTGCGCCCCCCACCACACTCTCATATATATATATATATATATATATATATATATATATATATATATATATATATATATATAGGGGTATACCCAAATCACCCTCCGATACCTGGGTATGAGACACTGTCATATACAAACAAGCATTGGCATAGCCAATAGGTCTCGCCTTTGGGACCTTATAAGTGTTTAGTTATCCAGCACAGTATCCTTGGTGCAACAACATCAAGTGTTGCATGGCTAAACACTTATAAGGTCCCAAAGGCGAGACCTATTGGCTATGCCATATGGCGTACTTCTTAGAGGCTTTGACAGAATGGTTACTTTTCGAGGGTGCATGGTGGGTAAGTCTGGAAGTCAGTTTATGTTAGGCCCAATATTACTATAAACAAGGTACGTAACTAGGATATTGAACATCACCTCCGTTTCCATGTATATAAAGCCACAAGGCATCTAGATGTACTCCGCTCCTTAGGGGTTTGCCTATTCTTGAAATACGTGGCTCTAAAGAGTTTATTAGCAACCTGTAATATTTCATGCACTTCAATTCTCACGCTCTTTGAAAACTAGATGTTACAGCCCTGTACTTGAGGCTTTAGGTGGAGCGGGTCTCACCAGTGCTCCAACTAGACAGTAAGTGATAACGAACTTTGAAATGGGTCCCTTCCAGGTCACATACTGATGTATTTAACTTTACGGACAAAACGCTGATCAATTTCTCAACAAGGACTGTAACAACCGTTAAAATAAGGTATGTCAACCATGCATGCTCTGATTACATTTCATGGTTTACTTCATCATACATTCCCAAAAAGTATTTGCTTTTTCAGTAGATTCTGTTTCTGGAGATGATTTTTGATGCAACATATGACGCTTGTGTTGCGCACACTATGAACTGAGTGACCCCCAGCTATCTGGGTAGCTTACAAGAGTGAATGTGTGTACATGAAAGGCAGGACAGAGGGGCTTGGAGTAAGGCTGAAGACTGGGAGAGTTTCTGTCAGTGAATCAGAAAGGTTTTCAGATTACTTGCTCATACAATCCTTGGCCTCTCAGCAGAGCAACGATCACATATGTGCGAACTGAAAAACATTTTATTTGACTGTGCAAAGGAGGCATACTGTGAAATACTAACAGTGCCAAAGGAAAAGAAAATGTTTTGGTTGGAGGGAGTGAGAGAGAGTAAATAGTAAGGGGAGGTGAGGTGATACAAGGAAGTGCATGCAGAAAGACAGTAAAAAGACTGATTAAGAGAAGAGAGATATCTTGTGAAATATGGCGATGGCAGATTTCAGCGCGGTGTGGGAAAGAAAAGGGCCAGTGTAACAGAGTGAGATCTCAGAGGAAAAAGGTGTGAAGGGGAGAGCAGGAGAGCTGAGACACTCTGAAGACCATGGACCCTCACACTTTCCTTAGAAAGGTTTAATTCATAACTACATACAACATTATCATTGTTTTTAGTCATTCATCTGATAGTGCTAACAAGCATTTAGCAAGACCAGCAGGTCTGGTTTGTTTTAGGCGCCAGTTTGTCATTGTTCGATATGTCTAGGTGCAATGACCGAAAACTCAACGAGAGGAACCTAATACTGGTCAGGTGACACGCCGCGTGAAGCAGAGGATTCTAGCTCACATGCTCTAAACCCTGCCCTTAATCATGTACTCCTCCCTCTTGGAAAAGACTCACAGTTGCGCTTATCTGGCCACGCACCTTTTAGAGACACTTCACACCTTCGTTTCACTCAACACTACTGGATGTACTAAAATAATAATGTATTTGGGTTTTTAGAGTCTGAGAACTTTGGGTCAGATCTAATAATAAAACAATCCACATATATATATACAGCAGGAACCAGAACCATGTACGCTGGTAACGAAATGGCAAAACCTTAAAGGTTTGGTTTTAAACCTCAAAGGACAAACCGGGCACAAATGTGGTAAATGACAAACTGTATGTGGCGAATACAGGGAAGTCAATTTGATGTGGCTGTTAAGGGGAAAGCTGTCAAAAATATTAGCATAAAAGCAACGGCAGCCAGCTTCCAACTGTTTACTTTTTGTGAGGGGAACAAACGCACACCCCCGCCTGTGTCCTAGCACCGCTCCCCGCTCCGCCCGGCCCTGCGAGCGGGACTCCAGCTATGCGATCCACACTCCAATTTATTTTCTAGTCAGAAAATAAGCGTTTCCAAAAGCCAGCGAAACCTCCCAAGTGCGAAGCGTGCTGCAGAGGCCTTGGCTGCGCCCGTCGCCCCTCCCATCCTGCTGTGTCAGGGCCCGGGCTGGGAGCTGGCTACGAACCTCGCTATCATCAGAGCCACCGGGGAGCGCGCGGCTCCCCTCCCCACGCGCAGCGAGCCAGCAGCCAATGCCGCTTAAAGGGCAGCCACCAGCAGCTCTGCAGTGCCCGGACTGGGAGGAAGCACATGTGCAGACCCGATAGCTCCACGCCACCAACGGATCGGCTTCAAAGCGCTTCAAGGCTCTACTGAACCAAATTCATTTTTCTCTTCATAGTACATTTCTCCAAACCATAGAGCTGGATGTCATTGAAGAGTGTGCCCACTGAAATTACTGAAGGAGAAACATTTGTTGGGGGAGGGTGAATGCGGCTTTCGTGGCGAGTCCCCATGAAACTCATGAGACCTTAATAGCTTGCCTGGTGCGCGAAACGTAGCGCAAGTTAAGTTGCCATTCGTAAAAAAAACAAGCACAAGCGAGGCGCTCGCGCGGCAGCACGGGGAGGGGAGAGAGGAGGGTGCCTGTGCGATTCCCTTGTGGGAGCGAGCAGCAAGGCGCGATAATTGATAACATATGGCACCAGCTGCTCGCTCCCGCAAGGGAATCGCCAAATGTGCACGCGTTGCCATTGAAAGCAATGCAACGCGTGCACGTTTTTAGGGCGAAAAGCCGATCAATTGCAAAAGGTCTTTTTCCTATTCAGCGCATGCGCGCTGCGTAGGCGAGACCTAAAAAATATTAATTTCAACAACAATCTCATGTAAGAATTTTCCATCAAACACCTTTGGAACTGTTTTATATATTAACAATAACAGCTTTATTCTGTCATGTTGATGAAAACCAATTGAAAAAAACACCCATCCTTTTCAAAACATACTATGGTTTCCACTTGTGTATTGTAGAGAATCATAGCCACATATTTGCATGTAAAAACAAAACAATCTTTGTACAACCTTCGATATTATACTGCCATTCTTTTTCGAAACATAATATGGTTTCCACTTGTATGCTGTAAAGAATCATAGCCAACACATGTTTTGCAGGACTCTTTTTCCATAACATGTTGTGACAAAACTTTCATTTAGTAAAGTTAAATTTTCTTGCCTGTCCCAGTTGTGGACCCCGGTGTTGCTCAGTCATATTTGGGTGGTAACTGAATATCTGTATGTTTCCAAATTGTACAAAGATAAATTTTATCCTAATAGCTTTAATCAGAAAAGCACAACATGATAACACATGATATGTTGTCAAGGTACTGAAAGACGTCACTTTCTTAATATGATCAACATTATTAGGATGAGAATCCTCCTTGCAGATCTTATTAAAACTGAGCTTAAATAAACTCACACGGGTAATAACAGATGCCCTCCTCTGAATTTGTGCATAAACAATATATAACTTCAAAATCCACTCCCGTTAAAAAAAAAATCAACTTCTCTCCACCGTGCGGGAATGTTTCTCAACTTAAAAACAGTACAAGTCCACCCACTGCTAAAGAAAATTTAACCCTGATGAATTTGCTAAACAACTAACAGAAGACTTCCTTTAAATCCAGAAGAGTCTGTATTCCAACTAGTAGATAACATCAGAACTGAAACTATAAACATTTCATTTATTTTTTATTTATTTAGCGAGTTTTATAGTGTGAACAAAAGGTATCAGAGTGCTGTACATAGAAAGGTCCATTGCAGCCTTCTAGAGGACTGGCCCTAAATACACTCAGGACAGAATGATCCTCTACTGTCTTAATAGATCCCTGAAATCTCAGTCATCTCTTCTGCTGTGTATCCCTCACAGTGGACAGAAAAAATGGGGTGGCTCGGCCCGCTCAGTACTAGCTGCCAGATATTGGAATGCTCTCCCTGTATCCCTGAGCAGCATCCAGGATATCAATACCTTTCATAAACATCTGAAAACCCACCTGTTCAAGGACTAAGTAGGTCTGTCTGTCTCACGTACAGCACTGGGACACTCTAGTAGTAGCTGTGCACTTTATAAGTCCCACCATTGATGTATTCATTCACTGATAGTCCTGTCAGCATTAGGTTGGCTTTCCCCCAAACGTTGTGCCTGCTTACCTCAGATTTTTGCTGAAATTAATTTCATGTTGTTGGTCTTGGGAATCTGTGCAATTTACCACTGCTAACTAGTGCTAAATAGGCCTGGGCGGAGCTCACGGAGTTAAACTCCACAGAATTCCGCTAAGTTACCGAAAAACTCAGTGCGATTCCACAGAGTTCCGTGAGCGGGCTGAGTAAGGGGGATTCCGACTGGGCATGGAGCTGCGACAGTGCAGGTGACACCTGACAACTGCTTAATTTGTCGACCACCTGTATCTCACTTCACTCATACGCCCAGCATGCATTCTCCATCATACACTTTGGGAATCCTATGACGGGCGGAGTGCACTATTTGCCAGTGCACCCAGCTGTGCAGATATAGCACGCAGATGCTCTGATGGGACATCCCATTGGATCCACACACAGTACCATCCTCTTTTCACACGCAGAGCCCCATGCCCTCCGTCCCACCTGTTCTGGACTCATTCAAGCACACCAGCCCAGGGTCCCAGCACACCTTGCATTCGCCCTGACCGCCGCACTCACCGCAGACACTGGAGCAAAGCAAAGCCACACAGACGAAACACCAAAGAGTTTATCGTGGCTGCTCCGTGCCTCCTTGAGCTGGAGTGTGATGACCCCTTCAACTTCAAATTCTTGCAGCCTGATAATGCTTGTTCCATCACTGTGGTTATTAAAAGGGCTCCTCTGATCACAAGGAGAGCAGAGCAGACAGTCCCAGCTCCACTGTCAATGAGCATACCCTACCTCTCTATCCACACACAGCCCCTCTCAGTCTAGGAGAGGTGAAAGGGCATTCAGCAACTTGGCCTTTTGAAGGTCAGCCAACTACTCAATGGGATCGAATTAAACATATAATACCAAATGTTAATTCAGGCACTTTTTCTACAGTTTATGGAAAATGTAGTGATTGCATTTATAAAGCGATTACTACTACCCCTCAAGTGCTATCATGCTATGACGAAAACCAAGGTTAGTGGTTAGATTATTGGTATTAGGTTCAGTGAAGTCTTTCTTTATGGGAGAAACCACAAGACGCTATCCCTTAGTAAGAAACCCGTGTCTCTGTAGCTGCTTCGAATATTGTACCAATTAGCTTTCATTCACAGTTAAAGAAACCAACTCGTGACATCTGTAAGTACACTGACCGCTGACTGCTCCTGTTTACCATTAGCATAATTACATTTGGGCAATTTCAGTGACGGTGTTATATTATGTTTTTTCACAGGGTTTTGCATTTCTTCAGTTTGGTTATATTCTGCACACAGGAGAGGACACAGAGAGTAATACAGAGCAGTGGTAACTTCACTTTTAATTCACTTCCTCCCTACCTCCTCTCTCTACAGCAATGCATTTCTCTTCCTTCATAACTCTATAGTATGTACCCAGAAAGCTACATGCAGCAGAGCCGAGGGCCAAGCACCTCGTCCTACGCAGCTGTTTGGCTCTGAACATGTTGGTGTCTACTTACATTGAGGAAGCTGCAGGCATTAGTGGAGCAGAAGCCTGAGAAGGAGTGCCACCCAGTCAGAGGCACGGAGGCCAGAAAGGCCCTGCATACACTCCGGACAGTCTAAGTTCAGACTCGGAGGCGGCGCACAGGGTGGAGACGGAGTATCAGACTCAGGATGGAGCTGCTACAGAGGGATGGATGGAGCGCTTGACATAGGTATAAACCGCGTGGCTTTTGGCAGCAGACAGCATGATGGACCTGCTGTAAACAATGTCACACAAACTGCATTCTATTTGGGTGGTAACTCCGTTCCACTTGGAGGGCGGAGCTTTCGTTGAACTCCGTGCTCCAAGCGGAACGCGGAGTTGCAAAAACTAAGTGAACTCCGCTGGTGGAGTGGAGTTCACTGCCCACCCTTAGTACTAAAGTGTTTGTGCTCACAACCCTAAACATAGTTTGATTGGCATATGCCAAATTGGGATATTTAATTTACTTATCAGCTATAAATTCATAACTCCGGTTCTACTAATTGAATTTTTGTCATTGTGGTGTCAAATAATTCATAGAAATTTACTTTATTATTGTAAGTTGGTTTGTGATTTTACTTTTTTTGTTTTTTCACTTTATTACGCACCTTGAATAGTTCTGAAAAAAATTAATCAGTGGTAGAAAAAGAAGCATTAGCATGTTTCTGGGGCATCAAGCATTTTAAATTTTATTTATGGGGAATCAAATTCACAGTGCATACCGACCACAAACCTCTTACATCCATGTTCAGCCATAAGGGCAGCCTCAACAGCACCCCTAGAGTGTCCAGATGGTTACTTGGGTTAGAAAGCTTTTGCTTCAAATTAGAATTTGTCGCAGGTAATCTCAACACAGCAGCAGACTTTCTATCCAGGGCACCTTTGAATATTGAAGAGCAATACAAGGCACCAGAATATCCCATTCTTGAAATCCTTTCATCCACCGTACGCTCTACTGAATGGGCAGAAAGCTTCGACAAAGATACTAATTTAGCACAACTCAAAAAATACACCTTACAAAGTTGGCCAAAAGTGCATTTTGAGGTAGAGGAAATAGTAAGTAAATTCTGGGAAGTACGCCATGAAATTAACCTACACCAAAACCTGATTTGGAGAAATGACAAGATAATACCTCCTGAGGGGCTGAAAGACAAAATAATAGATGTGGCTCATGAAGGTCACCTGGGTAGGAGCTTGACCTAATCCAGATTGAGAGAACACTACTGGTTTCCTAACATGGATTCCTGGGTGGAAGCAAAAGTAAAGAACTGCAACATCAGCGCAAATAGTGACAGATCTAAAATCACCCAGAGAGTTCCGTTGTCCCCACTCTCCGTTCCAGTCAAGCCCTGGGAAAAACTTGAATCAATATCATTGGTCCCATCAACAAGTAAGGCGTGACTAAGAGGTTTGCTTTTGTGTTGACTGATTACAATTCTCACTGGGTGGTGATTAGAATAGTGAACCAAATAACCAGTGAACCTCTTATAGACTTTCTAAGAGCAACGTTTACCTCAGAAGGTATCCCATCCACCTTAATCACAGATAATGGAGTGCAATTTACATCCTCAACTATGACCAGCTTCTTATCTAATCTTGACATTACAGACCTCAAAACTGCTCTTTACTGTCCTCGGGCCAATGGCCTTATTAAAACGGTAAACAGAATGATTAAAGAAAACATACAACTGGCTTGCTTTAACCACTTACCAGTTGAACAGTCTCTGCCTAACCTAATTACTGGAATCTCTCCTTTCGTGGCTCTCAGAAGAAGGAAACCCAGCACCAAGTTCTTCCCCAACTGAATTGGTGGGGGAGAAAAAGTGGAGCATGACTCTAGCATGGCAGCTACCAAGATCACTTCTAACCAAACTAAATACAAGACATACTATGATCACAAGCATGGGGTCAAACCCCAAAAATGGACCATTGGTGATTGGGTATATGTAAAGAAACCCGAAGGAAGGGGGGCGAAAAAGACTCAAAATTTTATGAGCCCAGAAAAATCATAAAGATTAAACATAATGTCGTTGTTCGAGAGAATGGGCAAAATTGGAGCATGGACAGGTTATCTAGGTGTCCGTGACTCAGCATGTCCACCTCTATCTGTCCGCATGAGGGAAAGAGAAGACAGATGACAACATCTGAATGGCACAAGGACTATGAGATGAAATAACTTGAATAATGACCCAGTATAAACCTTCTGCATATTGTTTAGGGGGAAGATGTGTTATATCCTCTTGACTTAGTATTTTCTGTTTCTGTTATGTTTATCTGCTAGGTTGGATTTTATCTTCAGTTCCCAATGCAAGATGTTCCTTTCCCTTGCCCTTTCCCTTTCTCCACCCCTTCCCTTCTTCCCTGGTTGGTATGTTCCTACAGTTGATTCGGAGGCAGCATTGGAATGTTGATGAGGAGTGTGAGAGAACTCGAAGACAGAGAAGAGGCAATGCTGTACTGGTGATGCGCGGAGGAGATCCAATAAATACCAGAACTGGACTAACCTTTGTGTGAAGTCTTCTTCTTATTTTCAACATATACCATCCATTGGTGACCCTCGGAACTAGGACCATCACCTAAACTGAAGCCCATGCCAGAAACCTCGGCATAACCCTGGACAGCAAACTGACCATGGAGTCCCAGATTAATGCATTCTCCTCTGCCTGCTCTCTCACGCTTCACACATTACGGAGAGTCTTCAAAAGGCTCCCTCTGAACTCCAGACTACTGTCACTCAGGCTGATTAGACTACGGCAACACACTCTGCGTTGGGATCACTGCACACCTTCTGTAGAGACTCCAGACTATACTGAACTCCGCTGCCAGACTCATCCTTGACCTCCTCAGACAGACCCACATTACCCCCACCTCAGAAAACTCAACAGGCTCCCTATACAGACGATATGCCAATTCAAGCCTCAAGTACAAAGCACTACACAGCCAAGGATCAGACTAGATCAACCACTGACTGAACTTCCAACATCCTACCAAACAACTATGCTCCACCTTTCTCTCTCTCATCTACATCCCTCGCATCCACTGAAAAAACAGCGGAGGATGCTCCTTCTCCTAACCATAGCAAAAACCTGAAATGACTTCCCTCTGTGGTTATGGACTGCCAACTCTCTCCAAGAACTACGTACAACACTTAAGACCTGAATCACGAACCTCAAGAGCCTGAATACCTTCTCAAGTGATTAGTCATGCTATATAAATCCACTGATTGATTGATTGATTGATATTTTCCACATCGAGCAGGTGAACTCTTAATGTTTAGTGTCTAAATATGAAATAATGTCCAATGAAGTAAAGCACTGAAATAAATATCTCCAACAAAATTGCTTCTGAAAGTAAGACCTGTAAACATTGCAATAAAATACTTAAAAAATAAGATTTCAAAAGCCTATTTTGACCTAAAAGACTTTCTATAAATTGGTTTCTATGAAAAGGTAAATGCCATTCATTCTGAAACTTTTCATTAAACAGTTTAGATGAAATGGTTTCTCAGTAATGGTATTCCATGAAATCGTTTTTTCTATGAAATCACATACAACCATTCAGCAGGCCTAACTTGGTCATTGTAGCCGGCCTGTGCTCCATCACGGTCAGCCTGAACTTGTGACTTTTTCTCAGTTCGGCACGACAAGATAACTACATTTGTGTTTTGTTGCACTATATTCACTGAAATCTTCAAACTTGCTTCTCTCTGGTTCTACTAATTGGAGTTTTGTCATGTTGGTCTTGTTTTATTTATTAAAATGTACTCTATTTTCCTAATCTGTTGTAGGGGTCTCTCTGTGTTGTGTTTTCACTTTATATCTGTCTGAAGTGCTACATAAATACTTTACACATTGCCTCTAGGTTCAGCCTGACTGCTCATGTGCCAAGCTACCAAAGGGTTGAGCACAGGTTAATTTGGGATTGCTTGTGAATTTACCAGGGGGTTGTGGTTGATGCTTGAGTAGGGTTTCACCCCCTTCAACCATTAACCCAATTTCTTACACAGTTTAATAAGCAAATGAGGCAGTTCGGACTAATAAATACTTAATTGCCTCAGTTTTTACCTCTGCATAAAGTGAAAGGCTTATACAGCAGGCATGTGATGAGGGTTTTCATCCCCAGGTTCTTTTAGATGAAAAGCAACGTGGATGGGCTAACAACCGAACCCTTCACTTGGGCGTCAAATAGGTTGTTTTTTAAATAAAAAATGGGGTGGATAGGTTAACAATTGAACCCTCCACTATGGTGTCAATTGAACCTTTATTAATAGAAAAACTAGGTGGCTGGAAAAATACTTGAACCCTCCATACAAGCAGACACCCATTGCACATCAACACACACGTCGTGCAAGGACCATTGTGGGTTTTCTAACAAATAAAATGGCAGATCGGAAAAAGGTTTATAACATTTTGGGGGTCCAGATGAAAGCCAGCTGACCAGATTGGCTGACCAGATGAAACATGTTGACTAATCAGAGATGTAAGAATAATTGTTTTCCACACACATCCTTTGAATGTTTTTAAATAGCCAAAAGGATCCCATGAATAAAATGATGCAGCAGTACTTGGGATACCTAAAAAGGCTTTTTTAACCCTTTAGATATTATTTCCTGTCCTGTTACATGTGATTATCCACAACATCGAAGATCTCCCCAAAAAGTGGGGTTGAGCCACTGGTGAGGACTAGATGATTAAGCGTGCCACATAGAGCAATGTAGGAGATAGTCCTTTACAAATAAAAAAGGAGGTTTTGCTGAGTTTCAGGGGTCAGGAAGTTTCCTCTAACTTGTGATAATTTTGATGGTAGTCTTACACACTGAGCCCACACACATGTGCACAATTGTACATGTACATGTTAATATGCAACCAACTCAGAGCCTATTATCCTAGCTGCATAGCAGCGGACATTGCCTTAAAAGATGTACACTGAATGTTAGCACTCTCAGTCCTTTAAAACAGAGCTTACAGTGAGATTGATTCAGGGGGTGAGACACAAATATGGAAGAGGTCCATGAACAAGGTAGTCCAAAAGTGAAACATCCAGCAGGAATAAATGGGTGAAACCCATTTCTCACAGTAACCTTTCTTTTGGACACAGTTATCATTATGGAATAAGCCTAGATGGGTGATGTTTGGTGTTCCTCTTCCAGGAACATGCCTTATGACTAAAAAATGCCCTAGAAGAGTAGTTAACTTGGCACAGTATTGTGATTTAAAGACCAGAATTTAAATAAGAGCTCTTTCAGAGAAAAATTATAATGTGCCAGGAGAATTGCAGGTAAGTGGAAATTAACAACAGTTCTGCATAATATCATAATATTGATGCGTTAACCTAGTCTCTAGCCATAACTATGGTAAAACGATGGTTTGGTGCAGATTTCACCCAGTGTGTCCAAAATAGTGACGTACACCCACTTTTCAATAAATCACTTTATAAGTACACACTATGAATGCCCAGTCATATTATTAGGCTTGCCTAGGTCAGCATAGATGCATGAAGGGTTAGCTCTCAACACGCAACCTATACTGTTGGTTAGCACTCTTAATCTATTTTAACAGTGCCAAGAACGAATGAGACTCAGTAAGACCCACTCTCAGCAAAAGTAAAAAAACAGATAGTCCAAAACTAGAAATCCAGGGGCATTAAATGGGTTAGACCCCCATTAATCACAAACTTCACATGCTAGATGCCGTGGTGCTTGAGTTTGGTCTTCTAGTTTTAGGTCAGGCCTTCAAGACAGCTTTAGCTGTTTCGCCATACCATTTTTGAGGATGTGACACTTTTAGTTTGGTCACCCCCATTTCTTTGCACTGCTGGTGCTGTCTTTTTTTTACTCTGCTCTGGGACACTGCTTTCCAGGCCCCAGTGCATTTGCTCTGATCCCTAAAACATGTTTAGAGTGGCTAACTCCTAATTGGCTTATTTAACTTTCTTCTAATGTCATAGAATATGGTGCTGAAAATACAACTACAGCAAGGAAAGTTAAATGTCTCCTGTAGACTGAAGGACTTATCGTGCCATCCACCAGTGTGACAAGGAAAACATGGCTTCAGGCCCACACGTGTGGCCTGACTGACTGCTGCAGTTTACACCTGCAGCCTAACTTTTCAAAATAACACATTTGAAAGGGGAAAACCTTTGTTTTAAATACTAATGTAGCCCCTATGTAGGGATTGAAGCCCATAGGGGAGGGTGCTTAGTATTTAAAAATGGGACATGTAGACATTTCATGGTACATTGTCCCTGTAATGAAAAGCCATGAAAATATTTGTTTCACTTTGGAAGGCTCTGGCTGTCCCACCAGGAAAACTTAAGTACAGATTAAAATATTGATTCCATATCTTGGTTTGCAACCAGCTAGAACAATTATTCTACACTCCTTTTAATATTTATTACAAGCCCAATTTAATGGTAAAGTTGGATGTTTAACAAATATTTAGTAAAATGTACTTTTAGAAAGTTATATTTTCCCTGCCTGAAGCTCCTTGAGGGTAATTTACATTAGCTCAATCAAGAACTTTACCTTAATGACATATAAAAACTGCTTCCAGAGTAAAGAAAATAGCCGGGGAGCGGGGAAGTGTTCTTTTTCTTCTTGCAGGAAGACCACCTGGGGGTGAACCAAGGAACTTAGTTAACTTCAAAGGGGCCTATACTGTCACAAGTAAATGATGTCAGATGGCACCAGGAAGGCCCAGCCTTTGGCCCCACAGTCAGGCTGGCACCAAACCCAGTGGGAGTAAATCTACCCTCAGAACTTGAGTGACTACAGAGGAGGTTGACTTCTCATCATTACCTTGGCCACGCTCTGGGGGAAGGGTACACAGCAGAGAGGGGTTTCCCCATCTTGGAATTTGATAATGAGGTGCAGTGCACTGTGACATTGCTTGCAGTAGGCCAAACAAGAACTGCTGCAAAAGTGGGTCTACTTGACCCTGGGAACTTTTACCATATTGGTGATTGCCTCGTCTCAGTAGTGGATTGGGTACCATAAGAAAGTCTGGACATTTACAGTTTGGACATTTTGTAAATGTCATTGCGACCAGTCAGAAAATGTATCTGACTAGCAGTTCCACAGCATCAGATTGGATTTCAGCTTCATCTCACTCAAAGATTCCAGCACCTCTGAAAAACATGACCCAGGACCATTCTGTGCTGGGACTTAAAAAATATTCCACAAGAAATCTCCAAAGTTTCAGAGACCCAGCAAAACCAACCTACTTCATATATATGGCCTTTGCTTCCATGGCACCAGTTACAATTTCAAAAGCGACCCACTCAGTGAATATTTGTCTTCTCAAAAAGTGTCAATGTCCCATTCTTCACTTGGAGTTAGAATAAATGTCAATGCTTTTCTTTAAAAAAAAAACCCAGTTGCTTTCTGAAATAGAGCTTCTGATACGGACTCCCCTAAGGTCAGCCTGAAATTGTGCCAAGGTCCTGGTATACCGCTTCCAGAGACATTCATTTGCACTTAGTGATTTTTGGTGCAATTTTTCACTTTAATCTTGATAAATTCATATCTTTGGTTCCCCTCAGTGGATTTTGATTGTTTTGGTGTCATGCTGCTTATAAATAATTCCTCTCTGTTTATAAATTGCAGTGGGATATTTATTGTGTTGTGTCTTTTCACTTTATAACTGTTTTGGTACTTCGAAATGCTTTACACATTTCCCCAAATTTTAGCCTGTCTACTCTGTGACATAGCTACCTACCAGGGGTTTGAGCTGAGGTTTAAATTGTTGAAACCTTTGACTGGACCAAAAAAATTTGTGAACTTTATTACTATCATGCATCCCAATTAATTAATTTTCATACATTTTCAAAAAAATCATACACAATATATATACATGAAGGGATGTTTGATCAGCAGTCTTCATCCATTGGCCGGTTGAATTGTCATTCACATTTGCTTCTACCAATCACAGCATGCTGCATTAGGTAATAAATCAGTCCATTTTACCAGTGGCTCCATTCACTTTGAGTGACTGCACACAAGTTGATTTCTTTTTTTTTGTGAATCTGTTTTTATTGATTTTTCATATAAGTACAACATGACACTTGCAAATGCATGCACTGTTGGGCGTTTCAGTTGTTACATAACGCACAGTACATGGACGCTTATTCATTCTTAGAACATTTCACAGGGCATTATAAAAAGCTGGGGATAGCAAGACTCATAAGTGCAATTACAGTTCGTCTCCATCAAGTAGATAAGGGAAGGAAAAAAGGGGGGGAGAGAAGAGGGGACAAAAAAGACATGACAGTTACTCCATATCTTACAGTCTTGAGTGTCCATTGAAACATGAATATTGATACATGTCCGCCTCTGCACGTTCCTGCGCGTATAGCCTTGCATAGCGAGCGGTTGCACTGGCGCTCATATACGGTAAGGCGTCAATAATAGATTCACAGGTAAATAACAAGGGGGAAAAGTAGAACTTTGCATATATTAACTGCAAAAAGGAAGAGGGAAGAAGGAAGAAAAATGCAAAAAATATGTGCAACTAAATGTTCAGCCCCCGACCCCCTCACAATTTCATGTACAGTGTTACATGTGATTCATACAATTAACAGCTACTAACAGCCTCCCCATTTCCAAGATGTGCATTCATATTGCGTTTCAGCCAGTATGCGTCTGCCAGTAAAAGAGTGACGTGGTGTATACACTGCTTTAGTCGGTACACATGTTAGTCACCTACGGCTTGTGCATCGGAGGGGTCCGTGGGCGGTGTGCCTGTATTGCATTGTAATTCGGTGTAAAGGACGTCCCAGTATGTGGCGATAGGGATCTTACGCAGCCCCAGGGTTTCTTCACGTTTGATAGCGAAACTTTCCGCTTTGGCCCACACGAGCATGGAATTATGCCAAGCGTGTATATGTGGGGGATCTGATGCTTTCCACCTTTTACTGATCAGCCTCTTGGCCGCTATCAGTCCCAGATCTAGAAATCTGGACGTGACTTTCGTGTTGGGTGTCCTGCGAAACCTATGCAATAAATATGTGGGGCATCGAACTGCAGCTCCTGACCAGTACAGGCATGTAGTGATGCGGCCACTTCACCCCAGTATGTACCCACCCTGTTGCAGCTCCAGAACATATAGATCAAGTCAGCCCCGGTCTCCTCGCACCTCGGGCATATGGCGTCTCCACAATTAAAATATTGGTTAATTTTTGCAGGCGTGAGGTATGCCTTATGTATTATGTACAACTGTATCTGTCAAAAACGCATGTTCCTGGGGATGTGTGTCGGGCTCTCGAGTACTTGGGCCAATTCCTTATCAGCAAATTGGTGACCCAGATCTTGTTCCCACTTACGACGAAGTGCATCAAGGCTGATCGCCGCGTGAGTCCTGAGTGAGGCTGCAAACCAGTGCGTCAGATGTCTACCCTGTCCCATGACGTGTAAATACTGCATGGTGAGACACGTCTGTGGCTCTGTAGTGATGTCCCCCCATTTTGCCGTAAGTGAGGCCACCAGCGCACGATGAGTGATAAATTGCCCAGGCGGTAGTCCCTCTTCGTCTACGAGGGTTGTGTATGGCGTAAGTGCCCCCTCATGGTATAGATCACCGAGAGTGGGGATGCCTTTTTCTTGCCACTCCCTGAGTGCAAGTGTTGCTAGTACCGCTTGCCCATTGGGAGTTCCCTCCAAGGGTATCGCCGGCGCATAGGGGATCACGCTGCGTGTTATGTATAGACTCCTACGGAAGAATTTATAGGCCACAGCAAGTAGCAGAGGTTCTGGTGGTCATGTTCGCGCCCCTGGGTGGAACAGTCTGATTATATGTTCCAGAAGGGAGGGCGGCTGCGTAGTTGCAGTGTCTGCACAATGCCGATCTGACAACCACCGCGCAATCCATTGTAATTGAGAGGCTAGGTAATAATGCTCAAAACAGGGAGCCGCCAGCCCACCTTGGTCTGTCGGCAGGTACAGTTTTTTCAGTGCCATCCTATGTCTGGCATTGCCCCAGATGAAATCTGTGATCTGCTTCTCTAAGGCGGGAAAAAGGAAGCTGGCACGTGTAGTGGCAAATTCATAAAAAAGTACCGGAGCCGCGGGAGTATCACCATTTTAGTGAGTGCTATCCTACCCGCCACAGCCAGTGGCAGCATGCTCCAGAATCGCATTTGCGACTTAATGGACGTCACCGCTCTCCCTAGGTTCCCATCAAAAATATCATTTGACTGACGGTAGATCTGAATTCCTAGGTAGCGGAACGTGTCAGGCTTCCACTGCACTAGTTTGCCACTCATGGTGAGGCCCGGGTCACGAAGCCCCTCTTTAAACGGGTAAAGGCAGGATTTATCCACATTTACTTTTAATCCGGAGAGCATAGCAAAATCCTCCAGTAACTGGGCCAGTTGGACAGGAACGCGGGTAATATCCCTGATGTAAATTAGATCATCCGCATAGAGCGAAAACCTGATGTGTAGCATCTCCCAAGGGTATCCCATCAACCAACTGAGTGCGCAGCGCCTCCGCCAGTGGCTCCATAGCGAGCGCAAACAGGAGCGGGGACAAAGGGCATCCCTGACGCGCACCCCTCTGTATAGGGAGGGAATCGGAGATGTATGGGCCCACTTTGACCCTGACGGTTGGGCCAGTGTAGAGAAGGCGAATTGGTTGTGTAAAGGTTGGGCCAAGGTCAAACTTCTCAAATACTGTAAATAGATAAGGCCACTCTAAAGAATCAAAGGCCTTTTCTAGGTCCAGCACAAGACACCCCGCTCTTGGCCACTCTCCCACCGCGTATGTGGCCACCCTGGAAAAACACCGCAGATTGAGTGAGGTACTACGGGCTGGCACGAAGCCATTCTGGTCTGTATGGACCAACCCTGGAACTCCCTGCACCAACCTGCCCGCCAACACTTTCGCAAGTATTTTATAATCAGTGTTGAGTAGGGCCAGGGGTCTATAGGAGCCCATCTCCACCGGATCTTTGCCTGGCTTCAGCAATGACACCAGGTGTGCCTCACGCATGGAGGGCAGGAGCTGCTGAGAGTCCAAAGCAGTGGTGAGTACAGTACCAAGACGCTGCACCAATGAGACGCGATACACCTTATAATACTCCGCTGGTAGCCCGTCCGGTCCTGGGGTCTTCCCGGACGCTAAGGATTATAAGGCTTCGCCAATCTCTTCCAGCGAGATCTGCTCATTGAGCATCTCCCTATGTTCCCCCGATGCTTTGGGTAGTTGCAAGCTGTCCAGAAACCTCGCCAGGTCTTGCTCATCGCAGCTACAACGGGACTGGTTTAAGCGTGTATAGTGTTGCATCAGGGCCGCATGTATGTCATGCTGCGTGACTAACATCTGTCCCGTGTGTGCACGTAGTGCTCCAATCGGGGCATGGGCGTGTTCCTGCCGGATCAGCCAGGCTAGCAATGTACCAGCTCTGTCTTCCGCAGTGTGTGTACGGGGTGTGTGTGCAGCGTAATTGTGACAGCGAAGCCGCTCCATGTATTCCGCGTGTTCTGAACGCAATGCTTCCAGGCACCGCAAATCTCTGCCTGCCTCCTCCCCCTCACATTCAAGGCGCAGTAGTAGGGTCTCAATCTGTGTTAGGGAGTCGGATAGCTGTTTGCGAACATTCCACATGGCCCCCATGCAGTGGCCTCTGATGGACACCTTAAATGCTTCCCATTCGACAAGCGCATCGCTAGCCGTGCCTTCATTCAGCTCAAAATACGCTAAGATCGCTGTCCCTAGTGACGACCGAAACGCCGGGTCCTCCAGGGCACTAGGTTGGAGACGCCATGCGTGAACTGGAGGGCGATATGCTTCCCATCTGAGCTGTAGCAATAGAGGATTATGATCGGAGTGGGTCCGTCCTAGGTAGTCAGCACCCTGGACCAGTGGGAGTAAAGCCTGTGAGGCCACGAGCCTATCTAGGCGCACATGCAGCCTGTGTACTGCCGAATAATGAGAGTATATGCGAGCGGTGGGGTTAAGGATTCGTCACACATCATGCAGGGCCCAAAGCGCCAGCCAGCCAGAAAGGGCCTGTGCGTTGGATGCAGAGAGGGTTCTGTTAAGGGGTGGGAATGACCTGTCTAGGTCCACATTCAGCACAGAGTTAAAATCTCCCCCAGGAACCAGGGGATCCGGCTCCATGGGACAACCACCTCAGATATGCACGCAAGGAAGGAGGCCTGGTCTGAATTTGGGGCATAGAGGGAGCCTAATAGTATCTCCTGGCCATTCAGGCGCCCTTTCGCAAAAGTGTATCTGCCGTCTGCGTCACTTGTGTCTTCCTCGCATGTGCAGAATATGTGGTGCCGAATACCTGGCCCCTCCACCTCCTGTGCAAGCGCTCCAACTCGATCCTGGACATGTGTGTTTCTTGAAGTAAGGCTATTCCCGCCTTGTGGCGGTGTAAGTACGAGAATATGGAATATCGTCGTGTGGGCGTGTGCATGCCGCGTATATTCCACGTGGTCACTTGAACCTGCATCATATCTGGTTACTGAATTGTACTAATTGGTATGGGGTGGACCATGTAGCTACAGTGATGCAATGTGTGCGGGGGTTTCGGGCTGATCCTGAGAAACTAAAACCTAGAACATGAACTTGAACCATGTTAACGCTTAGGGCAAACGCCATGGTGCGGCTCGTCCAAACTATTACTTTGCCCAACAGTGGCAGTAACTATTCCAGTGTGGAGACTGGTATGGGGATGGGCAGTATGTGTCTTACTAGGAGTGTCACCTTTGCCTCCATGTCACGGAGTTGTCACCCGCGTCTCCAACCTGTGCGCTGATGTGCGCGTGCGTTATTCGTGCTGCGTCGGTCATGGCCGGACTTTGGTGTATGTGTATGTGGCGGATTAAGACAGTAGCAGTAATTTATAATTGCAAGAAGAGATCAGCGATACAGTCAATTTTCATAAGAGAGTCACTACTTGCATGCACGATAGTCCCCACTGTTCCTGTCAGCAACAGTTCGTTCATATGATGCCATCTGCAGTCTGCGGCGTGATGTCCGGCAACGGCCCGCCGTCCAGGTCCTCAGGCCTAGGAGTAGATGAGCCACTAGCAGTGGCAGATCCAGAAGAGCTTACGTCTCGGTTCTCACGATATTTCAGTGTCCCCAGCGTTGCTGCTACGTCCAAGGCGTCTCGGCACTCCAGACGGCTCTGTTCTGGGTTCGGTGCCACAGTCATCGTGGGCGCACTTCCCATTTTCTTCCAGTGTCCACGACGAGGGGTCCTCCTGTTGTTGAGCCTGGGTGTCTCTGCATCTGAGGGGCGCGGCCCCGACCACCGACCTGAGTCCTCCAGCCAGTCCCAGGCCTCTGCAGGTGAGTCAAAGAAACGGGCCACTCAGTTAGTCACCACCCTGAGTCTAGCGAGAAATAGCAGGGAGTATGGGAGGTCCAAATCTCACAATTGACGCTTCACCGCCACGTAGGTGCTTCTCTGCCTCTGGACCTGCGCCGTGTAGTCCGGGAATAGCATGACTGGATTCCCATGAGTTTCGCGCAAGACTGCATCTCAGTTTAAGAGTTTGAAGAGAAATGGCCTCGGGCAGGCTCCCGGAGGAGGCTTGTGGGCCGGCACGCGGTGTGCCCTCTCTTCTACAAAGTGCGGCAACAGTGTCTCTGGGGGCAGGAGGTCCTTAAGCCAGTGTTCCACATAAAGTTCCGGGGTCCGGCCCTCCTCTCCCTCCGGAAGGCCCACCACTCTGACATTGTTGCGGCAAGAGCGCCCTTCAGCGTCCTCAACTCTGTCCTCCAGCGCATGCATGCAGTCTAGGATATCTTGCAAGGCCGCGGCATGGCTTTGAGTGACAGGTTTCAGCTCTGACAGAGAGTGATCGTGCGATTGGACTTTCTCCGCCAGTTTATGATGGTCAGCGTGCAATAGAGTAAAGTCTGAGGTGACCTTGTCGATCCGAGATTCGAGGGATGTTCTGGTCTGGTCCAGCGTGGTCCCAATTCTTTCCACTGCAGCCAGCACTGAGTCCAGCTTAGCTGCTAGCCTTGCGCTCGAAGTGTCAACATTGGTGTCGTCACCTATGTGTGTCGAGTCCTGGGTGTTGGCCCTTGTGGCATTCTGCTGCGCATTTGCATGGAGACGCCCCATGGCTAGCTTCTGGGTGGACAGCATTTACCTCTAATAGGAAGCAGTCACGTGACACCATGTCCACACTTTTGATTTGAGTTCGAGAACGTCTCTGCTGTCTGGTTGCGTATCAGTAGAGATAGCGTTGGGGTCCGCCGGCACCACGTGCCATTGACGATGTCTCGCTTGGGGCTTAATGCGGGCAGGGCCTCACCCCCAGATCACAGCTGTTCCAAGGCAGTTGCAAATGATGCAGACTCTCCGAAGAAGATGAAGGGTTGACACCCACCATGCGGCACAAGGTATTGTGGCCAGTCGCTTGGTGGCGGAGACTCCGCTGGGAGGACAGTTTTGGTGGGCAGGTACAATCAGTGTCCGGGCGCAATGTCCCTCGCCACTTCCGTGTGCCTGGCAGATGACTGCCTGTTAGTCCAGTGCCCTGTTCATCGCATTTCTGCCGCACTGCCACACCTGGTCGCAAATTATGGTCTACTGCGTTCTGGGTTGCCTGCTGGCGCGTATCACATTTCAGATGTACCCTCCCACAACGGGTGACTGTGTGAATTCTGTCTCCGGTCTGTGCTATGGCACCTGACTTCCTCCACTTCTACGTGGTGGGTGATGCGGACTGCCCGTGCAGTGGCTATTGTTGTAAGTCGAAGGGCCGCAGTGGCGCGGTCGCTGGCGTCCACATTTGCGGGGTCTGTGGGCGGCCTCCACAAGGGCTGCCAGCCTGTGCAAGTAGCATTACCCGCGCTGTC